>JAUOZQ010000023.1:0-600000 GCA_030710315.1 Anomotaenia brevis
ATCCATGAGGCATTTAAAATGGTTACATTAATCACCAATTCTAATGAATCCACTTTTCAATATTCAGATTATTTTTAGTACACCGACCTCACCAATCGCTTAAGGTGAATCATAATTTTGATTTATTAAATACATTTTTCAAGTAGGGTAGATTAATCATTTTTCTAAAGTATATTTTGCACTCCCAATTTACTACAATTAGTGGGTATAACACCCAACCTGGCTTAAATTAAGTAAAACGATCTGTTTTCATTTTTCCACATAATTACCATCGGGTATCGCCTTTAATTGATTTCAAGCATCCATGTTTCCAATCATGAAACCTAGAAACTTTGCTTATAAATAATGTTGTGCGGTCCTTGCCAATGGGAAGGGGCAATTTTGCTTCCGTGACTGGCTGTACTACGACTCTTTACGCTCCACTTGGAGTGTATTTGCAAAAAACACAAAACGGCTTCGAACGCTGACAAAGCAAACGACTTCTAGTTGCTAGTTTGTAGAGTACGAGTAAGTTATCGGCATTAATTAAATGCAGAAGAATTACAGAGCAACGTAGAGTAATTGAATACTTTCAGACCAGAAAGTGCATCAAAACGAGCATTGTCGCAACTAGATTACACGAGGCCATATAAATTTATCAAGGGAGTTTTACGATCCGTTATAAAGGGGGCTTAGTACCTTAGCGAAAACCCAGCAGTAAATACAGCACCCAAATCTAATAAATCTGGCAACAACAAATAACTTCCTCATCGTACAAGCCAATCTTTTCTTTCACTAATGATTTTCATTAGGTAAATCCATGGAACAGGGATTTAAAGGCCAAAGCACATGTTTTCCCACGGTCTGCTTAGCAACCAAACAAATTGCAACTCATCTTCAATAAAGATGATTAAAATACAGTTCAATTCTTGTCATCGCTTTCAAATATATTATGAATACAGAGGTGTTTTAAAATATGCAAATGGGTTCCTTCATAGTATTTGTCCATCATGTAAATTCCAAAGTACAATGTAATTTTCTTAGTAATTGTTCCAAAAATGTTCAAGCCCAAAGAGATTTGATAAACTTACGAGCTGCGAATTTGTGAAATATGAGAGCTGGAGATTTTATTTTACTACCGGAAATGCTAATTTGAGTGCATGTTTTATCATTTGATTCCGTAGTAGCCAAGGGTTTTTCACCCTTTCTCTAGCAAAGCCCAAATGGACAAGGTGATTCGAGCAGGAAAGGTGTGTATCTTCGAGTTGGACACGCAGGGAGTCGAGCAGATCCGAAAGATGGAGATCCACCCAATTTGCGTGTTCATCCGTCCGCGAAATTACGCTATTCTAGTAAGTAAACTTCTTTTTTAAGCTCATTTTCATTAATGTGTTTCAAGACCGCAAAGTACATCTGAATTCATCATCAGGAAATTTAGTTTTGGAACAATAATGTCCACATTCATTTCCGGTGAAATATTCTGAAGATGACGGATTGTAGATAATATGATTGCAACTGGTAGTTAGATGATTTCGATAGCAGATCAGATAACTATTCTCGAGAGAACTGTGTAATGTGAGGCATATGTTTACGTCGGTTGTATTACAAATGCAATAATACGCAGATAGTTAATTAGTAAGACAAGGCGATTTAAAGTACCCCATTTATGCTCTCACACACAATTCAACAGACCAATTATTTATTTCATTAAAGGCTCCGTGTGTTTTCATTAAAGGCTGAATCATATTTAGACATGTATTAGTTCCTTAATCAGGTAGATCGAAATCGTAAAACTATCAAAACTTAGTTTTCACATAAGAGATTTTAAAAAGGGTTCTACTCTCTTTTATCAGTCACTAATTGTCGTTCCACTAGGCTAGAGTAAACTAAGAAGTGCCTTTAATCTCGTAGATTTCCTTCAGCCTGGTAATTAAGTCAACTTCCTAACAGATAGACTACAAGTAGGCAGTATTATGAACACACCTAAATCGTTGCATGATGGTATTTGAGTTGAGTAAGTCCTTTAAATCTGATTCTGTAGGAAAAGCGTCTTCGTACCCATTCAGTAGAATCGGAGGAGCATATTCTTCAGAGACTGGCTATAGCCCACCACGAAATGCAGTATGGTAAGAAAGTCGCTCATCGAAAAATAGAGAGTGATGCTAATAAAATTGACGCTTTCTTCTTTACCACTTTTCAGCTCTAGATGAAGAAATTTTCAATAAGGTAGTCACAAACGAGAACTTGGACGCCGCTGTAAGGGAAATAGAGTTTCTTTTACAGCAGGTTCGTCATAAAGCATCTTATTTTAATCCAAACAGTCAAATTTAAAGTTTCATTTGAATTTATTAGGATTTGAGCTTTATAAAACGTTTCTTTATTACTTGTTTCCTTATTTTAGACCAAAATCAACATGCTAGATTGATTGATTATGCAAAAAACCCTATCGAAATAAATGTTATATATCTTCATAATAGAAAATTATTGAAGATTAACGTTTTGTTGAATTGAATATGGCGTCATTTTTACCCTCTAATCTCAAAACAATGCCTTAAAATCCCTACATTAATTCACATACATTACCATTGCTCCAAGCTTGGTGTTCAAGCATCGATGCGAATACTCGTAAAAAATCGCAGCGAATAAATCACAGGACAATTCTTGAAGTATCTTCAATTCGAAAGCAGGCTTGGTTTTCTGCCAATTTTATCAACTCTGAGCAAATTGCTAAGCTCAAAAAAATGTTTCTTAATTCTAGAACTACTATCAATTGAAGTACAGCATCTGTTGGTCATGCATAATCGGAGAAGGCAACATTGGCTAAGTATGGGAATCGTATCGAAGCCCCTTTTTGAGTACAAGGCGTTTTGTGTTGAATAAGTTTGGTTGTTTGTCTTCGAGATCCATCAGTGTTTACCAGTTCGACACATTATTTTAATGCTTTGACTTAATTAAAATGATGCGCATGGATCATAAAATGTCTATTTTTTAGATGAATTAATAAGTCTTGAGTATATGAGAAATAAGTGCAGGCAATGTCTCCACTTTAACAGATGGATTTTTTTTCGATGGCTGAACAGCTCCTTACTATTCATTGGCACTAAGAGAGAAATAATATATACCCAATGTAAGCGAATTTATTAATTTCGAAACTATCATTCACCAAGGTTTAAATTACATATTTCATCAACCAAAGCATATTCAAGGATTGACTTTCCTTGTTAATAATGCTTTAATAAATATGATCTCGAGACAAAGCCTAACATTTTCATTGTAGATTACTTAAGAACTATGTCAATGACCCATTTATGGTGTTGGCAATTCAAATGAGACGAGCTTACTTACAAACAGCATGTAATGTGGTACTTAACGCAAATGTATGTTAAGGTTAGACCATGTGCGATGAAATGTCTTTATTTGAAATTAGATACTATCTCTAACAGGTGGTTCAATGCCTCAGTTAGAAGAATATTTTTCATGGAAATTTTTTTGTTTCATTATTAGATAATTGCTTTTGCTTTACTTATATATGGGGAATTTACTTACATTTAATAAGTGGGACGTGGTACTTCGAGGGTTATTTTTTCATAAATGAAAGGGGACTAAGTATGCAAATTAACTTTAAAAAATACGATAAAACCATAAGGATAGTTTACTTAATATATTATTAATTTTAATGCGATACTTTTCTATTATAGGATGAACGCCTTCGCCACCTTTTTAACGATTCTCACAGCAATAGCAAGTGAATCAACAGATATATGAGGCACTCTAGTTTATCATAGTGTTGTAAATAAAGTGCTTATCTAATTCCCAATAAATCACTTCTTTCATTTTTTCGAAATTTCGCTGAGCCTTTAAAGACGAATCCAGGGTACTGAGTTGCAAATTTGATCAAATAAATTTCACAGCAAATTATTCACGCTTTTGAGCTCTTTATGAAGGATCTGAAGGATTTTAATAAGCAAATAATGCTAGCGATCATCAGCTACTTAATTTAACAGCGGATCGCAGAGTAAGAAATACCAATTTTGGCATCAATCGTACTTTAAAATAAAGCATATTCATGCCATTTTATAAATCCACAAGACAAAAAAAACATTTAAAACATGGAGTGATGTTTTTCAGTAAAATGTAATCTCCAACTCTTAAGATGGTGTAATCTAACAATCGTTTACAATATTTTCGATGCTAAATGTCAGAAAAACTTTACTGCAAACTTTTTTGTCAAAATTCCTCCCGACGTTGGTTAAGGAAAGAAATTAGGATGCCGTCAAAAGGCCCCGAGAATCTTTGATTGGTGATTGCAATTAATCTTCACGTTAATCGATCATCAAGGTTGAACATGACTCGCTCGACCGAACACAGATAACTAGCATCCAATCTACGTCACGATTAGCCCTCATCTTCGCTCATTACTAGTACACAACTTCCTATTCTGATCTCGCATGCATCCTGCATTCTAGTAGCTACTGCATTAGTGTGTAAAACAGTTTTGTTTGATTTTGGTAACACGAAATACGTATCTTTCAGAAAAGTTGATAGTATATTTATTAATTTCATTTTAATCAAATATCGAAAAATTAGACTATTTAATTACAAAAATCCATGAGTGATATGTCATGGTACTTCGAGTCTACATTAATGAATTGTTGCCAGATATTACACAATCGAAGTGAAATTAATAAGATTGCAGGCATTTCCATATGGTTCTCGAATCCATTACAGTAATTTCCTTCTATTGAGGGACTCATTTCAGGGTCATCTAGTTCGTACTTTCAGAAAGGTTCCATCTAGAAAAATTCTATGGGTCGGTTGAAGTACCCCGTCACGTGAGCTAAGCGGGTGCAACAGCCTAGTTACCTTCAGCTTAGCATGCTCGCACAAAGCCTGTCCAACCAGGTTACTGAGCTCCTTTCGTCGCCAATCGGTCCTTTGTTCCTATACCGCACAAATAGCTCTTGAGTGCGTTCCCAAAACACTATTCTCATTTCTTTTAACTGGACTTCTTGTCAAACCTGAAGTAGTTGACTAGTAGAGGATCTAAGTGTAGCTTATCCGCTACAGATTTGCAGCCAAAATGTCGTGAATAAAGTCTTCAAACCTCACCTAATTTACCATCTGGTTGAAGCGACTCTTCCCTGCCGAGTAAATGCTCAGCGGGGTGAGGCCTGGCGAGGCCTATTCCGGGTTGACATGTTTGAGGCACTAAATTTGCATCACCCTAACTTTCACCGAGACTCAGTACCGGGGCCCTGAGCCACACCACAGTAGACGTAAATACGTCGCAGTGCTGATTGGCTGCCATATATCTAGCCTTGACCAAGCTATACCTGTGCTTCACGTAGCAGTGGTTGACCATCCCCTTTTTGGTCCTCAGCCCTTTGGGGCATAGTGGGCAACCAAAGCACGTGCATCTTTCCCCGGTACATAGCTGGCACCTCGATGCCTGAACAGTTTCCGTACTCCCTGCCACCGCCTGCTTTTGAGGCGCAGGGGTAGCCCCACTTAGCTCAGCCAAGTCCCATGACATTGCGCGACATGACGCATAAGCCAGCCCCTGTGGTGGTAAGACACATGGCATGACTCCACAGGACATGAACAGGGCCTTGGCTCAGTCACGGTTAGATCTGCCCCAACATTGGTAGTATGTGCAATTCGCAAGTGCCTGTTCATCTCCTTAACCGTTGCGAACCGCCGCGAACAGTCAGGATTTGTGCAGACAATGTCACACTCACGCGAACCTACCAAGTGGGGTTTGAGTCCCGCCGTTTTTGGTATCCGCAGGCGACACGGGCTCGAGAGCCATGCCTCCGCAGCACCATCCGAACCAAGCACCTCCACAATATCCGTGCGAAGTTGTTGCACCCAGTCACGGCAATGGACTGGACGGCTGCTACGAGTTTCAACCGCAAGGGCAGATCCACACACCCTCTTGGTCACTCCGGAGAGCTTGCTCAACGCCACCCACAGATTTATACGACGTGAGCGTAACTGCGACACTACGCTAGACGTAACCAAGGTCGCATCTAACTCACAGCCATTTCCCTCCGGGACAGTAAGCCCAATGCCATACGTTTAGCCTTGTTTACCATGGCCGTTAGCTTCCTATCATCTGTTACTCGCAACACCACCTTTGACAGGCCATACAGCAAGGCGGGCTTAACGAATGTCTCAATGCAAGCTGCTTTGCGCTTACAGTTGAGTACCGGTGAGCGCAGGAGGGGCCTGATTCGCACAATTTGGCCCCTTGCCCTTGTGGCATTTTCAAGCACAGCACCGGTGCAGTCTCCGTCCTTAGCTATGGTCGAGCCGAGGTAGCGCACAGCACGTTGACGCGAGATGGTGCCCCTCCCCCCTCAAGAGTAAGCCCCTCAGGAACGTCTCCACACCCGATATGCATCCACACAGTCTTGGCCGAAGCCATTTGCATGCTGTACTTACTGAGAGTGGCTTCCAGCCCGTTTAACATCGCTTACGCCTGCGCAGGTGACCTACTCACTAGGCAGACGTCATCAGCATACTCCAGATGACTAAGGGTCCATTTCTCCTTTTCAGGAGTGGTGAGGGGTACACCGAAGGCCTCATCACGATGCAAGGCCTCCTCAAAGAAAGCCTGCAGGAGCAGACTGAAGAGAATTGGCCCCTCCTTAGAACCCTGGCGGACTCCACGTTTGCACGTGGAGCTCTGGGTTGTTCCATTTATGGTACCCGTTGGTCGATCATGAACATTCCACGATGCTCCAACCCGTCGTAACACATCGGGTGTGGAACAGAGTCAAAGGCTTTGGTGATGTCCACAAAGACAAGATCAGCAGTGCACCCCTGACAAGGTGCGCACGGCCACGAATGCCTGCTCTGTCGAGTAGCCCGTCCTGAAGCCATACTGCGTCTCCGGCAGTTTATCCGAGACAGCTCTGTTAAGCCTGCCCACCACCATACTCGCATACAGTTTGCCAATGACGTCAAGGAGGAAGATCGGTCTATAACTGCTAGGCATACTTCGTGATCCCTTCTCCTTGTATATATAGGGGCGACTGTAGCATCGACCCACGATCGTGGAATGTCAATCTCCCCAGCCCAGCAAGCATTGAAGTGGATCAGCAGCAGCGTATGTAGCTGACCACCGCCGTGTACGATTAGTTCTGGACGGATTCCATTCAACCCAGGCGCCTTGTGAAGGCTAAGCTTCACCAGGTGTTCAACTCCTCCAGGGTAAACATGGGCTCTTTTTCACCTGCTGGTGTCTCCATAGCGCATGCTGTCCCACCATCAGCAGCATCGAACTGTGTCGAGTAGAACTTTTGTAGATCATTGTCGGAGACCAGCCTCTTCTCTCCAAGCACATTATTCCAACGAGCCTGCGACACCGCTCTCTAATCAAGTTTCGCACTAAAGTCCCTGAAGTGGGCCATCTTGGAATCGAGAAATTTGGTTTTGGCCGCCCTCACCTGATTCCTGACCCTTTGCTTGGACCTCTTATAGCTTTCCATGTGCCCCTTACTGGGGTTTCTTAGATACGCACGCCATATCCGTCGCTATTCAGCGATCAGCGGCTCCAGGATCTCCCTAGATACCTCGAACCACTACTTAGACGACGACTTCGGCAACTTTTTACGTACACATTCGGCCGCACTACCAATGGCCTCGACTATGGCTTCATACGACATGCTGTACGCTGTTCAGCACCGCATCTGCGGTGTGTTTTCAATATGGTAGTGATGCTCAGCCCTCCTTGTGAGCTAAGGTTGTCCAGCTTGAGGTGCATATGCACCACACCCGGGATGCCCGGTGCGTCTGACCCTGCGTTCTAGCTTTGGTGGAGGGTTCGAGCTCGTGTGATTAATTTCGCACTTGAGCTTGCCTGCTGATCCCCGTGAGCGTGGTGCGTCGATGCATTATGCGGCGCCAGGGTGTGTGTGTGCGTTTGTGCCTCCTTGGTGGTGGCCTAGCGCTGGAGAAATCGGGCCCTAGTGCCGGCGAGTCGTAGGTGGTGTGCGTCTCAGCTGTAACGCACCCTCGGCTCGTGAGCTTGACATGGGTGGCCAGCTAACTGTATCCGCGGTCTGTCTACCGTTGAAGGCTCGTTCTGGTGCGGCTTGCCAGCGGCGACCCGGTGTGTCTATTATGTGCCCTGGTGTTGGTCTGCTGTAGGCTTGCGCACTAGGAGCGCGCCTTCGTGCTGTCTTTACTAGACTGGCTTGTCCTGTATGGAACGAGTGGGCTAGCAGTGTAGCTTGCGGCAGCCGTATGGCTCACTCGTCTGTGCATATGGATGGTACGTGGAGAGAGAGGGCGAGGCAGCGGTGCGCATAGTGCTAACGCGCTACTGTGTGCCCTGTGTCGCGCAAATCTCCAGCTTGTAGCTCGGCGGCCACGTCGGGCGTTGTGTGTGTGAACGCTACGCGTGCAGTTCTGGAAGAATGCACCGTATGCTTCAGTTGGGCCGTCTGCCTGCGTTGTCCGCTCCGCGCGTTGCCTTGCTCTGGCTCTTGATCTTGGTGGTTCATTGTGCTCGCGTGCGTTGCAGCGGATAGTGCTAGCAGGCTGGTTAACGACTGGGCAGTAGTCCACGGGACGGCGACGTCTCGCAAGTGGGCACTGCTGTGTGAACTACCTGGTTGATCCTGCCAGTAGTCATATGCTTGTCTCAAAGATTAAGCCATGCATGTCTCAGTACAGGCCTTAATACGGTGAAACCGCGAATGGCTCATTAAATCAGCTATGGTTTATTGGATCATACCCGTTAAATGGATAACTGTAATAACTCTAGAGCTAATACATGCCTCGAAGCCCTGACCCAGTTTCGGCTGGGAATGGGTGCACTTATTAGATCAGAAGCCAACTAGCCGGGTTCACGCTCGGCTAAAGCACTTCTGGTGACTCTGGATAATTGTTACAGATCGCAGTCGGCCTTTGAGTCGGCGACGGGTCCTTCAAATGTCTGCCCTATCAACTTTCGATGGTAGGTGACCTGCCTACCATGGTGATAACGGGTAACGGGGAATCAGGGTTCGATTCCGGAGAGGGAGCCTGAGAAACGGCTACCACTTCCAAGGGAGGCAGCAGGCGCGCAAATTACCCACTCCCAGCACGGGGAGGTGGTGACGAAAAATACCGATGCGGGACTCCTATGAGGCTCCGTAATCGGAATGAGTGGACTCTAAATCCTTTCACGAGGATCAATTGGAGGGCAAGTCTGGTGCCAGCAGCCGCGGTAACTCCAGCTCCAATAGCGTATATTATCTGGGTAAAACTTTTTGCACCTGTAATAAGTCAATCTGGCAGGCTCCCTTCATTATTATTCCATCGAAACTTATGTCGCGTTTACCGCCTAAACGATGCAATTAGAGGTTTAATAAGATGACCTTGAAAAATTAAGTCATTATTTTTTAGCGATTACATTTAACAAATTTTTTCCCTTTTAAGTAATTTTAATATAACAAAATCTTTTTATAACCGAGCGTGCGATACTTTATTAGAAAGCAAATCACTGGCATGCCTGCCTAGAGCAATTTCCAAATACTTATACGAGTTTCAGCTTTCTGCTAAATCAAGCTACCTTCTATTGCTGAGCAAACTTCTCAATAGGCTGCCTGGCCGCCCGTCAACATCTGTACATAGGAAATCCACTCTGAGTAGCATTCGTTGAATTCCTATAAATATGGAATCCCTCAGTTGCTTAATTGATTCCATTCACAACATCGTTAAATCTTCTATTCAAATGAGTTAAATATGTAGAGAAGATCATTAGGAGATGTAGTTTCTATAAGACCGCCTTATCCAGTATTTACTTGTCACCAAGGTTTCGATTACTCAGGAAACTTATTATGCTTTCTGACTCTATTTAACCTCACCCAAAAGCGTCAGAAGATAATGTTTAACCATGTTCGAATATTCTTTTGAGGCCCCATGGAAAGGGTCGTTAGAAATGGTTGATGAGGAGAGAAATGGAAGTGTCCGCGACTTGGTAAGTGACCGCCGCTCCGCTGCTGTCACTCTCAGTTTCACTCAGTGAACGGATTTTCGGCACAGCTTTCTCCGTCGATGTTTTTTCTTTCCCTAGAAGAGCGGAAAGCGGTGGTCGGGCATTGCGCCACTGTCTCAGAGCGTGCTGTCTACTCTCGGATTCGGAGGCCGAGGTAGCGGCATCCGAGATGGTGGCCGCGTGCATCACGCGAAGACTCCAGGAAGCTGAGACGGATGTTTGGACCTCTTTCGAGGTCTTGATTGGCTCCTGCTCTCTAGAAGCAGCACCACCAGTCCAGTGTTTGTGAAAACGGGGCATCGTCAAAGTAACGGGCTTCTGGAATCTTAGGCCCCGGGGGCCGCACATTACCAGGGGACTCACAACGTGTGGTTTCTTGCCTTCGATTCTCTCTGGAAGATGCTCGCTTCCATACACCTGGAAGACAGGGAATATCTAGCAATCCCATTTCGATGCCTGTTAAGCGGTTTCAAAGAATTGGTTGCAGCTAGTCTTTTAACTTTGTTCTTAAAGAGTGTCATTCACCATGGTCTCACATCACATGATATCCGTCACTAGTTTTCCCTTATTTATTATGACCGTCTTTCAATTTGGACTTTGTCTTGTCTCGTAGCGTGTTAAATTTGGTGCCACTAATGTGATTTTTTACATGTATTCGCTGCTTTCTCAGAACCCATTAAGCGCAAAGAGAAGTTATCTAAAGTTAAATCTCAAAGAAGACAAAGCAGAAAAGTCATATTTTATTTTAGTTGTTTGTTAAGCTTGTGTTACCCCAAGGTCCAATAAGGTTACTTTAAGTACAAGAAGTTTGCAAAACAACAGTAACATGTTTGGCCAGTACAATTGCTGTCAAGTAGAAGGGAATACTACATTTTTTCTGGAAATTAAACCTAATGACTTGTCTTGGATAAAGAATTATGTAATTTTGCCGTGTAGTGAATCCGATAAAACAAACAAATAATGCAATAATCCATCAGCAATAAGTGGGGACTAGAAAGTGCGGTACTGTATTCAAGTGGGGTGTGGAGATTTACAAACTGAGAAAAAATTCGCTTCTTCATAATCAAACATCATTTTGGTATTTTTGCTTTTTTAATCAAAGGCTAGCGATTTGTCGGTTTCCCATGGTGACTTCTAGTGTATATGAAATGTACAGATGGAAATTCTTGTTTTCAGCAAAGGCGATTTACCAAGATTTATAAATTTTAGAGCATCAAAGGACCCAAAAAATATTTTCGCCATGTTTTGAAATGGCATTCATGTCAAAAGTATGGGCATCTTTAATTATAGTATTTCCAGATGAGAAGTGTATTAAACTTACAAATATAATGATTCATTCATGGGAATATTTATTATTTAATTTCGTGTAAAAAAATAAAACAACATGGAAATGGATAAGAGCATCAAGTGAATTCGTACTTTAGAGTAAGCTGGACGTTACAGATTTGTTCCTGAAATTTCAATAGATGTCACCCAAAACTAATTAAATCATTTCCTCTTAGCAATAGCTATACGCTGGACGCCAAAACTGACATTCATTCCGCCTCTAGGGTGGTTGTGAAGTGGTTATGTCTCAAAGCCTCTGTCATACAGAAAACAGAAAATTCCAACTCACCACTGGTCTAGAATCTAACTCACTCAATGTATCACTTCATATTAAAGGAGGAGGAAGTGTAGGGTTAGCGGAGGTAGTTACACTCACCCTCAAGTAAATCTCCTGCTTTTCACCCTCCCCATCATCGGGAATCGCACCGGGAGGGATAAGTAACTCGACGCCCTGTTCGGGTAGCTCAAGTTTTCCACCCTCAGTTGGAAGGAACTCGCCACTGACTTCAGCTATAACGAGCTGAGGCTCTGAAAGAAGTCCCAGAGGTGCGTTGCGTGGTGACAGAGCCCGATGTCGCCTCCCGCGTCGACCCTCGACTTTCTCGCTCCCTCTAGGAGATAACACTTCCTCGAGCGGAAGTGGGGATTCTGTCTGTGTGGAACGGCTGTCTGGTCTGAGATATGCAAAGATCTTTAGAAATTATGATTTGTTTGTAGCGTTATTTGATGCCATTTTTAGTCAAAGTCCTACGCCATGTATGAGGTTGCTCAGAGTCCCTATTTACTTTTACACAACAAAGAAGAGAAATTTTTTGAAAAGTTTAATCCATAGACCCAAAGTTGAAATCTATCAAAATCAAGCTAGACATCAACCGTCGATTAGCTTCGCGTTCTCTTTGAGAACACAATGAGAAATTTAAATTCGAGTTGCAGGACCTCAGCACTCACACGAATCAAGAACAGAATAGATACCTAGTGAATTGGTGCAAACCAAAGTATTTACGCTCTCAGTATATTTGTGAATTGAGTGATCATCCTCAGCTGTTAAAACTCCACAATTCAAGCTTAAACTCCAACTTAATAAAAGTTTTCTATTTGTCTTCTTATGGTTTTCTTCTAGGTTTCCAATGAAGACAATAGATTGCATCAGTTCCAAAGAATAATTTCATTTGCTAAAGCGAAGATTCTATCTTTTTTGATTGCTTAGTAATAATGATCGGCCCAGACTTCTAATCTGCAGATGGAGTAGAGGGAAGTAGGTGATATGTAAGCAATTTAAATGGAAAACAGCTTGAAATTGGCAATACTTAGTAGTCTAAGACTAAAGATTACGATATCTAGCAATTTTCTTGAAAGTTTTGCCTTATTTCGAGCTTTCTCATAATTATATCATATTTTGGAGGTATTACTTTAGGATTTCAGCATTTGTGTTCGAAACAATTAATTATATCTGATAATCTTGACATCCTATCTATATTCGGTCGTCGTGTGCACCTATGTCTAATAGAATTCGCACCTTTTGATTATACACTGTCATTTATATGATAAGATTGCTTTGGCAGAATGGTTCGAGGTGACTGATTCAATCAGTATTGGAAGGATCCATTTTCACTTCCGATTATACTGAATTAAACAGGCTTATCTTTTCGCTTCATGATATTGTCTATGTAATAAATTTTAAATTACCCTAAATGGGGCGCTAAGACATGTATTATAAAATAAAGTAACGTTACTTAAGTCTGTTAAATAGCATTTGCTTCATCCCAATAATTGGTCTATTTGTCATATTATGGAACTTTTGACTAAGAATGACAAACATTCAAATAACGTGGCTTTCCAAGGCAAACGTTGTCTTTTTTGTATCTCTTTAATTTTTGAAATAATCTAAAGTATCCTGGTTCGGTAGATGAGGGTCTTCTCAATGATTTAACACCAAAATAATTTGGCCTGTTTAGAAACCCATTTTCACTTGCTTTTGCATTAATTGAGCGAAATATAGAACTTCCTCAGTGCAATCATTGGCACTTGATGGGTGGCTGGAAGCTCTAAAATCCGACCAAGGGTGGTCCCCTGAGTGAACCTGTCCATGGCTGAGTGACAACAGGATGTTAATGTGCACGGCTCTAACTTATTGGGTGGAGACTGATGATTCTGTTTGGCAAGAAGAATTAATGATAACCCCTTAATTGTTTGCATACACGTCGTACCATCTGTCATTGCACCAGACACGCCAGCATGATGTTCGGATGTGCACCTGGATGTCCCCGGCTGTTGGTAGCATATGGCCCCATGGATAACACGTCTACAATTTCCCACGTGGACAATCACCCATTTGTTTACAAAGCTAGGAACTTTGGTAAAATACAATCGCGGATGAATTTTGTGGCTTGAGCTCCATGCAATTCGCACTCTATGAAGGGCTATTCTGTCGAATCGAACCTCGGTATTGAGAATTTGCAAAACTTAAATCGATCTTCACCGATACATCCAGTCCCGAGCTTACGAGTGTTATATTTTTACAGTTATAGGAATATATAAGATTCAGTACCAGTTAACTGGTAAGAAATCTAGCCTGATGGAGTATCAGCTAGTATTGGGTGATAGGCATTTGGCATTGAGTCCATACAATCTTCTGGCATAATGTGATTCGGATTGTTCCGAATATCCTAACTTGTCAACGGTTCTTCCTTAAAAATGTATCACCCATGTCAAACTATTTCACTTGTGTGCAGTGGATAACTGATCCACCGAAAACAGCCTAAAGCTGGTGTTTCTTCCTAGTAGATGGGTAATTAAATAATGATGTACAGCAGTCAGCCGAAACAGTTTTTGCTTTAGGCCTCAGCAACCTATCCGCCGAATTTTTTGTTACGAGAAACTGGATACATCCATACAAGCGAGGTCTTGATAAAAAACGTATTTTGACAGGCTATAGCACCATTGTACCCAGGGACTAGATTCTGAGGAAGCAACCCCATCTTGGGGATTATAAGGTAGTTTTTCACCCTAAGTCCCTAATGGATCCCGAGACTTCGTCTGCCACTTTAGCCTCTGTGTGTGGCCGCCGACACCTTCCACACGAAATTCTTTTCAGTCTCTCATTGTGGTGACGTTAACCTGTCAACAGGAGTGCTTGTAGCAATCTTCCATCCACAGTTCTCCCCAACTATACAATTGCGAGTCTTTCTAACTCGCAAGAAGTCCATTAAGCTATTTACTAGTGTCTATGTTAACTATTCTGTTGTGAGCACCAATAAAACCTTCGAAAAAGTTTAGGCAAACTTAATTTATGAAGAAATGGTTGATTCCAATCCCTAACCTAGTAATGAGCTCCAGTTTAATTATCTTCATTCGACTTTCGATTTTCGTTTGTCAAATTTAAAGTTGAGAATGACTAGAAATTTTGGGGAAATCTATATTTTATTCGAAATCGCAATTTTAATTTGATTAGTAGTATTATATCATAAGGATATATGAGATTATAAATATACATGATATTAATTCCTATTTACTTGAATTGCAATTGCTTCAATCTGCATGAATGCCTATTGCTCGTGGGAAATTTGCAATAGTGAAACACTTATCCCCTACTTTCCAACCTTAATATTGACATTCATTTACTTGACTAACTCCCCAACTATACCAAAGATCAGAAATGGGAAATAATGAAAATGCTGTGGAAGCTAGCTGTCAGAATCATAAGAACTTCCTACATGTATGCTATAAGATTTTATGTCAGTTGTTGTTTTTTTACATTTTTATCACAAGAATATTTTTAATTTTTTGGAATGATAAACTAACTAATTTCAAAATATACAAATTCTTGCATATTTTAATAAGTCGAAACATCACTGTCCTACAATTTAATTTTCTCGAATTGTTTTACTCTGACGCCATATAAAATTGATACCTGAGTGACTGGAGAAGGCATTCATATTTTTCAACAACAAATATTCGATTGCTTTGATAATAATCATTATGTAAAGAAAAGGCGTATGTAGAGAAAATATGCGTACTGTACTTATGTGTAAATAAGTACGCATTTTGAAATAACCTCACCTGGGTGATTGAATTCTCACTCGACGAAGTTCACTTTTTTTCTTGTTTATCACACTGGCTGGAATGCTGGAAGTAATCTCGTCTTCCATGAGCTCTAGTCTCTTCGAGTTGTTCCAATCATCTGAGTCTTCATTGTTTTGAAACTGTCGCTCGTCTGATACATCTTAAAAAAACGATGCCTTTTACGCTCAATGCCTATTTACTGCTCCCGAATTAACGTTAGTGGCTCTACTAATTATACGCTAACTATGCTATTAATTGACGATTCTGCCCCTCGAGTGATTAATATTATGCAAATAACCAACTAAACTAAGTGGTTGTTGACCTGCGAATTCAATTCGTGACACGATTAATCGGCACTCGGATTTTTCACTCAACCACTCTTGAAACTTTTAGCTATCTGGACGAGCGTCGATTATAACAAAAAGGTTAAAATTATATTAATGAGATCTAATAATCAAAAGTTGCTAGTATTCCTTCTGTAGATGTCTGTTTTCCCTCCATAAGTAATTTCCTATTGCAAATGAAAACAACTTTGTTGGTTTCGACACTATATAGCTTCATCTATTTGAATTAAAAAAGATAAACCGTGTTATCATTAAGTATATTAAACAAACCAGCTCCGTAATTTATCTCCATTACTGGTGCGAAATTTTGATTAAAAGACTTTTATGAAAAAGAGAATGTGATTTAAAGCAATGTGCCTTTCAATTTATTCAAGTATTAAAATATCAAACCCAGTATTCTTACAATATTTTTTTGAAAAAAAGGCTACAGATTACAGCTAACGAGGTTTGGTGCATCTTGATATTTAATGAGAAAATCAAATTGCATCCTCACCCGGTTCACTCTGCTCCGATGATGAATCTTCGATTGATGTCATTGGAGGAACTCTAGGTGACTTGACCGGAGTGAATGCGTTCTCCTGGGCCTTGCAATAGGCAACCGAGTTCTCCACAACCCACACCTACAACCACACATGGCACCCTCATGAGATCATTAAATTGTGAGCACGCTTTTCCATTCATTAGAGTTCTCCATCTTACAGGTTGGCTCTGGTGATGCCTGATGAGTGCTATGATGTTTTGTATCCATGTCGACTCATCGAACCTGTCCTCTGTAGAGTCACTGAGTGGCACAGAGTCGGTGAGCAGGTGAACAAGATCATGTCGCAAGGCCGCAAGCTCTGACCACAGTTTTCGCGGTGTGCCAACGCTGTCTCCTATCGGACAGCGTGGGAGCCCGCGGTAGGCATCAACAGCGACCCTCACCTCTGCCTCGCTCCTCGCAGTCACTAGCAATACGATCGGAGTGATGCCATTTGCTAGCAAACCCTCGATGGCGGCGGGACGAAGATTGAGCACCGGGTGCTTGCCTCGCTCCATCAACATCTGGCCCAGAGAAAGCCGACTTAATAGCCTAACAACTTAAAAAGCTTAAAAGCTTGACGGTGATGATTTCTTTCCTTACTTGAATGGCACTGAGTCGAATTACATTACTACTAGGTGGACTGAGCTGAGTTGTCCAGAGGTTGTTGTCATCGGGATGAGGAGGGGCTCCAGAAACAGGAGGGACTTCAAACCGCGGCTCTCCGTCGCCGTCATCGAGAGTAGATACGTCCTCCACCAACAGCTGCATCGCTTTGTCTGCCAAGGGTCCGTAAATGATCACGGGACGTGGATATGGATAACAGTCCAACCGCATCACCCTTTGGTAGGGCTTGGGTCCCGCACCTGAATTCCTTTGCTGCAATTCAGATTATCGTTGGTGTCTCCATGTCAAGATCGAAATCGCTTGAAGCACTTGTCTCCCTCCTTATCCAATCCTGTCTACAAATATTCCCACTGATGCTTCCTTTATTATATCAAGAATTGTCTTTCTTGACTTTTAGGCGAATTTCTCGAAAAATGGAGAATTCGACCAGCTAAAGATTTGTGAAAGATAGGATTCAGTTTTTAGTAAGTGTTGAAATCGGATTCGATAATGCTCAAATAAAACACTTGAAGTGTATCACTCACTTAAATAATTTCTGATTAATATAACTGCGTATTGTATAAATTTAGTCACACGGATGTAACCTTGCATGCTTCATATGCTGTTCAAAATGGCCTTGATGATACTCGAATGCGGATCTAAATGCTTGGAAAACATCAAAATCGGAACTGACATAGTTCTTCTTAGTTTTTGGTACCTAATTTGCACCTTGATTTTAATGCGTTGACTGAGACCCACGTAAAAATCTTCAGCTTTTCCGGCAATTAATAAACTCACCAACGACTGAAACTGTGACTTCAAAAGTTGAATGGCCTTTTCATTGCTCGGAATTCTGCCAACACTTGATGGGTTTGGTACTACTCTTCTGGCCTAAAATTGAAGCACTCACTCCTTGTAATAGTTCTAACTTTCGTTAAAAGAGAATTTCATCAAATTCTTTACCAGCCAAGAGGAGAAAGATCCGCACAAAAGACTGTCCGTAACATGGAAAATGTCGCCATGGGATATCTGCAGGGCGGGAAGTGGCACAGAGGGATCAAAGGATAGGTCGCCGCCCCCTCCGACAAAGCTGGGACTGAAGGTAAAGGCAGCTCTGACATGGAAGTCGTCGCCCGGTCCCAGTTTGTCATTCCTGAAGGCCTCGTACTTTCCCACTGCGGATTTCATTTCCAAATGCAGAATTCGCGGTGACTTGAGGATTCGCTGGGCTGCCTCAGACTTAGTCATTGATTTTACCGGCTTACCGTTAATCTGTAGTAGTAGTAGTAGTAATATTGTCATTGAATCATGCATACTCATTAGGTAATAATCAAGCTCAACGTTTTTGGTTCATACTCCAATGGCTCATTTACAGTCCTTAAATTTCGCAAAATCAAAACCTCTCTACCACTCTACCTTTAATTCTGGATCTAATCACAAAATATTTGTAATGAATTACATTTCAACAAAGTCGTCGTTAATATTTTACAGCCAAATTCAAAAAATCTCATTATGGTTAAATACGCATTTATCACTTACCAAATAAGTCACTTGACTTTTCGTAATGGATAATCTGTGAAACCGATTATGATAAGCGTTATTTTCTGCATTTTGCGTGTAGTATAATTCAAGCTCTTTGTCTAGCAGATAAGCTAAGTTGGATTTGACACGCTTCAGTTAACAAGCATATTTCGAACTTGAACAGTTCGTTTGAAGAAGTGGTACATGAACTTTAGCGCTGTCACGTAAAAGTTAAATATAAAGGCAATAATTTTCTGAGCTAGCATGAGTCAAGGTAAAAGGGATTCCTACTTTGTATATTTAATCGAGGCTTTATTTAAACACAACATTCGAAATTTCGACCTGAAGTTTCAGTCCTGGAAGAAATGACTTCAATGTTTACCTAATCAAAATGCATTTTGACGTTACAATTCTTCCAACGTAAATTTCCGTGCGACGGTGATAGGAATTGATATATTTAGAACACTGACCTATTGACTACTGTGCCACCAAGTAAAACAGGTACATGCTTCTTCCTTTTGCCGGGCCTTGTATAGCCTAGAAACTCGCTGAATTACCACACCTCTTTTCTCATTGTTTGTGTCACTTCTTCATCTTATTGGTGGATACTCAAGCAGAAGGATAATAAAGTGTGTTTTCTAGAAATTGATTGCCAGAAATTCGTTAGCACAATTCCAATTACAGTGATGCAAGTGTTTCTTCTTTAGAGCAAGACTTAAGTGGCCTCCTAGCAGTATTCCCACGGTCTTTTGGTGAACCAAGTGTAAGCTTTCTTACAGCAACAGTTAAGGCAAAGTTAAGTCAAGGTCATGGTATGATGCTTCAATTTTCTAGACGAATCAGTCAATAACTAAGATTTCAGATTGAGTTAACGGAGGACTTCAAAGATCTATTTTAATATAAGTGTATCAGATTAAGACATCTGGAGAATCTAATGCATTTATATATTTTGAAAAGCTGTCTGTCAAATTATCTTCTAAGAAGGCCAGGCACCATTATATGTTATTCCATTAAATCATCATGAGTCGAAAAATTGTCATGGAAAGCCCTGGGGGCCTAATGTAAATTTCATGTTTTTTCAACATTATTAATTCTTTTGGTTAATTTAACCCATTCAATCCTATAATTTCAAGAGATCTACCGAAATAATTTCATCTCCACACTTGATGCCCGCCTCTGCGGCAGGTGATTGTTCATTTACTTCCGACACGAAAATCCCCACCGCATTGCCTCCTGCTATGCGGATGCCCGTGCCACGCACGGGATGTCTTCGAATTTCCACAACCCGCGAGGTTTCTTCCTTCATCCCCATTGTCTCCGACCCACTGTTGCCGAGATCTTCCTCGATCTTGAAGAAGAGTGGTGAAGGGGCTTCAGAATGGACCACGCAACTCCGTGGGGATACCGGGCAGGAGCATGAACGAGTCATGCAACAGGGAACTCGGTCTTCATGTGCGGGTGAGTAAGTTGGTTTGAAGAGCACGGGTGAGTACTCGGCTGGGGAAGTCATTACTTGCAGCGGCTCTGTAATTTACAGCATAGAACCCTGTGTATACAAGGCTCACTACCCATTAGTAGAAGAGTTTAACCTAAAGTGTATAACCCAGACATTATCTTAAGAAGCCGTAGTTCGCCCCTACAAAACTGAATCATTCAATGGGCCTAGATTTACTTGTACTCTTGCTGCAGATGGGTTCACGTGCTACTTGGTTACAGGCAGTAGGAAACTGAACCAAAGACCATATTTACTTAGCCTAAAGCCTTTATTGCAGTAATTTTTCATTTGCAAGCATTCATTAACAAAAGCGGTTCTTTCTGAATGATTAGATGATGCATCAGTTTCGTTGTTGCGCTTTAGTGATTGTGATTCAATCCCCTCTATTGTATACAACTGCTCTGGAAGTTATTCTCCATTTGAGTGATTGGAGATGGTAAACAGAACGGTTATTCTCTCGATTATTGCAGTATCCAATTAATTTGTTCAATATTATTTGGAGGTTAATTTTTTTATTCATGAAATGGCATTATAAAATTCTTTATCAGATCATTAGCCTTTCTGTTGATTTTGCTAGTGATAATTTCTTTATTTTTAAAAATGTTACTCTGATCTTTTGAACAGCTCGGCGATTTTCTTTAAAAAGTGAAAATGTTGGGCTGCAGCATATTCACATGCAAATAGCTGTAAAACAACATAATTGTGTTTTCACATACTTTTCTTAAACGTCTGAGTTTACTTTTTTGCGCTAGTCTGTTGCCAGCGAATAAATACATCTAAAGATTATTTCAAGTCGGAAGGAGGTTTGAATGTATTATTTCCTGGCTGAGAGGTACATTTATTTATAAACTATGGGTTATTCATAGCAACGTTTCGGTCTGCTGGTTACAAATCAGTATGAATGTTTGGAGAATCTATATATTAGAACAAAATTAAAGTCCCATTCAAATTGAAATTGATTGAAAGCGTAGTACAGTAATTTCACCATTCCTTGATAAAAAGAAAGCCGCTATCTGGATCTCTAGTTAAAGTTGCATTTATGTTTGCGTAATCAAGTACTTTTTGTCCATGCTTGCAGCTATCCGTGGGAGAGGAACTTTTGATTATGTTAAATGGTGGAATGATTTTAGGTTGCATTAAGTCTTGATAGTTGGTGAAATGTGATTAGACCCTAACACATCGACTCGACGGCAAAATTGTTAACCTGAGATTAGATGCGCAGGCGCACACTTAAATGTCTATGCCCAACATCCTAGTTTTTGAGCCGTGTCCATGTAAAGCGATGGGTTTGTGATACGAACTTCACCATCTACATTTTGGCATAACTTGATTAATTTATCGCGAAATGTCTTCAAAATTTTCCGATTTGGCTACACTGTAACAGCTGCACAAACCTAAAACTCAACTCTAAACGCTTCTTTAGCCCTGCTCTGATTTAGAAGAGTATTCCCGTCAAGCACCTTCTCGGTTGTCGAAAGATGAGCCAAAATTAGTAAGCAACAGCTTGTGGGAACTTTTTGCTAATCTAGACTAATATTCGCTGACTACCTTTTTATCCGACAGACCGAGACCATAGAAAAAGACGTGATTCTGGTGGCGGCGGCGGCGGTGGTGGTGGTGGTGGTGGTGGAGCCAACCCACGTACAGAAAGACTCCCCTTTCCTTTGTTTGCAGTGGCCTTTAGGAGTCGGTTAATATGCCAAATTAAAAGGTTACAAAGGTTTTAGACACTTATATTTTTGCTTTTCCACACCTTTATTTCTAACAGTAGATTTTTCCATAGAAGTGCAGATTAGAAATATGGGAAACTTTCTGCATTCACTCAAGTAACAAGAATTAAAAAGGCAGATATGCTACAATAAAATTTTAGCTTTCGCTTTTTCAGTCCATTTACATTTAATTAATTCTCGGAAATTGCAGTCGTTCATTGCTCTGCTGAAGTCCATCCGTGGGTGTATTGTAAGCCCCAAACATTTAACATTTTTAATTTAGTCAATTGCTTTGTCCATTTGAGGTTTTCCACTGGTAAATTAGTGCTTCTTTAAGAACTTCAGCGTTTCCGGACACTGTTTCTGACGCACAGCACAAAACGTTTTTAGTGACACGAAAATAACACACCTATGAAGAATTCACTCGATAAAACCCCCAAACACCTCTGTTTTAACAAGCCCTTTCCGGACTAGAATTATTCCATTTCTAGAGGTTAGTTGTATCATCTATCATAGGAGGTTTTGTCAATTGGAGTAAGGTGAAACAATGGAAGCCTCATGATTTTTTCATAAAGTCATATGTGTGTGGTTCTGACTGTAAATTGAAAGTTCAATAAGTAAATTTTCTTTATTTTTGTGGTTTCATTTTTAAGATATCACCCCCTGAATGGAGTGGTTTGAGTAGAATGCATATTTCTGGTCAAAAGAATTTGCCCACCTTGAAGTGTGCAGCACGAATGTCGCTCGCAGTGCCCCGTGTTTTCACTTGCGGGATACTTCATCGCCTCCCCCGACCCAGCAACGTTCATCCGCGTCGCCGTTGCCATCGCCTCCCCCCCCTCGCGCTCGACCCGCATCAGAGTGACGTCAGACTGGTCCCTACGCATAAGGTGGGCTGCATCGATTAGACTCAGATGAGCTGCATCAATGCCATTGAGATTAACCACGCGGTCACCAACTCGAATCCCCGCCTTTTCCGCCTTGCTTCCAGGGTCAACCGAAGTTATCACCAATTGACCCGAAAGCTCAACACCCAAACCTGAAAAGAACATCTTTATTTGACTACGAACTTGGATGGTTTATAAAATGTGAAATTAAATTAATGAAAGAATTTTCAGGAAGCTGTTTGCATGCTACATAGTCTGTGGAAACTGATAGTAAAAGAACATTAACCAATTAAGCTTATTTGAATAATGTTGTTCGTGTAGAACCCTTCACAAGGTTCGTTTCCAGTTAAGCTGAACCTAATTAATCGAATCTTATTATGGCTTCTTGAAGGTTCCCCTAAGTTCGTCCACTAATGGTATATATCCTAGTTGTTGGTCAATACACACAGTAACCTATCGATCTCAGTATTTTTTATATTACGAGGGCTATCTAAGTTTTGTGCTATCAATTTATAATGGAGAGAGTGGGCTTATCACTAAGGCTGACTGAGGCTAGTAGCATACCTTCCGCATAATGATTGAAAAATAAAATGGAATTTACTTAAAGAAACTTGCATCTATGATAAACCATGTCGTTTCGATAAGAATTTAATAAAAGCAGTTCAGTTGTAGTTACTTTGAGGAAACTTTGAACTCCATTTTCTATTTTAAATCAACTTGAATAACGTTTAAATAATGATTTGTTGATGTTTTCGCCTTCTTGTAAAAATTGTCAAAACCAGCTACTTGTAACCGAAGTATTTGGAGGAATAGGGCAATCGGATTACAGTGTTACCCGCTTCTGAAATTCGGGAGCGTAGCAAGCGCGGAGAGAACGAAAGTGCGAGAGACTGAGCGCTGCGATTACATGTGAGAAACTCATTAATGCGATTTACGATGCCCCATCAGGCAGAGTGGTGCTTTTCAGCTTAATTACAATTTCCTAAATGATTTGTTTTACTACTGCACCCTAATCTTGCCCTCTTTCCCCTCTGCTTGCGTAATCTCATCTAATATAATTATGCGTTGTAATGTATACTACTGCTAACGCTATTGCATCAATAAATCCACTTGAACTGTGATCATATTAATTTCATACTCTATGGCAGTTTTTTAATGTTTTAGAAACATGTTTGGGGTATAGAAATTAAGATGAAAAGCATTTATAAAACTAATTTTCTTGAAAAGACAATCTCTCTCTCAAGCGTTGATCGCAAAACAGAGTAACAAAGTAACCAGCATTCTGTCAGAATGTCAGCACATTCTTTTTTACCATAACTCAGTGCGGGAGTGCATTCATGCATCACTGACCTAGACTCAGTACTAGCGTCAAAGCCGTCGTGACCTTTACTCACGCACACGAGCAAACTCCTCAGCCACTTCATAACTCCATAACCTGTGTAAGGCGAAAATGCTGCAGGAGGAGGTGGTGAGTGAATGAACTTACCTTCCTGAGCGTTCTGCTTGGTCAGGTTGACTTTAAGAAGACTGGCTTGTCTCCGAGGCTGTCGGTGGTCGTCGGAATGCGTTGTCAGCTGCGGCAGGGAAACGGCATGGGGTGGGGAAGACCGGGGAGTGGCGAAACCGGGCACACTGCAGGTTCGGTGGGACGCGTTCATAACGCTATAGGTGCGAATACAGTGGCATTTCAAACACTTATTGACACTGATTATGTACTCCTGAATGCTTGCACTAAGTCTTCTTCCCCATTGCCTACTATTAAAAGTAATCTTAAGAGATCACTTAAAACAATCTATTATGCTAAACCTCTACTTACTGATATCTTGGATCACAACACTAATATAAATCAACCCCCCACTTCGATATATATATATATAGAGAGAGAGAGAGAAGGGCTGATTATGCTCGCTATCGCAGAAAGAGAGTTACTTTTATAAAAAGACAAGACTAAGGAGAAGTTTATTTGAAATGTTTTGGATCTAATATTACCAAATCGATCATTTACCAAGTGAAGTGAATAAAAAGCTTCAGCACCAGACCAAACAGTCAACACTTCTGACTTTCTGTTGATGCCATATTTACCAACTATAATGAACTAAGGACTGTCAGCTCGAGAAACTCGATAGAATATCACTCCACCATTCTGGAATCACCTATTATAAAAAGCTACTGTGCTGTCAATATGATTACGTACTAAACTCAAACTCTCGTGTAATGTATCACTATTTCTTTATCGAGTGATAGTGAGTGATAGCTAGTGCTATCATCGCATGTCAAATATTGCTAAATCATCCTTCCGATGCATTCTTTTTAAGCCTGCTTAACGGCACTTCGCAGAAGGCACTAAGCTCATCGACCCACTGAGTCTATCCCTGTTAGTCTTCCTAAGCTGAAGACAGGACTCCGTACTCTTCCCCAAGAGCCGCACACACTCTGAAGTTGTCTGGTTACGTCCCACACCTGAGACCATGGGGAATAACCACTTGCGGCCTTGGATTTACGCACAATTTCGTTCATAGAGATCTCCTAGTGTATGTGCATTAGAGCCGTCGTGGTTTGGAGCCTTACGAAGGATAGCTTGTTCACATGGTGAACCAGTTGTGCGATTGTAAATTCTATTCCTACTGGGCATCGAGAAGCTATTAAGTCAATAAGCTCTTAAACTAAGAAATCGTGATTAACTTTTGATGACTAAGGCATGCCTTCGAATATTAAACTAACTCATGTCGTGGAAACTCGGATATGCCTTCAGGCACGAAGAGGGATTGGCATGAAGTCGAGTTGTGGAACGCCGGCGCCCTGTGAGTTCTCTCGATTACTTCCATCTCCTCGTGTCGGTAGACCAGGAGGTTGATCATACCATCTGTCCGTCTCAGCAGATCCAATATCTCTTCGTGGGACTTGTCTTCTAACGACACACCGTTCACTGACATTATCACATCCCCAGGCCTGGCAAAAATTTAAATCACATTAAATTGTAAATACTCACAAACTAAATTTCAAAGCTTTTATATTCATCATTAGTTATTTAAATTTAGCATTTGATTCCATAAAATAATGAAAGTTTTAATACGAGATGGAAATGAATTAAATGAATTATTAGGTTTAAATATCTTAAATTGATGACCTCAGCGGATTCAACCTTTGATGGCTTTTATCAATAGGAGTGTTAAAAGGTGATACCCACCAAAGTTTTCCATAAGCAGGGCCTGATGGGAGAATGTTAACAACCAAAGCCCCGTAGGCCGCCCGTTCACCCGGGGAACCACGTTTGATGGCTAGTCCAAGACCTTCTTGTTCTCTTCTTTCCAGAACCACATTGAACATCATATTTTCCTTTATTTGATGTATTCCAAATGTCGCGCTTTTCCCTTAAACGAATGATAAGTACCGCTATACTCACTGATACATTAAATGGGGCTTATATGAAGTGAAATTCATTCATGCTCAGTGATACAGTAAGGTGATCTTTCCATTTTTCGAAAACTCCCAACTGACCCATGCCTAGCACTTACTGTCAAATAGAAAAGTCTTGCAAGCAACTTTCCCATTACAATAGGTAAATTCTATTGAACCTACGTGCTGCTTGAGCTTAAATAAACACAACGCAATTCCAAAAGCTTGATTCTAATTCATATGTATATAATTCATAATATTCCATGTGTAACACCTAGCAGAAAAATAAACATTTGGTAAAATAGAAGGGCTCACAATTTACCAACGTAATGCGGCTCAGGTGAGATAGATTTGTGGACCTGCCAATTCGACGCACATAAACGAAATGCCCACTGGCCGTTGTCCTATCACTGCGCCATCATTGCTACAATCAGTCGGCTTGTGTGCGGCATCAACATTTGCATATGACTTAGCCACACACACACACTCACCAATCCTAGACGCATCATGGATTGAGGGCGTTATGCTAATATCCATTGCTACATATATCAGGTCATCGGCAAATATCCATTTACTCAGTTTACAGCACTGAGTATGGACGAATCCGCTTGAGATACCAACGTTGACAATCCTGTATCTTGAAAGCTTGTTTCCCCCTCTGTGATTTCAGATTTAACTATAGACCTTTATGTATTTGAAGCTTGGGCATAACTAAGGCTAGATATTTTACAAGCAAGTGCTTATGAGTGATGGTTTGTCATTCAAGACATTTACTACCTGTTAGATACCTGCTCCATCGCTTTCATCTCGAGTGCATGGTTAAATAGGTGAATCCGATTGGTCCATAGATAGATTCCAGCTCATTAAATAATTTCGGATTAATTTATTATTTCTGTTAAAATAGAAACCTAACCATTTTTGTCTTCCATTAGGTTGGTATAAAGTAATATTTGTGCAACATAAAATAATTAAATGAACTCATTATTCTCCATAAGATCTTGAATAGGCCACCAAACGTTACTGAACATGTATAGGCTTATCGGAACCAATTTTCACCTAAATATACTTCAGTGCTTCTTCTTTACCGTAAAAAACAATAACATGCAACTCAAAACTACCCTCCGAACTAATCAAATCCAATCACACGCAATCTACACTATTGACTCCCCCAACAAGATCAGTAACGGAGGAAGGATCATTCACTAGGCACTGTAATTTATCACGTTTGCACCACATGAGCTAACTTCTCTCAGATGATGGGTGAATAAGGGTACGGGGGCTGCGGGGGTATGCTGGTGGGGATGTTCGCGTGAGTCACTTGCACAGAAAGGAAAACCTCACACACACTGAGAGACAAACACGTGGTAAGACCATATCGTGGCCGTGTAACTAGTAATGAACGGGAGGTTGTATATACAAGTGCTTTTAGCTAGTCTCTGAGAATGCCATATCCAGGTGCAGGTAGATGTATGGGCGTGGGAGCGTGCAAGAGGGTGACGAAACAGCTTGTGTGATTGTCAGACAGGGAATCGGGGAGGAGTTAACTTTGAATGGAGGTAGGTGATAGGATTTGGGAGAGGAGCCGGAGGGGAGAGGACTGCTTCTGGTACTTCTAAGTCGGTTCGCTCGTCGACGGAGGAGGAGCGCCCCCGATCTGACTCGAGCTTTCGTCCATTGGAGTAGTGTAGGTCCTGCCGCTGCCACATTGCGGTGGATTTGAAGAGAGGGCATCAGAGAAGGTGGGATAGGACGAGGTGGATGCGGCAGAAGAGCCCTCCAGTTGTGGATAATCTGAGCACTGTTGTTGATGCTGCTGGTGTTGTACAACCTGACCCATTGAGGCCGCTGCAGCTGCCATAGCTGCTAATGCTGCCGCCTGCATCAAATCCAAGGCCGACTGACTATGTTGCCTTGGACCTAGCTCCGGCTGATAGGTGAATGTTGAGTCTGTGGCGTAGATAACTCCATCGCTACGGGCTATGCTTATTGGCACCTATGGAAGAAAAAAGTACTCGCCTTAGGTTTAACAAAAGGTGCTAATTATAGACTTATAGCAGTTTATTCTGGATCTAAGTTCACTTTATCAAACCTGTTGAGATACCTCAGATTCGTGCCTAACACTAAAACAATCAACAGTCATGCCTGTCTCCAGAAGTTTTGTAGGCACGCTGTAAAATAAATAGTTCTAGTTGCGTCATTGGCATATCATCAATGTTACCAACATAGCTTATTTACGCAATTCGCCTGAAGGGCCTCTAAGAACCTATTTGGCTCTACATACTAGCATGTACGCTTGTCTCCGGATGGAGTACTTATGCTGGTTCCTTCTATGTAAATATTGAGGTGGACGTTCCCACGCTGCAGCTCTTTCTCATTAACTCTTCTATGCCATCGTGATGCATACTTCAGGTTTGAACACGCGAAGCATTCTCGGGGCTAGTAAACAAGCCATGGCCTCGCGGATTGCACGCATGTTTGTAAGAGCGCCACCTCATCTCACTCCCACTACTCACCTCTAGTTCGTACTGGATGTAGCTCCAGTCGGGTTGGAACTCCGTGATAGCGGGGACGATGCATAGCAGGAGCTCCTGACACCGATAGAAGGTCTGCGCCGGTACATCACCGAACCAGACCTGGTGATTCGCGCTAAAGTTCTCACCAGAGACCTCGACCATGGCTACATCTCCTCCACCGTTGGTTCGAATACTCTTGACAATGGGGACAGGAGTGACGGGGTGATTGGAGGGCGGTGGGATCTGGGAAATGAGGGACTTGGGGACTGAGGGGTCGTCGCGTAGAGACGAGAGCTCAAACCACCTATACTCCGCTCGGTCTGTGCTGATTATGGTCCAGGCTGCTGAATCGTTAATGGTCTCCCGGTTGGGGTTATCGTCGCATCGCACAGCCTGATGTTGAATAATCTTGTCCTGTGATAGGCATAGGTACATTCGATCCGTGTCTTTGAGATAAAAGGCACATTTGTGAAGCTGGCTCACTGGGTCGTCTGCATCCAACATCACCATTGTCTTATCCACCTTACGAACAATCTGTGAACAGAACCGCCACCAGTTGACAATCAAGTCGGCCGAAATAATGCGTAGCATTCTAAAGGAAACTCACCAGCCTAGGTAAAGCCATGCCGGTCTCAGAACAGACTAGCTTGACGGTGTGTCCATAGTGGATGTAACCGTCACGAACATTAAATTCCTCAGCCTCGGATTCGTCATCAGAAAGGAGGTGAATTGTGAAGGCTCCCCAACGACTTGAGCTGGCGTGGAAACTGCCAGAATCTACGTGGAGGTAACGCGTACTCACCGTCTGTGAGCGAAGGCGATTGAATAACGCGATCTTAGTCCCGGAGGCAATGCACACTGAAACCAAATAAAGACAATAGTCAATTCAAATAAGGATGCTATATCCTAGAGAGGTTACTGTATCTGTGATGGAACAGAAGTTGTGCATCATAGCCAAAGGGGGACTTGGAACATCTCTATTAAACACCCGTCTGCTCGGGTGGAGTAGATACAATTGCAAACATTGTCCGCATCATGGTTAATGACCTTAGGATGAACTCAAATCGAACCCAGGCAATGTGCCTGAGAGAGTGATGACCTCAAGTGAACTCGTATAAAAAATTGGTCCCTCCCATTTTGATTCGTCGTTCACTCACCGAGGCCATAAAATAAGTCAAGAAATCTAGTAAACTGCAGATGTGACCGTGCAGGTGGTGCCGAGTCGTGTGTTTTCTCAAAGGAGGTAATATTTTCAAAAAATCGACAGACTTACAGTCGGTGTTCTTCAGCGATTGCTTCTTCTTGCTTGGCTTGGAGATGACTTTTATGCGCTGGGAGTTGAACTGACCGAGGTCCTTGCCGTTGGAGTAGAACATCTTGACGGAGAGCATGAAGTGTTTCCTTTTGTCGGAGTCGGAAATGAAGAGGGTCTTTGCGGCGGAGTAGTCCTTTCCCGGCTCCAAGTTCAGTTGGACCATGTCCTTCGCAGTCGATGTTCCTCCTATCCCCATGAAGGCCAATACCTGAAGTTAGAAAGAAAACAGGTATCACTGAATATACAAATGTCACTGAAATAACCTCATTTACTTGGTATCTATCAAACATAAAACCATATAAATATATCTGTTAACTAAAACATTTCGGTGCCTATTTCTATCGACGTCAGTCATTTAAGCAAAAAAATGCAATTAACCAATAGTCTTGCGTTATTTCGTAATTTTTCATTTTCGAACGTATGGCTTTTCGTATTAGTTATTTCGAGGTGGGTTATTGAATCTCTAGTTTGTTTAAAAGTACTTTTCTTATGAAACAATGCACTTTAATGATAAAATGTGCGCAGTTATTAGAATCTTCAAAATATGGAAAAAGTATAACTTAAAAATAGCACATGCGCAGTTCATTCACCACGTGTCCGAGTCACCTCAAAAACAAATAGGTGGGGGATTCAAAGTCCAGTCTCAAGCAATCGAACAGTTTATTTGATTTACCTGAGGCCTTTCACCACTGGCCTTGTTGACATTGAATTCATTCTCCGTTTCCCAAGGAAGGAACGACCTTTGGAAGCCAGCCTCCGCTGCTGAACCCATGAACTTTCCCGCGCTACTAACACCACTTCTAGCATCCCAGCCTTCACCTCGCAGATATATGCATGGCGGTGGACAGAAAAACCTGAAAGAGAACCGACTCTTGCTATTTGATTTCTTAGAGCCCTTTTGGGCGGTCGAAATTAGTGCAAGCACACCTCTTTTCCGTGCCGTAGGATTTCTGCGCCACCTTTGCGTGAAGCACGATCAGCACCTGATCTCTTCGATTCTTCAGGTAGCAACGCATCATTTCACGGGAGACTACTCCAACAGCCCCACCGTTGCCATCAGCACCTCCACCAGTTCCTCCGAGGCTTCCAGGAATGTCGAGGACACCCTTATCTCCCCCTCCATTTCCACCGTTAGAGCCTCCACCACCCACTCCAGAAGAAGAAGAAGTGAAGCCACTGAGAGCCCTCTGGTAGTTTGGTGCTGCAGACGTCGGAGCATTTACTCCTGGGTAGGGTTCACCTCCACCCGCTTGTCTGGCAGGCTCATAGTAGGAGGTCATACCCTGTCCCCCTTCCCCAGTTCCAGCCGTGAAGAGCGCCGATGTGCGGTAGAAGTCGTTTCCGGTTGAAACGAAGGAGGCAAAGAAGGGGTGTGGTGAAGTCATGTTGGAAGTGGTAGCAGGGAATTGCGGATGCTGGTGTTGATGCTGGGCGGTGGGTTGATGAGAAAACGAGGAGTTGGCTTGAGACACAGACGACTTAAATGGAGAGCTGGTGAAATTCGGTGGTAGGTGTTGAGACTGCACTCCGCCTCCATTGGTGTCGGGAATCGCTTTGGGGTCGGTCGTTAGATTCGAGTACCTGAGAGAGGACATTCGATTAAATGAATTGTTGGCGAGAGTAAGAAATCAAAAGGAAAGTGCAGTGATGTCTTACCATACATCGTTACCCTGTGAGAATGACTGTAGCTGTGTGAAACTATTTTGTTGTTGGTGCTGCTGCTGTTGATCAGATGAGATTGCTGCTTCCTCAGGCTCTTGATAATCTACGTTCTTCTGCTCACCCTTTCCACTACCGAAAAAGAATGACTCAACAGGACTGAGATCGGCGTATGTGGGAGGAGCACTGAAACTGCTCAGTAAAATGGGGTTTTCCTGGCTACTTTGAGGTGCATACCAGTTGCTATCGACCCCAGTGGGATCATTCCAGTAGTTGAGGTTATCACAGTACCGACTATCAAGTGATTGGTAAGTGGAGGTATAGTTTGAGGACGAGGAATACGAGGTATGCACGCAGCCGCTGTAATATTCATCCACAGGCTGGGACGCCTGTTGAACGCTAGTGTAGGAGGGCACAATGTTCTGAGCCGCGGCAATAGCTCCGTGCGAGCCCGGTGTGGAGGTGGACGAGGAGGCACCTGACGACTCCATGTGCAGAATGGGGCCCGTCATAACGCTGACTGGAGTTGAAAAAGACGCCTGGCGTCCATCTAACGACTTCTGCTCAGAGTCTGCGCAGGTACGTGCTGCGCAGCCCCATCTCATTGGTGCGCTCTGAGTGCGAGTGCTTGCGTTGGTGCATTAGGCGCACACACCGAGATGTGAGCACACACGGATGCACACGTGAGTTGCAGTTTTGAGTAGTCCCCCTCCCACCACCTCCCCCCGTTCCCCCAAAGCCCTGAGCAATAAAATCTGCTTAGGATGGCTCAGAGACGGGGTCGCTACCCGACATTGGAGAGGCATGACCCATCAGTGCTTTGCGGTCTTTGTGGAAGAGGGAAGCCCCTAGAATCCATTAGCCGATAAACCTACGTTGAACCACAAGTCCTACTTAGTATCTCGCAGTCTTGTTACTTATAAACTGACCGAGTATTCATCAAAAGATGGTACAAACTCCCAACAGAAAGTTACCTTTGAAAGTGTAAAAAGTATTTTTGCAAGTTTGTCGAACATTCAGAAAGGTCTGGGCGCTCAAAATAACGATACAATGATATACTGGAAAATCCCTACTCATTAAAGTGGTGGAAAATTGAAAAACGCGTTCGGGGCACTACGGAAATCATTCGAATAAATTGCTACTCATAAATGGCAAAAACACTAGTGTTCTCACTTTTGCCTCTAGGCTTATATACATGCTGTTCAAATGACGACACTAACAGTTAAGGAATTATCAATTCAACTATCCTATTGGAGAGGTTAAAATTACCCTTTAGAATTACTAACGACTAGTGATTTTCACTGATACCAGCGTTTTTTATACCATCATGGAGGACTTAGTTGAAGATTGATACCTTTACTTAATTTAACCCCTGAGGATTAAATATTCCTCGTAATTGTTGCCAAATTGCTTAATATTAGTACTGTTGGAGCAATCGCGCTTGCGCTGTCTTGTGTGCCCAGTGCAGTGACAATGGATTAGACGAAGATCGCTGGTGGTGCAGCAAACACATTTGTGGCAGCAGCGGCATTAGCAATTATGCGTGCGAATCTTCCCACGATGCTATGAAGACGTGGGGCCCGTGTTCCCACGATAATAGCTCGACTACCCCTCCCCCTACAGTACCTAGAATGGATGTCAGACGAATAGATATCGAGACTGTGACTGGCTAAACACAGCCCCATAATAAAGATAAAGAATAATAAGAAATGTAACCCATTCTGAATGTCAATTGGATTAACCATTTAAATCCATTGAAACAGTCGAAATTCTTACAATAACTCACACCACTCCGTTCATAACGTTACTAACTTAAGCATTGCTTATTACTTATATATAAATAAGTAGCACATACTTTCTTCATATAAGTAAGACTAAATGCGTACTTTTTCGATGACAAGGAACTCAAGTGTCGAAATTTAACAAAATCAACAATGATTTTCAGAACCAAGATGTATTTACTCTCATTTTCTTTCACAAGCCCCTTGAACTCACCATTTCTACTCAATGGACATGGGTTCAAGCAGCCTAACTGTTTGAGAAATTTAGAGTATTTAAATTCAACAATGCAAGAATTTCCGAAAACTGCTAGGAATCCCGTTCTTGTTTTACCCTATTAGATTAATTGCAATTCACAAATACAAAACAATTGTACCCGTTTAGTGATATTTTGCAATGTGTAGCATTTCCTGCCTTTGAAAAGCTGTTGTGTCAGTTGGACCTCATGCCTTGAGTTGAAGAGATGAACCGTACTCAGTCTTTCCACTTTAGCCCATCCATACTAGTATATGTGCTTTACTCCTGGAGCCACGTACTTTCCCCTATCAAGTTTAGAATGCATATACTTATAAACATGTTCCCATATAAAGTGATGACTTGAGTGCACTATAGTCAATTCCTTGCCAATAGTTCTAGAATCTACCTGCATTTCCGGTCAACGAATCCAACCCCGATTATCCAAGCGACGGCCCCCGTAACAATTCTGCTTGCGATATGCTATACCAATTTAAAAGTAAACAGGCAATGACCATAGACCAATAGCTATCGGCAACTTACGGCATTTGTGCTCGATAGCACTCAAGCAGGGCCTCGGTTGATGGAAACCCAAACCGATCTGGTTTCGGTGTAGTTTGGCGACTGCCCCAAGCACCGACCCCAGACCTCGCGAAGGCCTCTAGAAAATCCGATGCATTCGGAAATTCCGGTTTCCCACTACCCTCAGACTGTTGATGCTGTTGCTGATGATGATGGTGGTTGGTGTGAGGGTGGTGCTGGTGTTGGTGATTCGGCGACTGTTGATGCTGTTGACTGATCTCCATCTGCGAGCTCCCATTGCTCATCACCGGGGGAGGGAATATTGGCGACGGAATGCTCATCATACTCGGTTGATAGGCTGCTGCAGCGGCTGCCGCTGCGGAGATAACAGCAGCAGCGTCTTGGAGGCTGCACGGCGTGGAGACGGATCCCCCTCCAACTCCTACTGGACTATATTGACTAGCTGCAGCGGCCACAGCTGCTAAAACAGCGGCGGCATTGGCGCTGCTGGCCGAAGGAGGAAACCGGGATGGGGCGATTTGAGAGGTGTTTGGAGGAGAAGTGGTGGATGAGGTGGAGGGGGAACTACACGCAGATATGAGATTCATCAAGCCCTGCGTTCCACCTCCTGAGTTTGAGTTTAAATTGGCGCTTGCTGTGGTTGCAGCAGCAGATGCAGCACCGCAGTGGTTAGCGTTTGTGTTGCCGTTATCGTCGAGGGATAAAAGATCTATAAAAGGAATAAAACGGTCAGATATCTCACCCACTTGCATCTTAGCCTAGAGTAGATATAGGAAAAAATATTAAGCTTGCGATGAGTAAGTGATCGAGGTTTGATTTCTGAAGTAAAAACATGTTCCTTGTCATCGGACCCTTTTACTGCAAGGATAAATACCTAAGGGACAATGTACTTGAAGCTGTTCCGAGCTGATTAAGCAATCACAAATTGCAACAGCGTAAATTCTCAAGATTAAGGGGTTTTAACGAAAGAAAAGACAGTAAGAGTGAGGTGCAAGTGAGCAGAGTATCTCACGGGAATACGATGAGGATGGAGGGAGTGAGGGAGGAAGAAGAATGCGTGGGAAAGCTAGCGTGGGAATAATCATTCGTGTGTGTGTGTGCATGGAAAGAGACAAATTTTAGGGGGCTTGATTGTGGACAAGAAAATCTTCACACGGCCAGGCAGCGTGGGAAAAGTGGTGTTTGCGTTAGACACACGCGTGAGAAGCAGGCTAGCCCGGGACTAGCAGTGGCAGTTCTGGTAACGAGGACTGCAACTGGTTGAAAATCGAACACTTAATCTCGCCTCCCTTACTGATTCCTCCGCTTGGACTGAGTAAATAGTCGAAGCAAGGGCAATTGCTATTGATTCATCAACCAGATCGTGTGAGCCCAAAGCACCCCTACGGAAGTTGTCCAAAACCTGGGACTAAATTGATCTTTTCTCTTACCTTGAATTTGTTCAACCAATCTAGATGAGATGATAACGCAACGTGTATTTGTGAGTACTCAAACACCATTTCTGCTGCTATGTTCCACAAACTAAAATGCACAAAAATTGCTGATTTCTTCTTCGCATCCTTAGAAGCCTTTTCTTGTTGTTCATGAAGAAAATGGTTGTAAATTCAAACTATCTTCACCTGCCACCACCGCTATTGCTACTGCCTGCGAGCTTGCAAGACTGGAAACGGGAGCCTGAGTCTCACCGACCCGCCTCTTCCACTGCCCCACGATCTCGCATACATGCCTGCGTGCGTTTATGTGTGTGACAACGAACCCAGGCCAGAAAAACGCCAGTGAAACGCGGAATTTTGCACCTGTACAATCGCGCATTTGCAAACAAATCGTGAGTGCGTAGAGGGCCCTTTATAGAGAGCCTAGTGGAGTTAAACCAATTCCTTTCGTGGAGCTCCGTGTAGTCTAGATTGAGCTCATTCTGCATCAAGTGGCTCGGTAAGAACCTCATAGAAACTGATTTCTAATATTCTTCCTCCTAGTTCTCTGTACTTCAGCTACCTTTTATCACTCTCTAGTATTTAATATTCGACACGGCTTTTATGAAGACTATGAGAAATTACAAGTTCTCTTTATTTGACACTCAGATTCTCACGACAATGAAAAACTTAACCAATTTAGTGACACTTCGTAAAGTGCAACTGAAGAATCTAAGAGCTGTAACCTTCATTGATTGTAAGAGCAAGAAAATAGACGAAAAGTTTCAACGCTTTGAGGACTGACTATCTCCAAAAATGTGGGATTTGAGTTCTGCATAAATACAACCTTACCGAAAGAACAGATGGAAGCCAAGCACAGCATTGCTGAGAAATTCCTATGCCCTTCTGCACTAGAAAGTGATTCATCATCAGAAAGTCGATAAAGCCGATCGTACGAGCTTAATCGCCTCTGATTATAAAATCAATAGCCAAATGATGTATTCAGTGCAGTAACGGGGTCATTAACTGCCAAAAGTAGACGGGTCTCCGTCTCTGTATTCTAATCACGTGTAGGGAGAAAAAGCCTCGCCGTGCGGTCAAACAAGTAATTAGTCAACGCGCGCACTTGCACACAACGTATTTGTGTCTAGGTACTTGCACCAGCTAGGGCAAAAAATCCCACGCATTCGGCCCTCAATTTTCCTGCCCTAACCGAAGGGAATTCAGGTGCGGACGTACTCCCCTTGTGTGCCGGCGCTCTGCGGCAAACTTGTGGAGCAGATTTATGCACCACAAGGATGAGGGTAACATGCCTAATGGAGAGGCATAGTATGTGACTAACGGGATACACACTGCCGTCTACGGCATGTGGCCCACTTGTAGACGTTAATCACTGTGGCCAAGAACGCTGTGGGAATTTTGTCTTATCCCCGATCCCAATTGATAATGCAAGATCCATTTACAACAAAACCGCAGTCGTAGAACAGAGAAGATGGTATTACTAAAATTCACAAGCGCCCAATAGCAGTGCTTGTAAAATCTTTTCGACTGATAAATAAAGGATGTACACACTAGATACCTGCTCAGACACTGACAAACGTACCTCCGCACTCCTCCCCCACCCCCAAATCACCTCGATCCGTGGGCCAAGTTACGTGAGAAAAAAATCGTAAAACACACCGGCGTGTTGCGGGAGGCTTGACACAAGTGGCTAAGATAGGCGCGCCGTATAGAAGGCGTTCTCTTTGAAACGCAGACGTCGTTAAAAGCGATTTTCATTTCCAGGATAAAGCCCTGCTGAAGAAGCATGGGAATGGTCTTTGATGACACTTGCGTGCTTTTGCAACAGGACAAGTGCAAGATGAGACAAATTTTCCGCGGTTTTACATGAATGTGGATCGGATTTTATGCGGGTTCAAAACCGCTTTGGAAAGAAAATATGGGTAGCCACTCGATAATTTGTTCTGGGTTTTCCACAACTTGTATTCGTGATAGAAAAAGCACCGACAGGAAAACATCATAAGGTTTGCCCCACTCGGTTCTTATGGACGTCAGTAGGCACGAGCTGTGTGCGTTGGGAAACATGATATTCAAAAAAATGTGTCTAGACAAATTACATGACCAAGTGCGTAGATATTTGAACTCAGTATAGGCATTTCACCATTCACGCCTGCGCTCGTAAGTTGGTGGGGTTTCTTCACAAAAACCTACTGGATACAGAGAGATCGATTTCACAGAAAGACTGTCAAATGGTCAGAGACTAGATTTCAAAATAAAGGATTTTTTAAAGTGATTTTGGGATGTGATACTGATCAAAGTTATGGTAAAAGCAATCCAATCACGCTGAGTAAAAAATGCTAACCCGCAGGTTGCAATAATTTTTAAGTCATATATCTGACCCTCACACTAAGGTTTGAGTGTATCATAATTTTATTCGTCTTGCAAAAGTTCGTCTCCAAGATCGAGAGATTTTAGGTACTTCAAATTAATTGAAAAGATTGAGTTTCGTCCCAAAGCACTTTAGTGACAAGAACAAAGTCTAGAGAAAATAGAGATAATCCTTAATTTATTTGAAAAACTTCAAATAAGAGGTTTTTTAGAGGGGGAGTAGGCTCTTACGATTTTCAAAGAGAAACTAAAACTTGGGAGTGAGCTACGTGAAGGCCTTCGATTGGTCAATGAGATATGCATCAAAGATAGCAAACTAAAGAATACGTTGCTTTTTGAAAAAAAGCATGATGAATGTGCAGATTGCCGAAAGACCAGTTTGGACGTGATTCGACTAGCCCTCGTTGTAAGCGCAAACTAAGGCGCGTCCGTGCGTGTTTGTGTTACAAAGGCGTCATCTGAGAAAAATGGACATGTAAGACCAGGTAATAATTGATATTGAACACTGCCACTTAGAAAGTTTGATAGAAAAATTAGTCAAGGTAAAAATTAACCGAAGAACTATTCCATTTCATACACACGTGTATTTCGTTTTAACTTTGTAAGCCTCTACCAGCTTTAATACTGTGTGCTGCCCTCGGTCTCTTCTCTCGTTGAAACTTTTTCCATCAATTCGTCAACACGGCTCAAGCCATCGTGAATATTCAATAACGTATGAACAAAAGAGACGGAGATTTTTCGACCATGGCGTTCAAAACTTTATTGGCAAAATAAGAACTTGTAAATTTCTTGGATTTCCGCTGATTTCTGGAAATTCAAGGAGCCTTTTAGATGTCGAAATACCCCAGAGATCAGTTAAAATATGTGACAAGTAACCTCAAAATTGATGAGAGAGAAATCCAGTTTAATCACTCGGCTCCGTTTTTTTAAAAGAAAATAACAAAAGAGTATTCCGGACAGAAGGAGCTCTTAAGGACCTTGGATTTTTAGATATTTGGCATTTAAATTCAATAGCAGTACTGAAGACAAAAAACACCACCAAGAAGGAAATTGAAAAATAAAAGGTTTTATTCACTTGCGTTGCAGAATGTGAACTTCAACTGAGGTTTCTGGTTAGTTCGAATGACTATATGCCTGAACATTCAAAGAGAAGCATGAGTGCCTGTTTGCAACAAGAATAGGTGGGAGTACGGGGTAGAGGGGAATTTCAGCTTCCACGAAGCGCAAGAAATTTGCAAGGAACAGGGGAGGGGTGAGAAGGACAAAAAAGGCCGGGCGAATCCCTCGGACAAGTGTGAAACTGAAAAGTAGAGGTTTGATAAAAAACGGTAAAACCACTGCCACACTGGCTTGTTTATGGGAAAGAATTCGATCATCAATCATGGCTGTTGAAAGTCGGTCTTCACCATTGTTTCCACTGATGTCTGAACACCCACCCACCGCCAACACTGCCAAACCATCAAAACGACAATCTTTCACACTTTAGCTCGGTCTCACGTGGCACTAAGTAGGGGGGCAGGAAGAGGAATGTAAAATAAACATGGTCGCTGTTTCGCATGCTTGAAATAATTTGTTTTATGAAAATCGGCAATAAATACTAGGTAAATTTTGGGGTATAAAGAAACGGAATATCACTGAGGATACTTAGTGATTGAAAGTTTAAATTGAATAGATAAAAGATCAAATTATATAAACATGATTTAAAATAAACTTAATGTAACTTTACAGCGGTATAGAGTAAACCCTAAAAACTAGGAAGACAGTTATAACTAAATCGAATCAAAATGTTACGACTTTACCTTCTAGGTGAACTTTTAGCAAATACAATCACAAATTTTCAACATACCCACGAAATATATATATGTAAACTACCAGCAAAATGGGTATATCTCAACCTCAAGGATGTGATCATCTCCAAATTGGCCCAATGTATTATCAACCTAGGATTCTATGCTAAGTTTTTTTAAGGATTCTAGCTTTACATTCTCTTTTCTTGTCAAGCCGTTTACTCCGGACCAACCTTGGAGTTCCTTTGCGAGTAAAAAAGCGCATTTGAGGGAAATTTTGTCAGCTAAAGTGTGGCACCAGGGGGAAACAGAGTAGGCACTACATCAAAGATCGCCAGGTTCCGGTTTCCTGTCGCAGAACAATGGTGAGAAGGTTGTGCTGCTAACGCCGCCACTGTCAGCCTCACGGTCCAGAGTGTGGGCTTCCCAGCTCCCGCACAAACACCCTTACACTACTCAAGGGCTTTTGTTCAGCTCTGTTTACCCCCCCCCCACCCCCTTCATCCCCCTTTTGCCCTTAAAACGCATGCACACACATCTGAGTTCTGTTGGTGAAGCCAACTTTGCATCAAGGAGAAAAGACGTCGGTGAAACCGGCACTCAGGCAAACAACTCTCCTCGAGTCTAACTGATCCGAAGGGCTATGAGTGTGTCCTTTTAATGGCTAGTGTTTTTGTCTGTGTTTATATACTCGGAGCCTTTAGGTTTTGTTGGTGAAGTACTACATGGGCGTGCGTAAAGGCGTTCGAGAGGGGAGGTGGAAGCGTAAGACTAGTGCAAAGTAGTGGGTGCCGCCTGCAGGGGCACCGAGACCGCGTGATTAGTGGTGTCCCGAGGCTTTCAGACACTCGGTGTCCTTGTCCGAAGAGCCGGTCGGGATGGGAATGCGATGACGTGTACGCAGACCCAGTGAACAGCATCCCGTCCAGACCTAATTTCTGGCCGTTCCGCCCCCTCCCTGAACTTCCGCATCTTCTTAGGTTCCCACGCCAAAACCTAGGCAATCACTCAAATACTTGGGGCCTTCTGCATGGCTACTTAGCACACAGACAGGAGACTTCGTCATCACGGCCACTAGTCCTCCGGTAAGAAGTCATCAAACCGGTGTTTCAGTATGCAATTTGTAGTAGAACCTAATCAGTACTTTTTGACTATACCCTCCCTCCAAATCTATGAAGACTGAAACTTCCAGACTCAAATTCTAATGCCTCTATGCAAACTTTTCTTTTCACCAGATTTTAGTTGCTATACATCACGATCTTTAAAGCTACCAATCGATGAATTTAGGTAACTTTTGTGGTGAAAAATCCACCCTTAAACAGAGCAATTTTGAAAGATATTTCATAAGGTGTGGAAAATAATTAAACAGGGGCTTGTAATCGATGATAGGATCGGAAGTCGCTACTTATGACAGAGGAAATCATTAATTGTTTTTTAATAAAATGAAACATGAAACCGTTTGAGCACAATGATAAACAGAAGCCCATCCAATTACTCATACAAGACACCACTAAAGATGCCTTATGCTCTTTGGGGCGTGAGTTATTGTCACAACGACAAGCTTTGACACAATGTCTGAAAGAAGAAAGAGAATGGGATACAAAGGCTGTGCTTCGAAAATCGCAGGGCAAATTTTTTTAACACCACAAAAAGTATCCTCACAAAATCATGAAAGACGCAAAGTATCAAAGCAAGAAACCTACTTTATTTAAAGCATTTTTTCGTTCAAAGGATGTCGCACATAGGTGAGTTAATTAGAGAAAGTACTTAGAATAACTACGAACATAAGAAAAGCCAAGCAAGCGTGCGCGTTTTTTTTACATTTTTTCGGTTTAAGTGAGTGAAGTGTCAAACACTACCGAAAGTTGTTCGCAAGTGATGCGGAAGCAAAGAAGAATAAAAAGCCACAGGCTCTCTCTCCGTTTCTGCTAATTCAGTTAGAGGCCCACCTGATGGGCAAACCCTCAGAGAGAGGAAGGTGGTTTGAAAGACCGCTTTTTGAGTCCCTCAGAGCCTCGCAGCTAATTAAGGTGTTTTAGGATGGTAATAATAGTAGCAAAGACAGTTGTTTAATTAAAATCTGCTCTAACTTGAAACTTGCTTCACGTAAAATGACCGTTCTTGTTGGTCTATGTAATGGGGGGTACAGGAAGGCAAAATCCAGAGGAATTTTACAGCCGTGGTTAAGTAATTAGGTGTCAGTTTCTTATGAAAGGGTTTTGACAAAATTAGGAAATTTTCTAGCTTGAGGAATGGAGATATTCCAAAACTTTAAGTTATAAGATGATATTTTCATAAGGAAATGTGACACCCTTTAGAAGGTGATGAAATGTCAAACCAAAACCTCGGAATAACCACTGAATGTGTATACTTACCGGCAAAGGTAAGAGCATCCCTGAGGTGTTACCTGGCATCCAAACATCTAATTTAACGTCTCTTTAAGATAAAAGCCTTTTTCTCCGAAATAGCCTACTTGGAACGAGATTACCACTCCCTAGCCTACAACAATGAAGAAGAAAAGAGATTCACTCGTGCCCTCCTTCATAAAGAAGCCTTGTTGATATTTTTCATTACATTAGCACAAAAGTATTATCTCTCTCGTCTCTTGTCGCTTGTAGACTTAATCATGACTAGGGAGTTCCCAGACAAAGGTCTTCCTCAATTCTCAGTTCACCGGTCTGGCGGAGGATTCGCTTTTCCAGCAGCAGCAGCAATATATTGAAGGCAAGCAGGCAGGACAATGGCTAGACGGATAGCAAGGTATCCTAAAACTGTAGTTACCGTTGCAAAAACGAGAGTCGAGTGCCTATGAGAACGACGCCTTAATACGTGCACATACCCTTACGGGAAATGTTACTCAGAAATGTTACTAGCGAGAGAATTTGCTGTGCACCTAAATTAATGCCCTTGCATGATAGAGAAACTGAGGCCACCCTAACAGAATTGGTGAGCGGAGCTTTACGAAAGTACTTCGAGAAAACGTGGGTGGGTTGATTCTACTGGCGTAGTACTCGCAATACCCAGCGCTTTTAAGAACCCAGGAAAACTGGTCAAGAGGCATGTTAGAAAATTTGTGTAGTGCGGAGGGGAGTAGAGGGAATTTTTGCCACTCCAGATTATAGCAGTGAGATAGAATTAGAGCTTCACAACTAACGTGAGGTTCTTTCTTCGATATAAGAGGGGAGGGGGTCAAAGAAAGAAGGGCGAGCTTGGCGCTTGTAAGCTTAATTCTGTCAAACTTCGATGGTGGTGCTAATGCAAATAAAGTACCGGGCTCTGTGCATGCGTGTGAATGACTGACTGACTGACTCACTCACTGAAAGATTCGTGACCGAAGGCTCATTCAACGTCGTCATCTTCGTCACAAGCGAATGCAGAATGTTTACAAGAGAGGAGCTGGCTTGAAGAGTCTAAATAGGACACCAACTTACGCCGTGTCTGTTCTGCATCAAGGCATTTGTCATACGCCCAGCCACTGAGCGACCGAAAGCGACACCATTATTTAGTTGAATAATTACTTGATAACTTCAGTTTCAGCAGCAAACCATGCTCCTCTTGAGGCAAATTAAAGTGCGCTGACTAATTCGCAAGGCTAGGGAGATTGAGGTACACTGGGGTTTTATAGAAGCCTAAATGCCAAAGGCCTGCCCACACAATGTGTGTGAGCTGAGACAGCTGAAATTCTTCTGAATGAATTTAAACCACACTGAAGGTGGTAGTGGTGGTGGGCGGATGATTACTTGATTGGGCAGAGCAGGAAAGTGGGCAAAGAGGAAAGTAATTAGTCGAGAAAACGTAGCCTGACAATCGCCAACTTGTTAAATACCAGACCGATATCAATTGCTAAGGGCATGATTGTTTATGCCAACCCATGCATTCAAATCGGATGCAATGGAAAGAGTAATGTCCCGGGGGCTCTTGCTAGCGAGATTTGACGCGTGGTGGGTAGTACGCTCGTGTGAAGCCATTTGTGTTCATTAAGCACTGACAGCTTTCCTCTTTTTTTCAAACCCTAATACAGCAAAACACCCTCAATTTGAATAACCCCAAAAACGCACTCACCCGTAACACCGACGTAGGAGTTTTGTCGGGGTGAGAGAATGCTCTTTTCTGGGGACGAGAATGCAGATTGGCGACAAAATCCTTTGCTAAAGTTATTCCCACTATCCGATTCCTGCTGCGAGAATCGGTGATCACCGGGTGCAGCCATAGCGGCCCTATTGTTTCCGTTGGTGGAGTTGGTTTCGGAGGCGGAAGTGGTGGTGGCGGTACTAGCCAGACCGTTGGGATGAAAAGTTGGCTGGGCTAGGAGTTCCCCTGATGATTCGGGGGACGAATACATGCTCAAGTGGCCTTGAGAGAGGGTCTATTGTGTTCTCTGGTCTGGACGCAGCAGTAGTAGCAGCGGCGGTAACACGCGTCTATGCGCGTGGCTGCTGACGGAGAAAATGTGGATTCATTCAGCCACAGCGTCGCTGTTATGTGAGCGCGCAGTGCGTGCGCGCTCACACGTGCGCACTCTTGAGTGCGCACGTGTGAGCGTGTAGGTTTTCCTGCTTGGGAGGGTGAGGGCTCACTGCCCACTGCCTCCCATACACACGCACGCTAAATATGCGTCTTGACCAATGAGAAACCAGCAAGGGGAACAGGGTTGCGTCACTGTGTAGGGAAGTGGGGAGCAGAGCCGCCGAGGTGACTGGGAGCCTTCTCATCTGGCCATAGCCGCTAGCACATTCTCAATGCAAACAAACCGTAGGTGTGATGCCGATACCGACGCCTTGTAAGAAGTATGCGAGGTTGTAAGCACACGCGCATGCATGTTGATTGTGTGTACAGAGCTTCACACAGCCGGGTTCCCACGCTGTGCGACTTTCACACGCTTCTGTGTAACTCGCGGTGTTGCTCTCTCTCTCTCTTGCTATGTGCATACGTGCTTATTTGTGTCGACGTCAACGTCTCAAGAGTGTACGTGGGTGTTCACAGAGCAAGCATGTATCTGGTGCAGATTCCACCCACATCAGCAATGGACTACCTCAGTGGACACTGAAACCCACTTGAATACAGCCTAGTTTAATTCCCCCATTAATTTTTTGCATTATTCCTCCGTCTTCTGGCCTGGAGATTCTTGAACCTGCCAGAGTAGATTTCATGAGCTAGGGTTCACTTCTCTAGCTCAAAAAATTGGTTTTAAAATCCCAGAATTAATATAACTTCAAGTCGCCACCTCAACCTCTCAGTTATCATTAATATTTGTTTAAATCGGTTGTCTCTTTCACAGCCCGCCAAGCTTTCCATATTAGTATCAGATTCTTTGGCACCCTCCTCTATTGGCATGAGAACGGAGTTCTTAAACCTATGTTATTATACTATCTCCTTTAAATCGTCAATGGAGAGCCTCGATTGTGTACCATGAATCCAAGATAGGAATGAAGAAGATGATTCCTTTATTGTTACCTTAGTGAAAAGTTATTAAAGGTAGTTGGTTACCAAGACGATCTGATATTGCTGTAAAAGTTTAAGCTCCTACTTTATCACGTAAAATGACTTTTATCCTTTGCCTAGTGCGGCTGTTAATTTAAGAGCTTTAACCACAATTAAGCATCAAGTCTGAAATGGACGGAAAACTGAAGATGAAAATAACGTAATTTAATTGCATGGAACCACAATTTAAGCCTGAGGTTACCCTTCAATGGTGTGCACGTCATACAGGTATGCACATGCCAATACGAATCTCATACGGACTACTCACTAACTCGGTTGATAGGAGCATATGAGCAGCTGATTTTAAGTAGTCTCGAAAAAGCCAGCAGCACCAAGAGCTTAATGCGATAGGCTGGCACTCACACCCGCTTACTCTCATTTATGAAATGAAACAGAAACACCCATTCGAAATCGCTTGCATGCGAGCGTTGAGATCGAAATAGCTGACAATGGCTGCCCAAATCGGTGACATCTTTCCAAAAGAGAAACGCCCTAACGTCATCTGCCTGTACATCGTGTGTGCTAGTGCACTGAAGTGTAAATCTTTCAGGATTGTCACAAGTGATAAGTCGACTGCTGGTGAACTGAATTTAGCCTCCGTCAAATAAATAACATTGCGAAACTGGTTTATGCATTTTAAAAGGCTTCTCCTGGCTAGCATGTGTCCCATCCAACCGCGCAATGTATTGGGTTATTATATCGTATTCAAAATAACTTCAACTTGCATCTTAGGTGTATAGCGCCTGTTCTCTCCCTTTCAGCACGATTTTGCTCCCCTTCGCCCATCATTTTTCTTTCTGAGTTCGCTGAAATACCACCTGGCAAATGTCACCTTTATCGGTAAAATGAAGACCCCGGTCTTTGGATGTCTTAGTTCAGTAACTGCACGATTGATTTAAAGTTTGGCCTCTGAGGCTTTATAAGGCATGTAATCGCAGCCTGCTTGCATAGGCAAAACTCTGACACTGCTAACATCAAGTTACCACACGATTGTAAATATCTGCTCTTTTTCAGTTCCAAAAACTGCTCCATTGCTTGATCATCCAAAAAAGGTCATTTTATGAACTATTTCTACGGTACCTAACATGATAGCTAATAGCTTTAGGCTTCCATGAGGACCATTTTTCAGGTTGAAATATTGTTCGAGTTCATTACGACCAGAGCCTTTTTAAGGCAACTGATCAATTACGCATTCCGTGACATTATCAAGCTCACGATGTAGGGGATACTTTATTTAAAAAATCCACATCCGAACACCCGTTGTTAAGAGCGGTCGCAACAGCAATGAAAACAGTCTGTTTATCTATGGGCTTTCAAGGCTTTTTTTTGCATGTAAATGTTATCAGGTCTCTACAATCGAATTGTCAATGTGGTCTTGAAATAGAAGGCCTGCAATGGACACCACAGTCGCACTACTTGGTCACTTGTTGCAAGAAATTTTCGTCCTTAGTTATTTTAATTAGTGAAAATTGTTGCCCATGTTTAAAGCCAAGATGTTGATGCAACACAAGGTCTTTAACGGATTCATTTTGCAACACTTCCGCCCTTTTTGTTCGTTCACACTCCTGACAGAGATGCTGCACAAACACAAAGAATTGCAGTTTCATAAGTAAATTTTGGATAAAGATGTGGGAATGTCAGGGTGTTTAGTCACAAAAAGATACATATTTATTAAATCGGCAGCACTTAATATGCAAATGAAGCCAATGCATCATTATACTAGCAAATTGCTAATGTTAGCACATTACAGGCACATGCGGGCACATATTTGTTGCTAGATGGATACTGGGCATCTAAAGGTGGAGAAGATCATCATATCCCAGTTAGGAACTATTCGGAGAGATATGAGTAACCCTTGTGGCCACTATTATGTCCTATTTCATGATTCTTAGGGACATCACTACAAATAGGGGTCTTTTGCCATTATTTATTGCTATGACGGTAAAGGAAATAAAGTTGCATTATGGTCACTTAAAGTGGATATAGGGAAAAAAGGGATAATTCCCAATGCCTTTTTACCAGGATTGTTCCTGGCTTCTACAACACTTGTGAGGTTGAATAATTTTCCTTAATATTACTCAGGAGACTAAGTGTAAAGCATAATCTAGAGTAAAGACGCTATCGACGTCTGCTATTTGAGAAATAAAGTCCTCAATCTGTCACGCAAAGTAGCAAACTTCAAGCTTCCGTTCAACATAGCCACTAGGTTGGACTATTAGCTAAAAATTATTGGCTCTCAAACACACAGGAGCCTAACCAACTCCATGTGGAGCTTGTGTGGATGATATAGAACACTCGAGGTTATTGCACTATCTTTGTGGTTGTCATGGCCACCGAAGTCATTGGTCCCATTGAATACCTCCCCTTCTTTTTCATGGGCTTCCCTAACATCACTGATTTTTAAGGGTTGTTTCTTAAACAGTTAATAAAAAATTCTTTATTACATAAACTTTCAATGCCATCACATGGAACTATACATTTAGCTATGATAAAATGACACAATTTAGTTCACATTGTGAGAGCATTTGTGATGTAAATTAAGTAATAATTAATAATTGAAATTTGTTAAAATAATTGTCCCCTGCGCTTCAGAAAAAAATGCATGGTTCCTAGTTATATTTTATTTAATATGCAAAGGAATCACAGGGATCAGAGGTGCCAGTCATTATACCATTTTTTGAGTTTTGTTGTTTGGTTACAAGAATTTGTGGATTTTTGAACGTTTATCCTTAGTATTTTACTGCTGATGAGTAACACCCGCGACAACTGTGTTACTGATTTAGTTGCTAGGGTCAATTGGGTTACCTAGTGAGTGAAACACGAATGCTAGTTTTTCCTATTGGGAGGGCAATTCCCCTGACAGGCTTAAATGAAGCACCTCAATACTATCATGGAAATTTACCTTCGAAATATTTTCTGCATTTGAAGAATGGATACATGTACCAGGATTTGACTTAGAATTTTTGTCATCTTCAGGAAATTGGAATATTTTAATTTTCGAGTATTATTAAAGTGAGATGAGTTAAAGCCATTAATTAAAAAGGTTCCTAAAAGTCTTTCAGGTGAAAGAACGTTTTCAGTTGTTTCATAAATAAATGTTCTTATATTTCTTAATGTTTGAAGTCAATAATTGGCAAAATGCTTTCTATCAAGATACACAGTTATTGTTAGGTCTTTATCAGAGTTTTGAATGTTGCAAACAACTTAGATCAAATCACATTTTGTCCTTTAGGCCCTTGTTACCACCAGGGGTGTACTAATCTTTCTTCTGGCTACTATAGTGACCTGATTGACCTTAAGGGAGATCTTGGAAAGTTGATAAAACCTATCGAAATCTAGCCATTTAACTCGTAAAATAGCATCCATTTAAGTAATCAAAAAATACACATGATGCTCTGTTACCATGGTGCTATCAACGAGATCTAATTTACGGTTTGCAAGACATTTCGAGGGGACTCACGAAGGGTGATGAGAAAGTACCGCGTTGAATAGAGCTTGACCTTAAATAATATGAGGAGTCAAGTTCTACCAACAGCTTATCGAAAACACCCACTGTCTTGAGACCAAGGCCACTTTGGCAGTTGCTAGGGTGGAATTCACGAAGCATCCCAGAGGTATCTTTTGATGGAAAATTGAAAAATAGCATATAGTTCATATATTTGTTTTGCTGTCTTAGTTTTGAACAATGCCAAAATGGTTCACTCAATTTCCCTAAAATCTTAGATTTTAACTACATCACTAGTAAATCCCTGGTAATATTTGTTTGGAAATGCCTTATGGAACTTAATTGCACGAATGCATGATTCAAAAATTCTACTACTCATGGCTAAATGGAGGGTAATTAATGTTACATTTTCGATTTCGAACGGTCTTACCTATTTGTTGCTGAGCCGCTCTTCCAGAAGCTTGGAGAAAAATTTTGCAAGGAGTTCATCACACTGGATCTCAATATCAGTCGCACTTTCAGCAGTTTTCATGAAATAATCTCACTAGATGAAGATTCAAGAGCCCAACAACGCTAATGCTAAGATATTTCCGTTTTCTGGGTTGCTGTCATGGTTACTCACTTTGTTTCTGGTCATAAAAGTGTGTGATACACCTAGCCCCAGTCACCAAAGTTTGCTGTTATGTTAACTATCACATGTGTGACAGCGTTCGTCCCTTAGGAGTGGAGCGATAAAAGCAGCCAAGCTGCTCATTCTGCATGCATTCTCTCCTCCTGTCTCCCTGTCCCCTGCTGTTTGCAGTGAATCTTCCCACGATTCGGAGTGAATCATTTACCATTCCCCTTCTACCTCAACCCAAAACAGAACGCTGTGGTAATAGATTTGCATCTGAACATTGTAATCAATGGAAGCTAAAATGTCACTGTGGCCACATTGACAGAGGGAGGGCGGGAGGAAACAGGCCAGGTGACATTTCTGTGCCATCGTGATTGACTAACTCACATTTCATTCCCACAACAGGCGCTCACGGGGCCTAATCCGCTGGGCTGAGGCTTTCATTGTTTCCCTCCTACCCTTTAAATAATGAGGCTACGAGCGCCGTTCTCTCACGCTGTGCATTTTATGCTGCAGGCATTAAACCCTAACGCTACCGATCGTTAGCTTGCAAACGGCATTACAACTGCATGGGTCGACGATTTGTTTAGACTACCCCTTCATCCCCATTTTACTTGACTGTTAAAGGGACAAAAACAGAAGTAGACTCTAGACCTAGATTCTAGCAAAATTAGGGCACCTAATACGCCACAGGCCAATGCTATTAATAGTCACACAATCAGTCCGTCCATGCAAGTTGAATCACATATCAATCTTGAGTAAATGGTATCCCCTGTATGTTCTTAGTCCTTCTAACGTTGTTGAATGTTGTGTATGAGTCAAGTTCTGGCTAGTTATTAAGTTTATGCTACAGGTCTTAGAAGACTCTGCGTAGATCCGTTTCCGTAAAGAATTGCGTTTTAAACCTAATCTCCTAGCTACAACTCGGGAATATGGTAATATAAAAAATACTTAGATTATTTTAACTGAATCTAAATGGAGTTGAAACTTTTTGGAGCAGGTTATAAATTCGGTGTCTGTAAACCCTGATAGAGTGTTTCAACAACGATAATTTTTGATAAATCATTTACCTTTACCGAGAAAAGTTCAGATAGTAATAAGATGTGTGTACACACCATCAAGTATGCAACTCCAGTACATTGCACTAAATTGACACTCTGAACGCATTGAGAGACCCGAAATTGAATATGCAGTGATTTTAAGACTCATTTGCACCCCCAAAGGTAACATCAGAGCCCATTTACGGAATATATTACTACTTGAATTCGTCTGTTTAGAAACCTGGATATTAGCTACCCCTAAACTTTCACAAGCAGGTTAGATTCATTAAAAAAGTAAACTTTCTTTCCGAGTATTGCCAATTCATTTATTAGGTGTAACGGATAGAAGGGTTTGTTGTGGCAAAAATGATAAAGCATCGGCCATTAATCAGCTCGCCAGGTGATAACCACTTTGGGTCGTTATTTTTTCCACCGCTATAATCTTCTCTAGGTCTTCGTTTTATCTCGGTTTATAGGATAGGGGTATGGAGGGATTTGATCATGTCTGCAAACGAGGTGATGAGGAAATATAAATGATTGCGCGCCTTTCCGCACGCACACACGCTCACTTACAAGGCGGATGTGCCCACATTCCAGCCTGTAATTGATGTACCTCAGGACCCTAGTCTCCATTTAATACTCATTTTCCCATTAAGCTGCCACAGCTTGGAGAAATAAAACAATATCCAATCAGAGCTCAAGTAGTCGGCATGTCAATAGATGGTAAATTCATCAGATAGATTAGGTAACTACCTGAGAAGTAGCTTGGAGGTTTAAGCAAGAGGTTAGTTAGTTGTGTTGGTAATGGAAAACCAAGGTAAGAAGTCTTGCAAAATACATATCACTAAATAGACAGACTAAATTGCAGAGCCAAAATGTGTTGAGGAAGGCTCTCGCCAAAGATTAACTGAGGAGAGCGTGCGCTCCTTGAATCGCGGTAAAGAGCTGTGCATTAAGCCAAGATTGTTCAGATGAGGATGAAGTCGTGGATTCAATAGTAGAGGTCGAAGGGGGAAGCAAGCCCTCAAAAGCGGGTGCGCGTTTACTAAAAGTCGATGAGCAAGGCGTCATGATGCTTAGGGCTGTTACGAGCCTCTTCAAGTATTAGACACGACTTCATCAAATTCTGAGGCTTAAGCATATTAAACGGGAGAGTTTCATTATGAAAGGCTACTTTTCGGGGATTAGAATGGAATTTTGGATTTTTATCGATTTTCGAAAGATGATCAATGTCTACTTGACAGCAAGCTTAACAACGGAGATGTTGATCATTCAGTCCAGTTTAAGTAGGGGGGAATGAATGTAATAGACATGAAAGTATATGATAATTGATGCTAACTAGGTATTGCAAGCAGCCTCTTCTATTTCACATTAGTGAAATCGTACTCACCTGTAATAGCGACCTAAACATGGAAACTAAGTTAATGGGAAAACGTAAGTAAACTAGCTTATATTCGGCTGAGCCTTGAGCGTATCTCTTTCAATCTCATATAAGTCTAGGTAGTTTGAGATTGGCTATGGCTTTCGAATCAGAAATTTATCTAAAGTGTGACTGCAAACAAGATTTAAACCGCTACCACAACGTCCTTTTGAATTTAAAATAGGATATTTCTCTAAGCCAGACGAATCTGCCAGGTTGTCTTGGTAAATAACAACTCAAGAAAACCTTCGACTTGTATTTATTTCAGTCACAACAAATTTCAAGTTTATTACTTGTGGTTTCGGGTGCGCACTAGGCATAATTCATCAGGTCTACGAACTGAGTGACGTTGGCCATCACAGCGACAGATCGCCTGTGCTCAGATGTCTGCACATTCCTTCGTGGGTGCAGACAGTCCCATCATACACACATACCTACAGCACAAATCGCGATCCGGGATCAAAAGAAGCCGCGAAGCATAAAATTTTATTGTTGAGGTGGGAAGGTTGGCACTTAACAAGTGAACGTCCACACAGGCGCAGCATCGTAGGGGCGTCAGACACTGACGATGGTGATGTGGGGAATGTATCGTCGGTATTCCGCGTGAACGGGTGTGAATGTGGGACACCGGCGGGGTCTATGAAGCTCACGCTTGGGATGTGTTTGCCACAACTCACTCCAGTGGCTCCATACCAGCTCTTAAACCATTTCTATGCCTTAATCGTCCTCTAAGTAGGGCCTTTGCTAGATTTTAGAAGAAATGGATTCGTTATAACTTCACTTGCAGGAGTTAGACTCTTCTATCTTTTAACCAATTCTAACGTACAGTCTTCAAGCACGGCTCTAGAAACTGGAAGAACAATAAGTTCACTCAAGTGCCTGGAATTGGTGTGTGTGGAGGAAGTAAGCAGTTGATATAATGGATGCTGTCACAGCTGGAGAGTAAATATTCAAGGGCGAACACAGATATTACTTGAACAGTCTGACAAACCACACAATGGTCTAACAAGTGCTCCCTAAAAGGTACTTTAAGGTGCAACTTAGGGATGCCTCTATGAAATAAGGCCTTGTGGCTTAATTGTGGGATTTTAATAGTAATAAGGTTAACTAAATAAGAATTAGCACCAACGACCAGAATTACCACCAAACGTAGTCATAGTATGTTAATGTGTCTAGTCAACCTCAATAGCAAGAGAGGTTATTTTAGTTGCGAAATTACCTAACCAGGAAAGTGTGGGTAACCATTGATTTATGGCTATAATTTGCAAAGCTGCGTGAATTTCGCACATAAGCATTATTAGTGTGCAAGGAAGAAGACATGATGGGAATTCTGCCGTGTTATCCACACGGGTAGGGTCGGATCATGAGAGAAAAGTGAATGCACACCAACACCCAGTGGGAATCTTCCGTCTCCTCCTCACAGTGTGCACTAATACACAACAAGTCAGCTGTGGTCACAATGACTCATCACCTTTTGCGTGTGTGCGTACGCACCAGGTGCTTTGTTTGTGACGCCTCTTAACCAATGGCGAGAGTGCTTTGCGAGTAGGCGTGCCGAGGGTTGAAAGAAACAGCACTCCCACGACCGTGGGAATTTGGGGTGTGTAGGAGCGGCCGTTAATGTGTGCGTGTGCGTGATTCGCACTGCGCGTACACCATTTCCGACGTGTCCTTGTGCGAAGGAGAGGCACGTACGCACGGTGGTGCGGCGTATGTGTAAGCGCAGGTTTGCCGTCAAGTTGTGTGTTATTAATTAGTGCGCGTACGCACACAGCGCGCAAATACATGCATCATCTGGCTTTGTTCCCACGCTGCGTGCACCAGGGGTGACTCATGTCCACTCGCCTTCCAGGCGGCCTTGGTGAACAATTATGCGATAGCTTGGCTGCGATGCCGTTAAATGCATAAGAAGGACCTGTCATATTTTGTATTCGGAACACTTCACTATAGAACTTGCTAGACTAAAATAGTGCGGTTTTTAAGTTAATTAAGGAAGCGTTTACATAAACATGATCACAAATTCTAAATGAACTCGAGCAATGTGTGTGGTTTTAAGATGATTTCTATCATTGGATATACTTCCCTTGTAAATTTTATAGCAAATATAACGGTTTGTTAAAACTTAGAAATTCCTTGTGGCAACCAAAGTAATTCCGAATGTTAAAACAAGATATTTCTAACAGTGTAGCTCATGAAGCATCACTGTATTACCTTCACAGAATATGATATAATCTTTCCCTCCCGGCACTTTTGTCACTGGAAAGAATAAGTCGAAAGCCGGTTTCTAAAGTCAACACTAAAAGGATGTAGCTCACTGAATAAGTGGCATGGACTAAGCGCAGTGCGTTCTAAAATGACTGTCAATATTATGAATCTTTCAATTGACTAAGGCGTTCCTAATATTCAATATAAGATCGCTGAAAATGATAAAAGAGCTTCCTGGTCCATTTGATCTTGGGCTGTAATCAGTACTTGACGCATTCAAACTCATCATCCTATAGTTAGTACTGTTCTTCGTCCAAGGTTTGAGGGTATTTATTTTCAAGGTATTCTTGAAAACATATATACACTAATTATGTATGAGGAATGAAATATTCCGAATGCAAGTAGAGTAAATAGTAGATTTTGCATGAAAACTGGTCAGTAGACAATCAGGAATGTATGCATTGCTCGCCCTGCGAGGTCAGAATTTGTGAGGCCTTATGCGTTACACTAAACAGCCGTAAGATGTATCTAATATGACCTCCAAGGCTGCGTCTCTAGTGTAATAAGATTCTCATTGGATAAGGATAGCAAATATCTAAGTGGGCTCAGTCTCCACACTTCCCTATCTGCTCCTGTATTAGTGTATTAGTGTGACTATTTGATGATTGCACTGTTCACAACCGAATTTTTCCCAATGGTGCAAAATTAGTATACCCGCAAAGAGAAACAATTTTTTTTTAATTTTTTTGAAGTCAAAACGCTTAAGTAAGGCAGCAATTTTCTCAAAAGTCCTCGTTTTAGCTCTGCGTTAGTACAGGAATATTTTTAAAAATGATAACAGCGATTCTCAAACTCGGTTCAGTTCTCAGCAGCAAAATTTCACCCACAGAAAGAAAGGCAACTTCTTGAATAAAAGAGAGATGAATGGGAGCCCAAGACGATTTTTCTCAGGGACTGCAGCCGAAAACCGCTTTAGTGCTATTCAAAATACCCACAATCGAGGCCGCTAACGCAATGTCAGGTTAACTGAAATCGGGTTTCATTATAGTTCACTGCTGTAGAAAGTCATAAGCACTTTATGTTTGAATTTAAGCTTGTTTGTGAAGTGAGAATTCTAATTAAAATGTTTAAGATATTACCATTAATGCCCTCAGTTATTTATTTAGAAGACGAGTTCTAGAAAACTAAGGAAATCTTCAGCTGTCTCAAGTTAATAGCATGACCACGAACGTTCGGCGAGTTTGATAACCAATAAGGAAATGCTCCTGATTTCTCACACTCGTCCTCATAACTAACTCTAGGTAATTTGTGATTTCTAATGTAAAGACTTAAAGAAATAATTGGTGTGAGTGGATGGGACAACTCCTGAATGGACGTCTCTACCTCCATTCGAATGTGACCCATTTTGAAAGTTCCTCGACTTTATAAGATCAGGCAGAAATACCCACCTCGGCATCTGCAGTGTATTTTCTTTCACTCTCTCTTTTTTCGATGTTCGATGAAAACGTCGTAGTATAGCCCCTATAAATGTGTTTGTATAAGACAATTTCTATATTTAGCAGACTACAGTTTGTTTTGCAATTCAAGGTACCAGAATTTTGTTGCTACTTTGGCAGAATCAAAGCTAAAATGGAATTGTACTTTCATGTTTACCATGGTAAATACACATACAAAGTAAGTCGTCGTCAATCGTACTTCGTATTTGGTTGCTATCAAGGTATGGGATGATTGCTTGATGAAACTTTGAGCAGGGTCCATATGAAGGCTAATTGCATGAGTTTACTTTTTAGCTGACTTGAATAAAAGCTTTAATTGACGCAGCAATTGATATTTTGTGCTTTGTGGGGTTGACATTTCACTAAAGAATCTAACAAACTCATTGTATTGATATTGTCCTCAAAGATGGTCGGGTATGATGAGGGGTGGCGTCATTGGCTACCAAATTAATTTACTATAAGAGCCCTATTCAAGGAGTGGGATGAGTTCCCATTGCTGCGCGCCTCAGGAGAGATATTCTGCCTTCAATGAATAGGGAGTAAAGTGGAGTGAAGCCCAAAAGGCCTACTGAAAGGCTGATACACAAGCTGCGTAATAATGCATTTACCACAAAGGCAAGCAGTTGGGTGCCTTCTACTCTTCGTCCCTTCAAAGTAGTCCACCTCTTAGTGGTGAGTTTAGTACTGTGAGCACCTGTACTTATTTATTATTCTGTTTTTTGGCTTTTAACGAATCTGTTTGAAGGTTATGCGGAAATTGCAGTAGAAAACCGAGAAAGACCAATGATATTAATCAATTTGTGCTCCTTATTCTGACGATTAAGGACAAATATTTGACCACATAGGCTAAAACTATGGCCACTGGCGCCTGCAAATAAACATTCACAGAGATTTCAGGTACTGCGAAAATGAAGGAAGCCCATCCGATGATGCGTGTCATCTGTTCATTGTGTGTCAAGGGTGCGCTCGATTCAATAAACAGAGGAGAGTAGGATTTGAGGGGGGACATCAGACACAGACAGGGGTGAATGTGTGTCATCTTGAGTGACAGCTGTTGCATCGATTCCAATGGAACGCATAGGCATTTAAATCTAAGAAGGGAAATGGCTCAAAAAGAAACCAGATCTTTTTGCTACGTATGCAAGAACTCTTACATGCGAGAGTTTGAAAAGCTCTCATAAAGAAATTCCTGGAACCTGTGATTAATGTACGCCAACTAGAATTCTCCAGGCTCTCAGCCATAGTGTATTTCCTACTTGTGCTAATTGGAAGCAAATAGAAGTTGACATTTGGACTGTTGGATTCCTATTTCTAAGGAGCAGCATTATCAACACCGGAAAAATAAATGATTTAAACGTGATCAGTTTAACTAGGTCAATATTTAAGGAACAAGATGATAAAATAGGATTCTCGCTTTATTGGACTTATAAATATCGAATACTTCATAATGCATTGGATTTAATTTGATTGGACACTTATTTTGATTGTGTTAATTTATATTTTAAATACTAATATGGTGGCGATGTGTTCTGCGTTCATTGTAAATTTTTGTGTAATCTTTTATAAAACCCAATTCTATGCTTTGAGTTACAGAAATGATTATTTTCCTTGAAAATCTACGAACCAGTTGCAGAAATAGTGGTCTAGAAAGGTTAAAATTCAATTCGAATGCAGCCCGCATACGCGTAAAGATATGCAGTAAAATCTGCTACAATATTTGAAGATTAATAGGCAACAGGTAAGTTAAAAATCACAAACATGGAGGGAAGTTGTCTTGTGAGAAGGTTCCCAGAAGGTTCCCTCTGCAGGCTATGAGAGCTTCCCAAGCTCCAGGAATGAAGGCTGGTCTTCCTCCTCGGTTTCTCATGCTCGCCGAGAATATAGCAACGCTTTTCGATGGCTTCGCCGTTCCCCTGCCAGTGATTCGTGAGTAGAGTCCTCCAACGAGGGACGAGAATGCAAGTCGTGAACGGTGGTTTAGTGGGTACCAAACAACCTCCACATTTTGGAGAATTAACATTTGAGATTAAGTTGATGAAAGAGGTATCCAACGAGAAATCCCAAGAAAGCGAATTAAACGATCTCAATCTAGCTCGAACTTAATCAAACTGCAAAAGGCAGTCAGCGTGTTAATGAGATGATAGAGCCAATAGCCATTTGTCACGGCGAGTAGTATTTTCAGTCACTAACGAGCTCAGAGAGAGATTCAAACTTTGTAGATCTCGAACCAGAGTGATCAATCATTTTCTGAACTGTGGTTTACGATCTTTACGAATAAACGAATTAGACGAACACAAAAATGATTTACAAGTGAATTATTTTTAATGGAAATTGATGTATCTTATGATGCAAAAGAAGGTAAGAAGGGGCGAAATATATGGAGCCAAATTCAGGCGTTGGAGTGCTATGTGATATTTTATAGTTATTAGGGTACTATTAGGGTATATATATTTACTAGTTATATTTTGTAATTATTATTATTATTATTTGTAAATATTATTATATTATGTAATTATTCAGCCCTATAGTAAAGATATATTAGTTTATATAAACGACTTGCAGATGTTCATTTAAAGATATGGCAATGGTTTATGGCAAAAAAATAGGGCTGCAGCAACAACGTTTGTACCAGTAAAAGGCCTGCTATTTATTCATAAATTAAGTGTTTAAATAAGGAGGCATCTGACTTCTATTTAAGTCCTAAGCTCTAAATCCGATTTACAGAAGGTATTATCGTGATCGATTTTTATTTTTCTTCAAATAGATGAATTCGATAAAATGCACAATTGTTATCCTATCACTGTACCTCTCTGCTACTCGATGCATGATCATTAAATAAGTCAGTCAAGCGATGTATCTAAGCCTCTAGTGCCTTATGATTGTGCTGAGATGCAATTTACATCTATGTAATGGCCACCTTATCACTATTCAGGTCACTTATGTCACAAGCCTGTGGAATAATAAAGATGATTTAGCGAAAGGTAAAAGGACTGCACCCCGTCTGCGTGTTTGTGTTAACTAGCACAAGGACATTCATTATGTTTGAAGGTCCCCCCCACCTCATCACTTCACTTTTAGCTGCTAATTGATGTAAATAAGCGCCACGAGGTGTTCTGCCTGCCTGCGCGTGCGTGTTTGAACATGTAACGAGTCTGACGGCTCGAATAATGGCAAGACTCCTCCAACTTCAACTCCGCCTACATCTCCACTGCAACTAGGCGACCCGCCTTGTTTTACTGTGGTGAATAGTGCGAAAAATCGAGCTCGAGAAAACATTATGCGAGTGTGGAGGGGGGTGGAGTGATACCCTTCCAATGTGAATAAAATTCCTCTGTGAGATGTGGCCATTTGAAACCATGCACTCAACACTCGAGGAGGGCTCTAACCCACTACGCATTAAGTGATAGATTGAATGGGAGATTGAGGGTCGACGGTAGCACACAGGAATTTTGCAAATTAAGATGAAGGTGGGAGAAATACGGGTCTTGCAGCTTGGAAGAAAGGAAAAAGTGGAAGTCGAATCTTAAGTCCGGACTGAGTGAGAATTTGGTGTGCTTTGATATGTCCTGAAGTGGACTTTGAGAATCAGAGAACAATCGGAGATGAATAGAGTTTATGGGGAAAGGAGATTTAAACTGAAACCATTTACATGAAAGAACGCATTTAACGCCATTGGAGCATTCGCTTTGATAAATCCTCCATCCCATAAGTTCTGTCTGAAATTTACCTCTTTTAACTTGAACGAAATTTAAAGAGTACTTTATGTTTAGTGGCGTTGGACACCATTTGCATGCTCAGATTAATGTAAAGTGATCAAATTTTGTTTTACAGGGCAATAAATAAATTACGATTCTCTTAATGAAAAACCTGTTAACATGGATTACCCAAGAATCATTGGAGGGACATACTTTTTATGGATCCAGGAAAGGAAACTCAGTAGCAGCCGGGTAGCCAGAAACTCTCTGGCAGTTTATGGAGAGGAATATGTGAATGAAAGAAGATGGTCGCACGAGATGGCTTGTGAAATTCTTCGGAAGTGGAGGTTGCACCCTCTACGCCGATAAAGATCGAGCAGGACATCCAGTTGAGTTTCATGATGATAAGATTCTTGAAAGAGCCCTTGAAGAAGCTTATCCTGCTTTTTCAGTTGAGAAATCGGCAATTAAACTTAGTTCCATCCGCCATCGTCAGCTTCAAAAACTTGAAAAATGGGTGGCTGCTTCATGAATTACCCGAAAACATCTGCTCTTCTTTGCATTCTCGCCAACTTGTTCCACCTTTTTTGGGTGATGGGCTTGTGGCTGGCGAGAGGCGAAAAATGGATCTTGTAGACAGTGGCGGCTTCGTAAGAGAGGGAAAGACCCCAGCCACAGCCACAGCCGAGAAGGTATCTTCATGGGAGGAAAGTTCTTCTTCGATCAATCTGGTATTGGGATTGCCAAGGAATAATGCGCTTTGCATTGCAATCACCTGATGCAGCAACAATTAATGCTCAAATCTACCGTCAGGAATTAGGGCCTATCAGTCTAGCTTTGGGAGGGAAAAAGACCGTCTCCATTGAATTGAAAGGGGGTGATGTTTCAACAGGACAGTACATGACTCACATACAGCAGGAAATACCTCACAGAAGATCTAAGAACTTGGTTGGGAGAAAGTTCCTCATCCACCTTATTCTCCCGACCTGGGTCCTTCACACTACCAACATTCGTTTGGTAGCTTACAAAATGATTTGAAAGAAAGCTTTTGAAATGCTGATTGAAATTGACATTTGTAAGTTCTTTGCTTAATTAAAACAAAAGGAATGTTATAATAATGAAGGTATTAATGAGTTCGTTAATAGATGGAAGGAAGTCATAGCTACTCAGGGAAATTATGTTGATGATTGAACCTTTAATTAAGGGCAGCTTTTTTTACTTGTTTTACTTATTGATGCCCTGATACTAACCCCACTCACGAACTCCTAATTCCGACAATGCGAACGTAGCAAGTGCATTCCTATCTTAATAAAATACACTTGCGAATATGTTAGCCAATTTCGTATCTACAGACAAATGTACTCGGCAACAAGAAAACAAGAATGAAGACATAAGAAGTTGAAGATCACGTAATCTGGGTGAAGATAGACCTATATCGCACTCGAAATATTATATTGAGCGTAAGCACAGTGTTCAATTTTATTCTGAGGATTGGTGGCTCCGAGGGTAGTTTAATGGTATACTTTGACCGTGACATAATTAAAAATTAAAAATTATAATAAATAATAAAAGTCGTGCAATAGTGGTTCCCTTGCAATTGAAAAATATAAGCTTGCTATATAACCAAACTATGAGATTGGAATGTATCCGGGTTCGAATGAAAAGAGTTTACGGATATTTCTCGTCAGAGGATGCTTGAAGCTGTCAGTCTCGGCTTCAGGAGAGCCATCCGATCACTAATCTGTTGTCATCTCCGCCGTTCTTATTTTGCAATGTATTGCATGAAATTTTGAAGTCTGGTTAGGTAACTCCTATGATACTTCTTCATCAGTAATAAAATGATGAGAATTTGATAAAAGTCCAAAAATTGGTTGAAATATTAGGAGAAATTCATGGCGAAAGGCATCAGTAGGGAGGAGTAGTAGTCCCTTTTGATGTGGCCAAATAGTTTCGTATTGTACAAGTTAGTACAATTCTATCACGCTCTTGGGAATAAAATAACTCACCTGGTTAATCATACCGTATAGTTATGCTCTCGCGGAGTCTGTTCTTGGTACTATGTGGCGTAATAGATGTTCTGCGAAAACAATTCTAAAAGGCTTGTAGAAGCATAAAATTAGCTTTTCCAGCAGACCGAGTCCCTGATACAAATGAAGCAAACTGTCCAATTTCATGACGGTTTTCCTGAAGAGAACTTAATGTTTTTCCAACAGGTGTGAAGAAGGATGATAGTGATAGTGGTCCTTCTCGACTTACCTTATGTGCTTGTGCGATTCCGCCACTTATCAGGAGTGCTCTCTACTTCGTGTAGGCACTGACAAGGAGTTACCACTGTTTCCACTGCTCCCGCTACCATTGACAGGCAGCATCGAGGTAGGTAAAAATTGAGTACTGAAAAGGAGGAGAGAGGAAGGCAGCTTCCTACTTTGGGGGTTACAACACCCTCTCTGGGCACTTCCCACTACCCTTTTCCCGAACAGAGCTATGACGTCGCTCATCTTCAATTTGCTTAGGCTTCTGAGCTCCTCTCCCATGTGTCAAGTTGGGCTAGAAGAAGGCGGGCCTTTGTGTGCCACGAAGGATCGAGTTCCCAAGTGCACATCAAACTACCCATTTTTTTTGTGGCGCATCATGCACATAATGGACTTCATTAAACGATCTGCCAGGGCGGCTGTCACATCAGGACTCGCCTTTTCTCTCCTCATCATCCTTATTCCACCGAAAGGAGGGCATATCCCTTGCTAAAAGTTGTATTCTAAGAAACCTGGTCATTTAGTTACCGTGAAAGAACGATTATTCGATCTTAGAGTACCTCGTTTAAGCTGATTACAGGTTAGCAAAGTTCTCACGATCTAAAGAAAGAGAGCATATCACATTAAAGAGAGTGAATGTCGCAATTCCCACAACAACTGTTTCCAAAGCTGAAGTCAGTTAAAAGAGTGTGTTAACGAAGATGTTAACGAACAGAGAAAATCTCGTATAAAACCCTATGCCGGTTACGAAATACTGAATTTAAACTAAGTTTTCATGACCATGATTGATGAACTACTCTTATGAGCTGTTGTTGAAACAAAGAAAGGACCATCCGAAGATTCAAGTGATCTATTAGTTATTCCACAGAGCTTAAAAGATTACCTATTTTAAGCCCTTCTAGACAGCACAAGGAAGGTTTCTATTCAAATCTACTAGTCCATCTTTGAGGGCTTAAAGTCAAAAATCCAAGCTTGAGACAGAAATCAATTCTTGATGGATGGAACATTCTGAAAGACCACAATCTAGCGCCCAGGACTGGAGTGCAATGATGCATAAAGTCTGCAGAGGTGAGCTCTACCACGTGATTACATATCGGCATTGCTTTAAGGAAATACACTAAATGATATCGAGACTATCGAAATCAATAAACTAGTGTTTGAGACTAATTCGTTCACTTCACACGTCTTGCCATTAGAGCAAGCGGATGGGTGTTTCGTATGCATAGATTACCACTATACATCATTTTATTTACAAAGGTGTGTCATATTGCAGTATACCGACGCCGACTTGTATTTTCAATCACTGCTTTGTGCACACTGTCTTGTGATGGAACAATTATATAATGAGCACGAAAACGCACTTCTAGTTTACAATCAAAAATTGCATGACTTTGTGCCATTCTCGTGAGATTTTAGTCCATCATATCAATGCCTTAAAATACATCAAGAACATTTCAGAAAATCTCATCTTCTTGATCTCACAATACACATTTTAAATGCATAACTTATGTTCGAATGAATGGGGGAAAACATTATATTAGATAAAGCGTGGCGAGAAACCGCCTAAAAGGGGCCTTTACTGTCCTGTAAATTAGCGTGTTAGGCATGTTATGAGTTGAAGCTTGAGGTCATACGAAAGTTCTGATGTACTTCACTTTCGCTAATAGAGAGTACGTAAATACACCACCGATTACGCGTGAACTCATCACTCCTGTTTACCACTGCTTAGGCTCTAGAAATAGCCATTTTCCAGAGACATCTTTTCGCCTTTTTCGTTAATCTATTTCCATTCATTTCATTTACTTAAGTCTCTAATAATTTTCAAGGACTGGGCTATTGAGATTATAGAAAAATAGGGCATTTCAGTCTTTCGATCGATGTTTAGCGAAAGCACACGAATCCGGTCGGTCTGGTAATATTAAGGTATCTGGAACTGGTAGTCAAGATTTATTGTGCTTTGACCGGAGTTCGAGGTTCTACCGTAGTTTTAAATTAAGCATCAGTTTGAATTCTCAAGATGTTTGCCAGGGTACATCTTCTGCTCATTTGGGAGCCAAAGGCGAAAATCCCCAAATCATGAGGTATTTTGGCTACCTCTGGAAAGTAATCAAGTGCTTCACTTTATCCAGTCGTGTGGAGTTTAATGAATGTATTGTAGAGGCTTCATTAAAATGTAGCTCCATCCATATTGGGTACTTATTGGAATCATGTCTTGTAATTTTGAACAGAGAATTCAGTGGAAAAACACCAAATGTGGCGATAATTAATAGTCTTTGGTAAGCCATCTCAGCAAATTATTTTTTTCTACGATGAAAGATATGTAGAGATTCCTATCTGCGATTAAATAAATGGCAATAAACCTAGCAAATTAGTACTCTTCAGACTGTGACGTTTGCTAAACTAGGTGTAGGTGACTTCAGAAAGTTTTCCAATGGTGCTAATCGTAAGTCAATTACTAGATAGTAATAAGTGATTTCAATTCTTATTAAGTATAAAATCTGATGAAATTATTTTTGGAGGAAAGATGGTGAAGAACCAGACTCATGAGAGCACAGGAAGGACTCCGGGAGTCCTTAAACGGGATCCAAGGGAGGGGGGTGGTCACCCTGGTGACAAGAAACTCGATGGGAGCTGGTTGAGCCGAGGGGTGATTGTGGGAAGCTAAAGCTATGAGCTGATCCCACCCCTCACCGTGAGAGCACACAGACTGCGCGTGGGATTTCTCAAACCAGGTTTGCTCCCTCCCAGCCTCGTTCGCAGGAGCAATTCAGTCCAAGTCCGGACCGAGACCTGCTCTACCTCCTCCTCCTACCATTACAGTGGTGGTGATGTTGCACCCTGTATTTGTTGCTTCTCTTGCTTCTACTGGTTCTTATGCTCCCAAAATCTACTCACACCAAGGAAGCTCACACTGTTTTATGGAGTAGAGGAAGTTAATGCCTATAAAAGAGGAAGGAAGTAATTTTTACCAAAATGAAAGTGACTGAGTATCGACAAAAACGTTGATTTACATTCTACAGACTACAGGTTAAATTATTATCGAGGAATCAAACATTGGTTACGAAAAGCTGAACAGGCAGTTGTCAAGCACAAATTTTCATACAATAACAATGTCTTTTCCAATAAAATTAAAAAGAAAGCACTTAAAAGGAAAAAAAAACTCTTAGTATTTACAGTAAGATTGAGCGGAAGGCCTTGAAGGGTTGGCCATTATGTCAAAGAATATCTAAATAGTTAAAACGGGTAGAATTCATATAAGAGGTTGCAACGGATGGTATGCCATAACTAATAGTGGAATCTTGGATTTATCCGATTTGAATCATAAAAAAGTATCTAGAACATTTCATAAAATGCATGTTTCTTCGTGGGTAGGGAAATTCTGTGGTTTGGATTTTAGACATCACAGTCACCTGATTAATAATAAATTTAATGAAAAACGCTTTTAATGTTCGCAACAGTGTTCGAAATCACCAGGGGTTTTGAACAGACTCCTTTACCTGAAACAAATTTTTCCAAGCTTTTACCTGTTACTGATATGAAAATATAATCAGTCACTGGAATTTCAATCACAATTATTCAGAAGAATTTAAAAAGAAAGCCATTTATAGAATACCACTAGTCTAATTGACGATTTTTCGTGCCAAATTAACTTTCAGAGTACTTTTACTGTCGAAGTAGTTTATAACGATATTATATTTCTGAATGCGTGTTCATCAATTATCTATCTTTCGAATACTACCAGCTATCCTTTAACCCTTGTGAATCTGTATCTGAACCCCTATTAGTAGTAAATCACCTTTGGATCATAACTTACCTATAGGATAAGACTTGGCTTTGAGTGTGTGGACATCTACCTCTTGAGAACCGTACTCTTCTGACTCATCAGTTCTGCGTTCCCCTAGTAACTACCAGCTTCATTACCTATCGGTGACTATTTATTTATTTTTCAGAAGCTCTAGCATTTCGAGTAGAATAATGGCACTCAGAGTGATTTCACTTCGTGCTTTCTTGAACCAACTTCGACCTCTTCGATGTTCGTAGACCTTTACCTATTTTAATGGCGATTGTGAAATTAGTATCCCTTTTAAGAGCTTTCATTCAAGGCATTCAGTAAAAGCACAATAGATGTCGGTAAAAGTTGAATACCGAAAGATTTTCGAAGAACGAGAAATATTCCCCTGACTATTCAGGCTAAAAGACTTTCGATTTTTCCCATTAACCAAATAAAGATCTGAAATAAGCTGGGTTTTGTGCGGATTCCTAGACTTCTTCAAGTCGAAAAATAGGCTTGTTTTCCCGAAATTTCCCGAAATCATTCAGAAACAAATTTACCACTATGGTAAAATTATTCCGCTTGTTTCAGTTTGCAGAATATATGAATGTAGAAATTCCTCTTAATAATCGAGACCTATTTCAGACCATCGGGAATTTTCTTCAAAATTTCAAATAAGGATATAAGAAGGGTCGGAGTGATTACAAAAATACAGTCCTAAAAACTACAACCTGATTGAAAAATGGGGGCAATTAATCTCAAAAATAAAATTTATGAGATATTCTTATAAAAAAATTGTATTTTGATTAAGGATACCTTAAATGACACCTAGTTGGGTTCTATTAATATTTTTACTGTTTAACTTTACTGGTACTAAGGCAATTTCACATATTTGTAAAAGTACTGTTACGGAGGGTGTTAGAAGTAGATGCAAGGATTCTAGCATGGAACCGCACTTTGTGATAAACATTTGATACGTTCTGATGATTGAAATTTTAATATCGTATTCTTACATGTTGAATACAGGTGGCTGGTGTTCTAACCCCAATCACAGGCTCGAGCAAGCTAAGGTACTCATTTTCCAAACTATCAGCCACGTTTCCCACCTTGTTAGATGGTAGTGAGTACTGGTTCCGATTGAGCACAAAATGCAGGGTAAATTCATTGAAATTCGTCTTGCTTCTGACGAACCATGCTTTGACTAATTTTAAGCCTGCCGCCTACCGAATGCCAAGGCGTTTATGGCACTTAAAACGACAGGATTGTTGGGAAAAGCTGAGTCAGATTAGCATGTCCGACTAACTCGGCGGCTAATAGGTCTGCATCTACAAAGCATGCCGAACGAGGAATCTTAACGACCTCGGCTGAGTTTGCATAGTCATCCACGGGGATTGAATGGAGAAACCGCACGGGGTGAAAAAGCTCAGTTCCACCCAGCCGAATTTCAAATCCATTTGAGGTCGGGGGAATTGCACTTTCAACCTCGGTATACATCTCGTGCCCATAAATCTTGTTCCCAGTTTCGAAAATACACCGAATCCAAGTGGATCTGTAGTACATACATAAGTCTGTCTTCTTGGCTGAAATTTCATCTAATATTGACCATGCTGGGGACTAAACATTTGCGGTAGTCCCTTCATACACTTCACAACACTTGAGTGAAAATTAAGGTGCAGAAGGGAAAAGGATCCAACAGTGATTTAACTCGGAACGCTTATACTTACATTACACATCGATATGAACCAGAAACCAAGAATATAGTTGACTGTTGATAACTAGTATTATCTACTAATTTAATAAAAAAATATGGAAACAAATTCAATTGTAATAAAAGGTAGTGGATTATCTAAAAGACCACAAGCTAACGTATTCGATTTTATAGAGCCGTAGCGACTTTTAACCAACCACACTAGAAGTAGTCTTTCGTTAACATTGATCTACTTCTTAAATAAACTGAGTTTTTAAAAGTGCATATTCACCCGCATTAAATTCCGTTATTGCCTATGAGTGAATGAACGTTTCTATTGTACCAATGAGTGGCCCGGTGGAGTCTATTGTTAATTTAACCTTAGAGGGAGAAAATAGATCTCTCCAAGGTGAACCTGGTCAAAAAGGGAATAAGTCTACTGCTGTCACCGTAAGCTGCTAAATGCTTACTCAAGATTGTCAACTTTGTGGGGTAGTCTTGCGCGTTCCCTTGTCCGACTGGAAAAAGACAGCCGCCTAGGCATGAAACATCCTTGATATCATCATATAATTACCCAGTTGATTTGAAGATCAACAGTGTAACCAATTTACTTATATTTTCCCCATTTTTCCAGAGTTGGATGATGACTACTCAGCAGACAGTTGTAGTGTGCCTCCTTACTATCCCCTTTCTCGAAGGTTACCAGGTTTTGTAAATGTGCAAGATGTTCGAAAAGGGAAAAAGTGGTTAGCAACGATAAGAATTCAAGATTTTAAAATAAATCACTAGGAAACAATAGTTGAAATACTATTGCATTATTTTTATTCTATAAATAGGCATTCATAATGCATATTGCTTTATTTTTACCGAACTCATCTACACCTCAATAATAAAAATTTCGTAGCTACAAGAAAGCAGATATTTTACAAATACCCAGAGAAAGCAAGACCCAGTACGTGGGAGAGCAGAGCATGAGATCCTGCGTTTATTAGGTGGTGCATAGTGTTGGATTTCAACCATTTGTGATCAGTCTAACTGGGTTAAGTTCGACCAAGAGGATCGTTCAGAGTGATGATTAGCCAAAGGTGATTAACAATCTCCCATTGTGTTGAGGTTTAGACCTTTCGTAAGGTCCCTACCCTATTATCAACGAGTTTTGCCTAAAAACCCCGACATTAGCTTATATTAGAGTCTCTATCTGACCCCGCGGAATCTGAAGCAGGAGAACTGAGGTAAGGTAACCTTATAAACTGCTTCAAATCTGGCAGCAGGGCTATCCAGCATCTTTTTTGACGACCATGAGGTGTCATAGGAGGTCGAATACTTTTGTTATCAATATATATGGCCAACTATGGACTACCGTTGTTATCGAGGCCTTAACTACAGTGGTCAACAACTCCAGATATAAATCATTTTAAGTGACGAAGCCTAAATTCCGATGTCAGGGTCATCTAATATTTTTTACTGTAGATTTTCTAGACAATTTGCTACTGTGTAAACGCTATCCAATCATCTGCTGTTACGTTGCTTTCTTTTAGCCACCACAGCTTCATACTCTCGATTTCCTCATAGTCGCAATATAAAAGCACCTAGACGTTAAATCACAGAAAAGTTTATCAAAGTTCAAATACTATTAAGGGAGAATGCTTTACCAAAACGTAAACGAACGCCCATCTGTCATAACGTAATTTACTTTTAGTAATTTTAAAGCATACTAATTTATATTGTTCTGCTAAGACCGAAATTACTTCGAGCAAACTCCACTAACACAGTATGCCGGGACTGAGGCGTAGCAATAATGTGCATTTAATATCGACTGTGGGCTAAGTCTGGTTCCAACATTCAAACCGATTATACATGAATGGTCATGAATAGATTCCTTAAAGTGAAGTAGAGGAAATCTGTGAAGCACATAACCTATTTTACAGTTTCACCTTCGTAGAGGAATTTCTGTGCGGAGCACCAGAATCCAAATTAATGTGAAACTATTTGACGAATTACCATCTTGTACGTAGGAGTCCGTTAAATAGCTGAAATCGCCGTTTTATGTTCCCTTACTAAGACTTACCGATTTGTAGAAATCGTCGTGAGCAGCTTTGGACACCTAGTTTCACCTAATTTAATTGACATGAAATTGTGCAAAGCAATTGTTTGGTTGACAGTAAGTGAAAGCTCGCCGTGGTTTGAAAAATCCAAGTCTATATTGGGGCCTGTGTTTCCTTATCTTTGCTTGCCTACCTGCTTCTTTTTCTTGTCTCTATTTCCCCTCCTTACACATTACATACAGTGGGTCGCACGGGACACTGGAGAGTCACCCTATGGGAACAACCGCAGCTGCGTTTGGGGGAAAGAGGAGAGTCCCCTGCCAGGGTGGGAATGCGCTAGCGCACGTGGGAATTCTCAGGCCAGGTGTGGGCGAGGCAGGCAGGGGAGAGAAGGTTAGGGAGTGGGATCACTGCCCCATCCCTATCCGTCGACACGCATCTCTCTCCCCTTGCTCCCTGGCCCAGAGCCCACCGCCACCGCAGCTGAGCGCCAGTCGCTGCTGCTGCTGCTATTGGGGCTGGTGACGGTGGGAAAAGGTTGATTTCGCAACACCTCGGGTTCCCAAGCGACTCGGATTATGGGAAATCCCAGCGGTTGAAACAAGAGCAAGTGCGCTTCCGCTCGCATGGATGTGCGTCGTGTGTGCGAGTGCGTATGTAGGTGTGGGCATTCAGGTCCCTGCGAGCAATGCCATGGGAGCACGAGTGGGAATAAAACTATTGAAGCGATAATTTCCTATTCCCTGTGGCTCCAAGATTATTCAGTCTCTATCCTTGTGGACTACCCTCCAAGGAAGAAGCTCAAGGTATTAGTCGATATGAGTATATCTGCCCCTTAATAAGTATTTATGAAATTCAGTTTTAGGCATTGCCCACAAACCTTGCTTTACTAAAGCTCTTGCCCCCCCCCCAACCCCCTTACTTAACTTCTTCCAGATTTAAGGAAGACCCTCAATATGCTGTCTCAGAATGGTCTTGCGGTATTTAAGCTAACTATTTCTAATGTCAATCATTCCTTTGCAATAAGGCCACCTACGCCCCATATATCAGTGGCACATTAACAACATTTGTTTTGTTCTACACTCATAGACCTGATGCCACTTGAATTAGAGGGTTAACCTAAATTTTGTCTCTTAGGCCACAAATCTTCAAGTCACTCTCAGGAGGAAGAAATGAAGAAATATATACTGGGAACCTCCTGTCTGGCTGAAAATTTTAGCTTTTTTACTTCATACAATCTGGACTAATGTGCACATTTACCCTACACCTCGAAACGCCCTTTTGACAAATAATCATTTCCTCATCTTCCATCTTGTGCCTAAGCAACCCAAATACGCTTGTCAAATTCACTGAGCTTCTTTGCTATGGCCTAGACACATCCAAAATAATTCGGCTTGCAGTTTCTAGTTTGAATCCAACCGCCACATGACGTGGAAGGTGTGATATGCTGCATTAGACTGTAGTTTTCCGTAGCCCTAAGTGTGGTTTCAGCTCTCAGGGCAATGCATTTTCCTGACAATCTAATATGAATTATTACTAGTGAAAATCAGCGTATTATCTGGGGCTGTGAACAGTGTCCTGAGGTTGTCATTTGTGCATAGCATATAAATCATGTCTGTGTGCGTGCATGTGAATCCGAGGTGCTGAAAGAACACTTTGTGGCACAATATCGCGAGAAAATTGCGGCCCGTGAAAGTTGCTGCTGAAAAGTTTTATTGCACTATAAAAGTTTGGCAAGGGCTGAGAAATTCCCAAACCCACTGGCGGAGGTGGTGTTGGTGGCGGTGTCAGCGGTGGTGGTGGTGGTGGTGGTGGAAACTGGGAATTCTCATGTCACCTCCGCGATAAGTGTGTCTGGCTGTTTCTTGCCCTCTGTGTACACATGTATGGCTGTATGCGTGTGATAATGTGAAATAGAATCCTTGCATAGGTAAGAGGTGCAAATTTATGCAACATGTAAGTTCGTGTGAACTGTAGGTCTTCGAGAAAACTCCTGTATTTTTCGCTGAAATTCCTACTATTTATTGTACTTTGTAGGCGTAAATTGATTCTTGGTGATCATTGGGAAGGATAATGAGATATCATTGAGAACCTCTTGAAGGGGAAAGTCGGGAGCTCCGGCAGGCAGGTGACCGGTAAGTTGAACAGTGCAAGATTACGCAGCCCACTGAAGTGAACGTCTTATAGTTCAGTCTCAATAGAATCAACATTCACTTCCTAGATTCTGTAATTGGGTACAAAATTACCCTTTGAGGAGTAGGACTACTGCGAAAATCGTAGAACAGGCTCAAAACACACGGCACCACTAAGAGAAGGGGATGGTATATTCAAGGGGATTAAGTAAGTAAGGATCCTTAATTGTGTTCTCACTGAGGCCTAGAAGCTACTATTTATCTGCATTTCAAATGTTCCAACTCTCGACAACGACATATGCATAAGTTTCAGACAATAGGATTGTATTAAAACGAAATCTGTCTTAAATTTATATTGATAATCAATGAAGGCAGCATGATTTACGCGGACTTGGAACGAACTGCTAATCAGTGAGAATTGGCAGAATATGCAGAGATAGTCTCCATATGCCTTTTTGGGTTTTTTGACGATAGCAGTTTTTTCTGCTAAAGGGTTCTTTTCAGCAGCCATGACCCTTAAATTAGAATGTAGAATAACTGTCTTTGCCTCTATTTCTATGCTCATATTCATGGGTGTTGTGGGCTCATTGACGTCAATTATTTGCTAAATGACCATTTTAGCATTGTTGGTGGTCAGGCTATGCATGCCAGTGGTGGCAAATGCAGGCAACCAATGCCTAATTCCACTAACTGGGCCAAGGGCACAACTAAAGTCTACTTAATTTGGGAGGTTTTATCTGAATTGGCTCCATGGTACACATCAGAAAAATTCGCTGTTTCTAAATTCATAGAAGAAATCAAATTTCAGACTTGCGCGAATTTCCTGCAAGCCAAACAATGGATATCTGGAAAGAAATCCCTCATTACCTCCTACCTTATGGTGAACATGACTAAAAAATAGGTCGGGGTTAATTAAAGGAATCAATGAATCTTTATCGAAAAATGAAGTAAACTTCTCATGGTGCTCAATTTTCGCGTAATTTGAATTTTTAGAGGAAATAGGATGGGGAAAAACCTGTAAAGAAAAAATTCATTCCCGAGGCTAGAATGGCCATTTAATAATGATTATGAGATGAGGGAATAATTTAACTAATTAATCAAGACGCAGTAGGAACCCGTGCATTCACTGCTGAATCCGTCTGGCCTACCTGCACTAATCGATAAGAGGATCGAGACACTCGGAATGGTCTGCAAGGCTCCGTGGTATTAGCAACTACAGGCAGCCAGACAAACTTTATCAACTAGGGTGTTCGGCTCCACGTGAATGAGTAGTCATGTTAGATGAGGCTTGACGCTTCACCACTGCAGCAGCGAGTAATGTAACAAGGCCAGTTTCGAGTGGTTCGTGTTGATGCCATATTGGAGGTCTATAGAACTTAATCAATATCATTTTCTCAGGCTCACACAAAGCCGTTCCCAAACCTAGTTACCGGATTACCTTGTCGCCAAACCAGGTCTGAGTCATTTCGCCCCCTGTTCCTAATCGCATAAAGCCGCGAGTGCACGACTCAAATAAACGTTCTGGTGCGCACGCCTTCTCCCTCCACGAGTGGGATCGTCTTAACGGGGTAGTAAATCCATCTTGTGGAGAACTTAAGTCTGGTCTTCGAAAATGATGGTGTTCGCTCAGCATCATGAAAATGAGGAATCTAGTCCTTAGCCAATAATCATATTTCAACGGTGTGGCGTCCCCTTGATTACTATCCTACACTGGATCTTGCAACAGAATGAATTTCGGTATGATCGGCCTCTTTAATAACGATTTCAATAAAAATCCCTTTTATCCTATCATTAGAGCACACTTCAGAGTCCACGATGTTAAATCGAGGCAACTTTTATGAGCCATTCTCACACAGTGTGTAGGCATGAGAACTGTAAGACTGATGGGTGAGTCTATCTCATTCAAACCTACCCTGGCTGATAACGTGGACACTGGCTAGTCCGGCTGTCAGCCCAATTTCGGGAATATGCTGGAAGTGGACCAGCCATGGTTAACGACCAACAAAGTAGCACATCAGTAGTGTGAGTGGGCGGTGCAATGTTGGCACTAGCTCACCAGCACTGCGCAATTCGCTGGACACTCGCGTACACAGTTGCGTGTTTGCGTTAGTGTCAGGACTCTGGAATGACAAGTTCACACACACGAGCAGGTGCGCAGTGGCAGTCAATAAATTTGAAGCTCTAGAGCTATTCCACTCTCAATGGGAACGTTTGTGTCGTATTTAAGAATTCAAAACTGCCGCTACCGTAATTCATGGGATGGGCAATGCAAGCATTAACACAAATTTATGCTTATTGAATTGATAAAGCTTAAAGCTCTTTTTAGTTCCAAACCTTGGTCAGGGATGAATGGGAAGAGCCATTTAGTCCTATTATTATCCCACTATCCAGGCGATCTACCACTGTTATTCTCTTTTACAAGACACGAAACTGGGATGCTTTACTCAGGCTGGAGGGAATTGTTTCTTCATTTTGGTCGTCCTCACCTTCGCCCAAAGCTAAATAAGGGTCAATTACCCCCAAGAGCTAGTACGTTAATCTTTCAAATTATTTCAAGCTTATTAAAGTTAATATTTATTTCTTTTTACTATTTGCATTAGTCATGAAAAAAACTTCAATTACAGGCTCTTGAGTTACTTATATCTCAGAAAGAATTGACCTGACTTAATGACCTAAGTGTATCATCCCTTTCTCCCCTTACGCCAACTAGAAATGATATTTGTGAGACCAGAAATTCCTTTCAGTTATGAATTCACCAATTGGCTGCATAAGAGGCTGTATTAACCTTTGGCTTATCAAATTCATGAAATAACTAGCTACAGCTTGAATGAGACAGAGAATAAAGGGAACCAGAACTTCATACTTAACAAGCTTGAAATCAACTTCCATCAGTACCGAAATCAGTTTTGCTACACCATGCCAATTTGGGGCCCTAGATCTCATTCTTTATTAGGTGAATTCCACTCCAAACAACAGAAAAAGGAGTCGGCTCTGCATTTTCTCTGGAACGGGCGCACAAACTTCAAAGATGTCACGGTGGGCCAAATCGAGGTCTACGGCAGTAATAACAGAGCCACAGCTCTCCACTTCTGTCTGCTTAACGGACTACGGCTTTCCCACGCGCCTCTAATTGACAGCAAATCCAACCTCCCTCCTCCCAACCCACCTCATCCGGCGGTTTGCTCATTACAAATTGGCTAGTAGAAGCAAAATGCCGTGGCTCTTGACAGGCACAAAAAGACAGTCCCAGGAGCCCAAACGATTACAAGTATTGATTTGAATAGACACCCCAAGTGACACTAGGGACATTTTTAGACTTTACGAACAACACAACCTAACCGAGGAGAATTGTCTTCTTGCTTATCTGAAAACGTTTGTGTGAATAGGTCATAGCTTCTTTTCAGTAAATGGAGTATACCATTTGATAAGCTATTCTCTTAGAATTTGTCGAGTAGCTGTGTTCATGGATGGGGATCTAGTTTAAGCATTGGCAAGAGTTTTACTACTCAGTTAGTACAAGTAGGACAACCAAAATGAAAATAGTTGATGAATTCGAGATAAAGTTCATACTCATGAGCGCTGGAGGTAGTAATTTTTACGAGGATGTAGACTTAGAAGCAAAAGAATTAGGCTACAGTTTATTTAGTAGTTACGTAAACGTTATTGAAAAAGTTAGACATTTGCATAGAAGAAGCAGTTTAAGTGTCTTAAGATAGCAAAGATCCACTGAGCGACATGAGACGTAGGGGAAGGTACAGGTGACCAATAAGAGTGAAGCAGGTTTTCAAGGAACTCCGTTAACAATGATAATCATGAGCACGACGGTACTTGTTATAAACAGTCTAGGGATTAGATCAGCATTCTGCATTGCCTCGCCATCCTGTTCCGAGAACAATGAGTATCTTTTGCGGTATTTATAATACAATTTTCTTAAATAAGCAAATATGCACTGGTAAGTTCCGGAAAACACATCACAGAAGAAAATTTGATTTAAGAAATCTGAGACGTTTTATTTTAGGAGTGTTCAAGGGAAGATGTTAAGATATACATGTTGGCATTTTTTGTTTCGTCGTAGCCATTTTTCCCATTATATTATAAACATCATTACTGCAGACGCAATGAACGAAACTGCAGCAACCCTACCGAGCGGATGTCCAGCTCATAGACACTTTTTCGTCTAGCTTTCGGCTGGGCCTGAGACAATTTCTACATACTCATTGCTTTTTTAATCATTAATGAACAAATCGTTGCCACCATGGCGATTTCCCTCTCGGAACACAATTCTGCGCAGCAACTCAGGGACGAATGCACCCAGTGATTCTCCAGTAACGTGCCAACATGGGATCCTGTACTATGCTATTCTAAATCAAAACTGGTTTTGTGGAGATGCCGTAATAAACTCATTTTCCCAAAGTTTCAACGTCGAAGATGACAATATAGCAAATGAACAAGGTCTTCACTGAAATTTAACTAAACAAAGTGCGAATATAACAGTGTTCGTTAGCAAAGCGGTAGATAATTATACATAACTTTTATTACTTAGGTCAATAAGAAATAAGCTTAAATCAATCGGAAAACTTTTAAACTTGTTCAGAGGTCGATGGGAATTTCGAAGGCCCTACCGTTGCACTGAGCGCGCTCAACAGTGATAGTTCCCTTCCCTTCCGGACTCCTGGAGAATAACCATATTCCTCAAACTAAACTCGATGAGGATACGACACTTATACATACGATAAAATATAGAACACGCCCATCTGCAGAAAGCTTGTAGTGTTAGTGACCAGGGGTCCGTGGATAAGCAAAGCAGAATAATCAAATGGGTTAGAAACAGAGAAAAAACAGGTATGGAGGAGATCAAGGAAGAGAATCGACAAAATCCCTTTAATTGGGGGAAAGAGATAGCATGCAAATGCAGACCATCATTCGATAGTCATGGTAACGAGATTTTCTGATCGTACGACTTATTCTAAGCCATGTGGAGTTATTTAAAACAGTTTATGCGGTATTTCGGTACAGATTATTAGCAAGCTATGACAAAGTACATGACATTTGGAATTAATGTAGACTCGACATCACAGGATTTGCAGAATAAGTGATTCCTCTCCTCGATCGTGCAAATGCAAAAAAAGGTCGTACCTTTAGCACTACCAAAGACCAGAAGAATCGAGTTGAAAATTTCCAGCACTGTGACAGAGCATCAGTAAATAGAATAAAAAGCAAACCTATTTCAGCTCAAGAAATAGGACCAGAGGTGAAGGCTCTAATGAATTAATCGATACCGCATGTCTGAATGGCACTAGGGACAGCGGGCTTTTAGGAACACCACAAGACCATGCAGCGACAGTACTGTGACTTTTGTCGCCCACCTCTTAATTCCAGGAGATTCACATTCAAAGAGCCGGCTCACGAGCGATTGGCATATACCCACACACTGGAATCTACCCGACATCAAGTTAGTACCTCTAGAGATTGGTGCTCATTGAAAGCTTTAGAATTCCTATTACGACTGCGAGGCACCGACTGACCTCCTGGAGAGAAAGCTTCGTTCCACTTACAACCACCACAGGGATTGGAACAAGGACAATGTTCATGCCGCTTTGCAACCGGAAACTTGCAGCAAAAGACACGGGTGAGTTTTAAGTCCACTTTACTTTGTACAAAGGATTGCGGCCATTGGAGAATGATTAAGTCTGTGAGTGGCTTGAGAGGCGTTAATTATGGCACATAATTACAAATTATTGTCCTTCATACAGATTTCAAACACACTAATGGCTGAGACACACGAGATCATTCAGACGGCTTCTACATTTAAGTAGATCGCTTTGAGTTAGCAAGACAGGTCAGAATTGTCCTAAGGGTTTAAATTTCAAGTGCACTAGCATTCTAAACTGAGCACTCCAAGTTCTCCTTAAGGTCATACCTCGGAAGCTAGCAGCCGGAATGTGGTGTTATAACTTTCGCCTACTAATCTTTGAACCAATTCGCTTAAGTTATCTTTTTGCCATTCCAGAAAGCCAAATTAAAAGGCAAATACTTGGAGTGTGAGATATGTAGCTGCCTATAATTCTGCCTAGGTTTGGGAATCCCTTGCTTGATTAAAAATAACTAAATTTGATGAAAGTCACCCGTAATGGGGAAGGATAGGTCTTGCCAGAGGGCCATCCTGGAGACGTGTGTCCTATGCGAACAGAAAAATCGAATACAAAGGAACACAAGAGCTGAATCACTTTCCCTGATGGCTATTGACGTGTGTGATTGGCGCAGCTGCTATGGGGAAAAAGCTACTAGTAAAGACCCGAGAAAACTCATTGTGCGAAGCCCAAGCTGCAACAACTCGAGTTGATGTGATTAAAGGTATTAATAAGGTTGTAGAATCGAATTAGTTGCTAAGAGCAAAAGGCTGTATCTACTTATCGAGGGCAGACTTCGAAACACCGATTAAAGCGAAGCTGTGTGGCTACTCTGAACGGAACAAGGGGTGAGATGGCCGGTTCTCGATATGGGATTCAATAATCAATTATCCACTTTGAGAATAAAAAGTTCATTCGACTGCAAAACGATCCATAGATATGAATTCATTAGCCGAAAAAAGTGGTATTGATCAAAGAGGTCTATTTGTTAACAAACGGGTTATAATTCAAATGATGAACTTCGCCTAATAAGTCAGAAAGCCTGTCCAGGATGGTATTTTTGCGTATTCTTTTCAAAAACGATTTTCCTTATTCACACATGGTATTTTAGAAAATAACTAAGGGTTTGAAAGCACGACAGCACTATCAAGACATCAGTGCTTAGTGAACCTTTTTTTGAGAAGACGACAGCGAGGCAGGCCCTAGAGTCGTGAGGATAAGTGTGCATAGTCGACAGGCCCCCATGACTAAGTAAAAAACGATGAGCGTCATAGACTAGAACTTTACAACAGGTACATCCGGAAGAGAGGCGTGGAACCGAGCGGAGAGCATTCATGATAATTAAGTAGAGATTTGCTGAAGTAGAGTGAATACAGGATGACTATCCTACCGTTTGTCTGCCTATCGAAGATGTTGGAGACATTGGAGCGATGAGATGCGAATCAGGCTGTGCAGTAGCCACTTAGAAAGCATATTAAGGTTCACAAGTGAAAGTGTGCATTCAGGAACACGTCCCATTTCATCGAATGAAAACTTAATTCAAATCGCTAATGCATATAGTTGCTGGAAATAGTGCCGATTTAAAAGGAGTATCAAAGGTGGAGTCCATCCCCTAGTGTTACACATACGCGCTCAGAGTTGCAATGATAATGATATGAAAATATTAAGCGAATGAGCTTTAGAATAATTACCTTCCTCGATGTCGGAAACAATTACGAATCATCGGGTGTGCTCTTACACAGTTTGTGTAAGCTAGTGAAAAGAACGAACGATTTGGGACTGAGTCCGAAATTCATACCCATACTGGATAGAGAAAACGATAACCCTATGACAGTGCGTCATAACAGTCGTGAATCGCTATTCCATTCTTACCACCTAGACGAATTCTGCTGAACCGCATTCTGGACGCTAGAACTCCTGGTTACCCGCTGCACCAACCATTCGTCTACTGGGAGAGCCCCTACAAAAACCACCCGCTCAAGAATAACAACTCCATTCGTATGTCCCCACTCATTTAGACCCATTTCCTTGCACAAAACCCCACGATACTAAGCCCTACTCCATAACTTCATTTCAGCTGGTGTTCATCTGCAAGAAACCAACGGCGGGTACTCACGACAACCAGACGGCGGCTTCTACAGTGTTTAGCCCCCTTTAGTTAACGCAAAATAAACTACTTTCCATTCTCGAACAAGAGACGAGTTAACGGCAGACGACTGGAAAAGTGTTATTACATGAATAGAAAACACTTAGAAGACATGCACAAGCCTACACGCACCAGGAATGCGGGTTTTAGGAGATACGGCGAGATAAGGTTTACTCGGGGGTATTAGTGAGAGCCATGAGGCAGAAGTTGATGTTCTCCGGATCACGTTGCATAAACTGATCAACAACTTTGCAAGCGTCGGTGAGGAAAGTTCCCGATGAGGTTTTGCCATGAAATATCGGTCCATCACGACGACCGTCTTTAACACACAAGAAAAATCTAACGTGCACACTTGCAAGACGAGCAAGGTTAGTTAGATGTACTTACCGAGCTCAATCAAATGGCCGTTTGAGTTGACGAAGGCCACAAAATGAAGGTCTACTTTGGACTCAGGGCCAGGAACTTCTGTTTGTCCCTCTTGGGCGCAGTTTTCGTGGAGCTCGCCAAGTTCCTAAGGAGTCCTCAGAAGACGCCGAAAAACATACCTCTTCTTTCTCAAGGATTTGCCCTCTTTCAAGTGGTGCTACATCTTCAGTCTTCTCCAAGAACTTGTGAAGCCACGGAAGGGCTACAACCGATCCAATATATGTAATAAATAGTGGAGGTTTTAATAGTTCATACATTTACTTTAATCAATTAAGTTATATGGCACTATAAATTATATATGACTGTTGTGAGAGTCACTAAGAAAATATAAACATTGAATAACTGCTTACACTCTACATGGAAAGCATCAGTGTTGTTAGCCAAGGCATGGATTATCGCTACAGTTCCGCATGAATTTGATATGGTTTGTTTCATGAAGAAGCATTTTTCATCCATTGAAACAATTCCGATGGGATTGTTTTTGGCATTTTCAGTTAAGGGATAGAGGAGCATAACAGCCAGTGCTGGGGCTGGTATGAGAGCTTGCATATCCGGATTGGTCCCATATAATTCCACAAAACGCATAGGTTCCTTTAAACCAAGTTCTCTCAAAAACTAAGAGAGTTAATAAAAAGACAACCTACCTTATTCATAACATCGGGGTTTGATTCTAAAGGGATCCACCTCATGATGCAATACTCGGAATGTGAAGGCAAGGTGCTTAACTGAAGCCTACTTAAATTAATTGCACAACGACTAGGTCAACACGACCGACTCGAAAGTAGTTGTCGCTCTCGAAATATTTAAAACAAACAGGTTATTCTATTGCATAGTATTAAACATTCATATTATATTTCATGTAATCAGCCAAAAAATTGATTAAAAAATTTTGAGCTGGGCTTTTAAACCCTGAAAATGTTGGTAAATTTGTTTATGGGCACGTTACGTGAAATTACTTCAAATGGAGGTTAATTTATGTCCTGGAATGCACTAAATGATTGATTTAATAATTTTGGCACTAAAAAATTACACTGGTTATGGAGAGAGGCAATTCTGACAATCTTCGACCGCTGAGTCACTTTTTCGTAGACTTATACGTATCGCATTTGAAGGGCTGATACGTCATTAGTTTACTTTGCTCGTGAGTGAGGGTGGTGCTTCTTTATACAGGTACGGGGTTTCTATTGGATGTTGCGTTGTTTACCCTCAATCCCATCTTAAGGAAGTTCGGAAGCTATCAATTTATGGAATGCAAAACCTGGCAGCTAATAATTGACGACCGACTCATCTATAAACTTGCTAATCATCCCCATAATGCATAAAATGGCACTTATAGCCTCCAAGCCAACTTATAAGATCCTAAGAGCCATCAAATACGAGTAATTTTGGCCCTATCCTTTATCCAAAATTATCCGGTAGTGGCATAATTTGAAACGGCACTGAGTCCTAACATGCGTTTATCCTACTACTAACCAGCTTTCTACTACATTAACTGGCTTAAACCAAAACTGTCGAGGACTAAATAAGTTTTAGGTTGCTCAAGGAGATGATGGAGGCCACCCTCCATACCGGTATATTTATATGGGTCGTTCTTTTAATGGTACCTCTTTTTGTGGAATCTACCAATTGGAGTTGCATACAATGGCTCCAAGCACTCACTGATTGTCCAAAAGGCGGTGCCCTGCATAAGCACGGCTACGTGGATTTTGTGTGTGGATGGTCCCAGCCTACTTAATACACTACCACATCAGTATGCTCTTGTTGACATTCGATGACTAACAAACGCAACTCGGAAGTTTACTATACTACTGCCAACAGGTACATTGGTCTCACGATAAACCTGACATCCTTTAATCACTTTAGGACCGAAACCATGGATCCAGGCCAACTAAAACACAGCTCTAAAAGAACCTAGTCTCACTTTGGGGAGGGGGGGAACTTGTTATCTACGAATAACGTAAACGACTTAAACAACAGAGGATATACACAAAATGCAAATAACATTACGTCAGTACTCAATGATGGCTTCATCCCAAGGCCCATTTATGTTTCTAAAATGCAAAGAGATAGAAAGTTAGAAAAAAACATATTCTACAACAGATAAACAGTAAGCAAATATGAAGACTCACGCTTTTATCATCTGCATCTTGCAAAAAAGAAACGGAGCACCGAAATTAGCAATGAAAGTGGAGAAAACCGATGCGAATGCCAGAAGTCGCTTGTATTTCAACTCTACTGCCTCAGTGAAGAAAAACGGCACAAGACTCACTGAAGCAGTGAGACCCATTAGAAAAGTAATTGTGAGCCGTACAGCCTTGCCGTTACTGACCTAAATATTAAATGCAGCTAGTAAATGGTATTGGGTACCTGTATTCTATGACTGATTGACGGCCACGTTGCGAAAACAAGAGTGGCTGAAATAATTAAGAGTAGGGTCTCTTTCGGTCCTGGGAGTTGACTGGCCATGCAGAGAGAAGCTAAGTAACCCGTAGCCACAGAGACGACATTTGAGTCGACAGTGCCATCGGCTCGAGCTGCACGCATGCCATTGGCGTATGGAAGTGTCAGGAAGTTCAGGAGGAGAAATACAAACGTCATGGCATTTATAGTGTCCGTGGAGACCGTGTCCAGGAGGGAGTGCAAAGCAGGAGCTAGAGCTGAACTGAATACTAGAATAACCATGCCGACGCGCACTGAATTGAAAACTAGAGAATCAATAAAAATTGACTTGTGACATCAGGCGTAAAACGAGGATCTTTAAACATGAGGGCTTCGACACATACCATTTGCAAGATTTCGTTGTTCAATCGAAAGTGCGAAAAAGAACCACAAAGTCGAACCAAAAATAGTTAGGAAAACAATTGCAAGAGTTAAATGATATGGTGTAACCCATTTCCACAGAAGAAATACATAATAAGTCACGAAAAGGGAAATACCACCTAAAGCCTCAAATATGGCGTAAGTATACGTACACAAATGTTGGAAAACCAATCCAGAATATACAATTACTGTACCTAAATCAATAATCTTCAAATTAACTAGGCAATATAAACTAAAAAATCAAACCATTCTTTTGTAACCGCGTTAGGAATCCGGGAGGAACCCAGTTATCTGGGACATTCGTCGTTTCATAGAGCTTTTGAGTCTGCAAAAAAAATTCACCGGGACATTGAAGCTGGTGCAGTAAGCAGATATGTAGCGAAATGCACTTATTAGATAAACCAAATATTTTAAGAATAATACACGAGAAAAAGTACCTATAAGCATCACTCAATATTTAGACTAATTATCAAAGTCTACAATTCAGGAAATCAGCAGGCGGATGCACGATTTACCATCTCATATCCTGCAAGCTAACAGAACATACACGTAATTCCCAGTTTGGTAGGTTTCAAGGTCCAGCTTTAGAGATGCAACGACCTTGCTAGATATATAAAACCCAAAGTGATATTATCTCACCAGTGAATAGAAGGTTACTAGAAGGTTCTTCTTTAATTTCTAGTCATCAATAATGTGTTGCTATTTGGTGATTTTATGAAAGTAGCAATGAATGTGAATTACTGGCTATTGCGCTAGTTATTATAAAATGCTTAAACTTCTGTAAGCTTGGTGCATCCTCAAAATCTGAAACTTCTTTAGGAACATTACACTGTTACATGATTGAAATTCATGACAAAAATCAGCCCTATGTTGCAAAGCAACCGAAATTCAATATTTAATTAAGGAAGGTATACATAAATTATTTCATGAGCTGGGTTAATTCCAAAATATGCTGCTATATTGTACTAGATAGCCATATATGTAAATATCAACGAAATTATCCGCATTGACTGGTAATAGAGTTATGTGCAAAAAAACTCTGTGTTTTTTTACCTAAACTCTGAAAGAAAATAGAAAATCCCGAAATAATAATAATTAACTGATGAATCTGTGTTACTAGATTCTTATAAGTGGCCTTATTGACATTTCGAAGATAAATGACAATTAATCTGTATAATGTTGTTGATAATGTCATTTTTATTAATTTACCGTTACTCAAAAGTCGCATTATAAACGAGGATTTTTAATTTTCACCTGGTATTCTTTGCTTTTAGGAATGAGGTTTGGATCTTCCAAGCCCGCAATTAGGGTTATCGCTGCTCCCCAAGAGCCCCAAGCTAGTACTAGTGCATCTAATGATTTCATTGGATCAGGAGTGAATTTGTAAATAAAAAGTTGGTACCGATTTCAAACTGTAAAATAGCAACTTCAATGTCTAGTTTCCTACATTCAAAAGCTCTACATGTACAATAAATCGACGGTTGTTGAAGTGAGCCAGAGAATGCAATGAGACGTGAGTTGACAAAAAGGCTTCTGCTTCCTGTGTTGTATTGCAATACATTGCTCATTTATGGGAAATTCAAGAACAGCTAACATTCTAGTATTGAGAAATTTTCAGGTGATGGTAGTCCGCTTTCCATTGTCTCGAGTACAATGACTATAAATAGCAGCGATATCTTTAAGTAAAACCAGCTTATGATACACATTTTTATCTTCCACGAACTTGCTGCAATTGACGGTGATCGTGGTGGGTATAAACTCTTTGTTTATCAGTACTGATTCTTTCAATTGGAGCTGTTTACGAGGTCTTGAAACCGTTCCGTCTTTTGAATTATGGAAGACCCATGGCGAAAAGCGTTGTTTAGGTAACCCGTTTGTGGATGCAGAGGTCGGTTATGCAGACCTTAGAACTGTGTCAGTCTGGCAAATCACCAGCGGCGGCAGTGGTTGTTTACACTGGAGCCTGGCCCGCTCTTCAGGAAGTGCGGACCGCCAAACCGGACGCGTCACCCCCTGCCTAGTCACTTGCTTCTCTACCCTCCGCTCTCTCCGTACGCATTTGACACAGTGCATGCACACCCACATCTTCTCCAGGCACAAATCTCCGTTCGTCTCTAAATCCTATTCATCTAAAGAACAGCACAGCTTTCGGACCCTAAACATCGTTTATGTGAAAAGTAGAGAGCCAGATTTGAAAGGAAAAGGATAAACTAACTAATATATGTCCATTCTACTAGTGATTTCAAACGAAAAATAGAAAGGGCATGGAGTACAAAGCAACAAGGTTTGAACACGACTCCAAACTAAAATTCAGTCTCTTACTATCCGCCTTCTACCAATGATTTTGATGATACTTTAACAGGTATCCAAATTGGGCTTTTCCCATCGCTCAACAGAATAGTTATTTAGCCCATGGAGACTTAAAAAATGAAAAATCGAAGGGCTTAACTGTGGGCTTGTGAGCAGAATATCGCCACATTCCATTGCAGCAGGATAGTGCTTCCTCCTCAAACTTCTTAAAGTACTTTTTCCGGTGATTCTAATTAATTAAGAACAATAACAAACACTAGAAACATTAGTCTTGGAGTAGGTAAAAACTATCTGACTAATGGCATCGCAACTGTTGAAATGCACTCCATACCTAAGAAAAGCTTTGAACCCTTGAAATAACTTGACAAGAATTTTGGGAAAAGGAAAATATATATTACGAACAATGATCCCGTGCCACGAGCTTGAGAATGGCATAAATTAATGCTCAAGAGCTATTTAAAGCATGTAGTTAACAGTCGTTGTAGCACAGATGCACAGTAGTAGCTGAACAAAACTTCAGCAGTAGATTCTTTTCGATTGAATTGTCTAGTTCCAATCACTTTTAATTTTTAAACAACCACAGAATTTTTAATAAATAGGAAACGCGATTGGCGAGATAAGGTGAAGTGGGGAACTGAATAACGTAAAGAAGTGGGCAAACTACACAAATCAAGTGACGAGAAAAAACGCAGATTTATACTGCCGAGACAGTGGCAGGAAGAAAGCGGTTAATAGACGTAGATAAATAAACCTCCAAATTTACATCTCTTTTGGAGTATCTAATAGCGTCGAACTCCGCTTCATGATGCTGATTGGATGACGACTATCAGTGATCGGTGGAGTTGGGTTATGCTCGACCATGACGATCGGTTAGCGTGATGGTTAGTCGAAGGTAATTAGCTGTCAATTTGGAGTGTACGTTGATGCTGTCAGGTCACAACAGTACTCTCAAACAGCATTGGTGGCATCTAAAGTGAAAAAGAGTGCTCTATAAACAGTTAATTACCAAGTCTGTCAGTCGGAAAGGAAGGTTACAGTACGTCCGCCGAATGAACGCAGTGTGGTCAACAAAATTTACTGGGCAGTTGACCTAAAGCGGATACAAACTACTACATAGAAAAACGCCAATGTAAGATAAATAATAAAGGTTAGGACTCTTGTGGAGATAGTGTGAAAGCTCTAAATGTATATAGTAATGCCTTTGGTGCTCGACTGAATCAGGGACCAAGTTGTGACGTCATTGAACGGCTCAATTATATGACAATCTCACTATGAATTTGCATTGGTTTGCGGATTAGTCATGTTAGTATTCAAAGTGGCTAACTACTATGATGTCTTTACTGCAACCTCACAAGAGTGGACTGAACAGAGCAAATCGTGACTAGTTTAAAGAACACAATTAAGAATGGTTGCATCCACACTCTTCGACTGCGATCTCAAGTACCTACTTTCAGTGCCTCGCTTTGGTTGCTAGGTCCAAAACCAGGCCGCTATCACAAATTACTAGGAGGCACGTCTTGGTTATTGGAAGTTTGTTTCCCCACTTGACCTCTCTATAGAGTCTTTGACAGGACCGCTTTATAGACAAAACCTCACTCTGTATTTCCCCTCGTGGGATGCACGCTCCATGCAGTTATCTGGAGGCTTCCCTACTGGGACGTGCTTCCATTTCTTAACTGGAGTTGGTGGAGATCCCTTAATATATATTATAAAATTTTGATTTGAAGTAGACACCGCTTCCGTTGGATAATCCACCCCACATAATTAAAAGCGTCACCAATGATACCTGCTTGATCCCTGTGCCTTCTTCATCTAGACTAGGTAGAGGACGTTCACTAAATACAAATGATTCAATTGATTATGACTGAGTTTCTTTTGGGCGTTCGTGTATGACAACATATACAAGCTACCAAATCCAATTTAAGACAATCAGATAAATCATCAGCCTCATAAAAACGAACATTTCTCAGGGTCTTCGATGCTTGCAGTGTCACTACAACCCATCGAAACAAATATACCAAGAGAATATTTTGAGTTTTTTTCGGAGTTAAGATTGTGCTGCATTCACTTATGATAAATATACACGCTTCGACTTCAGCGGTGATACGATTTTTGAGTTTAATACGAGTTCCCAGCGATTCCACTTACGAACTTCAATAAAAACCCCCAGCTATACATTTCAAATCTCTGGCTGATTTGACCCTTTTAAACCGTCAGGCCTCCATTTCACCATTTACTATTGTTAAACTTTACAACCAAAAGTTGACTATTTCTTCATCGGTCATTTGTATCAAATCATTCCTTATATAGAATTGAGAGTTTCTCTAAACTCTGGTGTTTTGTTTTGAACCACTTAAATTCAGATAAATGTCATAATACCGTCAGTGTTTCGGGAGCTGAACAACCCTAAACAAACCTTGGGAGGGATAAAGGGAAAACGCCAATTCAACGAACCCGATCCCACACAGCAAAAGAGACAAGTCGTAAGAATGGCGGAGTCCGCTTATCAAGTCATCGGTCGTGGCCCACTAACATACATCGCCAACCGTCAGAACAGTGGGGGGTGACAGAAAATCGGCCTTAATCGCCCAGAGTGCAAATCATCTATCAAACATCCATTTCACAGCGCGTCCTTAGAATGCATAGAGAAAGAGAGCGAGGTCACCGCGCTGGATGCACAATCTACCGAGATCGGACCACTCGCGGACGCCGAGGGAGAAAGATACTGAGGGTTTATGAAAGCATAAGGAGAAAAGAGAAAGTAAGGAAGTCACGTGCGACGAGCAGATCTAAGGGGCAGGGCGGGAAGGTGAGCGGAGGTAGGAGTAACGTGGGGTGGCGGAAGTGGCGATCCTAGGGGTTGTTGGCGTTGGCGTTGATGGAGATCATCTGGAGGCCGAGCTCGAGGCGCTCGGTATCCTCGTCGACCTCGTCCTCCTCAAGGTTCGAGGTGGGGGTCGAACGACCGGAGGTGCGGTTGGGTGAGGTACTGTGTGACGCACTGGGTGACGGCGGCGCTGAGAAGGGACGGCAGAGGCGGAAACTCTTCTCTGAGCCCCCCTCCTCACTGCCTGCCCCCTCTGCATTCACGTCCTTCGTGAAGAGGTCCGGACGCTGTCTGTAGAGTGCCACCATGCGTGCGCGGCTGTAGTACTACACATGCCGAAATGAACTACTTCATTAGTTCCCTCTCTCACGACAAATCTACAGGCATTGGTGTCTGAGTCTTTAACCCGAAACTTTGCACTTTGCGACTGGCTTTGTGATAAAGCGCTGGCATGTTCTCCGTTCCGGTCAATATGAAACTCACAACCCCCTGAAATCCATGTACCATCGGCAGATCTTTGCAATCTCATGCAAATACAGCGCTCATATAATTCCTTCATGTGTATCTGATGTTCGGTAAATGGAAGGAGAAAGCTCACAGTAATGGAAAATGCCTTGGATTTAATGAAGCAGTGTAATTTGGAACCGTCAAGGTTCCTTGTGCGGTATCCACAGAGCAGTTTACTTTGATATTCACTACTTTCACATGCCTGTGCGCTGCCAGTAACTAAAATTATCCCTTGTGTAGAAATGTTCCTCTATCACCTTGATGTGTTGTTACAGATATGGTGTACGCGAAGAAGCTATTAAATCGAAGAGGAAAGGGTGGGTTTAGTTATGGAAAACGCATCCGTTGAAGCAATGCTGAGTGATTTTTTTGAAATCAGGCAGCATTAGGCAAACATCTTAAATATTTGTAATATTAAATGAAACTTCATATAACAATCAAGTGACATACACGAGAATGGGCTTTTACGTGTAAGTGGAGAGATGAAATAAAGCCCCTACTTAAGTTACTTTTGACGGTTTAAAGTATAAAGTATGGCTTTATTGATGCCTTAACTAGCCAGCGATGCTCCCAGTACTTTGAAGGAATAGGATATCAATACTTTATAAGAGACAATTTGGCTAGGATGCAATGGCATAAATTTAAATAACGAAAGACAAAATTTTCTCGAAGCGGGAGTAAAAGGGGGTAACTTCGGGACAAACGATAAAGCTACTTTCATCCTGTTGTTATAGGAACAACTAAAATCCCAAGATGATTTAAGGGAATCTAGATCTTCTTCTCGAACAGTGATTAAAGGGAAATCAAGTTATTCCGATTAGATAGACTAGCGATGACAGTTCAAAGCAACTGGAAGAAAAAAATAATGATCAACATAAAACTATAAAAACTGACTAACCAAGAAGGCAGCAAATCCTAGACGGATGATATAATCGCACTCATTTTTTATTTTGCGTCAACCTAACCTAACGCGATTTCCTGCTTAGAAGCAAGCACAAAATACAAGAAAAGATGGGAGACATCACAATTATTCTGCGAGTGAATAATCGAGATGACGCTTTATATTTCTACCACCTCAAACCACACGGACAGATGAAGGGCGGTCTCAAGGGAAACTGGAAGGACGAGAGCTCCACCTCTTACCGACTACACCAGTATGAACAGATCAAAAGGGGCCACAGTCCTTACATCCGGTTTACTTACGATTCACCAAACGACCATGGGGGTGGGTGTGTTGAGTGTGAAATCGAATAATGCCAAATCTACTGATAGGTGAAATAGAGATGCTTCGCAGTGAACAGGGATCCCATGTTTACCGGGCATTGAGAGGGTTTGGCCTAAGGCCAGAGGCACAGAGACAGACCTGGACCTCATTTTGCCCTGAATCATTACGTTGCCGACCTCCTTAAGGGGTTAAGCAAGGTTCACCATTGCTGCTGCTGCTGCTACTGCCTGCGAAGCAAGTACAGCTATAAATGAGAAAGTTAGACTCACCACACCAAGATTCTTCCAGTCCAGCAGTTCACTGAGACGCTCAGTTCGGTTCCTCAGCACTACTCGTTGTCTTCGGGAGTACTGACAGAACTCGTGAAGGCACTGAAGGAGCCAAATCGGAGGTTCAGCAGGCTTAGTATAAACATTAAGAGGTATGAATGGTAGGTGAAACTCACTCTGGTCAGTTGCTCTACCGAGGCATCGACACTCTGGAATCTGCGGTCCACAACGTAGATGCCGTAGGAGGCAGGGTCTTCAATGTGCTCTTCCATGAAGCAACCGAAACCGGAGAGGTTCGTTGTTACCGACGGAATGCCCATGACTGTACACTCAGCTATGGGCAGAAATCCAGACAAGTTATATGGGCGGGTTAGAGAGGAGTTTTACACGAAATGGGAGGGAGAGGGTTCGTTACCGGGCGTGTAGCCCCAAGGCTCGTAGTAGGAGGGAAAGACACCCAAGTGGCAACCTCGCACGAATTCTTCGTAGTCCATGGGCAGTAGAGGATTGGTCGAGCTCAGAAATTCCGGGTGGAAGATAACCTGAAAGAAGTAAAATATTCACTACACTTGTCAACGCAGTACTCGATTTCGCCAACTAGGAAGGTACTGTTCAATACGTCACTTCAACTTTCACCTTGAAAATGGCGTTTGAGAATTCCTGATTAACCTCAGGTTATTCTCAAGCCAGCAGGCAGTTTATGACTAGACAAAATTTACATTACGACGACAGCACAGCTCCCATGGGGGGGGGGGAGTACAACGCGCCATTCCACACGAATAAATCCAGGTCCTAAATGTAGCTTCACAAATCGGTTATAGTTGAAACGTACGATGGAGTTGCGAAAGATTCAATCTCAGTTTAATTAATTCCGTTCTTGGAAAATTGAACGGTTTTCTCGAAGCTAGGGATTAATTCATCAATACTTCTTCGAAATCCATAAGATAAGAAAAGCAATAAACTCTAAAGTTTATGCTCAAGGTAGATCATTATACCATGCTAATATCTGGAATACCTGAAGAGGGTTAGTTAACCGTGAGAATGTACTTGAAAGTATTGAAGATGTACTATTTTAGGCTAGACAGTGGTCGGCAACCTTAAAACGTAAAGCATTGAAGGATGGCCACTAAGTCGTTGCTTATACTTGAGAGGATCTCGAGATGATGTCCCCCGGAACCTTTCAAAGCCAGGCATACGGACGAACACTGAGGCAAGGTGGGTCGGTGGGGAGCGGAGAGTGGAGGGTCAAAAGGGCACTGACCTTGACGCGGTCGTAGCGGTTGTTGAAGAGGCGGCAGCGACGGAGGTTGCAGAGCACCAGGTCGATGTTGTCCTGCACGATGTTGTGCGTGCAAATAGGAGGTAGGTTGTTGCGTTGGGCGGCGTAGATGCAGCGCTTCAGTCGCACTATGTCCTCCTGGATAAAGAAAGACAAAGGAGGGGTTAGTGCCCGGCATCCACCAGAGGTACCTTGGAGATCATTTAACCTTCACATGCAGGTAGCCTAGAAGGGGAGCTAGTGACTTTTTTTACGAGAACAGGTCTAAGCTCCACAAATCACAGCACACAGGACTGTCAGAGGTTAGGTGCACGTACCTTGGTGAGGAAGAGCTAAGCAGGCACGATTCGTAAATAATTTAATGCATAAATGTGTCTAAGAAGGCTTCTGATTGCCGAATCAATTCAAATTTCAATGACGATAGATAGAATACAAGGAGGATATTTATACAATCCTTACAGAAGTCTCCTCAAATTAATCCTGACCAAAAATGAAAGCTCTAAACGATTGTCATTTGACTGCGTTCAAGTTGGTAAATACGCATTCAGTAAAAAAGAAACCTATAGAGTGCATTCAATACTCCTAAGTGTATCAGATATATAAAGTGAAATAATCTAGTAGTTCTACATATTTTAACGACCATTTTACAAACACGTAAAGCTCAACCGTGTAGTGCATATTTGAAAATACAAAACCTGAGTTCTATTGTTAATATCCCCTTATTTCTTTAACTGCAGGAATAGAACGCCAACTTTATTAGCTGTCTACAAGGTTTCGTTATTTCTAAGTCTTTGTACTAAAGAATGTTACAATTTTACTTTTTGTTAGACATTGTAACATAGAAATGTGCCGGTCGTTCTTGCATTACCGACAGTTTTTGGCTATTTCACCTTAAGGGAAAGTCCGATATCTAATCTAGCAGTCTCTAGGAGGGTAAGAAATTTAGTTTTAATGGCCAGAAGCTATAGAACAATAAAATTCCTGTTCAGCAAATGAATAAGAATTTGCTCTTTGGATACACCTCACTCAGTAGCTCGTAAGTTTCTATCAACTACCAGACATTAGATTTCGCTCCCAATAAGGCTCTGATGGCTAACCTGATGAAGAACATCGTTTCCATCAGGAATACGACCCCGTAGACAGACTTCGAAGAGTCGAGTGCCCATGTCGTTCTGAATATCATTGCAGGTTTCTCGCAGCTGTTTGACGATGGCCTGAGCCCGGAAAGAGTCTACATTGAAGCTATTGGTTGCCGCTGGGAAGATCAGGAAGGCTACAACAGTCACGTCGCTTCCCTGTTGCTGAAGAGAACACGAAACAACAGTCACAACTAAAAGGACCAGGTTTCATCAAAGAAGCGGTAAAAAAACATGGATGTGGAGTGAATGTCAACCTAGACTAGCAGAGTAATAAGGGATTTCTCCGAGAACTGAGATTCAGTGGAAAGAAGAAGAAGAAGCAGGGGACAGAAGAAGGCGATGCAAACGTGATTGACCTGAGGGTAGCTGGACCAATCAGACGGCCGAAAATAGTGAACGTGCGTTGTACAAGGTGACGTTCACACAGGTCCGCACCAGTGCGTATGCAGTGACAAAATGTATTTGAAATACAGTTTAAGGATTTGCTTTCAGAAGCATATGACTGTGAGGGATAAGTCAACAACACACGGTGGAGAGTGCGTCTATGAGAGAGAGGGAGAGATGAAATTTTAGGTGCTACAAAAGAGGGAGGGAGGTAGTCTAGAGAAAAGCGGTACCTGCAAACGATGATTTAGACGGGCGAGTGACTCGATGAAAATGTCAGCGCCCTTATTTTGGAACTCGTAGCGACCGGCGATGAAGAAGTAGAGGGTTTTGTCCAAATCAAAGTCGTAGTGTCTAAAAGGCAAGACATTCGTTAGGGACGCGGAAAACCGTCACCACACTCGTGGGTGAACAGGAGTGAGCGAGCATGCGAGAACGACAAAAACGAACTGGGCGTTTGTATGAGAAAAGCTGTACGAACTGCAATGAAGAAATAGTGAGTTAGCGTTAGTGTACTCCATAGGAAGCAATGCACAGCAAAATGTGGGCTAGGGGGAGCGAAGGTCGAGCAGGTGGCAGCACTAGAAGTGCTAGGAACCTACCCGTAGAAGTGACCCTGAATGAACTGGTGGAGCTTTTGCTTGGCGATGGCGTGTCGATTCTGAAACTCGTGGAGGGCTGCGAACTTAATCACGTTCAGACCGTTGGGTGTAATGATGTCGGGCTCGCGTTGGAGCAGGTACTTTGCCTCGAGACCAGTGATTTTACTGACGGTCGTGAAAGCGTGCGCACAGTGTACCGCTGCTCTTTCCAAACAGTAGCGGTGGTAGATATTACGATCTCCTGCTTCCTTTAATCATTTAAAAGCCCAAATGTACTCGATCAGAATGCAAACAAACAACAAAATACAAACGAACCTTATCGAGATCAAATTTATCAAGGTTGTTGTACAAATCTACAGAACCAGCACACAAGTATCTTCCAAGAAGTGTGGCGTGAGTGGTGAAAATAGTGGCAACGTTAAGGTGACGAGTTCGAGAAAAGACCAAACCGCAACCAGCTAGCCATTCATGAAAATGGGCGATGATAGGTAGCTTGATTCCCTCCGTTTCAGCGTCCAGTTCATCTCGGAACTAGTAGCCAACAACAAGGATGCAAAATTCAATCGATAGAATGCCAAAATATAAAATCAATGAGTTGTACTTTACCTCTTTTAAAAACCACGCTACGAGGGCACCAAATATAAGGGCGTCGTTGCATTCTGTGTCATGAACAGGAATCCCAATATTGCAATTATCCCAAAGTTCTTTCTTCCACGAGTCTATCCTCCATGCTGAGGATCCAATGTCGAATAGAAGGACGTATGGATAGCCTTCAATCAGCCATCGCCCGAACACCATCTTAAACGTTAATTTGAGGAAAATACTAGCTTACATTTATATTGTGCTCGCGAAGCCTTTGAATGGCTCGTTTAAGAGGTGTACATGCTGGTTCTACGATATCGACTTCTGTCCGCATACACACTTCATTCAGTGGACCAATAAGGCAATATCGGTCACCCAACTCCTCAACAGTCGTTGCCGCCTTAGTTCTGATGACCGTGTAGATACCTCCAACTAAGAAAAGTAATAAATTTATTATAAGAATTTGTACATAGGAAATTAAAAACTCCTACCTTTATTGACAACTTCCCAAGCAACTTCAAAAACATATTTCTGCTTATAGACTTCATCATCAATGGTTTTGTCTAAACCCAGAACATCTGCACTAGCACTTATATCCTTGATAAATCGTCCAACACTTGCTCGTCGGTGCATGATTGCAGATTGTTTGGTTACCCGCCGATATCAAGTACTAAATGTGCAGTACGCTTTTGTTCAGGTAGTAAAACGACACTAATTTTAGCCACGATATTTAAAATAAATATGATTTCTTGTTCAAAAAGCTTAGATTTAACATTGTTTAATTTAAATAAGGCCAATTCAAACTTTTATAAAGAATAAGTATTTATATTTTAGATCCATAATCATTCTCAGAACTGGTCGAGAAGGGATGAAATGGATTGTATTCAGGTGCATTTATCTGAAACTGATGTTTATCTAATTGTGGAGGAGAGAAATCCCTGCAAATTCTAATCAGTTTTTTAAGAAATAACTTGAATTCATCATATAGCGGTGTATACACCCACTAGCTTCTCAGAGCGTATTAAGCATTTTGATAGAGGCAGATAATTTCTTATATCTGGTCCAGCATATCATTTGATCTTATAACAGGCTACTTTGTTCAAATTCTAGAGCACCAAAGGCCGAGCATTTAGTGACGTTTGCGATCTCATCATAATAGTGTTCCTTCTGACATTGTCCTTACGGAAGGATATGTGCATATGCCTCAAAAATATCAACCCAAAATCCCAATCCATGTAAGAATCACATAAATTCGCTTCTTATAGATGTACCTATGATATAATTTAACTTTACTATTTTGCTTTCTATTATATCAGGCTGTGAAGCGATATCGAAACTTCAGTTGTTCACAACCGTAAATAGTGTTTTTTTAAGAAATTACATTATTTTATTTACTATACATATGTCAAAGGCTTGATAAGTGACAACGCAGAGGTTTTATCAAACTGCTGTTTATGGCACTACTTGTAGGTCGTCCATGCGGCTAAGTCAATTGTATGGTTCATTCGTATCTGTGTTTTCTGGCTGAAATATAAGATGTCCGGCACTGATTCAATTTTGAATGCTGGCAGAAAGTTATCGTAGGTCTTTGATTTTTTTACTCGCATAGCGCATCTGGGGTCACTTTTTACCATATTCTCGGTGTACCTAAAGGTGCTGATGACGATGATATTAAAAGAGCTTACAAGAAGGTAATAAAAATCTCTGCCTTTTACAACCAATGTTTCGTTTTATCAGCTATGTTCTAAGGGTTTTGATGCATTTGGGTTATTCATTAACGTGAACTGAACAGTTATTTGTCTTTCCCACAGGCGGCATTGCGTTTTCATCCTGATAAGAATCCCGACAATCCGGCTGCTGCAGACATAGTGGGTTTTTACAATGGCTACCTTGATATTTTCAAATATTTTTTGCATATACCATTACTTGTTTCTTTCTGGCCTCAAATTACCTCATTTTCAATGACTTAAATAATATATGAGCTTAGTTTGTGACTTAAACTAAATATCTTCCCACTTTGATATTAAATACGGAGAATATGTAATTTCGTCTATTGTAAAATACCGGATTTTCTCGTAGCATATGTAGTGCCCATGCAGAAATCTTACAAACTAATGCCCAGGTTAATGTGCGTTACTACCGTTCCTTTTTCTCGTTCTGGGAGGTGGGAAATTTTGGAGTTAAACATTTGCAAGGCAGTACATCGCTTGTATTTGTTTGCCCGTGGCAGTGGCTACTCTGCTTTCTCTCTTGTCTGTCTCAGTTCAAAGATGTCAGCAAGGCTTACCAGGCCCTGATGGACCCTGTAAAACGCAACATATACGACAAGTATGGCAGCCTTGGACTTTCAATTGCTGAACAGGTTGGTGAAGATAACGTCAATACGTATTTCATGTTGTCAAACAGGTGGTGCAAGGTTAGTGAATAGGCTTTTAATTTAACTTTCGGCTACTTGATATCTTAACTCTGATTCCTTCATTGCAGGCACTATTCTTTTTCTGCTGTGCTATTACTGGTTGCTACTTTTGCTGTTGTTGCTGCTTCTGCTGTAATTTCTGTTTCGGCAAGTTCAAACCTCGCCAACATGAGCCTGTACCGGAGGAAATCAATTTACGGGTACGTACCCACCGCTAGCAATGACCCCAATGATCACGCATCGTTTTTAGGTGGATTACGCTTTATATGGTTGTAGGACTAAAGGTTTTTATGCCTAATGCTAAACTAATAGTATTCACTTCCCTTATAACATTCGAGAGAGGGTGAGTAGGATTATTTAAGTCATGGCGGTTCCAATATACTCAAAAAGTCAAATAACCAATGATTATTATGAAAGTAACCATCGTCGCCGTTTGAGGTTGAAGCAAATCATTTTGTAATGTTGCTATCGCAAATTATTTATCGGGTTTAATTGTCACTCAGACAAAGTTTTTGGGGGGTTCTTTTCGTTAATGACCGCTGTGAGTATTCTGCTATACTTCCAGTGCCCATCATCGATATGCGGGGTTTCAATAAGAACAACACTATACAGTAGTATAAAGGCCGAATTTATGTAACTTCCTTCACAGGTTGGTTAAATAGTTGCTTTTATTTTATTGATGGTAGGAAGAAGACTTGGCTGATTTGGCGGATCCAATGCAGCAGGCTGCTCCGCCATACAACCCAGAGGCCATGCGACAGACGCAGTTCAATTCCTCCTCAATGCCACCCGCCATAGGTGTAGTCATCACTCAACAACCGCCCTCGTCCATGTCAAACTTCTAGGTTGCGGATTCTCGGCTAGTTTACCTTGGGATGGGTCACTTTATAATAACTAAAGTCAACATATTAGCAGTCTCTGGCTGCGTCACGAAAGTTGTCTCTACACCGTACCTAATCATTCCAGCCAGATGTGATCTTGATGTTGTTTTGTACGCCTCTCTTTTTGTAGCGTGTGTCGCCTCTAGTCTTGCATTTTCCGTGATACGGATTCAGTGTGCAAATGATGTTCGCTGTTCCAGGAGAGCATTCTGTCGTATTTTATGTCTAAATAAACCACTTTTGTTTAAGTCAAGTCTTAACTCGGTTTTTGCCACACTTTTCTGGGTTTTCGTATCAACCTCTCAAGTAATCAGTATAATCGGCGTAATTTTGCTGAAGATAGCGGTCTTTCTGGGAAGCGTCCAGTAAATGGGTATCCAGCAGCTTGATTTGGTAGTCGTAAATCCGGTTTTCTGAGACTTGGCTCTTCAGCGAACTAGGTGACGCTTAAAAGTTTTAGTGCAGAAGTGTATTCATTGTTCATCTAGCTTAAGGTTCCGGGTAAACCAGGTCGATGTGTTAGGTGCTTGCGATGAAATCTGGTTGAGTGCCTTAGGACAGTCCTCCAAAATGGCTGAGATTCCGATTTTTAACGCGGACCATATTTTTAGCCAGTGCCTTTCTCGTGTGTAACTTCATTTTATAGATTTGAAGCAATTATTCAAGTTGACCCACCTACAACATAGAATAAATATATTACTTGAGAGTTTTAAATTTCAAAACTTAAGAAGTTAAGTGATAAGGGATACAAAAATATAGGGACAATAAATCAATATTCGATGGACTTTTAGTGCATCAATTTCACGACCTTAATAGATTGACAGGGTTTGTGAAATTACCAGTAGTAGGGGTCTGGTTGCACAACGCCTTCCTCAATATGGCTCAGGGCGGTTTAGAGTGGAGCATCGAAATGGGCGACATGAAAGCTTTTGAAAGTGCAGTCCAAACAGTAAGGCATTTTGAGTCATAATTTGTAGATGAAAGATATTAACGAAGACCTCGGAAACGGTAGGAGAGCCATCCATGTTGCGGCTGACTTTGGACAAGCTGATATGCTAGCGAAATTAATCAAAGCTGGGGCTGATGTTGACGTAATAAAGTGTTTTAATCTAGGTTGTGTAATTTAGATAAAGGATGACTATGGCATCACACCGTTGATGGTGGCTGTATACGAAAATAACACAGAATGTGTGAAGGTGCTCCTGAACAATGTAATCTTTATAAATTCATACAACTTCATACAATTTAGAAAGCGCATATCACGGAGGGTATTCACGGCCAAAAACTGTGCGAATGCACGGAATCTCAGGAAATTAAACAAATGCTTCGGAAATGAACTATACCTTTTGTATATTATTTCGTCTTGTTTTCTTTTAAGTGCCTTTTATTTTAAATCTCAGAATAAATTCTGTCTTTCTGGTGTGTTTCTCCTTGTAGCTTCTAATACTGATCACCTAACTAAATTTGCTAATAATTTTTAGGTAAATATCGATGGATAATTCGCCTACGGCTGAAGTAGGATTTTACCTGACAGTCTGCGCGTGTTCTAGTAGCAATGCCAAGCACTGCACAGAACACAACTCCACGGCTGCTGTACGGATTTCTGAATTACTTAACAGCGCTGGATTTATTAATGATGAAGCAAGAATAGAAGTCTCCGCGTGCTGTACGGCGAAGGCACTAGCCGAAAACAAACCAAGCCACAATAAGCACTATGTTCTCATTAAAGCTCCCGATGCCCTTCTAGGGCACTGTATCTCGATTTTGAATCGAGGATTCTCTGGATCTCTCGTAGATGAAAAATGTAAAGGTAGGTACTACAAGCTTACTGTGTCCTGATGCATGCCTCTTTTGGAAATATCATACCTTCAAACAAACCGCTTCAGCTGCTACTCAATCCGTTGAGTCTCTGACTCCGGGACAGAAGGCCTGGTTGGGAAATAGGGCTGTGAGAATGATTGAACTCACCCATGAGCAGAGGGAGCTGCTACAAACTTTGAAGTCTTGCAAAGACCACCAAAATATCCCTCCAATACCACTGACATCCTCGACCAAGCCACAGTCATGTCCGGTGTCCATTCTGAATGAGCGCAATTCAGCAATATTCTGTTTGCAGTCCGAAGAACTGGTGAAGAACATGACTCCTCTACATGAAATTTCTCAAAGACGCACAGTGTGGTCCAACTTTCGCAATGAATCCCCGCTCTTCCCCGCGGTTAGTTGGCTCCGCTGGTACCTTGGTGACATGATTGGTTTCTACTTTGCCTGGCTGCACAGCTACTGTCTAGCCCTAGTCATCCCCTCTTGCGCTGGTCTCCTAGCTTGGATTTGTATTTCCATCTCCATTGCTTTCTGTTCTCCGTCTGATGCTGAACGTGGTGGAGAAGTGAATCAAAGCGTATCCGCGTTCCGAATAGCCTACGGTTTGATCGTGATCGTCTGGGCACTCGTGTGCAACAAGATCTGGCGAAGGCAGCAGTGTCAGCTGGCCGAAGACTGGATGTCCCCGGTATTTGCGAATGTTGCCGATATGTCGGGTTGGGTGGACTCGAACATTGACCAACTGCGTCCGGCGTTCCGTGGGGAGCTGAGGAAGAGTCCAGTTACCGGAGAACCGGAGTTGCACTTCCCCGCTTCGAAGAGACGCGCCCTCTATGCCATGTCAATTCTCACCACGATAATTTGTGCCCTGGCTGCTCTCTTCGTGAACGTCTTGCTTTTGAATTTCGAGGTACAGCATACTACTATTACTACCACCTCCACCACTTTTTCCCTTAATCATTAACTTAGAGGCGTAGTTCTCTCCTTGCGAACGGTATAGTCTCCAAGCCATGCTGTTTACATTTTCATAGTTTATGTTGTTCCCTTCATACTATATGGATTTGGAACTTTTTGCGTAGCTATTGAAGCTATTTACTCTGGTAATTTTGGTCCATTGCTTGAGCCATGCATTCTGAAGAAACGGGCCACCAACTTGGATTTATAGTGAGTCCAAGCAACAGTTGCGCAATTGAGTGATAAAAGGTTTATTGTTTCATGCATAGATATAGCGCGTGTTTGCCAGCGATTTCGTATTCATAGAGCACGAAGGTCCCATATTTTCCATTGATGAATTCAGGGAATCTTTGGTTTTGATGTTGCATGATGCATGGCCTTTGACAGAGAGAGGGTGGTAGTAGTAAAGAGATACCAAACATGTTTCCCAAATGAAGGCCTGTATCGCCGACCTCCTAGGGCGTCATTAACTCTGAGCGTTCGCCTTATCTTCACTTTCGCTTCATCGGCTGCCTCTGTGACCCGGGCCGGATTTTTAACCCAGTGGATGGAGCGCTCAACTTCGTCCCTGGCATCCTACACCCCTTGGCCATTTTCTTTGTCAACCAGGTCGTCTTTCGACGGGTTGCTGAGTGGCTCACTGACATGGAAAATCACAAGGTAAATCCCCTTGTGCAAACCTCTGGCTTGGATTTCGTGTTGACTAATGATTACGAAGAATGATGATAGAAGGTAATATCTTAACTACCTGATAGCGGGATTTACATCTAGCAAGATGAATAAAGTGCGTATTTCGATTTAATTCGATCTCATGTGGTGTACGTAAACCATTTTAGTGATTTTTTGAGACAAATAACAGTCATCACTTGCCTCATAATGGACTCCAAATTACTGATTTGTTAAGGTGTAGCAGACTTCAAGGGGTTTTATATCGTGAGGTTTAAAGAAGATAACCTACGCATCTGATGATACGCAAAATAACCCCCGTTTGTCATCATCATCATCATCACCATCATCATCATCATCACGTTTGAATCAATATTTCTGAAAGTCGGAGGTATGTAGTTCTCCTGCAATTCGAAGAAGTTTAACAATCTTAGTTACTGGTTATGAATTGATTATATGGTTAAACCCAGGCTAATCGTTAATGAGGCTTACATTAGTTATATATTTTCTCAGTATTTCTTCTAGGAATCAGTGACCTTTCCATGGAGAGCATTTTTCGTGTGATATGATGGGCAATATTTATCATACTATGAAACTGGTTTGAAAAGGTAATCCTTTGCTGACTCAAACAGCCACCATGTGCATTGATTATTCCAGACAGACCTATCCTCTGAGGTTTCCTTTTCGTGCATGCACTGCTTTCTAGCTCACAGGCACTACTTATTTCCCTTTATTATTTGTGAAAGCTCAAGGTGCTTTTCCACTCACCCTGGATATGACTAACTTCAAGAGCTCGTGTGAAAATTCACTCAGCACTAGAAGAGAGTTAGGTTACCACGTGGTAAGTAGGGTAGCGATCCGCCCCCCCCCCCCTACTTAGGTTGCGAGTGCGCTTAGACGAAAGCCTTCCCTCCCTTCACCTTGATGCCGTCAAAACAAACGGTCGCGTAGGCACGACTGTGTTCTAAATACCTCGGGTGTGATTGGCTAAAGCAGTCACCCAACAAGGCAGCAAGACTGCCACCCTGTTGGCAGTAAATCATGTCAGCCCAGCTGATTAGCGTACCCAGAACCTTGTGTGAATACGAGGACCATTAGATTCCGTGGCCTAGCTTCTAGCCATAAAATGAAGCCCGGAAACACCTTACAGTGGGGGGAATATTTTTTGCTTTAAATCGCCAGTTCTTCTAAGCCTAAGGGAGAAAGAATCCGGTTTTCCTTTTTGAAGTCTTTCAATATCGTTTAAGCTTAATTTTCTTTTGCATCTGAAAATCTCTCGTCACGTGATAATGAAGTTTTCAGAAGCTATGATTTGATCCTGAGATTTATGAGTGCAACCGGGTCTCCTGCATATCCGAGGTGAAATAGGTACTCACACTCCTTCCAAAGTACTGTTTGAGAGTTGCATCGGTAATAGGGCACACTTGGTTTCCTTGAAGACAAGGTCACACCCTTCCTGATCTAGCTTCCTTCAAATAGAGATCGCATGCCCTCCTGAAATAGCGGCTATTTAGCGTGCCTCTTAGTTCCTTATCGACTCGATTTATGAGTTGTTACCTCTTAGCAAGTGAGAAATGCTCTGATTATCTTTTAAACATTTCCTTTTAAACATCGGGAAAATGAGAGGTATATTCACATTTAACCGACTCTTTCGGGTCGATGGGGATACTACTGATGTTGTTCGAAACCTCGAACCACGTGTAGCAACGGTCCGTCAACGTATGGGTCAGATGGAGTTTCTCGTAGCTAAAACGTTCTTTTACATACTGCCATAGGGTCTATATTCACTTTTTATGATCAGAGGTGATAGATGTGTAACCTCTAGAGGTCAAACCTGGTACATCCACTCTGCACACAAGCAAAGCAGTTTCGACGTCTTCGCACCTATAGACAAATTAAGTGTTTATCTGATCAGGCGTTCTACTTCCTGGTTCTATTTACTCCTTTCTAGTTCGCACGAACGACGGTACAATGCAACTCTCGTCTTTCTTCTGAATAACTCTATTCATCGAACGAAAGTGCGAAGTAGTCACACTCGCCTTACCTGTTCAGCCCCAAATTGTAACTTCGAATCGAAACCTCTGCTTGTATGCGCAAGCCTTCACTCATTTCGCCACTCTGTCTTTAGACCCAATTCAACTGGGACCGTTCGCTGATAGCTAAGCGTTTCGTCTTCGAGGCTATTGATGCCTACGCCTCGCCCTTCTACCTGGGTGTGATCATAGCCGACTGGGACGCCCTTCAGTCCTTCCTACTCACCACCTTCGCTACAGACTCCATTCGGCGCTTGATCGCCGAGTGTCTGGTGCCCTGGCTCAGCTCTCGTGTTCGAAGCCGTCTGCGCCGTCTTGCCTCAGTTGACACAGAACACAAGAAGTCGGACGATGCTCCCCAATCGCACTTTGTCGATTCAAAGGCCCTCCGCATTGCCATCTACGGGGTTGAATACGAGCCCTTCGACGACTTTCTCGAGATGGTTGTTGAGCACGGATACATCGTTCTCTTCGCAGTGGCTTGTCCGCCCTACTTGGCGTGCCTTGCATTCCTTTGTGCATGGGTTGAGGGCTTCTTTGATGCCTTTAAGTTGCTCAACCTCCTTCGACGGCCCATGCCTCGGTGGCTGCATAGTAGTCACAATGTTTGGCTGGTGATGCTTGCCATTCAGTCGTGGCTGGCACTGTTTTGCAACCTCTGTCTGCTGGCGCGACACACCCAATGGAGCCTGGTCTCTGTGTCGCTCTTGGAACATGCACTCATTGCTGTCGGACTGACCATTGAGTTGTCAATCTCGGACACGCCAATCGGAGTGATTAACGCGTTCAGAAAGCGCGTTTATGAGAGGTACAGAGACGCCAAAACTGAGAACCGAGAGACTGAAATCTTGTCATGATTATACAATTCTTCGGGAGTAGTATAGAATTTAGCGTATTGCAAAGAAATTTAATTAATGAAAAAGTCTGCGTTGATAGACCGAAATTGTTGTACTTCGGTGTTTACGTTTTAGTAGTGGAAAGGCGTTTTTGGGGATGTTTCTTCAGTGTCTAACATCAGTGTTACATGAGTTAATGTGATGTAACTGAACGATGTGAAAGCCTAGCGGACTGATGTCATTGTTTTGATCAAAAGGTAATCCAGTTGGCGCACAGCTTGAATATTATCACAGATGAATGGGTAGGATTTCTTAATCGAAAAATACTCTTGTGTTCTCGTCTATTTCTGAGACAAATACCTCATCGTTCCTGCAGAACCAATCGGGGAAGTTGTCAGCCCCGTAGTTCGGGCCATCCTCTAGAGTCCCCATTTACTATTTATCTAATTGTCACAAGGCTTTTACCTATTGGTGTGTTCTTTCAGACAGGGAAAGCTTTTCAAGAAAGGTATCCACCTTCGGTGGAGCATAATATTTTTGCGAATGTCAATTACGTTTACTGCTGTAGCGTATGCGCCTTGACAACATAATTCAAAGATCCTCCATAGGACTAGCCTATTCTGTTTTTACATCGTTCTAGCGGTCAACTTTTCAAATGGGTTCTGCTAAGGGGCTCAGTCGCCATCTGTTACCCAATCCACCATGTCCAAGTCAGTCAACGTGGAATGACTGGGTGTATTAAAGTAGCAACAAGAGGGAGTGGATTGTAGAAATATCACAGGCCATCGATCTCATTCCTTGCCGCTTAGGAGAACATTAGCAAGCGGCCACCCAGAGACATCTAGCTAGGGCTCTATCAATTAATTCGATTTAAGAGCAGGTTTTTAAGATATCAAATCTAGGGTTCGTAGCAATATAACGTCAAAACTTTTGATCCAAAGATTAGTTTATTAGTGCAAACTGCAAAGCTGGGCTTGTAAATAGTATGATATAATCGTTGTGCCAAAATACAAATGAATCGAGATTCCGTATTGTGTAACAGATTTCCATCCCTATGGCTTAGAACATGGTGAGATTTGGCGGTGATGAGCATGGTTAGATAGTGGGATATTCCGCACTTTCGAAGGAATTAGGCTCTTCAGCTGTTCACACGATCAAATGCATAGGCAAAGCTGTGGTACCAACGGTAGGATGCTTCATGAGCATCTTTTTAAGTCCGGTTTTTTTCAAAGGTTAATCTTCTTTTCCTCGTGAATAGCAAAAGCTACTCCAGTTCTTCATAATGCAGCTTAGTCATTTTTGTTAAAAGCCAACCCAAAATGCTGAAAATCCTATTTAGGGATAGCAAATATTTCATTTACACCTTACAACGTGGTAGTCTGCAGTCTTTGAAGTAATGCACCGAACCGTCTGATTAGTTGCTACAGCTAAAACGCATTTTGAGCATAATAATATCCCGATAAAGTACCATTGTCCTTTCTAAACCACGTGCACGATTCTAATCGTAGATTACAAAGCTCGATATCGAAGTATCGAGTTTCCATTGTACGCAAAATTATCTGGAATACTTTTTACATTTTAGCAAAATGTTAATGTCTGATTTTGGAAATGCATCGCTAATTACTGTTAATATGGCAACCACAAACAAACCATGTTACCTAATAAAGTTAAGTAAAAATATACAAAAGATATATCCTAACTCGGATGATTTTCGAAGGCATATTCGGAATGCAGGAAGCCGTAACAAAAATTTATTTACAATGCGTTTCGACCCATGCTAAAATAGACCGTCTTTTAGTCAGTACCGCTATCTCGAATTGACCAAACATTTGTTTTCCCTGGCAGGAATTTTAATGATAAAGTGAATAAAAATGGAAGTTTCGTCTAGAAAAACTCCTATTTATCATTATGGATTTGTCGATCAAAATTACCTTGGGAGAGTAAGACTGGGGAGAAGGCAAATAAGAATTTACCGTAATTTGAGTGAAAATAAATCTGATTGTATGCGAAAAAAACATGAAGACATACATTTTGGAGACACAAAATTGCCAGTGTTTTACTCTCTAGAGGAACGAAAATGGGACACTCAACGATAACACTGAGTAACCGATTATATTTTGCCCTTCTTAATGGTAAGCCACTTAGTGGTCCTTTCTCCACAAATTCTTCATTTGAAAGGCAGTGAATATGGCGAATTAGTTATGATTTCTAGATTCATTCAAATGATAAAATTGATATCGAGAATAGAGTAGGGACTGCACAAGGAGTCGTAAGACACCAGCCTCACATTGCATTACCAATTAGCACAACTCAACCGAGCAGCTCTATACCATCCAGTAGCCAATAGGACTAGGCTCCTCTGCCTATAAGCCGATTAGGGTGGGCCAAAGTGTTGAGACATCGAGCCAATGAAATCTTTTTGCTTCGACATCATTAGACTTGAGCTCGTCAACCCTAACCTAATTTTATGGAGGAATTTCGGAATGGGACTATACCTCCTTGCTTGTAGCTTGAAAACGGGGGGATTCCAATTTGAGTTGACTACATATGCTGTTTTTCGGCTTGCAAAAATCTTGTCAGTCGTAGTAATCTCAATTTTACAACATTGCGCAACAAGCATTTGCCCTACGCTATTTTGAAGTAATTTTTTAAAACCATGTAGAAAACGTATAGTCTGGAAGATATGAAATCAAATAAATCAACTTTTCCGCAGAGCTCTTTCGTTATCTAGATTCATGTAAAATTAAATTACGCATTAATCTGTACAATTAAGTATTCATTTCAGAGCAAAAAATTCAGTTGTTGAGATCCAGATGTGCCAATTTTGCCGGTCAATCCACTATTTTTAGTTTTGTACTTCACCTCATACGCGAACATCTGTACCACTGTTTTCCGGTTTCATGAGGTTTTCATTCCAATTGATAAATTGGCACTTGATCAATACTTGGGGTTTTATTATGCTCTACCAATACCAGATAAATCAATTTACTACCTTGAAAGATTTTATAGAACAACTAATATTTTTACTTTGAGTTTAATACCCAGTACAGCGAACAAAGAAACAAAATATTTTTGCTTAGTTTGACTGAGAGTAAATTGCTGAAATGTGGAAGATAAGTCTGCTAAATAAATCAACAAAACTTTTGGGCTTAAATAAGTTGCATCATGATTCCTGTGAAACCGAAAGTTAAAAACTACTTCGATAATAATAATTCCACCATCAGAGCGTGTGGTGAGTGCCATCAACTGTCGTAACAGTACGTTTGCATAAGTTGGTAGGATTACGAAATTATTGGGTCTTTCATTCTGAATGAATAAGTTAGCATTGAGTCCAAAAGCTATGGGATTACCGATATCCTTTTTCTACTAGTATATCAGGGTAATCCGAGGCTTCGATGTCCCTGGGAGTGTTGGAGAGTACAGTGACGTGGTTCGCTGGGTCAACTGAAGGTTGTCGTCCTATGATCGGGTGCCGAGGCTGCAAGTGAAGGTGACTCGTAGTCACGCGAGTTGGCTCAACGGCGCAGATGTACGCGTGAGGCATTGAAAGGTGCGTGCGTGCTGCACACTGCTCAAAACCGCGTTCTAATTGGCTCAAGTGGCGGTTGCACAATGCGTTGAAAACTTAGGTGAAATTGGGCGATCTGAAACGCGAGACACTCAATTTTACTGTACACGAGGATGTTTGCGCTCAATCTATGCAAGGTGACCCATTGTTGCTACAATACTTTTATACTTCATTTTGATTTTATCCCCTTTTCTTAAACATTCCTCCTGCATTATCAACACCCAATCAAACATTAAAAACCGAAATTCCTCTGTACTTGACCTAATTTCGGCTAACTTTTCCTGAAAACGTATTTTCAGGCCATACAATCTCTTTATATTTAGCATTATTGATTTAGATTGTATGATAATTTACCAATGACCATTTCCAATTTAATGTTCCACAGTATTTACGGGGTTACTAAATTTATCAAAATAAGGGGTTCTATTTTATATATTTCTTCTGTATGAATATATTGGTCAACATGCATGTATCAAATGAATAGAATACATGAAAACTGAATCATGAGCAAGACAAATTAACATTAGAATTTTCAAAGTTATACTATAATGGCTTAGTGAAATCGCCAAGCTAAAGGAAAACACTGATTTTAAATCACAAGAAAGGTTCAGGATATGTAAATCGTTCCTCGGGTATGAGAGGCTCCTAAGACCGAGACCTTGCGCTAATAGGCACGATGTTATGCAACTTTTGCAATAGCTTCCACTGGTTTGCGTCAGCACATCACCTGTCATCTTTGTTGCTCTTCACTCTCCTTCATTGCATCAGGCAAAACTTTGATGTGGCAAAAATAGACCAATCGCCTTCACGCCCCACTCTCCCTCCCCTATTAGCTTCAGCCATGTCACAACGGCCTCGCGTTAGTTTTAAGGTTTAACTTCCATTAAAAGCATAAATTAGAAAAAATTAAGAGATTCCTACCCCTTAGTATCCTTGGCTTTGTGTGTGTGTGTGTGTGTAATGATCCGATTTCTGTTCAAGACTGCTCTGCCGCAAGTTGAGATGTCGACAGTGGAGACGGATTCGGAGTCGTCAAACTCAACTTCGGGTTGTTTTGCATCATCCTCCACGGTGACGTCTACTCTAGCAAATTACGCAGAGGTCCCGAGGAGACAGAGTCACTGCTTTAGGAGGGGGAGGCGGGATGGAGAGCAGATCTCAAATCTCGAGGAGAGGGAGATTCGTCGCAAGGAGCGGAACAACGCGGCCTCACGAAAGTCGCGAGCTCTGCGGAAACAGCGTTTCGTCCAGATGCTGCAGGAAACTGAACGTCTTAGAGATTCCAATACACGACTGAGGGCATTTATCGAGGAGCTCAACTCAATCATGGCGGAATCGAGGGCCATCTTGATAAACAAGTTCGCCAGCGCCGTGACTTCCAACACGACCACCACCACGACCACCACCATCACCAAAAATGACACAGATGCACAAATTCAACAGGAATGGCAGCAAGCCGATATTGGTAAAGTGTAACACATAAAACAATCACATTATATTGTATCACCACACCTAACACAAACTACCAATGCTCTACCGTTTGACATCCAGACTAAACTATTAACACCCTAGAGAATTTATCCTCTCTTTGTCGTTAGGCACTCTAACTCTAACAACGAATAATAAATACAGTAAGACTTTATTTTCTTGTGGCTCAGTTACGGTGAATCAGCTCGAATTATGACTTGTACAATGTCAAATCTGTCATTGCAATCTTGGCAGAATCATCAGGATTACAGCATTAGTACGGTCAGCAGTGGGTAGGGTAGAGGTGAATTACAAAGAGACCTCGCCTTGAGAACCGTGTGTTGTGGCATTGTGCAAGCGAAGTCGATAGGCGGAAAGAATTTACAACGCCTTCTGCCTATCATATTCTTAAAATGGGCACATTGTCTCTCATCTCTCCAAATGACGCATGAAAATTAGAGCTGGAATGATCGTTAGTCCCCAGGAGGGCACTTAATTGGGGGCTACTAAGTGCCTTTCGATGGGTGTCTTGGCGCAGCCTCTTACAGGACAAATTAACACCATTTAGCCAAACTTATGGACAATTAGGGAGTAGAAAATTGAAATCAAGCCTTTATTTTCTATTATCATTAAAATTCAATTTAACTGTAGATCGGAAGATAAGGATGGCTTTCGAAGAAAGGGATGTTTACACAAGGATTTAGTTCAAATAATTAAAATTTACTTATTTAGTTTAGAAAAGGGACGTTTCTGTGCAAGTATGAAAGAATTGTGGATTAAGTACAGGCTTCTATGTAGTAGAATTAACTATTGAGTCTATCGTTGTCTTACTTATATTAATATAAGTAAAACTTATTGAAAAGGCGTACAAATTTAAGGTAACGACTAAGTGGTCTCCAAAACAAATCCTAGCAAAAGTGACATGAAATAGTTGGTATGGCGAATCCTGGTGATTCAAACATTCAAATATGTAGAGCTTATTATTTTAACGCTTTGGACGGCCTTCATCATTTAAAATTAGAAAAAAAAGAAAAATCTGCATTCTGGTTTAAATAAATTTCCTAGGAGATGAAAATTTGGGAATATGGAAAGTCATTGGGCACTTAGTAAAATCCCTACTTTAATCACAGTATTTATATAGCAAAATCCGAGAATTTACTATGCACTTGAGGTCCTTGTTTTTCATGGAAGAGTGATATAAGAAAGGGTGAGCTGTCACAAATTGTCGGAAAATGGGGTATGACCATGGGGGAGTAGGGTAAATAACGCGTCTATTTAGTCATTATGAAACAAGATTTTATAAGTGAGAATGTTCATAAAAGTGCACTTCAAACCCATGTTGCACGAACGACAGTGAATGATGCAAACTTAAATTACACTCGTGGTGGCCATTGACTACAAAATTTTATTCTGTAATTTTTTAAAGATAATACGGTCGTTATAGATCAAGACCGAAAATGTGGTTTTGAATCCGGAAGATTTCGTTTATTACAATGCTTTTTCAAAACAGTAACAAAGTGGGTATTTGCCAATTTTGTAGAATGTGACTACCTGAACTAGTCCCTGTGGTTATTTTATGCTTTAAAAAGGTCATTTTAAGTACGAGGATTCAGCTACTTAGGAAGTAGAAATCTGGGCTCAATTAGCCTCCTGATTACTGATGGGTTAGACTAACCTTAGTAAGGAGCGAATTTCCATGAAAATTAGCGCTGGTGTAAGCGCTTTAACGCAGTGAGCGTTAGAACGGCCCCACGTGCAAGTAGCTAATCGCAGTCGTTTGGCAGTAGTACGTAATAGCCAGCTCATTTAATCAAACTACTCTCCAATGCACTCAAATTAGCCTCTTGAAATCGCACCACTTCAGGAATCCCGCGAAGGTGAATGAATCACCTTCAATCACCTTTATAGCAATCGATGATATTCGAGTTATATTATTTGCCTTTGAGAACCGATTAGCACGGGTTCTAATGATAATCACAGTCACGTATCAGTCAAATGTTATCAATTACCTATTCCTGATAGTCTGGTGAGAACAATGCTTTAGCTTTTGCTTAATCATCACCAGAAAGTCTTAAGTACTAAGCAGCATTCCAAAATATCTTCATGTCACGGTGCGTGGGCGTTCCAAGACAGGCTTATGATCATACATGGTTTAACAAGAAATACTTCATCATGACTGGTGCCAAACCAATAGGATTCTTAGCTCAAGGCCTTTTTATTCCTGGAGTCGTATTCTAAATGGAAGTTTTCAGCTTAAATGAAAGGTCTTAATTTGGTCTGATTTCATTTCGTCAAATTTAGGTAATGTAATGTTTGCCTGTAAAAATGGATAATTTCTTAAAAGTTCAGGTAAGATTAAGGTCCACTTGATGATACCGCTCTTAAATAGGTGACTTTAACTTCGTGAGAGCAATGAATACTACAAATCCAATTCTACCAGTCGAAGTTGGGATTAGTCAAAGGAGAACACCCCAATTAAGTGTTGCATCAAAGATGTGAAATCGAATAAAATGTGCAACCAGTCATAAGGTGGCATATTTGTTGCCCTCGGAAAAACATATTTGTAAAATGTAAAGTGTCATCTTGATCTGAGATTATATAGATTGGTAGATTGGTCAGTAATCAGTCAATAAAGAATAAAGAGGAATTTTAAATAGCTAAATCCAGTGTCTAGATAAAACTTCAACTCTTATGTTAAGCAAAATACTAGACTTTCTACAAATTATTCATAATCTCAGATATAACTAGAATTCCATGGAAACCTGATAAGTTAGCAAAATATGCTTTGAAATTCAGTAAAAGTTGTGTTATTGTCTCCAAATGGACTTCTGTTAATTGCAAATCACGACGCTGGCATATCAAGGAAGGTAAATGTTGAAATTTCTTGAAGAAAACAGGCGGATTTTTTCTCGAATGGATAGTTATTCGTTTCACATTTTTGGTCTGACTAGTGCAACATTTTCGATTTCGCAAAAAATTAAATAGTGATAGCATATTTACAGTGAGCGGTTGCACCACATGAAGCCACTGCAAAAAGTGCAAGGAAAAAGCTGCTTTACGTCACGTCAGAAGAAATTGTACACCACTTTTCTAGTTTCTCCTGAGTCACAATGAATTTACACTAGGCGAAATTTGATGTAAACAAGGCAAGTCAAAAGCATCTTTATAGATTTCATACCATGATATATAAACCGGTTTTGAGTAACCAATATCGATCTAAACATGACGTTAGTGGATCGTCCCTCTCAGTAAACTCGGTAAAATCGGGAAAATCGGTAACTCTCAATGATGGCCTTCTTTCTAGCCTTTTTAACGCTTGAATTAGTAAAATAGTCATGGGAATCAATAGGCAAAGCGGGAGGCAAAGCGGGAGGCAAAGCGGGATTGCGCTTCTATGTGTTTAATTTGCATTCGCTGATTCCTTACATAAATTCTTCAAGCTTCAGGTAACGCGATGTTTCCTGTGCCGATGATACTCTCATTCATAGATTGCCAAAATTGCCAAAATGTATCAGTCCTAAAAGCTGGAGATTCTTAGAAAGCCTTTAAGTAAACCAAAGCTGCTAAGAACTTATATTTAACGACAACTTAAGAATTTGTTAGGAATATTGCATTAATTCAATCATCAATCATTAAACTCATCTTGGGACTGATCAAAAGGCCAAAATCAAATGAACAAAAGTTGTAAAACAGCTAAAAGGGTGGTATGACTCTTAAAATGACGTAACATTGACGCAACACAGACGCATATCAATGGCGCCCTAGCAATGGCTGCAGCACTTTCACTGGTTCCCCGTGGTTTGAAGGTCACAGGGTGTTGACACACGGTGATGCCTATAAAAGGAGTGGTGCGCAGCGCTTGCGCATTAACATCGCAGTGAGTCTGAGCTGGAAAGCATCTTACGCTAGCCAGCTTCTTAAGCACTTTCACCTGTTAAGCCGACACCATTAGATTTCCTGAAAGCTCTTCGTCACCCCCTTACACTGTACCTCAACTATGTCAGCCATTATCGCCTTACCCGCAGCCGAAAATGACGGAGGCTATACGCCATTTAAACCAAAAGTCCTTCGCAAGGTCGCCTGCCGCAGCATTAGTCACACGGGCCGAAATATCAGGTACATTTTGATGACCTTGACCATGACCAATCATGTTGATTCGTCATCAGATAAATAATACCACTTCGTTGCTTTTAGACAATTCGAAGATCCAGGATATTTCTATTTCTGTCACCAAGTGCGGGTACCTTGGAAATACAAACGCCAGTTATAATTACGGTGAATCGCATTTAGCTGATAGCAACTACGAATGCTGTCTGGATATCGCGGCTGATATTGAAATATCATCATTTATCGATACGACTCACACTACGAACTCCGAATTCGGAAACTTATTAGGTTACATTGAAGCGGAAGACATGTCTAATAACTCACCACCATCTGCTTTACCAGAACTTGATCAAGATACGCTTTCTCTAATCGAACAAAATCAGCTATCTAGTACCTTTTATTATCCACATAACTATGACGATATTACTGCAACTACTGACGCGGAGGCCATGGACGCTGATCAATCGACTATTCAGGAGGATCTCACCAGTCCCCAGCTTCAAGATATGGTGTCCCCCGATTCAATCGAAGAGATCCTCTCACGCAACTGTGACTTCGTCGACGAATTCATGAATATGGTCGATGTAGGTTTATTTATCGATTTATTTTTTGGGATCATAAACGAGCATTAAAAAATGCAATAAGCAAAACAAAACGTCTAATGTTTCTCTAGTGTGGTCTGAGTTTGAAATCTACGGAGACGAGCTCTCAGATGAAAAGTGCTGAAGTCCAGTCATCGACGACCCAGTGCAACTTCGCAGAAGATCGAGAGAAAGACCGCCGCGAGAGAAACAACGTGGCCTCCCGCAAGTCCCGTGCGATGAAGAAGGAGCGATTTGCGGCGATGCAAAGCGAAATCGAACAGTTGAGAGCTGCCAACAGCAAATTGAAGGCCTTTGTGGACGAGCTCGACTCCGCCATCGACGAAGCCAAAGCCATTGTCCTGCCTCCGAAGTAGTCAGTGAACAGAAAATTCCCTTTTAACCTACCAACCTTTCTAGAAACTGAATGTGCATACGATTGCCTATTTTATCTGTTTTTATTAACCATTTTTTTTGCCAAATATATTGTTTTCTTGGATAAAATGAATGGCTTGTCTTTAGGTTGAAAAAGAGGGTAGGGACCAACTAAAATATCGTAACAAATATAAAAGTATGATTATTTCCGAAATTTGTAGCAAATTTGTCATGTGAATGGAATTGAGGATTAGGGAATACATCAAACGATTTTGAAATTCAAAATTCTAATTTGATAGTATTGATTTAAGTCCTCAATGTCTTATAGGACCAGCATGGGGACATCACAACACGATTCAAAACCTCGTGTAGTAAACATTTTATTCCTTGTAATTGAAGTGGATTTTGCGCATGCACGGTAATGCTATAAAGACGATGTGTTCATTGGCTGCGAAGTCACTGCGGATGTCCCAGCCACTAACGAATTGTTTGGGCAAAAAATACAGGGCAGTGAACACCATTGATCCACTTTTGAGCTTTAAATTCACGCTTCTATAGGAATCTCAAACATTTAGACCATACACATAATAAGTAGGTGCTATTTATTTAAAAATACCGCAGAACTAAGTCCCATTAAAAATTAAGTTTTATTTACTTTTATGTTATTAGTAACAACATTGGCGTAAAGAGATGTACCTATTTAATACATTTTGATAATACTTCCGGTTCAATTATCTAGCAAGATTGTATATATGGTCGCATTTTTTAGAAGGCGCTTGATCGCTGAATTATTCGTTGAAAAACTATACCTAGTTGCAATTAGAAATTTTATCTAAAACTATGCAGTGTCAACTTTTAGAACGGCATTATATATCTTTGATTCTTGAGCATGTCTGATTCAATCGGCATGCATTAAATTTTATCTCTTAACTACAGCAATTGAAGACTACCACAAGAAACTGGGTCCGGCAGTTAAATTTATGAGTATTTTTAGGTATTTGGGAGCTGCGAAGTAACTTTAAACAAATCAACATATCAAATTTAGATTAAAGTCAAAAAATGAAATCGTCAGTGAAAAAAAAACCTAAAGTGATTTATTTGTGTTGAGTCTTGAGATGATAAATATTTAGAAAGGAAAGGAAAGGAAAACGAAATTCACCACTGAACCACTGTTTGCAAAAGTTCGGGGACGATTTTGGCAACATTTGTAGTTGATAACAAATGCAAGTGCAAATTAAATTTAAAATTTTTGTAAATAAAACCATTAATTATGAACGATTTGATGGAATTTTGTGACAAGTTTCAAATAGTGGCTAGCTCTGTTACCTCGCAGTTATAATCGCCTCCTGAGTAATAGCACCGATGGGAACAACGAGAAAGCTATGGGTGGTTCCTTCTGTCTGCCGCTCCTGAAGGTGTTCATTCAAACTGGGTAGATTCTCCCCACTTTGGTAACTAGTATTTGACCCGAATGCATGCTGAGCATGAGACACTTTTTTTTCCTGTGAGCACTCGAGAAACCTTGAGTTAGCATTTTCAACCTCTTAGTAAGCTCTATGCATTTCAGATCCATTTGGTTTAGAAGACTTTTTGACCGGGATATAGTGCTATCCTAGAGGTAACAAGGAATTGCCTCATGATACCTTAAGCCATTCTACTCTGTTTTCCGAAGGCTATGACCTCGATATACTGGCTATTTCTACCTGAATGTGCGTCAGGGATACAAAATGGTTTCGCAGTGATGCAGCTAATAATTTGGCATTTGCTGCAAACATATGAAGAATGGCGTTTAACGGGTGTGGGACCAGATTGCAAATGAATTCGATGTTGAGGGGAAGAGTGAAAGCTTATATCAACAGTAGTGGTGGTTTATGAAAAATTCAAGGTAACTATGAAAAAAGGTAACTATTTGCGATAAAAAGGGTAAGTTTTAGAAAGTGTTATGTAATCCATTAAATAGTTCGTGGTCTCTAACGTTAGAGATCATTAGAAATCATTTTCTTACTAAAAAGATATATGTAACTAACATTTATTGAAATATTAAAGTCAATTCGTACGGATACGAGGATAAATCCTCAAATCAGCGTTAAAATAGCTGTGAAGTTTGGCGCTGATGCTGCTAGGTGTCTCAGTTACAGGTGCTGTAGCTGTATCTGGACTAGTCAATTCATAATTTGGGTGTCTCTCAGGACTAGTAAACAGTAAGCAACAGGAAAATTGAGTTGCTTTTCTCAAATCAACAGGTATTTGAGAATATTTACCTACAGAGCTGTCATTCCTGTCAATGCACTTCCCAAGGCATTGTTACTAGGTTCGAAGACCGCCTTTGAAGACTTCTCGAGGACGTTTTCAGAAGCAAGCAGTTTGCTAAACTGGACCTCTACTCATATGGTGGGTGAGTGGAAAGCACTTCCCATGGAAATTCTCGAAGCACGTCTTGCACCACCCTCGTCAAGAAATGCGCTGGTGCATGCCGGTCATGATAAAGCACGACTCTGCTACGGAGCCTTTTCCCTTCTGCTTAAGCTAATCATACAATTCCATCTTTCTTAAGGCCTCGGAATAGTAATATGCCTTTCAGTGTTCATTTTCTTTGAAGGTAAACCATTAGAATAACACATTCCGCATCCCAGAAGACCATGTCAATCACATTCTGAGCTCACTTATGAGATTTTAACTTGGTAAAATCCATTGCTCGACTCTTCCAGTCTTAGTTGAGCAAACTCGATGTTCATGGTATTCCAAATCCTCTATCTCTACTTTGAATCGATGAAGAGCCCGCGCTTAGACCGTCGCAATTCTGGAGCACGATTTCCACAAACCTTTTCCAAAGACTAAATAATCAACTCTCTTTCCATTAGAATTTCACCAAGAATTTAATATTTCACACAGCCATTACATTGCATGCTTTGCAAGGGTCATAACAGTGCAGAGCCTTTCATAAATCAGACTGCAGGTAACTAAAAGCAAGGCAAACACCCAGTGATTAGAGTGACATGTTTCAACTTTTTTAAACGCTAATTTAACTACTATTCTGTTTCAGGTACAGATGCTCGCTGTGTATTTTTTTTCTTTGAACCGAGGCCAAACGGTGTTACGACGTTTGATTTAAATTTGCCTCTTTTGTGTTTTATTGGAACCACAAACTTCACTTGTGTAAAAAGCTGATATTGGGCGTCTGAACTGAGGTATCTACTTCGATATAACTAAAACTTTGTGGCTTCATATAACTTAATTAAATCTTCCTTTATTCTTCCCATAGCTGAAAGTAAAAAGCTTAACGCTAGCGGATAACTGTACACTTATTAAATAAAATCGCAGTTCTAATCAAACTAATATAATATCTTGTCAATAGACCTCCGAGCTTAATTTCCATTAATAACTTTGTTTTGCGAACCTTAAAAAAAATTATTTGCTTAAAATTAATGGAAATTATAGGATATTTTATACAGTAATAGGCAAACGCCTATTCTTAACTCCTTCTCATGGATTTTACCAATAAAGTAACATTTATTTAGCCTAATAAAATAGCTCTATTTCTTCAATGAATCACGCGTTTTCTCATAAAAAAGATTCCCACGATCAAGAGGATTATATTCTACTGTTAACCATTTTGTTGATTCTGAGTAATCACAAATTTTATTAGCCAGCATGACAACAAAATTCAGTTTCCCCAGAAAGTCATGAACAATAAGGTAAACAAAATCTGACCTCCTTTTACTATAATGATTTTGAGAAACCATTATCAGGTCTTATCAGAAAAGGCATTTTTGAGTAGTGTCAGCCAATGTGTACAAAGTTAATCAGGACCTTTGGCTCTTCTCATGGAGCCAGGCACTTGCGCCCTAAGATCGCAACACGTTCTTTTTGAAGGTTTCCACTTTTGTCTCTCATTACTCAACACCTGCGTCCATGTATGATTAACCTGCCATCAGATACTTCTATCGGTATTCACGTAAACAACTTCCCTGCATTGTAATCAGATCAATTGGAAGGGTTTACTTCAAGGCTCTTAATCTTGGATTTGCCCAGTAAGAAAAACGCCCAATTGGTGGATGCTTGATTGATGTCAGCCTCCAGTTAAAGTTGAGCAAGTTAGTCCTTCACTCGGCTGGGGCGGTAACCGGATAACTGCCGGGTGCATGTAACTTTTGGCGGCAGAGAGGAAGTCTTTTCTTAGCGTTGAACCACCAAGCCTACAAAAGGTCCAAAGGTGCCATTGGAAGGACTAGAATGGGAAACAATCCTATCCTGCCTATAGCATATCTCCTAGAAATTGATTGTAGTGGATGTGTTAGTGCACTTAACAGTAGGAGGCTAGACTACGTGAGTGGATGAGTTGGTTTTCCAGCTGACTTTGGTGGCTATTGTGTGCTTTTAGCAAAAAAGATGAAACGTTTTGTACGTCGTCCTAGTTAATGGATACCCACCATGTCAGAAGTTGTTTGAAACGTTCAGTAAAATGTTTAAAGTTTTAATTGCACTCGCAGTCATACTCTGAACTTCAATGAACGCTCTGTACAGGCAAAATCCTATTTCGTTCCAGTTTGTGACATCTGCTATGCGATCTTCAGGAATCAGCGCCCTTGCCAGAAGTCGAAAAATGAGTTAAATTAGGCCTTACCTAATTCACCTGAAGAAGTTCACAAGTCACATGAACGTAATCGATAATGTTGCACACATCAGCAATGTCACTTTTGAAGTTCTTCCAAACACACCTCTATAGCTCTCACGTCCATGTTTGTACCTAAATATTTATAATGACAAATGATACCCATTGTTTGCAGAAATGTGTGTCATTAAGTGTTTCTCTCCCCTGCGATACTGTTCATTACTACTTACTCAGAAGTTGGGCCCATAGGAATAAGGCTATAACTAAAAAACTGATTAGCGTCAATCAATGTCATCCTCAGTAGAGAGCATTCTCCTTGTGAGTGCACTCTTCAGGTAGTCATCACAGTCACACTTAATCTACGTAGAACTTCATAAACACAGACGTTGAAGGAGACTGTTTGCAGCCTAACTTCCGACACATCGATTCATGATATGTCATCAGATGTTATAGGCATATACTGTCGGACTATACACATGCACTAACAACGGTCTGAGTTTTTGCATGACCTTACCTTATCTAACCGAATAAAACGAGACTTAAAAGCCAGATATTCGGAAAGGCCAAGAAACACATGACAGGAATTTCGATTTAAAATGCATTGAAGACTGAGTCAATTACTGAATTATGGAGTATACAGCGCGATGAATTAATTTGAGAACTTGGAAAATGTAACATAAAATATCGGTAAGACAGAGGGGATCTCTTAGAACGTATTTTTGCTTTTCCACGATCCGTATAAAATTGCGTCCATTACAAAAGCTTCTACAAATCGACCAAACATTTTTAAACTTACCTACCAAGATCCCTACAGGGGTTTACTTGAAGTAATTCATAATAGAATTTGAAAGACTACTGTATCGAAGTCCCTTCCAGTTAACTTTTTAACAAGATGTCAATGAATAAAGATAAGCTGCAATTTTGAAATTTCAGCCGGCCTAAAATAGCAAATAACTTAGCAAAAGCTTAAACATCCAGTACTAATGTTGGGGAAATAAGAGATAGAAATATTGCATAGCATATAATGTATGTCCAAACGAGCCTTTAGCTATCTACTCAATTCATACTTAGCTTTCTAGGGGCCAGTGTGTGTGTTGAGTGGATGACTTACCTCGTTCGGATTCCCATTGAACACTGTGAAGTCTTTTAATGACTGATTCTTTAATTCGAATCACGAATCACAGGATACGCGAGATATGAAATTCACGATATATTTACCGATAACAATACTGCATTTGTCGCAGCGATACAAGCATAATTTCGAAACAACGCTGATTCCGCTCCTAGACTTCGAATCGAACACATAAAAAGAAGTATATGATTTCCAATAATATTTCTTATTTTTTTAAACATTTATCACAGATAAAGACATAAATGAAGGAACTACTTTTTCTAGTTCTTGCAAATCATCCAAATAAATAAAATACGTTCTGAACAAACTGTATTTTAAGATTCATGTGCTTGATTCTTTCATCAAAACAGTCTTATTCATGGGATGATGCTTCTCTGCCCCAATCAAGCACTGAAAAAAGGAAAACTTTTTTACATGGTATCTCTTTTACGAGCAAAATGGTATTGTATTTATTCAGTTAAAAAAATGTGTATTCTGCCAGCATCGTATATAATTTTTCAAGAAATCTAAAATTCTTTGATTGCAAACTTTTTTAATAAACGCATTATTCCGTTGTGCATCGATTGTTTACCGCTTACCATTTTTTTTGAGGATACAAAATCCTCTATTTCTTGGTCTTTAAAGAGAAACAAATTATGGATTCCTCCCTAAAAACTAATCCTACCTGAAACAGATCTGAGAGGAAATCTTTTATGGCTCGAACGAAAGACCCACTGTGCCGTCGCATCCCAACCTACACATTGTCCGCAAATACTTTGCACAATCCTAGACTTATCAAACGACTAATGCGTGGCTCGTGTGAAACTTAGAAGCTAATTTTAAATCCTGTATGGAGGAGTAAAGCTCGAAGTCATTTTCACTTACTGCGAAAAAATATTATAGGTAAAAGCACAAAAATATGAGTTCCGAATAGTCAAAGCCACATTTGAAAGATGAACCAGAACCAGATAAAAGCTGTTCGAACAAAGAGTGTCTTAAAAGTTGATACGATTGAGACTGCTAATAGAAATTCACAAGACGTGAACTTACCTATTTCAAAGTTCCACCTGAATCCAAAAATAGAAAAAGAGCTTCTGTTCTTTTTATAAGAAAAACTGAGAAACTTTATATGAAACGGTCTTCGGATATGTACAAACATGACTGACCAAATTAAGACCTTTGGTTCCCTAAAATAAAAGTGTTTTTACCAGAACTCAGAGCGTTTGACACCCCAAAGGAACACTTTTTGGTGATTGACACTGCTTAGCTTATTAAATGCTATCGAGGACCTATCGCGAATAGTTTTTTTCTTAGGTATTAAAATATCTTCGCCCATTACGTCACATGAGTGCATGCAAATCGCAGGATTTTCAGAAAACCGAAGTTAAATGACAAATTTAAATAACAAAATTACTATAGTTTATTTTTTTGAAGAAGTTATCTTAAATGGTTTATGATGCCTAGTCAAAAACAATAAAGTTACTGGATTTAGCACAATATATTTAAAAAAAGAACATGGGTAAATGGAATCGGAAAGTATCCCATAACTATGACCTCTGTTTAGTTGATCAAGAATTCAAGATAGTAAATGAATAAGCTAAGGTCAAAAAGTTAATTTTTTGATCAGAAAATTTGCCTCTTTAATAGTGGGTGTCGCCTCTAGTTTCGATATGATTTCGCCCTAGGAGAGTGGCTAAGGATTTCGTTTGTGATATTTTACGAATGTTTTCGAAAAAAAGAGCTCCAAAAGAATAAAGGAGTATTTTTTTCTCATAAATCCCTAAAAAAGTTTTCTAGTTGTATCTAGATTTATTTTAGTCTAAACTCTTGAATGATCTTGTGTTTTAGTAGCCCATTCGGATTAGACAATCCAATGTAGTCCACTTAATTTCAGTTAAAATGTGTCATTTACTCGCTTTTATTTTCCCTACTGATGTCCCTACGATGGTCGGTAAATGAGTAGTGCCATTCTGGTGCAGGGTGGCTATTTTCACTGGTGCAAAAGTGCACCGATGATGATTAAAGTGACTTGTGTAGCTTCGAAATACGCGAAGTAATTTTAGCTTTACGCAAGCATAGGTGCCACTTTTAGTAGCACAGAAACTATTAGTTGCACTAATATGCGGAATTCAGGTATAATTGTAGCCCCTTATGACTAGGCGATTTTAATTAAAATTTGAGGATGTATATTTTTCTTTTTCGCAATATTTCCCATGGCTTTGGTAATCATCGATATGGCTTACTGGTCCTATTTTTTTACAATAGGGGGAGGATGAGAAAAAAGGAGATTGGATCATCGAGTGATGTGTGGGTCGTCAGGCAGGTTTTTTCCATTCCTCCAGCTTGTAAACACGCCGCAGCCACCCCTCGAGCAGTAAGCAGATGTATAAATAGCGATCACTGGTATCTAGATGAGCATGCGTTGCTCTTTTGCTTGTTTACACTGTCACAGCCCTCCAGCAAGCGTAAACGAAAAATGCAGAGACGACTAGATGCTGAGTACAACCCCAATGGCTACAGCGCCAACCACTCTCGGTCCAAACCTTCCTCTGCTGGTAAGCCTCCATGTCTGTTTGCTTACCTAAAATTGATCAGAGTAACTTTCAATATGATCTATGCCGCCACATGATTCCTCGCACACCCTTTTCGTATTTATCGGACTTGGTGGACTTTTTGCAATAGTGCACACCAAAAGCAGTGAGATAAGAGCTAGACTGGAGTTACATCAAGCTTAAATTATCCCACTCATGTAATGCCATGAAAAGCCAGTACTTAAGATGCCATTCCGGTTGTATACCCGGTATGCTTCCTTGACAAGTATTAATGAGTCAACACAGCACAAAAAACAATTCATCGTCTTTTGATTTTTGAAGATATGGGTAATAAGCCTTAGATATTGTTACAGAAGGTTCCCTCCTGAGCTAGGTTCGCATACATGATTTAGCCAAAAACATAAATAATGAGGCGTTTTTTACCTAATGAACTCTTAAATATCAAATATTTCATTTAGCGCCACTTCTTTCATAAAAAGGGTTCTTCAACAGTTGTAAGTGAAGAAAAAAAATCTGATGAATTTATTCTTACCTTTTAATCCAACCAAAAACTATTGCAAAATTTCCAAAAAAGGACTGCAGGAACGAACAATTAAATTTCCCTAAAATAAGACCACAAAAAAGACCTTGTTCCACCTTGAGAGTAACACATCGAATCGTACAAAAACAATCAAATACCTTTGGGGAGGTGGGTGTCATGGAGGCCGTCTTACTAAAAGTGTAAAGTAGGTGCTATTACCCTTCGAATTTACAAGGCGGATTTCCGTTTTCTGAAACAATATTTTTATTAATGGAACTAATTTTGTAATGCTTTGATTAGAATTGAACGTACTTTAAAAGCTCATTTCGTCTTCCAAAAAGGCGTTTGTAAAATTTATTAGCAATCCCATTCCCATTTAAACTCATACGTCAAATTGGCCTAAGTCGAGTATTAAAACCGAGATGATTTCTTATCTAAGCTGATTCAACAGGAAAAATGCTATTTTGAACAAAATTATATAGTTCGCCTTTCTTGTTGTTGAAGGTAGAATCCATTCGACTTCTTTGTCAGTAGGTCCTGCCTCGAATAAACCTGGAATTAATGCTACTGGCCCTGTTATAGCTCTTCCGAAAATTCGAGGCTTTAATGGACGAAAATTTGAGTGGTAGAATAGATGTGGACTAAAAAATACTTTGAAGCATACTTAAGGATTGGGAAAAGTAACACTTGATTACTCTAACGATTGGGATTTTGTAAAAATAGTGAACGGTCACGAATTGTGACTTATAAGACTTCACGTAATCCTTCAACAGATCACATCAAATTATATTTTTCATTTCTCATCTATTCCTACGTTTTCATGAATCTGAATAGACACTGGGCCACATGATCGGGACTCAGACCTTCCGTGGGAGGGCATTGCAAGCTCCCCTATGACGTGATCAAAAATATCGTTCGTTTCAAAACATAAACAATGTCAGAAATATGTAATGTTCGTGGGAATATAAAATCATAGAATAGGAAAATGTATAGATATTGAATATAAATATATATAAAGTGTCCACAAAATATAGGTTTTATCCTCTTTGACCTGCAATAATCTGCCTATTTATGAAGTCGGAAAAATATTGTTATGGAATACCTGCATCGACAAAATGTATGCAAACTAAATATTAAGATATTATTAACGCCTACCTTGAAGATAAGTTTGATTTTATTTAATTTTCTATTAAAGACTGTCACCACCCATCCTCGATGGGAATGGACGCTGGTTGTTCAGAGCCACAAAGCCTGTCCCCAGACATGCTGCCCTATCAAATGAACTGCGAGCCTTCGGAGGTGTCGGCTATTGAGACGTTATCGAGTATCTTCTACGACAAACAACAAGGTCTTGCAAACGAGAGCGCCGCCCTCTCTAATTCAGTGTCGGAGCAGTCTGAAATGTGCTGTGGCAGCATAGGTTCAGCTGACGAGTTCGACTTTGACCAATCATACCGCCGCATACTGCAAAACGCCGATATTATTCGGCCCGGCAACTACTTACAGCAGGTGGGGCACAGATGGTCACTATATGTGCATCATTGTAGCAGAAGTAATGGAAGTTCAGTGATCTTCACGCTCTAAGACCTAAGGGAATGAACAATGGTGACGAGATAACGACTGATCACTTAGTAACGGTGTGTATTAGTGACCGAAACAATTTCCTAAGGACTTGTTTGTTACAAGAGACAATCAATCGAATGCGATTGAGACCTAAGAAACATCCCACGATAGATCTTCACCCCAATGTTTTGCAACTCCTAAAATAGTGATTCATTCCTCGGAACATTAAGTGGATGGCCGATCCGGGTTATGTTAAGTGGTATTCGTTTACTGAGTGACAAGTGGTCACTTTCATTACCATGCTCTTAAATTCCCACACGGGAGAAATGTAAATTCTCATATCCATATCATTAGCATATCCTACCCCAGGTGTCGTTTTATCGATTGGGTGAATTTATTTTCAACCTCATTCCCTTTTTGAAACGACAAATACTCCTAGTTCAAACATCGACACCTTCTACAATATATGATTCATAATATATTTATGAAGCTGAGTAAGCCATAACTTAGACATTTTAGTGCATTTTTGAGCTCATTAGCTGTCCATTTTAGATGTTACTTTGCCATTGTAGACAGCCAACGTCGTTTTGTGATAATTACAATCGTATTTATCATGGCACTTTCCGACAACACGTAAATAAATCAACTTAATTAGTAGGAAACCAGTGCACTAGGCATAAGTAATTGGTCGTAAACGCTAGCGACTGATACTCGTGATTGGTAATCACATAGAATAACCCATCTAAGATAATAATTTCATTAGGAATCCTTCCTGGAGTCGGAATATCAGCAACTACCTCCAACTCAACCCCATCAGGAGCTGCCAAAAGAGGTGAGCCAAGATGTTGCATTTCGCAGTCGGCCTGAGCGTGACCTGGAGATGGAAAAAGAGCTGCGCCGACAACGCAACAACGAGGCCTCTAGACGCTCCCGTCGCGAGAAGAAGCGCCGATTCCTCGAGATCGAGCGCCGCGTGGAGGAGATCAAGGCCTCGAACAAGCGCCTTTCCGAATTCGTCGTGGAGCTGGAATCCATCATCGACGAGGCGAAGAGTATCCTTCTGGCTGTTCGGTCCTCGGGGGTTCCTTGTCCCCCAGTGCCTGCAGAATGGGAGACGAAACCACAAATCTAGTGCTTAAATACCCCAGAAAACGTGAAGGAAATATGACGTAAAAATGGTAGATTTAAGGTCCTGCAAGCATTTGTATCCAATCCTCTGTTTACTCATTCGGTAATAAATAAAATATTCACTATACATTGAATTGTATTTGTAAATTTAACATTAATAACCATGGTGAGAATAGCCCTCAGGTAATTTAAAGACAGCAGCTCATCCTCGAGAACGTCAATGATAGAAACTTAATTCTTAAAACAGCCATACTGAGCTCATGGGCCACATAGCGACCCGGTTCTACTTCTTTCACTTGAAGGTCCCCATTTATAATTTGACGGTATTGGACTAATCTATGGGTTAATGTAAGGCTTATGCCTTATGATATTTCTTCTATTTTAAATTTATATCAGGTTCAGTTCTCAGTTAAAAAAAATTTTTCTTCTTATTGGCTGTAATTAATATGGTATATTTAGTGTTCATGATACTAAAAGTAAATCATTCTGAAATTAGATTGTCTGAAATAACATCGAATAGTAATATCCCAAGAAAGGTGATGAGAGAAAGGATTTAAAATCGCATGATACGTTGGCCTTTAGAGCATTTTAAATTAAAATGTTGTTCTTTATAAGATTTTTATAGTTTAAAGTGACACTTGCACAAGTATGCTGATAACAAGTCATGTTTATTTCTAGGCGGAATATTCAATAACAACCGTTTCTGTTCGTCTAACTAATTTCTAAAGCACATTAAAAAATCACACTTGTTAATATCAGGAGTTTAAAATATTTAATCTAAGACATAATTGCAGAATTTAATGTCCGTGTTTTGATAACCTAATCAGGCATAAGTTAGTGCGCGTGATTCGGGAGATATAGGTCACGGGGTTCTGTAACGTTGGTCGTAGGGGCCCTGATAATTTGGTTGTGTGCAGTTTTTAAATTTAGATATCTAGTAAGCTTTACTTTGGTTAAAACAGTTAATTTGATTCCCTTAACAAGGTCACTTTTATTCAGTAGCATTTATAGAAATATCTTGACTTTAGATGTTGACTGGTTTGTAATATTGAAAAAATCTGTTTATCCTAAGGGAAACGGGATGAATTATCCGAAAATTGCCCATTTTTTGTGCTCGCCTAACAAGCTCAGGAGACTTTGTTTGTTATTTTGTGGAGTTTTGGTTGTTTACATGCTCTCTAAGAGCACTATATACCTTTCGAACGAATCACCTCAATATCAGCCCTCAATCAGCCTAGAAATCGTATTCTCAGAAAAATACAACTCGAACTGTACTATGGACACATGTTTTGATGTCTCACGTTGCTCTCAATTCAAGGTATGATTACTCTTCGTTATGGTTTGCTATCCAAAAAAATTACGTATTATTTTATAGGTTTATGTGTATCCTGATGATGCCTCTGATTCACCCATCTCGAATAACTATCGTAAAATACTCACGGCAATTCGGAGGTCGCCCTTCTACACTGATAATCCAGCGGAGGCCTGTCTCTTCGTTCCAAGTCTAGACACATTGGATAGAGATCCTGCTAGCTCAAGGTTTATCCGAAACATTGACTCTCAGTTGGCTAAGCTCCCCTTCTGGCACTATCAACCTACTCCTGTCAACTCAAAAGCAGGTCAGTACGTCCATTATACGAGTTTTTTCTTATCTGCGCTTATCCGCCAATTGGTCACAGTCAACTACCATTTGCATCTCGAAAGTCCCCTCGAATACTGCTCATGCCCTTATTTTTTAGTTGTCTGGTAATTTCTTGGAATTTTTCTAGAAAAATTTTTCAAGTTGTTTTTTGTTTATTTTATTGTAGGTAAGGGAAAGCATTCAGTATTCCCAAAATTACTATATGCTTTAAGCTTTATATTTGTGTATTATTTTTCTTTGCCCTACGATAACCAATAAAAGTTCATTTTGACCACTCAAAAATCGAGTTTAATAGATTTTGCATGGAATTCACCGTTTGGAAGTCGTTTAGTGTCACTGTACTGTGTGACTAATTTAAAGATAACTTCTAGGTTCTCTGCTTTATAGTGTTGCGATTTATTTGACTCCAAAAACTATTTATTTTCTTTTCTGTCTACTTCTGAATACCCTTCTAATCTTTCACGGGCTGAGTATCCGTCCCTGGTCTTGAAAGCGCATGCACATGACTGTAACAGCCTCGGGTTTTCACCTCTAATGCAGAGTTGAGGTCGCGCCCGGGTATGAACCACTTGCTGTTCGTGCTGTTCCCGGGCAGCTGGCCGTACTATGACGTGGATGAGCTGAGGATGAACGTGGGGAGCGCACTGCTGGCCCGCGCCTCCGCCTCGAAGGTGCGCATGCGCCGCGGCTTCGACGTCTCCTTCCCCCTCGTCACCACCGACTACCCCGAGGCCGGCCAGACCTCCCTCCGCTTCCCCCCCTCTGACAACGCCCGCATCAAGTTGGACCTCCTCACGAGCTTCAAGGCAAGTCACACCCAGCATGTGGTTTCGGTGGCTGTGCCCTTTCGCCCTTAGGTCTATTCAGAGGGCTAATGAACTATTTATTCTCCATGCGACTAGGGTTATACGGCAAGCGTGTGTTGGTCTTGATTTCCCATTTTCTTATCCCTTCCGAATTGAGACCCCTGGTGAACCTGACGATTGTGTATATTGCGTTGAACTGCCCGTTAGCGTTAGTGCTCGAACACAAGCCCACAATATTTTGATTCAAGCTAACCACGTGGTAACTTATATGAGCCCAATAGTTATTGTTCACAAAATTAGTGCTTATATCTTTTACGATAGAAGTCGCAACTATCGGGTCCAACGTATTCGAAAAAGCTTTTGTTGACAGTAGTTGTTTAATAAGGGAAGGTGTGAACGAAAAGCCCCCTGCTTTGCGATGTCGCCGTATTGCATCTTGAGCACTATTCAACCCGTATATGGGGGCCAACCTAGTTTAATCTAGTTTGATACAGTCAAGGATGAAGAGCGCCAAAGCACGGTTTCCATAGAATTTTAGCCATTACCGGACTGGTACTTGACGAGGTGATGCTGTGTAGGCGAGTAGGAATTCTCCCAACTAAGTGCCGTAACACTTTATCAAAGCTGCTTTCATTTTGTTTGCAGGGTAAACGGTATGTGATTGGTATAGGTTCGGAGACGCGCAACGCTCTCTACCACATCCATAATGGGAGGGATATCATAATGGCAACGACGTGCAAGCACATGAATAACTGGAATCTCTACGCCGACTCTCGCTGCGCCGCCGATAACGCCTACTATGATACGTAAGTTAGCCCCCGCTCTCTCCTCCAAGTCTGCCCATCAGTAGTCAACTCTTACACCTACGAAAACCTCCTAAAAAAAGGCTCTTGCGTAATACTCCGCAAGTTCGTCTATATATATACAAAATGGTTTGTGGTTTATTCCTGTTGATGTCATAGAACATAATTACTGCTGCTGTTCACTCACAGGCAGTTCAACTGGAAACGTTTGTTATATGTATGATTCAAGACCCTATCTGGTATTCGAAAGGCAGGGTTGACTAGTTATTTCACTTTAATTTCCTGGAAATTACACAACTAAGAAATACACATTTGAACTTTTCGAATTGCTTTAACTCTCTCTTTACCTTGTTATTCGCAAAAAGGGTTTTTGTGGTAGCTCCCCGAGTCGTTTCTTTTGCAGATTCATTGACTCTCTCTAGGTGGTTTCGATTAAAGAGCTTACGCAACCTCCTTTCTCGTGATGCCACTTTTTTGCCTTTTTGATAGTTAGCTATTAAAAGTTAAGGTGAGGAGATGTACTTGGGAATTTGAGTTTCTAGCGGAATGTTTAGTGCTTTGGTTGCCCACACCTCCGGCCGTAATTATGCACCCACACAGCGACTTTGTTATGGAGCCTGTTACAACCAGTGTATTTTTTGCTTTTCCCTGACGTCTAAAAGCCCTTTTCACTTAATCGCTAAAGAAGCGTGGAACCAACTTCATTGAACCGGAATGACCTCGTATCAGAGTCTGGAGACTGTAGTGCGTGAGGTTATAGTTAGTTCAGCAGAATTCTGGTATGTTTTTCATATAAGTTGTATCTGTGGACGAGGAGAGTAGTTAGTCAACAGGTGAACCGATCCGCTAAAGGAACGCAGTCTATCAATCCGTCGGCCCCGTTGCCCGGAAGAGCACCTCGAGATGATTTTGTTTGTGATTTTAGTGTTTCGTATGAGAATCTCCTGCTCAATTCCACCTTCTGTCTCGTTCCACGCGGGCGTCGTCTTGGTTCCTTCCGGTGAGTTTTCCGAAACCATTCCCACTCGGTTTCTTCCAGTTACAAGCTTCTGTTTTTGCCAAAACCGGTTTCTTTACTGGAAATTCTCAGGACCTCGGCCACCAGCACAAACATTCGTGTGCTTAGGCAATGGGTGTTACTATCGCCTCTGTTTACACGGCTTCGATTGAACTTTTGAATATTACAAAACTGGGAAATGTGGCTCTATTACTACGTGTAAAACCTTCGGGTCATGCTTTAGCTTAGAGTTGACCTTGAGTTGCAACGTGAGTATCCTGGTGGAAGTCTGGGGAAGTTGTAATGTGTCAGCCCATCGGTCAACGATTATTTAAGGTTGTTTCAGTGAAGATTTATGCACATTCTCGAAGTTGAACAGTCGACTGCTGTTAATTGCACCGATTTTATTGAAATGCAAAAGTGGTTTTCTTTTCCCTTTTTCGTATTTTAAATAAAGGTAACTGCTGCACCAGAATCTGTTACATGGGATCTCCACATACATCGTTTTAGGAATAGTAAAGAATGTAAAATAACAAAGCCTATAAAGGAATCATACGGCTACTTTAGGAGCCTGAGGCAAGGGCGTAACCGCAAATTTAGTGTGCGTACGTTTTTCGAGTGTGCGTGAACCTTTCTTGGTGCAGGATTTTGAGAAAGATGCATTCAAGGGATGGTCAATATATGGCATGTTCAATGATGACTGGCATGCGTAGTCTGTGTACAGAATAGGTATCCGGCTACATTTTGCACTCAGCGATCAAAGCCAGATACCTCGAGCCCTATTACGCAATACATACGACCATTTGGACATGCTTACAACCTCTAGATACTCTGGTATTTCAATCAACTAGTCATTGGGCTCACGGTGTGTGTGTGTGCTTGGGAGAAAGGGGCCTCACATTGCGTGTTACGACCTTCAGGTTTGTGGAGGTGCTGGAGGCGGGCTGCATTCCGGTGGTCCTGGCGAATGACTGGGAGCTGCCGTTCTCGGAGGTGATCGACTGGCAGACGGCAGTGGTGCAGGCGGACGAGCGCGCTCTCAGCAGCCTCCCCGCCCTCCTCCGCTCCATCCCCGACACCCGCGTGGTGCGCATGCGCGAACAGGTCCGCTTCCTCTGGAGCGCCTACTTTCGCACCGTCGACGTCATCGTACACGCCACTCTCATGGTACCTCCTCCCCTCCTAATTCAGTCATATGATATGATGGCGTGGGAGGAAAGCGTGACGTCTGCCGATGTCCTGTCAACAAAAAAATATGAAGTAGTTAATTCGCGTTACTTAAAATGCCCCTTCGTACTATTTATAAGGGGCCATCACAAAAGCTTCTCCAGACTGCAAAAAGTCACTGTTGCCGGCGACGTAAGACGGGTGAAGAGAATAGTTTCGGCACTCATGCATGTTGTCGAAATGAGGGGCTTCCAGGACACTGTTGAAAGCTTCCGCACTTAAGTTTAACACTTAACTCTTGGATCGAATCTGGCTGAATGCTTCACTGTGGCGCATTCTAAATGTCCGTTTTTAGGTGAATTTTGTCTGTTTTGCCGTGCTAAAGTAAGATTTTAGTTCCAAATCTGGAGACGTCCTTAGTAGTGTGTTTATTGGAAATGAAATAACTTCCTTTTGGTCTTTCCAAAACAGTCCATCCGTGATCGCATGACTCTTCGTCAAAAGAATTACGACATCTGGAATCGGCGACCGGGCGGCATCATCTTCTCAGAGACCACATCTGTCAGTGGCTGCGACTACCCCTCTTCAAGTCTCCCCCACGAGTGCCTAGGTAGCCTTCCTCCTAGCCCTCTTCGCTCGATCCCTTACTCCTGACGACTCCTATGCATCTGTTGCTGTTGCAGGTGAAGTTCACCGGGGCTTCACTCTTCTGCTCATCATCCGCCCGCCCTTTTGTGTTAACTACGCGCAACGCCTGAAGAAACTCGCCTCCATATTTGTGCAATCAGCTCACCTCAAACACGTAGGCTCTGCAAATTGTGTTTACTCACATATCATTAGCTTTCTAGCTCTTAGATTTTTGTTTGTTCCATTTAGCTCTCATCAATAAGCCCCACTAAAGGACCTCTGAAAGACTTTGTTCATATTTGTCAGAATTTATTTGCACCATCAGCTGCTCCTCTTTCTCAGTTTCGCAATCTATTAAAGTTCTAAACTGACTGCTCTAATATTCTCATTTTTTCAAGTCTTCTTGTCTAAATTGCTGGAACTGTTGGCCTACTCAACGGGGGTCTGTACTTCATAACACTCTGGTTGAGTGTTCTTATAAGTGGAAATTTGCCTGATATTAGTAGTTCTCTCAGTTGCGGGACGTAACTGTATTTTCACTATCTTACTTCTAAATGAATCACCAACCGTTAAATGCTGTAAGTACGAATCGTAAATGTGCGCAATGTCAAGTTCTGGGGAAGTATCAAAGTAGCCGGTTCCTATTTAAAGGCCAATGCTTTTAATGTTTACAATTTTTTAATCGGTTCAACAGTTGGTTGCTTTCCTAATTTAGGTTCAACATTTTCTCTGACAAATTTTGAAGTTGTGGGACTAAAAACGTATTAGACTTGTGTTTCAATTGACTCTCGTAGCATATCCGCCCCCAGGGCTAACATCTCATGATCTCCTAAAACGTCTTCTTCAAACAGTGGAAATGACGCAAAAAGTTGTCGCTGTGAAATGTATGCCCTCATAGTGAGGTTGAGCCTTAAACAGGCTGATCATTGCGTTTCTGCGTTCTCGTTGATTCTGAAGTGTGGCCGGGGATCATCGGCTGAAAATCACGTCTTACGGCTTGGACGTTTGTGATCTGCAGGTCGTAGTGGTGTGGCAGTGCAGTGGAGCCCCTCCGCCCTCCTCAACGACGCTCGCAGCCGAGGTGTTCGAGGGTAGGGTGTCTGTTGACCTCTCCTTCCCTCCGGCGCCCCCGCCATCAGCCAAAGGCTCCGGCAACGCCACACCCTCTCCCTCCAACCGCTTTGTGCCTTCCCACGAAGATATTCGCACCCTTGCCGTTTGGAGCGTCGAACTCGACTGGGCTGATCGCATCACCTTGCAAATGGTACGCTGGTATCAGCTTTAAGTTGCATAGCCCTTCAATTTCTTAACAGCGGCTTGGTGTGTCATGTGCATTATCTTGGCTCACGTACCTAGCATATTGTGTTCAAAATCTGATGAATGAGTTGACCTTTTAGTTCTTGCTGGGTGTTTGGGATGATATTTGCTGTTCCATCAGGAAAAAGTGAAAAGGTTAGTAATTTTAATTTTAATAACAACCTCAGTCCAGTCTCGCAACCGGTATCACGCGAACTGATGTTACACCTTCTTTCGGGGAGGGTTTCAAAAGCCTCTTTAATTCTGTCGACGGTTGGGCGGCGGCCATTAGTGCCTTACTCGAAGGCGCTCAATATAAAATAGCCCATCGGGGTAAGGTCCGGCGAGTTTGGAGGTGAAGGTTATCATTGATTACAATCTCCCTGGTAGAGAGCAGTCTGAACTCAAGTGAGGGGTTCTCAGTGTTGCCGGTAGTGGATGCTTGAGCTCAGTAGGGGTTATCTCGCCTTCTGCCTTGGCCTAATCGTGCGTGCACACTTCGTTCTCGGTCTAGGTTGAAGCGGCGTACGCGCTGTGGCTGCAGCATCCGCACCGCCTAGTCGGATTCACCGCTCGAAGTCACGTCTGGGACGACGCCGCGAAGGTCTGGAACTACACCATCAATGACAATTCCGCAAAGAACTTCTCCATGGTCCTTCTAAATGCGGCCGTTTACCACAGGTCAGTGCCTTCTTTTACGGTTCATTTCCTTTGCCCATGGAAGATGGAAAATACCAACAGGTAATGGACGGCATATGTAGCATTGGGTGTTGTATCTAAATTGCCAGGATCTCGCATGTTCTGAGTACTTGATTGAACGTACATCGCTACCTCTTTCATGGCGTCCGTGAAATACGAGTAGTCGTGTTTTGCTTGGTAGTTTATGTATGGCGAATGTTAAGGCTCTGACCTGGTACGTCTCATTCATCAACAGTAGGAAGTTATCAAACCGTTTTGTGAAGGTGCGAATGTGCCATCAGAAGGCCTAATTGATTCAGTCTAGACCAGGTTGGAAGTCTTTCACAATGGTGGTAAATTGTTTAGTGTCGATTTTGAAGTACAAGTTAGGTAACATCTACCCATGGATCAGCACAGGAACAGTGATGGCTATCCTTAGTGTTTATGCCTAGTAATCAATAATGGACACAGTGAGACGAGAAGTCTGGTACCCTAAGTTTTTGTAAGAGAAACCTGGTATAAAGGAATTCATCTGAATTCATGATGCCAATTAAATGAACAAAGTTGATCTTCCACTTAACATCTTCAGTCTATTGCTGTGATGCCCTTAAAGTTGCAGTAATTTTATGGCTCACTGTCCCAGCAGATGAAGCTTTCTACAACAACTGCTAAAGCCAATGTTCCTTCAATATTCAAATAGTACATTCGAGAAGCGTTCGTGTACCTAATAGTGACACCAGTTTCTTTCATTACATTCTTAGATACTATCACACACTATACTGGCGTTTGAGCACTCCCAAGACTCACAAAACAATTGACACACTGGCGACGGGCGAGGACATTCTCTTCAACTGCGTCGTCGGCTACGCCTCGCAGTCAGCGCCTTTGCTCCTCACCATTGACGAGCCACAGGCTCACTCGTCCGAAGCCTCAGATTTGGCCAATTACATGCTGCGGGAGGTGCCTGCGGCCACGGTGCTGGCCTACCGCCACACGGCTCTGCGCGCCTTCGCCGACGCCTTTGCGTTCGCCCGCTCCACGGTGTTCGCCAAGTCTGCTTCAGGGCGGAACTTCGGCATAGGCAATGCCACCGATGCGTCTTTCCTGCCGCTCTACTACAGCAATCACCGGTGGGTTGCTTGCTGACTCTGTTGCACTCAGCGAACCGTAGTGCTTACCCGTGCTTTTTCCCGCCTTTGGCAGGTTCTCCACCAGTTAGTCGAGAGAAGGCGGGAGGGCAGTGTGCGCGCGTGTGTAAACTGAGATGTATTTTTGTAGGCCGTACCACACCTACGATGACTCTATGTGCTCTGAAGTGCTTTCAAAATCATCTTTTCACAAACCCTTATTTGAATAAATTTTCTTTTGTGGGTAAGTCTCGTGTTTTTTTGTCGTGCCCAGTAGTGATTTAGATTGAACAAAATATGAAGGGAAGAATACTAGTCGAAGCCATGCAGGCTTTTATTGACAAATCGACGAGCATACGCATAGAAGCTGAATACAAATAGGTACATCTAAAGCATGCATCACAAAAACGCACTCGGATGACGTTCACTCATGTAAGAGCTTATTTATAAACAAACTTTTCAAATAGGCATGAGGGCTTAAAAGCTCAGGAAGTCTAGAACACCCAATCAAGAAAAAGAAGCGTCGAGGGGGACCTACGTTGGTGATTGGCTTTCAGGAGTATGGCGCCCGTTTAAATTGAAAAAGTTCCTTTGACCAAGCACACGGGGATGGCGTAAATCCTTGTTTTGTTAAGTAGGGTAGTTTTCGGTGTCTAAATGTTGATAATAAATTGTTTGTTACCCGAAATACTGCGATTCTCGAAGCTTTCTTCTATTTTATGTTTCTTTGTTTCGTTATCCGAGGAGGTATGATGCCAGATCCTCGATCCACTTTCTGCTTCATTTTCAGCATGGGACACAATAAAAACCTTCATCTAGAAACAATATCTAGCCCAGTTATTAGGATTAAAAACAGCTGGACAATTATCCCGCTTCCTAGTTATGCCCATCAAAAGGCTTTTAGCGCTGTTCTAATGACACCTTTTGAAGTTTTACTGACTGGACTAAATACCACTAAAACGTAACTCAAAGCGCGGACCTAACCCAGGCTCCTGATATACGGCCGTCTTTCCCTCAAGTAGCCTCTGTCTCTTCAAAGTTCAGTCCTAAGTAGGTGATGGTCCCGTATAGTATTCCCGATTCAGTAATCTCCACTGGTGCATTCCTGACAACCTTCGCACAGCTAGCATTACTCACCGCAGAGACGGCTCTTTAGCGGCCTATGATCCCAGGTACCTATGAGTACCACTCAGCATGTTTCAAGTAAGCATCTAGCTCACATAACTACCTATGATTATGAAATCACATTCTTGAAAGGACCTATGCATGAGTGTGTGAAAGGTGGGGAAATTCTAAAGTTAGTTTTCATCACGCAACTAACAAAACATCCAGAGTGACTCCGGCAAAATTTCCTGGTTGTAGATCGTTGCTATTTCTTTCTGTACATACTCACAATTCAGATGGTTGAGACTGCAGGGTGAATTTCTATTCGACCTACACTATAGTGACATATAGCAGTGATGTCTTTTGCATTATTGTACGTTTCGCAATAAAATTGTTTGGAAGCTTAACGTTAGTTCAGATATGAGAAGGTAAGCATGACGCAAACGTAAAGATGTTTGGTTATCGCCTACCAAGTCGTGCTTCGTTAAACATACTGGTTCGTTAATGGAAAAATTACCTATCAAAACCTACCGTAATGGAAGCATTTTCTTTGTCAGAGTAAAAAATTGAAATTAATATAAAACAATGAGAACTGTGCAATATTTCGCAATCTAGGCATTCCTTGATACCAAAATATAGTAATGCACCATTCCCCAAGATAGGAGATTAAAACTCTTTAGTTCTTAAAATACTTTTAAATAAAGTTAGTTGTATTCATCTACGAGGGATCTATGTGCACAATCGAAAACCAGAAAAATGTATGAAGTAGAAGTAATCTAAAATAACAACAGACAACCGTCAACGAAAGTGAGAAACAAATAATTAAACAATGAATTCGTACAAAAAGCGCATGAAGGGACTCACAAACTATTCCGATTACATTTCTTGGAAACAATATAGGCATAGCTACAATATGAATAAGATCATACATGTCCTGACAGACAGTGAGCTTAAAAATGCATGGTTTTGGTGAAAAAAATAACAAATAAACAATAACCAAAGCTTATAAATTGCAAAAATACTAGCAAAAATATAATACGGCTAGCAATAAATATCTAAAATTCAAAAGATAGCAAATCAAATTTTAACGTAAATAAAACTTTAACAGTTAAATAAAATTAACTGAGATTTTAACAACAAACTGAGATTTCAATTCAAGGTTTGTTTGGTTAAATGGAATTATTTTACGAAGGTCGTTGGCCCCGTTTGTAGTGCATTCCCTTTCTGACCTATCTGGTCTTACGCCAATTTTTTGAGATGGCAGATGTAGATAAAGTGAATGTTGACAATGTTATTACAAAATTATTAGAGGGTATATTTGTTTACTTGTGTTGACTGTTTAGTTCGTGGATCAAGACCTGGTAAATCAGTTCAGTTATCCGAGCCGGAGATCCGTGGACTAGCTGTTAAAGCAAGAGAAGTATTTCTACAACAACCAGCCCTGCTTGAACTCGAGGCTCCTGTGAAAATATGCGGTGATGTACATGGACAATATTACGATTTGTTACGTCTTCTCGAGTATGGTGGTTTCCCACCAGACGCGAACTACTTGTTTCTCGGTGACTATGTTGACCGAGGCAAGCAGTCCCTCGAAACTATTTGTCTCCTGCTCGCTTACAAAATTAAGTACCCAGAAAACTTCTTCTTACTTCGTGGCAATCATGAATGCGCCTCAATAAATCGTATATACGGCTTTTATGATGAATGTATGGTATTTTTCTTGAATATCCACTTTTAGGTAAACGTCGATATAATGTTAAGCTCTGGAAAGTGTTTACAGATTGTTTTAACTGTCTGCCGCTTGCCGCTATCATCGATGAGAAAATATTCTGCTGTCATGGAGGTATAATGCAGTGTTTCCCTTAGTGTTTAAGGTCTCTCACCTGATTTGCAGAGTATGGATCAAATTCGGAGGATCACCCGGCCAACTGATGTTCCTGATTCAGGACTACTTTGTGACCTTCTCTGGTCTGACCCAGATAAGGATGTTACATCGTGGGGAGAAAATGATCGAGGTGTGAGCTACACCTTCGGTGCCGAAATCGTGGCCAAATTCCTCGCAAAGCATGATTTTGATCTCATCTGCCGTGCTCACCAGGTTTGTTTAGTGCTCCTCTGTTTGATGGACTTTATAACTCATGCTATTCGTATTGTTCGCTTTTCAAATGTCATTGTTTCACTGATTCGCAATTGTCCAGCCTGCTTGCATATCTTTGATTGTCAATATTTTTTGCAATTTGAAATCCCTTTACAGCACATGTGATTTATCAATTTCAAGAAGTCTATTCTGAAGCGTCTGTTTTGATTGCATTAGTCTACTCATCTTCCCAAATCACGTGTTTCATTTTCTAAATAGTTAGTAGATCCCGGTGCCGTTTTCGTCATTCCACTGGTCTTATAAGATTCATTTCACCAAATGGCAGAGATTTTTTACCCAGTGTTTGGAATATGCCTAGGCTTTTTCCTTGATACTGATTTGCCGGTCTGATTGGTAGCTGCTTCTTTCTGAGTTCAGTGGTCTCTAATCAAAATGAATCCGTTTTTCACTCTATGCTAATTACACGCTTTAGATCCAGAATCTAGGTTCGATCATAGCGGCCACAATATCTGTCGCAGTTGAATTAGGCCCAGTTTTTCACATAAACCCAAGCGGGGTAATTCTCCTGACATTTCATAAGCATCGGAAAGTTAATTGCTGGAAGTAGGTGGGTGGGGCGAGGCTGTGCGAATTCCTCCTTGGTTATGGCTAGAGTAGCAGGGGAAGGAGGAAGAGTCCAATTACTACGCGTGTCAAATTCACCTGTCTGCTGTGCAGAGGCTGCACGCAACTTGCCTCCTGTGCTGCTTGAAAAAGCCAACTAAGCCTTAATGGAAACGCTTGCTTGATGACGTCCCATTATATCATCCCATCGCCCAACGATAATTTAAATTCCCTTAATGGCTCTAATACCTCCCTAAAGAATGGCTAGCCATGTATTGTACTCCTGTTGCTGAGAGGTTAGCTTTTGATATTCTATCTCCAAAGGTGGTGAGATTAAACATCTAGTTCTACACACATTAGTCTACGATTCTACGTCTGACAATATTGGTTCGTGCGTTATGAACAGGGTAGTCGACTTTTGTCCCCTTTCCCCTCTCTCCTTCCTTTCGTCGCGTTTGACGGTGGTTTTTTTTGTTTTGCCTACTGCTGCTTTCATGTCGGAGCGATGTTTAATTCAGCTTTAAAGGGTTCGCTTTTAATGTATAATTTGTTTCCTACTTCCACTCATCAAACTGGTCTTGCAGTAATCTGCCGTTTTGTAAGAGTGCATTGTCCGTTCCTTCTCCCTCTCTCGGGTAGTGCTTTTCGTCCCCTCTCACTCACATTACTTTGACAAAGCATTTGTGGGAACGGGAGAAAAAAAGAGGAGGGTGCGTTTTCACCCCCTCTTTCTTTTGTTACTAATGGAGGGTACTCTGACCTCAACCTCTAGCACCACCATGTATGAATAATTCATTGCTTTCGCTCCCTTGGGAGATTGGCTGACTGGTTGATAGGTAGGAGCTGCTCCCACAGTTGCCGTAGCAGCGAAAGCATCCAGCCAAAAGTCCTTCGCGAGTGTTATGTGAAGTCCTCTCTTTACTAACTGAATGCCAAGGACTTCGAGTTCAAGGGTTGTAGCCTTTAACGGTTAACTTAATCGACTTCAGTCGCGCTCTGTCTCTCCCGCTCACACAGCGTCTCAAGTGTTTGGTGGTAGAGCGCTTCTTTATGCATCTAGATTGTTTCTCGTGTTTCGTGGTGTACGTATGTCCCTCCCTTTAACCTCAGCTCAAAGTTTTACATTTTCTTCGCTTCGGGTCTACCGATTTCTCATATTACCGGTTCACCTATTATGCCACACACAACTGCGTAGTTTAAAATACTTTCGCACACGAAAACACATTTGGATTGGTTGGCCGTGTTTATGAAATCACTGGGACTATGTCCTCTCGTTTTTTTTGGGGGGCAGGGCTCATTCCTCGTTCTCCTCCCAACTCTCCAGCCACTAAAGTTATCTTAACCATTGGTCATCACACGTGCTAATTTCATTCCACAGTGTGTGCATGTGACAATTCCCAGAGGGACCTGGCTAGCCCCCTCTCCTTCTTCAACTCTACGTCTTTTCTTCGCCAAGTCGAGTTTCTCTAATTAGGTTAGTGGTGTCGCTCGGGCTTGTGCAGATGCAGTCGTGGTGGCTGCGATCCAGCTGCTACAAATTAAGTTTCAGTGGGCGTGTATGTGAAACCCTTTTCTCTTTTCATTTGTCCCTAACGCTGCTCTTGCTTCTTTATTCCTGGTGGATTAGCACCTTTTATGAAATTATCTTAGCAATTTTTCCATCCAGCCTTCCTCGGTGCACTTGAGAACAGACTGGAAAAAGATTGAAGACATACCATGCTCCTCTTTTCCTCTCTAGTTTACCTAATTTAGTTCTTAGACGAGGTATGGGGCATTTAAAGTTGTTTACTGTACGTTTTAATAAGCTTTTAGGTGATTGGATTTCGAATTGTTATTTTTAAAATAGTGAGTGCTTATCCAACCTCCTTCGGTGTACCCTAGTAACCAACTTGAAATTCTCCTTTCCATTTGGTGCCTGCACTCGCTTTTGTCGTGTGAGGTAAAGTAGAATTGGCAAGTTAAATTGCTTCAACCTATTTAGGCTGTCTCTCTTTGGACGTGTGGAAAATGTCGCGAAGAAACATATGTCTATTTTTTTCTTTGAAGAGCTTTCGCTCCATAAATATTCAACAAGCACTACAGAGAGTCTCCGGTGGTATTTGCTGAAGTGCAAGGGAGCTTATTTAAAAGAGGGTGGAAGTTCCTATCTATCGGAAATGGATACGACCTTGTCGCACACACACGCGTAGTGCTCTGGGAAAGTACGGGCTTTTTAAGGCTGCAAAAACTTCTTCAGCCTTTCTCGAGTTCGTTGCGGTTTTAATCGAAATGCCACTTGTTCATTAGCTATTGTGAACCAACATAATTGCTCATTGGCAGTCGTTCGTGTTTCAGACCTATCTTTTCGTTTAATTGCATTTTTTTCCGCTGGAACCTACCAAAATGGAGTTAATTTAATATGAGTTAAGATGAGTGAATGGAATTGCGCATGCGTGTAAATTTAATGTCTCACGTGTATCGCAGTAGCAGTCAACACCACTGATTGAAAGGCAATTCGCGGCAATAAAACATTGCATTACTGTCAGAAACGCGATCGGGGATCGTCGTTTTGATGTCTATTTTAAATTTAGAAGAAAAGATTGATCATGATTAGCTCTTTTGACTTTCTCAAGCTCTGAGTGAATAACTCCGTTTCTTACTAGCCAAAGTAGGCTCAATCGCCCACTCATAACCTTACATCACTGAGGCTTTCGCGACCTTCGCTTTTGCTAGTAGGGCGTACTTGGTATTCGTGAGTAACAATCAAACTTCCGAAGGTCTCTTAGTATTTGAAGTCCTTGACTGGTCTCTGGAACTTCTCACATTGCCGTCTGCTTCCGAAATGCTTCGAGTTTTCTCCCACTTTTACCGCGTCGCCTTCCTAAATCCAAGAGAAGAAGGGTCGACAGAATGCAAAATGCTCACTCAGCTGATGAGTTCGCATCGAGTGAATAGGTTAAGTGTATGATTTGTATATATATGTTCCTTGTTTGGTTCCGATAATATCACACGAGTGTTGAGTTTGGCATTGTGACTGAGTTCGCTCTCTTCGTGCGCGTGTGTATGCGTGATTGTGTTTACTGGTGTTATTCCAAGTACACTGTTTTGAGTGTTTGGGTCAATAAACATTACCATGTGTGAGTTTGATTAGCCCACTTGAACCATTGAAAAACCCACTTACAAGTGGTGGCTCGCTAATTATTTTCTCCGTTCTTGTGTGCTAGTCCGAAGCCACGAAACGAATGAAGTTTTGAAAGAGCTCCTGCAAGAGAAAGCAAACGGCTCTTTTGCTCCTTCGCCTAAAATCATCCCCTTCAGGGCTGCGTTTCACCTAATAAATATCAGCGTCAGAGATGTGTTTAAATTAGCCAATTTCTAGAAAGGTGCTAATTCAGATTTCGGCCTCTGATCGCTGTATCTGGTGTCGACAGCTAAGGAATGAACACTGTTATAGCATCACAAGTAGGTGGATTGAGTCTATGGTAGGATTAGAGGCTTTCAATTTAATGATTGCTGCCTCAACTCCAGGAGCCGTTTTATTTGGAGCTCTACAAGTGAAGCAAGTTCTTGCTTGGAATTTCCCAGTGCCCAACAAAATCAATTTCCTCGTTTTGGTCCTATTTTCATGTTCCACCTCCACTTGTGGAAGTTTTTCGCTGCAGTAGGGACTGCAATTTCTACTCCGCCTCGTCTGCTTTAAATTATAGTGGCAAAAGCAAAACCCAGGTAGAAAAAACGCAACCCTCGTCTTTAACTATGCTGTTGCCTCCCCATTGGTGCCTCTCTCCTCCTCTCTCAAGGGTTGAGGAGGAGAGGAGGTGGGTTTCCCATTGTCTAGGGAAATCTGTACGCTTCGTCGACATCGTTTTCCGGTGTTTGTGTATTTTCCTAACCGCCACTCGGTTTTGCAGGTGGTAGAGGATGGATATGAGTTCTTCGCGAAGCGCCAACTTGTCACTCTCTTCTCTGCACCAAACTACTGTGGGGAGTTCGACAACGCCGGAGCCCTTATGTCGGTCGATGAGTCACTCGTCTGCTCCTTCCAGGTGCGTAACAGCGCTTTCACTTTCATGCGTTCACTTTAGTCTATTTTCGCCTCAGTAGAAGACAGCCAGCTCAAATTCGATGTGGCATTAGGTCTGCTACAAAACAGGCAAGACCTCCAGAAATGTCTAAGGAAGGCTCCCAAACTTTTGGTGCAAATGGTAGATTGGACTACATAAATACGTGTGGGAAATGTTTGAACTGAGGTCACGTTTTCGCGTTTGTCGACTCACTGTTGTAACTCCAGATGAAGATAGATTGTCGTGTCACTGGAACACATCGAGAGATAGTGTAGTTTCTTTCCTATCCTAAGACGGAACTCTATTTCATCTTCGGGTAGGTTTTTTGGCTGCACCTCAAAAAATCTCACAAATGACGTTGTTTCATTTTTGAGTACTTTCTTTTTATTTCTTCTGCTCATCGCTGGTCGGGCAACCGGTAAGGGACAGGGTAGAATTAGGCACTCTTCAAACCTCCATTTTTACTGCCTCGTTCAACCTACACCGCCACATCTTTTTGATCGCTAATTCGTGTTTCTCCTACCTCTCCCCCTTTTCCGATCTTACTTTACTGTATTGGGCTCCTCTTACCGCTTTATCGTTAGTAAACTCTGTGACAGAGGATGAATTTTTGTGCCGTTATGCCCTTCCCCCCCGTTCCTCCCATTGATCTCTTGGTCTTTCTTCCATACCTACAGAGGTCGCTGCAGTCCGCCTAGGTCATCTAATTAAATGACTTTCATGACGAGGGCGCAATCTCGTGTGTGTGTGTGTGTGTGTGTGTGTGTTTAGAAAGGTAGAGGAGAAGTTTCCATGTCGCGATATGTCAGCGTAAAGGCAGCAAGCATCTATATCCCTCACCGTCACTTCCAGTTAGATGGACTCAGCAATATAACTAACTAACTAACTAACTAGGGCGCTTTCATGTGAATCCATAATCTCTGAGAGTTGGTAATCTTAACTTCGCGCTCACGTGTACGTGAGATAAGTCGTGAGTAGATAAAGATTTGTTGTAGATAGCTGATTTCTGAAGTTTGTGAAATCGTTGGTTATTCAGTGTATTCGTACTTCAAATCCATGGTTACCAGTAAAGTAGACCAGGAAAGAAACGGGATATTCGCAGATTTCACCATTTCGTATCGTCTTTCTGCAAAAGCTAACATGTCTGTTGTTCGAGAGAGTTATGGCAACGTTGCTTGAAGCCGAATGTCAGCCTGATTATCTGAAATAACTCTCCTTTGTTGGCAGGCTTGATCGCGAAGTTGCCTTATTTTGTAGAGTCTATTCACCACAACAAACAAGCCACAATCCCAGCGCTTATTTTGTAAACTACTGGACAAGCTTGTTTATGCACACAGCTGGGCCTCTAAGTCACCTCTGCATAGCAATGCATCTGATCTTGCCACTTAGAGTTAAAACTCGGTATCCTCAACAGAGCCCGCCCTTAATTAAGTCTTCGCCTATTGGCTCACAAGGGAAGTATGTAATCTACCAGAAGTCCGTGATAAAGTGCCCTTGCTCCTAACGAGCCACAAATAGAGGTTGGACATTTAAGCCTCGTGCGCTTGACTTTTGGTCCTCTAATCCCAACCCCCTTTCTCCCGACTAGCTATGTCCGTACCCGACCACTCAGCAAAAGACGCGCGTCCACGAACCGACCCTGCTTGTAAGATCAAGCTCGTGCCGGCCATTCCTGGGGGTTCTTGTTTCTCTCATTATACACCCTTTTCTCTCTCACTGATTTGTGTGTTTTCGGCTACTATTTTTTCTATAGTTGGACGCATATTGCTATCGTTTTTTCCCTGTTATCAGCTGTAGAAGCGTCCCTTAAGTTTACCTAGGTGATAGCAAACAGCGAGGATACGGCAGACCAATTTTTACGAAGTAAGCCGTGTATTTGTCATGTGTTAAGATGAAAGTAGTTCCTTTCCTCTGTCGCTGCGCATCAGTGACTTGTGAACGACTCCAGGTGAAGCGCCGGGTTACTAAACATTTTTCACGAAACTCTATTGTTATTTTCTATGCAAGGAGAAAGTTTGGAGCATTTGTATTTACCACAATCATCTCAGTTGTAATCGACAGTTGTCAAAACAAGCTTTATCTCTAACGCAAATTCTGTTAGATAAAAATAGATGTCTTGTTTGGGGCTGATCTACTTATGGCGTGTATGTGCATTCCAGCGACTATATCTACATGCCCATCAAAATCGCTTAAAGCTTGAATAGCATTCAGGAGCCTAAAATGCTATCCTTAAAACAGCTTCTCCGCCTTGAACGGATGCATGGTCCCACTAAACCAATGTGACTCGCCATTCCCGGGTCTATATAAATATCAACTAGCTTTTGCTGTTGTGTTGCTTCGAAATAACAATTATTGCCCTTAATATATGCAATGGTTGATGCTGTTAAATATTCTCCTTGCGCAACTCCGTAGGAATTTGTAGATAGCGCTCGGTTGCCATGTCATCTTAAAAGCGTCATCGTTATCAAATGCTTTATCAGATGATAACGTACTATTTGTAGAAATGGTTTTATCGTCGGCTACTAACTAATTTCGATGCGAAAGTGCCTGGCGAGGCACATTATCTCATCCTCATAAAAAATGACATGTTTAATACCTTCGGTCGATTAGTTATTGTTCGTACAACCAAACCCAGCTTTGTAATTAAGCTATTGGTGGTTATTAATAGCAAATGTCGACATAACTAACACTGCGTCTTTGCCTTTAACCGCTACTTGGTGAATATCTGTGGATAGAAATCGCATCATCATCACTTCGGCTTCGACCTTGTTTATTGGATGATTTTGTTGGCTATTCACGCACCTGGTAGACTTTTTGTGGCTGTCTGATCAACAAACGAGCCCACCCTTTCCCTCTTCTCGACGTGATTTATTCCACTCGTTGACCGGCGCACACAGGATGTTTGCGTGATTTTGTCACGGTGGCTGCTACTGCTGTTTGTAGAACCTTTGAACAACCCGGTGGCTTTAGTTTGCCAGAGAGATGGGTTATTTACGCATATTTTTATCGTCCAGCGACTACTCCGTTTCCTATTGGCTCCCGTACTGAGTGCTTTCCACTGATACTATGCCAAGTACTTATACAAGGCAGCAGCAGTTGCCGATAATGACGTGTATTGCATTGCAGATCCTGAAACCGGCGGACAAGAAGAAATTCCATTTTGGCTATCTACCGTCGAGTTGGGGAGCTTCCTGGGCATCGAGGACGAAGGAGAAACCTCTGGGGTAAGGGGAATTCCGTCCCTTTTCCGACGAAGTTGAAGAATCCACCCACCTAGTGACAACTGTCTGTTCCTTTTTTCACGCGTTCAATGTTAAATCCCCACCACTCATTCACGCCATTGTACAGTCCAAAGACGTGGCCCCCTATCCACTGTATAGATCCGTTTGCTCGCTCCTCCTTGTCGTAGCTGCTGCTCAAGCATTCCTTTCATCTGCCCACCTCAGATTTTCATATGCAAATATACCGAGCTAAGGAAAAGCGAGGGGAAGGAGGCAGGACTCATGTCGACTGCGCGAAGAATGATGGTTGTTGCTGCTGCAACTGCTCTTCTCCCTTCTTCACAGACGTAATTTGTGCTATGTTAGGGTATAGAGACACATGAACGGCTTAAAAGCATCTGCACACAACCCCACCCCGCCTCCATGCAATGACCCTCCTCTCCCAAAACCTGACTGTCATCTGTCTGACGTCTACGCTCAACGAACAGACGTCCTTTCCCTACTTCCTCGTTTGCTCCTCTCTGCCTGTGTACGTGACAGGTACACTCAGAAACCCAAATAGACATAACCGAGAGTGGTCCCAACCCGACTTCATCCATTTATCACGCCTGGAACCACTTTGGTCTGATGAAACTTGTATTTCACTCTACATGCGTGTGCTAGTAAATCCCAGAAGATAGGACATAGGCAATGCCTAGACAACTTCGTATATCAAAGTGTAGTATCAAAATACGTGTACAAATAGCAGTCCCCAAAACGACACTACACGTCATTCACGATTGTACACCAGGGCCCACAACTGAGACAAGCTTCCTTATCCGAAGATAAGGGGAGTTTCATCTGATAAATACTATCAAGAGCGGATTGATGAGGAAAGCGACCGGGCATAGCGACTTTCTCCGATTCAAAGCCAAGCTGGCCGTAACCGTTCCAACCGAATGTGAAGAGCTCCATATCTTCAGATAAGCAAGCAGTATGGCGTGATCCGCAGGCAATCTAGGTTAATGCTGCCAGTCAGAAAGGCTGGTAACTTACAGATCTAATTGATGAGCCGTCGGGAAAATCAACTGGTATTGGTAAGGCGCTGAGATTAATGGCGTCATCGAGAGAAAGGATAGGGTCGTTTTGGTTCTTTGAGCGCTGTATATTTAGAGATAAACAGCCTAACTGGCCGAACTCGTTGGATCCCCAGGTATATACATCGCCAGTGTCTGAATTGGTTGGGGAAAGAATGATAGATTAAACCTACCTGTTAGGCAAGCACAGTGCCAAGATCCACAGGCTATAGCTGTAACCCTAACAGGCTCCAGTGCCTCGATAACTTCGGCAATTTCACGTGATTCTAGGTCACCATGACCCAGTTGCCCACGGCTACATCAAGTATAATTGGGTGATCGCAAACCAACCTCCCGATACCCTTGCTAAAGACGCTGCCTGAGGGAGTCAAAAATAGGGCGAATCCAGGACCACACGCAACGCTTTTAATACGCATTGATAGAGGTTGAGTAGCTTCGATCTCAGTTGGAAATTTCGTTAATGAGTAAATAGTTAAAAAACCATCAACTAGAAGTAGTCTTCAAAAATAGTTTACCTACCAGAAATGCAGTACAGCTCGTCATCGTTAGCTGAAATTGATCGACATCTTGATATATCAATCGATTCGGTTATGTGTTCAGATTTAGAGAAATATTGAAACATGCCAGATTCACTTAAGATGAAGAGGTAACGTGTGTTCGAAGTTAAACATTTCGGCCGATAATCAAGAGCATACACCTTGGATCCGCAGTGTATACTAGCCCCATTTTCTTAAAAATGGTCACTTTTTACTTTAACAGTACCAGCAGAATACACACAACAGTGCCAGTCTGAATACAGTATGGATTCAAAATGCTTATCACTAATATCGGCAATTCTTCCAAATTTATAATACATCCTGATAGCGCGAAATAAGTGCCAAACACGCACCAAATGGGACGCCAACTATGCATATGGGTTATTTTGCAAGATTGGCTAAAACGGTAGTAGTAAATTTTCAGGGTTTTAGATGGCCAACATAAAAACTTAGCATGATTTAACACTTTGCTGTTCCAGAATTGTTGAAAAAGGCGCACGCAGTAGGGGCTAGTGATAGATATCTTTGCATATATCATTGTCAACCTCGGTTTCGGTTATTTTTAAAATTTTAAAAACCCTTAGCCAATAGAAGCATAACAATTTATTTGTAATGTAAGTCTTTGAACCGGAAGCAGCTAAAGCTTTTGATTCATTAGGGCCATCTGGAAAACATTTTTCGCTTTTGGATTGCTGACGAACTCTTTGTAAAAGCAAATCCAGGAGAATCTCTATAATGGCAATTTGAAAATACATATTAAAGATAAATTTTGATGCCTTAAGATTGTAAAAGGCATTTTTTGATTTGCTAATGTTTCACTCGATACAACTTAGTAGCATTTCGAATTAATTTGCAGGAAGCCAATGTACGGGACAGAGATTCACAAAATCGTTTAATGATTCTTGCCTAAATCGTCTAGACAACCATCTAGCCCTAAACGGCTGTCCTTTTCATTTTAACACAGTAAAGCCGATCAGTGGTAGTATAAAATATATTGTACTACTTCTTAATAGAGAGATAGCTTAGTGGGCAAAAGTCCCATAATGACTTACCGAAAATACCGATACTGGCAAAAGGTTCACATCAACGGTAGTGATTGGATTGTAGAATATTTTCTAAAGCAAAATGTTCTTTAAGGGCAAGACTTTATTGTTTAAAGTAGCCTTTCCGTGCCGGTAAATAATATTTTAAGGTAACACTCTACTACAGAGGATTAAAATCCACCTCTTTCCCAAGAGCAAACCACATTCAAATTAGATCAACAACGAAGTTTAACTGTAAAGGGAGCTTATAATGGCCCTCTTCAGATCCTTGGTGTTACATTTGATAATCAATAACTTAAATAAAAATTAGAAGAAACTCAAGTCAAAGGAAACATTGTAGGTGAGTGGCACATAAAATACAACTGAGAGCCAGACTACACGGACAAAAAAGGTTTATATTTATTAAAAGAGTATAGTATTATGTTTAGTACTAAAATTGCTACCAAAAAATTCGAATACCAACAAACAAAGTATTTTTAAAGCTGCTAGCCAGTCAAGTGGCGAATGAGCTCTTCTAATTTCGTTGCAAGTGCTAGCTTTCTGCCTTCACATGACGACTGGAATTGTGAAATTTCAATTTTAATGTTCATCAACTCCGAAAGTACCTTTCTTTCTGATTCAATTTTTGACCTGCTAAATGAGAAAATTACAGGAAATCCACCTTGTCTCATGAATCATGCAAACGAGTGCGTCTTGTATGGATGACACGAATTCTAAAAGACTGAACATTGCGAAAAGACCTACTCTCAGGCTCTGTTTTGTCACCACCGTTTACCAAACCTCTTTCACTTTGGTTATTATTTTCATTGAGATCTAGACGAAAAACACGTGTTTTGGACGATTTACTTTCTAAAGGTATATTCATGATCACGAAATACGGAGAGCAATTTATATCAACAAACTCTTATGCTATCAAACAAGGTGATTATGTGGTCATTAAAATAAGACTCAAATTGAATTTTCATGATATAAATGATATTTCTCTTAAATATCTTTATTATTTATTTCGATAAATTGCTATTTATATGATGTAAAGTGGCAGCTGAAATGCAAAATAACTACGAATACAGAAAATTAAAGTGTGAATTGAATCAGTTTTCACAAAGTTATGTCAAAAAGCACCTATTTTCCTTAGAATTAATCTCCCTGACTTTTTGTGCACCTCATTATCTGCATTTTCCCACGTTTTTATTAAGTAATAATAGAGTGCATTTGCTTTTATTTGTTTAAAAAAGATTATGAGTTTGTTTGGAATTTTGGGTTTAAATATCAATAAAGTGTTAATTTTTGAACTAACCAATATAAGATATGTTGTTTTCGAACCATATTACGTTTCGCTTGCTTGTACGTCCTTCTCGTTTATTCTTCTTATGATAAATTAAAGAATATGGTGTAGTGGCTGATGTCCAGTTTCACCCTAAGTTATAAATCCTATATATATTTGTCAGTATTTTCACATCTACAGATTATCTATAGGCTTATCTTGCATAAGCCTGTATAAGTACTTTTTGAGCCTTTTACCAATGTCATGCTCTAAGACTTATTCTGTTTTACTAGCTGTGTGTGTACTCTTTTGTGGAATTATGTCAATGCAAAGTGGTAGCCTCATTGTTGCATCTTCTGATTCTTGTCCACCGACGCCTACGAAATCAGATAGTATGAATACTCCTCAAAACGATCTTAGAGCTGCCGGTCCCGTTGTCAATGGCTTCCGTCAATCGACTATCTCTTTTAAAATTGAGAGATCCACGATCGCGGCAAAACCCCCGGTGGTTGCTATTGAGGTTGTCAATAATGAAAATGTCGCTCCCGCTTTTGGGTCGGACACTGACAACAGTGTGGCCATGAAGAAATCCATTATGCCTCCACCGAAGTCGACACGTACGGTTCAAAGACGCAAAATTACCCCCCGAGATCAGAAGCAATCCCTCCTTTTTGAAAAGCCTGATGCCGAAATCCAACCTTGTGCCGAATCCGGTCGAAAAGATGGGAGATTAACTGGGTATGCTTATCACAGCTAGTTCAAAATTTTAACATTTTTCGGATCTAAATTAGTGCATTTAGAACATATCAAATGTTTTGTATTAATTCTCTCATGCTTCAGAGAGCACATTGTTTTTTAATATAAATTTTTGACTGATGATTTTATGCGAGTGCTAGTTTAACCTTTCCGAGTTTTTTCCATAACCGAAATAGCTACAGTCGTGACATATTATTATTCTGATAAAAACTCATGTAGAGTAATCGTCGAATATTCTCCACTACATCTAGGTGTTTAGTTTTATTATTTCAGTAAATTAGATTTAAAGTTGTACAGGTTTCACCCGGATTTAAGTACTTATAAGCCCTTAGATAGTTGTTAGTTCTAACCGGTTTCAGGTCTCGATAAATTCATAGGCAATTATGTTACCGGTTACCTAGATTATTGCTTTTGGTGGCTTTTGACCGTGCACCTGAAAACGACGGTTCTCGAGTAGTTGCAAAGCTTTAAGCCAAAGTTTTGGATGCGCAATCAAATTGCAGTATATGTTATCCCCCGCGTAGGAATCGTCGCGCGGCCTCACGTCGCAGTGTGAGTGCCACGGTCGCCGCCAAGGCACAGTCCACCCGCAAGGCGGCCGAGAAGGCTTGCTCCCTCAGTCCCAAAAAGCAGCTGCGCTCAGGCTCTCCCGCGGCTGCCAAGGCGTCCGGCTCGCGTCTCCGTCAGACCCAGCTCTTCAACTACGGCGTCAGGCGCACTGCCCGCCAGTTCGCCAAGGACCTCCAGGTCTGTGCTCTTGCTCCTGTCTCCATTCGCGTGACACGACACTTGGCTCTAATCGCGAGTTCGCCTTTTATTTTAGCAACAAAAGGAGGCCGAGGTTGTTGAGGCCATTCTGAAGTGCGAGGAGAGTGGCATGAAGGTGAGATTTACGGCTTCATATCGAGTATTATGGCCTATGTTTAGGTTGGTTATTACTGCCATTCGGTTAGTCATTGTGCTTGTTTAGACGTGTCCAAGACCATTGGTTGTAAGGAAGGGTTTAGATCCAAAAAATTGCGAAATGAAGGTGTGAATCTAATGTAGAACCATTCCCCTAGCAATTTAATGCCTTTACCAGTGGTGTTTTCTGTGCAATGTGTTGCAGGTGATCACGACGGAGGAGAAGGGTCGCGGGGTGGTGACGACGCGGCACTTCGCCCAGGGCGAGTTCGTGGTGGAGTACGTCGGGGATCTCATCTCCGACAGCGAGGCACGGGCACGCGAGGTCGAGTACAGGAAAGACCCCACCGTTGGCTCCTTCATGTTCTTCTTCGCCCATGGGTGCGTCTCGCTCTCACTGACCTCCATATTCTTCTCTTGCCCACTCACCACGTCGTTGGCTCGCAGGTCACGATTTGTGGTCTTGATAAATGCACACGATCGTAGGTCGTCGTACAATCAGTCGAAAATTTGGATTCGCATCACGATGTTCAAAGTTATTGATGGCCCGTAGTCGCTACTCGAGCAAAGGGATACCTGTCGCATCTTTTTTTGCACTATGCTGTGTCCTTCCCCTCTTACTCTAACGTTCTTAAATGCTTGTTGTAGATGGTAATTATTCGTATAATTTCCAAACGAACCATAATTTGGAAGCACTCGTCTCAAACGGCAGTTCTTTTGCTCGCAATTGTCAATGACTAATATTGATAAGCAGGAATTGGCTCTGCTGTCATATTGAAATCATTGTTGTATCCTATTTCCTGGTTTTGTGACCTTCAATTTACAAAATCATTTAATTGCCGTGAAATTGCCCTTAAGAGGTCGATCTTGAAATTGAGCAGCAGATCTAGAGCGGTGATATTGTGCAATTTCGCGTGTGAAATTATCGCCGCACGATATGTTGAATAAACACCTAGTTCTTGTCAAGCACTACGAGCGAATTGGGAAAGCTTCCCCACGGAGCTACCTCATCAGATTAAGGTCAATTTAATGTAGAACTTTTGTGAGTTATTTAGGTTACGTGGACTCCAGGCTACCAAAGAAGGATGTTTCATAGTCTAATTTTAAGTAGTTGTAAACAGGTACTCCTCTTGAGTTCAACTTACAAAACTTAATGAAAAGAAGCGGTGTATACTTTTGAGTTCCTATGGCGTTTTATTTTCGCTCTTGAAGATGCTGACAAATGGTAAAGCACTTTAAAGCTCAGCAAAACATGCATCGCGTGTTTGCCTGGGAGGTCCAGTACTTTTAACGACAGCAAATGAAGTGTGATATTATCGAAGCTGTACACTCTCTTGATCTAGTGTCCCGTAGTCGAATGATCATTTGTTTATTTGGGAAACCTTTTGAAGAACCTGACTAGCCAGGGGGATTACTTACATGTGGTGGTCTGAGGTTTACGAAAGTTGTAGCAGTTATTGCTAACAGAACGAGTGTTGCTGCATTAGGATTTAAACCACTGATCAAGCATCTGGTACAGGGCCTATCAACGAACCTCACGTGAAATTCAGTTGTGTTTTTACGCTTCAATTGTGAACCCGTAGTCGTTAAGTCTAAAATCCCTAAATACAGAGCAAATAAAGGCTTTTAATTCCCTTAATCTGTATAATTAATCATAGTATTCTCTATTTATTAAGAGGCCAACGGTTTTGCGTGGATGCTACAGCGGAAACGGACAAGCTAGGTCGTCTCATAAACCACAGCCGGCAGCACCCTAACTGCGTTGTCAGAGTGGTTCCCATCGATGGAGTTCCACGGCTGGCACTCTTCGCCAAGACTGACATCCCACCAGGTTGGCTTCCCCTTCTCATTCTATTCTAGCTGGTGATATTTTAGTGTTGGTTGTTCTCCTCCACTTATAGTAGCCTCTGAACCCGCATGTTGGTAGATTGAACACAAAGCCCGTCGACGAGAGCCCAGGTTTACTTGCTAGACCGAACCGCAAAAGGAGTTAGATTGGGTTGACATGTGTCCGTCTCAGCTTGTCCTCCTCAGCGCATTAGCAAGTGTCCCAAGTGTTCCCGATGGGATTGGGACTTAGCCACGCCACTACAGTATTTTTGTGCGTTTGGTTTGACATTTTTCCTGGCTCCTTTAGGGGAAGAACTGCTCTACGACTACGGTGATCGCGGCAAAGAGAGTCTAATTGCTCACCCGTGGCTAAAAAACTAACCACACCAGCCTCATCTCCCCACTTATCTAACATTTTTCTATGTACCGTTCATAATTCGTAAACGCATTTATCTAGTGCATATAACCCTAGCCCTTGTCCTCCTTTGGTGTGAGTCCCTCTGTGTGGTTTATATTTGTGATTGAGTGCCCAAATGCACGCTTTCGAGTGGGCTACGTCTACATGTCTTGGGCTACTTGAGTGCCTGCTTTTATATTGGTCGAGGGCTGAGTGGTTGACCCGAGGTGCCTGATCTTAGCCTCTTGGGTCTCTGTCCGACTTTATTGCTATAGCAACTAGTAGAGGCATTGGCGTGGGTTGGACTTCGATAAATCATGTATTCAGATATTTACTAAAAGAAAATAACTCACAGTTTGATCTCACGAGGCGCCGTTACGGAAAAGTAGGTTTAAAACCTGCACTTTGTTATGGATGCAAGCAAAACGAAGAGGTGGTAATAGTGGTGGGCAAGATGGCTCCCAGTATGTATTTGTGCTACGTTGGGGTGACCTGACCTAAATATTGTTATAGCCCTTTGTTCTCAATAATGAGTATGCTTCTATAATTTATTCGATGATAGTATGTATATGTAGTATATACTGGGCGCTTGGAACATATTTATAGGAGCTAATACTTGGCTGTTTGTTCTGTGTTAAAGGTCTTCTGTTAAAAGTCTTCATGGGCTGAACCAATGTTGTAAAGGTTATTTTGAGCCACTGTTTAAATCATTGTGATTTTCCCTAATAAATGAAATAAGATTTAGTTGAGGATATCGTTAAATGGAGTTCATTTTTCAACCATGAGAATATTTGAAGGGGTTGATTGATCCAGCTAGATAAAAAGATGTCTCAAGTGCATATTATTTCCGAATCAAAAATTCATTCCTTTCCTGATTAACATCGATTAAAGGATAAATGATTTGGCTAAAGTACTGATTTCAATTCCGATCAATTGTTTGATTTAATAAATCGAACACACCTAGGGATAACCATGAAGGACTTAATGGCAGCGGTTAATGCGGATTGATTCCATCCGGCGAATGTCTCGGGTGGGGGGTTGAGCATACTCGTTGTTATCCTGGATTTCTGGTTCAAATTCTTGCGTATAATATGTTTTTTATACTAAGTTAATAAATAATAAGTGCTCTTTGTCATCCGTACTTTGTTTATTAAATTGACTCAATAGGCATAGGTTTATATCACACCTTTTATTGCAATGAAAAATGAGGATTTTATTATTCGGGTACAAATGTTTTGCTGCTAGCGCATAAAACCATTAGTAAGTTCACATCCTTTTATGTGTTCTTCTCCTATTTGTCAAAGGCCTCTATTGACCTTCCTGGGATTATTGTATTATGCCTCTGCGTGTTCATCTACTTTATAACTTCCTACCCAAAATGCAACTATTATGATCAAGTTATGGATGGCTATAGCCTTACAGCTTTCGGTTCGAAGACCGCTTACAAGAATAATGGATTGAAGCCTATGCATGAATCCGTAATTGATGGTCGAAGGGTTATTCAGGTCAATGCCCTTTATCGTCATGGCACTCGCTCCCCTGGTGTTGAATTTTCCAAGGATGCCGAGAAGCTTCGGACAGATCTTCAAAGGCTTTGTCCCAAGTTAGACTTCTCTCTGCGTTCATGTGGTTCTGGAGACAAAGCTCTTCTGGAGCCTGGTGTGAAGGAGATCCAGGAACTTGGTCACCGATTGCGGTCAACTCTGCCAGATGATTTCCGAAATGGCTCCAGGATTGTGGTTATTTCAAGTGAAACGGAACGAACTTTAGATAGTGCAAAAGCCTTCCTTTCAACGGTTCGTCAAATTCTTACCGTTCCTTAATTTAATCCTGTTTTTACGTAGTTCACGGACGATAGTGTTCCGATAACAAAGGACAGCGCGCGTGTCAGATTTTTTGCACAGTGCAATAATTATATTTCACAAGTTCGGTCCAACAAAGAAACAAAGAAAGAATATAAAAAGTTTCAAAACGGTAAAGAGATGCAGCAGGTGCTTAGGGAGGTCGTGAGTGACAATGGTCTAGAAGAACTTCAATTAACAACGGGTGAGTCGATAGTATTAATATTGGATGGAAAATACCAACTTTAGTCTATTGAGCTAAATCATTTATCATTTTCAGACGACATCGCGTTTGTCTACAAGGTGGCAGCGTACGAGGTGTCAGCAATGCAGGAGGGCGAACCTCTTCCAGGATGGGTTAGGCTCTTCCGACCCGAGCACCTATACGTCCTTGAGTATCTACATGATCTCAAAGTAAGGTTACTTACACTATGCCTCCTCTTGTCCTTTACGTTACTTTTCGACCATGTGTTATTGGGTCAGTTCTTGTATAGAAGGCTTTGACAAATCGGTTTCAAAGCTCATCCATTCTTCAATCAAATTTTTCTCCCCCGTGTTGTGTGTGCACTTATGTTGCGTTCGGATTTGGACTTGCCTAAATGTTTGACTATTTCAGCAGTACTGGACGAAGGGCAATGCAGTTCCTTTGAACTACGAACAGGTTTGTCCCCTCTGGGGTGCAATTATGGAGGACTTTGTGAAGGCAGCCAATGAGGATATGGAGCTCGTCGTTGCCCACCGGTGAGTATTGCTGTTTTTCCTATGCTTCAGTCACCACCACTGGTTGACTCATCTGACCAATTTTTCAATGACCTTATTTCGGCTCCCCGTGTAAATTTGCATTCGATGAGTGAAACTCGTAGTCTCCAGTTGTACAGCAATTTTTAGAGTATAAATATTTCGACAGGTTTATTTTGTGATGTGAACTATGTTTACGCGTTGTTAATCAACATTTGTGTTTCATCCACGTAATCCTCTATGAAATCGATTCATTTATGAGCATATTACGGGGAACTAGTTTATAAGCTTAAACGGGGTAAAATGTGAATTATCATTCTGGGAAATCATCGTCTGTGATGGTTGAAGTAGCGTTGAAGGGTAGGAAATCCTTTAATCATAAATTTTGCTTTGATGAATCAAAACACTATTATCCTTATGCGGCGTCATAGCGACCCTTAAGGGGACCCATATTCCCTTGTAAGTGAAATTGCTAATTGCATGCGGAGGTGGTTTCCTATCTTTCTTCCTGCAGCAGTGGAGATGAGTCAGCTATGCAGAGACGGCCAAGCTCGGCGCCTCGCTCCGTGCTGTGGTTCGGGCACGCAGAGACGCTCCTGCCACTGGTGGCCAAACTGGACCTCTTCAATGAGTCGGTGGCTTCCCCTGATGGAGGTGGGCGGCACCTGAGTGCTGACGGCTTCCCCACGCGACTGAGCCGCATCCGCACCTGCAGTGGCGGCATCAAATCGCCCGTGTTCAATCTCTATCGTTCCTCACACATCATCCCCTTCGCCGGCAACATGGCCTTCTTCCTCTTCCACTGCCCCGCGCCCAATGGTACGCCTTTTTCCACATCTTCTCGAACCTTTCTCGACTTTGGCACATTGTTGCCTCTTCCCCACGAAACTCTAATAGCAGAAATACGTGGTGATTGGTACAGACGTCTTCAACAGCACTACTTATTAAATGGGAACCAAATAAAGAAGTGTCTGCTCTAAGTTTCATTTCTGCGTGTGACCCATTTACTGACAAACCTGTATAGTTGAGAAAAGCTGGGGAGCGAAACATTGACTTTTTGTCGAGGGTATGTCGCTATAAACAGAGGAAGACCACGCCTTTTAGACATTGAAATTTGGGTTTTCAAGTCACGCCGGTGTATTATCACACCTGGTCTCTGATTTTCATAGTCTGTCCAATGACTAACCGATACTTGTGTAAGCCTGTCCAGCCGACTGATGAATTATCTTCAGCTAGCAATTGCTACTGAGCCTAAAGGTTGGATGTCCTCACCTAAATATTTATCGATATTTGCTGCGAATAGTTTTTTTCGAATAAGGGCGTAGAGTATTTTCAGCCAAATCATGATGGCATTTCAGTTCTGCTGACTTTTTTCAGTTCTGCCTTGTTACGTATTTTCATCTACTAGGCGGGCTATAAGTTTTACTATCCTGATGTTGGCACTTCTAGCTTACTAGGTGTTCTCCTTCCGAAGCACTGCCAGAATCGTGAATGAGTCAAGAAAATGTACAAAGATGATATAATGAAGAGATTGGGCTTAGGTGGGATAAAAGAGCCCCAGGAAGGCAGTGAAAATGTCAGATATTATGAATCCGGAAAAATATCGCAATAACCTCGAAGCATAGTTGTTACCAGCTCTGAAAATGGCTATTTTCTAAAGGAAGCTTCATTAGTAATTGCGTTTAACGCAGTTATTCTTTCTTTACAGCAGATCTATCGGTCGCAAAACTGCTATAGTTGTGACAAATTTACTGAGAAGCGGTGAGTTTAGAGCATCGTGTTTACGTGAACTCTAGTTTATGGAGAATTCTTCCCCAACTGAAAATAAGAATATTGAAATGAAATTATCATCTTTGTGGGGTAGAGTTCTCACGTTCGTAAAAGCGACCGCATACCAGACCTCACATTCGCTTCACAAGGGTCAGTTGTTCCTAGGGTTATGTGGATTTCACAACCATGAGCTGTTTGTTAAGCTACGTAAGTACGTTATCTGTATTTGATTATAGTGGAGCCTTCACTGAACGACTACTGCTTGGAAGTTCGGCTGAATGAGCAAGTGGTGGACATAATTCCACGCGCTGAGGGCCTCTCCCGGCCCCTGCGTCTTCCGGAGGTCCTGCATTACTTCCACAGTTGCCGTCCAACCGTATACAAGCAGGAGCTGCTCTGTGGTGCAGCCAGCCCCGCTCTTCTTAAGTCCAAGGCATAACCCTCTCCGAGCCCTCTCTCCCCCGGCAAAAACCACCTCGAACAGCAATCACACGCATCTGTTTGTATTTTAGGTCAAACCTACCTATGTTTACCGTTAAGGACAACATGAATGCATAAATTTAGTGTGAAAACTGGTACTTTAGGTTTTTGTATTTGAGAATCTTGGTCTGATTTACTTGGGCGTGTCTAAGTTGATTTACGATAATGACGTGTGAGTAGTTTTTGGCTGTCGGACCAATTAGATGGTGCATGGAGGAACGCTATTGTGAGGCTGTTTGGGGTGGCGCACAGTAGCCCAGCATGATGAGCAGGGCTGGGTAAGTGCACACACGCTTGGCCAGATCCAACAGCTTTATGGCGTCTAGGCGCGTGAGTAGCGTCCTAGTAATTAGGCAATGAGAAGTCCCAATACAATCGCATTTAAAGCATGAAAATGGAATACCATCGACGCAGCCAAGAAGTGGGGAGTTGATCCTTGTGCGGAATTTCTGTGCTTTCGTAGTTCAGTTATTTGAAATTCCAGAGCCATATTCACTTCATTTTGTGATTTTCCAAGCCGGCTGCCGCTTTATACGCTCCAGCTGTAGCGATCAGTTGGGTTTCCAATTGGAGTGGTTTCAGTTAGTCTTTAGCTAACCACGACAACTACCTGTCTTTATAAAATTTAGGCGAAAGTACACCCCTTAACTAATTTTGCGGTGAAATTTGTATTTCCCGTCAATTATAGCATACCAAAAATCGAATCAAACTGCTATAGATATAATTTGATTCCTTGAACACATTCTACGTATGTACGAAAAAGCGTCGGGGCTCGGTTTAAAGATAAACACCACCATCGATACCCCGTTGAAGGTCATCTTCTGATTAAGACTCAACTCACATAAACTGGATACTCAGGATGACACCCTACGAGGGTTCGATGATCTCTCAAGTCGTGTAACGTTATGCTGGAATTCTCGAAGGCGCCTTTATATATATATATGTAAAGGTAGTATAAATGACTAAGGAAAGAGATGTAATCGAATGCCCGATTTGTACTTAGGCAAGGAAAGATTTAATGCATTTACTAGCAGCAGTGACTCGGAGATGATGCATTCCGGTTTGTCTACTCAGAAATGCTAGATGGTCCAATGATAAACAGAGACGTCAATGGTAGGAAATAACTTGAAGATTAGGTTAAAGGAGCTCCATATCACAACTTCGTGTAGGACCTTACAAGGTAATCCCCTGAGGACGGATGGATAGTCACTTGATCATGTTCAATCCCATGTTCAAAGCATGAGTCTATTGGAGATACAGTGAAATGAGGGGGAGCACCAAAGTCTGGCAACTACGATAACTGGGAGAGATGAATATTCCATTTCTGTTGACAGAATCGATATTAATTGACTAAAATAAACAAAAAGGATATTAATTCGAGAATCACAAAGGTGCCAGATTAATTAAGAGACACAACAGGGCTTGATTTATTCTTGTAAAAATCGAAATCATTTGATGATGAAAGTAGTGCAAATAATGACTGGTTTGTACTTGTGAACTGTAACAGAAAATTTATGATTATTGATTTTGCCAGCTGTTACCAGTAACTCAATAACTAACCCACTTCTCAACCCTTTGTTAAAATGTATGCTATTCGATAAAGAAATTTGTTGTTTTTTGCAAAACTGAATTAGGCAAATTTGTGAAATTTCCTGATATACACGTCACCGTTTCCCTGTGTAGCAAAAAATCAGACTTCCTGTGACATTTGTAAGGCTTCAAATTAATTGAACATAGTTGGCAGTAGGGTAAGTTCGTTATAATGCGAATGGCTCATCGATTATATATGGTTATCCCATGAGATTTTCCGTGCCTTTGGATAGGATATGAAGTCAAGCTGGCTTATAAGATAAAGCAAATTATCCCCAAACTAAATAGCCAACATCGATTTCACTGGCTGATCAGGGACTTATGCGGATAAACCAAGACAAAAACTAAGTCTGCTTTTCTGGATTTAAGACTCGTATGGGAAACCCCGTGTTTTTTTCTGACAAACATGATAAAAGTGCTTCCAGAAATACTTCTGGTTTTATTAAACAATCCCATCAGGCCGAGATTATTAATCACTTAAGGATTGGCTGGACGTACTCCAGCTCTTTAATAGACACAGACTGGCTGCGTTATCCGTTTGACCAGTACTTCGTCTACTAGACACTGCGTGATAGTATGTTTGTCTGATGAGGTATACTCTGATGCCACCCGCGCCGACACTGGTCTCTGTTTTGGTCAAGTTCCAGTTCTGCATGCATAAGCTGTGCTTTGTTATAAAATGCTTTTGTCTTGTATCATCTACTGCTGCCTCAAATAACACACATTCGAGCTATTCCTTTAAACTAAATTAATTCGTGTCTAACTACTTCACGTGATTCACATCAGCATGCTTGGAGCTGCCCCTAGGAACAGCCATGGAGAAACAAAAATTGGAAAAGCTCTTGTGGAATGAAAACCCTTTTGTGGATGCTCTAAAGACGTTTACATCATGGCAAACTCCAACCGTAATAGGGTTGGTTGTAATCAGGGTATGCGACTTTTAAATGTGTAATAGACAACAGGATTAGACAGAGACCTACAATTTGATATAGAAGCATTTAGTTGGAAGAATAAATAGAGTTAATATGGTAATTAAGGTGAGTTGAAAATTGAGATCACTACAAGTGAAATGGGTGTGGTTTCCGGACGTTTTAGTGTTTTTAATATCTAGAGATCCGTCATTAGCATATAGGAATAAATTTGTGAATGACTGAATAAATTTTTAAGATCCCTTGAGACTATTCGGGCCAGGCTCAAGCCGTCTCAGCAATCAACGGTGTGCAAGCTTACTTACATGAATAAGCTGTGATTTTCAGAGACTAATGTATCTGCAGTGAGGAGATCGTCCTAGCATTTGCCCTCTTGCTGACATTCTGCACATTTATTTGTGATAACAGAACACATGTGCGAAGCCGTCCCAAATACATTAATCTGAATAAGTTTCTGAGACGAAACTGTGCCAAGCAGCTAGATGCATCCCTTTCGGAATTGCTCGCTGGGAAAAGTTCAGGTAGACATCACTAAATGCCAATTACACCGGCCACTGTGAAGAAGGGACTACAACTTTAAGGTGGTCAATTTAGGGGATTCGAGTAGACCGAATTAATAACACTAACAGATTAATATTTTTAAATTAGAAAGCATTTGCATGTAACTATACTCTGAGAGTTTTGAGACGTCCTGGTGCAAGTTCAATTTATAGGATATCCAGTTGATGTGCTTTCAGATAATCGATAGTCTTATTATTTCTTGAAGTCAAAAGCAAAATTAGTCAATTATGTCAAAATACAACCAGAGTTCCAAACTGTAGTAATTTTCTGCAATAATCCACTCAAGACCCAGGGCGAATGCTTTGAAAATGAGTCATAGGAAAAGGTTTTAAAATTGTCTCAGTTGAAATCAGAAACAACATGACCATAACTAGTTGGCTTTGGAGAACAGTAAATTCGAGAGCGAGAGAGATAGGTCGTTTCAGGACATGTGAAATTCCAATCATCCTTCCAGCATCACCCAATCACAACGCCCCGATAATTCACCCGATGAGGGTAGGGGAGTCCTGCGCTTGAATTTAGCTGCCATCATTTCGTAAACCGCATTAGCCAACTGCAAAGTTGCGAGTAGGCGCTCTCTTCTCCACCAAAATTGACTCTTTTGCCAGACCGTCCAAGTTGATAGCACGTTCCACTTTTGCACCAAAGACGCAAACAAAGATCACGGAAAAACCACTGGCTGAAATTTTGACTTTGGAACAGCACGCTGAGATAAGTCCTAAGGAAAATCTCGCCAACCAAACCAGGGGCTGCTAAATACAACTAAAGTGGGTGGATTCGCACAAAACATGCTTCATTGGGTGAGTATTACTACTCTGAAAGTCACTTTCATTAGTTGCATGACTTCTGGTTTTTTGAAAATTCATAAAAAAGCTCGAAAAGACTATAGGTCGATAACAAACTCTCTCCTATTTCTAAAATCCGAGGGAGAGTTGGATTCATTTTACTGCTTTCTTAACTGGAAACCAATTAATAGAAGTCCGAAAATTCATCAATAAAGAATGAAACGTTTCTTTTCTCAGTCCCTCGAATTCAATTTTTAGTTAGTGGTCAAGTGCACGAGCTGCTTATTGCTATTGTATAGGCACATATGGATACCACATACAGTTTTCAGTTTAATCAAGAAACTGATGAGAGAGCTAATCTCAGTATTTAACCTAATGCTGAGTAATTGCATCCTTCTAGATTTGTGGGAAATCTATCTTTCGACATCCTGATATGTCTTTTGCTTATAGTTCATTTTATTCGACCTCCGTGATAATTATTGCTTATTAAACCACTCAGACTGATGATTATGACACAATTGATAGCTTCAGTGACTCTCCATTTATGTAGCAAAAATCATTATTTGAAATTTGGGTGAAAGTTGCATTTTGAAATAATCGATACCATTTCTTTACCGACTTTTTATGCCACAGAACGCCCTGTAACAGGTCTCTTGGGATGCTGTACCCTCACAAGAAACGGTATCAGCACTTCATTTAGACAGGGAAATACATAGGCTAAAGAGAAAAGTCATATTGACCCTATTACCACCACTCTGATAAATTTGAAAAACACTTAGTCATTAAAATAAAACCTGCTTATCATGTGAACTGAATATTTATGTTTCCATGAAACATCGTCAATCAGAAAGCATATAGAATTTAGTGAAAACTGCTCAGTAACCTTGTCAATTGGAAAGCATTCAAATGCCACTCACTTTAATTATGAAATTCTTAACCGATTTGCTTTATGGCTTGAAACGAGTATGCAATTATGCAGTTTCATGTTTGAGCAGGATAGCGGATTCGATCATAAACCGAACCTGATTGGCCTTTTATGGCCAAATACTGGACCTCTTATTTATGTATGGTTTCTAGCTCTCTTTGCTTAAATAACCACTAATGATCTTTTAAACTCCATTTTTTGGCGATATCTATAGCCGATGATTACAGGTTAGATCGGGTACTGGCAAACGATATTTTCGAATTCGCTATCAGACTGGTGTCTTTAATGCGTAAAGCTGAATTGAGTAGCTCTCTGAAAACTGGTCATTTCCTAAAACAGTTAATTTTCAAATAATGTGGCACCAGGATTTACTTCTTTAACGCAGCATTTAAACCAATTGGCTAAGTGTTCAGTATTAGCTCCTGGTATATCAGTGTACTCCGTCGGAGTTTTCATTTGTCTTACTAACCCTTTCGAGAATATAATTACCACTTTTAACATAATCGATTTCTGTCTGTCTCTGCTAATGTGGCCATTTGCCATTGAAATTGCATAGATACTAGGACTTCGCTGATAATTTTATCACAATGCCGAATAATTTGATTACAACCTTGAAATTGTTCTTAAAAAGAGGGATTTTACACTAATAAGTTGTATTTCAGTTCTTGTAAACAGATTCTGTATATTTTCCATAAAATCGTTTGAAACCGACACCCCTCCTGGTTAGTAAAACTTGCAGGTATTAATCAGGAACCTACTTTATTCTGTACTTAATTCAGGCGGTTCCGTAGCACAGATAAACTAGACAGAGCCTATTAGTCACTTTCGCTGCATGCTCTCACCATACACAGCTGCAGTAGGTCAGGCTGTGGTTAGGATTGTTGAAAATCGAAATATTTCTCGGAAAGGTTAAGCTACGAATGACACGGTCTGATTGGAGGACCGTAAATGTAGTTTCACTTGAAGGCGTGGTGGGCTGAGGGATGGACGTGTAAACACAGAGCGGTCACACCTCTTTAGGGGAAGGAGAGGTGTGTGGGTGCGAATGTGTTTATTAGAGTCCCCTCTACCACCTAGCCATAAATTCATCAAGAGAGTGACAGTTAGGGGAAGACCATTCGTGCGCCTGAGAATCGAGTGTTAGCTGTTTTCGGTACAGTAACCAGCATTCAAAGCCTGAAAATTATATCAAGCCTTGATTTGTGCATTCATTTCTGAAAAAGTCTTACAAAGTTGGTCTGGCATAAACTAATTCGTGCAGGGGGACCATAATTGTATTACATGGTAGACTTGTAAAGAAAATGAGTGAGATATTCCTAGGTAGACCTGCAATGAAGATCTAAATCATTGGGAAATTAATTCAGTCACTCTAGAACCACAGAAATTAATTGACCAATAATCCCTTTTAAAATGCATGAGGGCAGAAGGGATGGAACTTATGAGATGCGGCGTTGCCTTGCTCGTGAATGGTAGTTTGTTTCATTCGAGCCATTTTGTAGTATAGTTCTGGCACTGTTTGGCACCAGTAAGCAGTTGCATTTGCTCAATTAGATAATACTTGCCTTAGGTAAGAGCTCGAAGCCTAGTATGGACCAAAATTGACATCAACATCCATCCCCGAGCGACCACAGGTATTCACAATGCTACGTATATTGGGAGGTGAATTGTTGTGCATAAAATGGTCGCCGATGTTTCCAAGGCAGCATTTCTGAAGCCATGTTCAAGCATATTTTGTGCTCATTGACTAATCTTGAATCAATGCTCGTGTCGTCTCTTAGATTGGGTTTCTCATGCATGGACATCATTTTAGAACTATATATTTTCGATACTTATTTCTGCCTTAAATGTGGTTATTAGGTTATTCTACCGATTATGGGAGTCCTGCTGTCTCACATCCTGTACGGACTCTTTGTTTGCGCATTCCACAACAAGGCCAATCAAAGAGGTCAGCAAGCAAAGAACTACAGCCTAGCTACTTTCGGCTCCAAGACGGCATACAAGTACAATGGACTGAAGTCGATGCATCCCTCTGAATTCGACGATAAACGCATCGTTCAGGTGAACGCTCTCATCCGTCACGGTACTCGCTCGCCCGACACCAGCTTTTCTGAGGAGGCTGAGCGATTCCGCCAAAAACTGCAGAGTCTCTGCCCTCACTTGGACTTCTCTCTGCGCTCCTGTGGAGCTGGGGACAAGTGCCTTCTGGAAACTGGGATTCAAGAACACAAGGAACTTGGACACCGGCTGCGTGCTGCGTTGCCCAAGGCGTTCCGGAGGGGCTCAAGAATGATGATAGTTTCCACTGATACGGATCGTACCAAGGGCAGTGCCAAAGCCTTTCTCTCAACAGTAAGATTTTCAGAGTGTTTTCACCGTATCTTTTTGCAGTTCACGGACGACTTTGTAACCGTCACGGATGATTCAGTAAGAACAGAATTCTTCGCAGAGTGCAATAAGCTTGTTGACACAGCTCGAAAGGATAAGGCAGCGAAGAGAGAATTTCAGAAATTCAGAGACGGTGAAGAAATGCAAAAAGTACTCAGGGAGGTTGTAAGTGATAACGGACTGGAAAAACTTAATCTCACTACCAGTAAGTTTTGAGAACGGATTTATTGCAAAAAGCTGATGTTTACTACACTTTTGGCATCTTCTAGAGGACATAACCTTCATCTACAAAATTGCTGGTTACGAGGTTTCAGCTATGCAGGAAGGTGATGCACTACCGGGATGGTTAAAAGTCTTTCGTCCTGAGCACCTCTATGTTCTTGAGTACCTGCATGACTTAAAGGTAGGCCCTCAACCCAGCTTTCTGCTACAACTGGTGACCAAGTGTCATCTCTAAATTTGATTTACTTCGCTGGCTTTCCAGTACTGGACAAAAGGCAACGCCTTTTCCTTGGCTGCGGAGAAACAGTCATGTCCGTTGTGGGAGGCCATGTTGAAAGACTTAGCAAAAGCTGCTTCCAATGACCTGAAATTGGCCGGAAATGCCCAACAGTGAGTTATCATTTAAAGCAGTTTTATGAATTAACATCGTGGTCGTGTATTGAGCTACGCCAATTTTAGTGTTTGAAGCCTTATAGTACACTCTAAACATGTTTCTGCGTATGGCTCGTATGCGTATGCGTGCAAAGCATAAATTAAATCCCTAAATAGGAGCAAATGCGTTTGTTCGCCTTCAACGTTGTCGATGAACATCATAATACCAGTCCTTTTATTCTGCCTTTGCGATGAATTGTAGGCCTTAAGGGGGCTTATTTCGTACTACAGGACAGTTGTCCTGTAAAGGACCTACCTCAACGGAGATGTTTCATCTCTTGCATGACCCCTACGAGGTCAGACTACGGTGGAAGGCCCAGTATAGCGAAAATACCAACCTAAAAGGTTCTGTATTTGTAATGCTAATTTGCAGATTCTAAAATTGATTGAAACGTGGTGTTATTAAATCGCAATTACTTTCTTTCAAAGATATTATGATGACTTGAAATCGAAAAATTTGTTGTCCTTTTCCTTCTTGCCTATAAAATTAGAAAATCAAAATATTTAGGCAACCAGAACGATTATCGGAGCAACTTATAAAGCACTCTTACAGGCCATCGCACATATCTTTCCCGTATGTAGGTAACAGAATTCTCTAGACTCTTCGTGCTGTTACTTTAGAACCTACTTCCATATACTTATTTGAAACGGTTTCAGATAAGGGCATCGCCACAAGGCCTGTAGGAACAAATATTGATAGCTACCACTTAAAGAATTATATTTTTATGAGTTCGGTTTGGGAAATTTCGATAATTGAAAATTCTTTTGAAATTGTGTACATAATTTCCAATATTTTTGATAGAGTGACGATGTGACGATTTTTACCACCGAAATTCAATGTGAAGGTATTGCAGACATGGTATGGGTATCTGAATTTTAAAATTAAATGATACAATCGAGTGCAATCTGGTAACACCCAATCTCTTCACTTTGATGGGTATATAAAAATGCAATGAGAAACTAAGAATTAGGTCAAAATCTTACGGCGAAAATAATCACCAACTTGGTGATTTAGATCGTATTCACCTGTAGATTCCGATTTCGAACCAAGGCTTCATCAGTTCCCCTAAAAAGGGCATTAGTTTGCAAATTTATCCCATTTAGATACCCATGTATTCCGAAAAGTTGCACCGAATGCACAGCTTAAATAAGGAAAGCTTTACACAAACGAGTCTACGCCTAAATTATGGTACTACTTTAGAAGTGGCAAGGATCCTTTCAAGATGGCCGATTCAGGCGAGGCACTTTGCACAGTGTTGTGGTTCGGCCACGCGGAGACACTGCTGCCAGTGGTGGCCACACTGAGACCTTTCAGCGAGTCAGTCAACGCAGAAGGCTACCGACATCGCCTGGACAACATCCGGACAGGACAGACCCACCAACTCTATCGTTCATCGCAAATCATTCCTTTCACTGGCAATATTGCCTGCTACCTCTACCACACCCCCCAGCCCGATGGTAAGTTCCAGTCAGCTCTCTTGTGCGAACATTTTAATAGAAGGTTTAATAGAAGCCTGTATTGTTTTGGTATAGCTGAGCCATCATTGAACGATTACTGCCTGGAGGTTCGACTGAACGAGCAGTTAGTCGACATCATCCCACACTCGAAGGTTCTATCGCGTCCTGTGCGCCTTGTAGAAGTTCTCAAACACTTCCACATCGACGTTTAACAGACGAAAAGTGCCTCACCAATCATCAAAAATGCTATTTCACTACCTCTTCAATTGCCGTATTGTTTTGTACTACAATAACCGAAAAGTTATTTTCGGTATATGAAATCTCACAACTAGACATCCCGTTTGAATAAAATGTGCGAGAAATACGCGATTGCAATGGAAAAACTGGTATACGGATGGAGGGCAGTTATACACGTATAGGGTCGACAGTCTGGCATCTAGCTATTATACGAGTAAATTCTCTAAAAAACAAGTGAATCACTAGGAAAATTAAAAAAAGGAGGATTTACCTAGACCTTTTTAAGTCAACATAAATGCGGAACTATCCTATACCATCCAAAAAATCACTGATTGCCTGTTATGGCTGATAAAGCGACTAAGTGTATAAGCCAGAAATTCATGGATCTGTTAATCTCTACGGTGGGGAAGACGAGAATGGTCCTATGGCGGATTGCTACAGACAACGAACTATCTCTCTAAGCGTAAGTCAACCCGATCCCGTTCGGTATCCGCACTAAGAAGGTAAAAGGGCCAGAGGTATGCGCTAAGCTCGTGTGTTTAGCGTGTGGCGTGCTACGTCTGATTTCTGCTAAGCAGGCATCGCCCTTTGATTGGTTGAGAGAGTTGTTCTCGAATGCGATTTGTTGTGCTTGGCGCTTCTTATTGGGCAGCTTACTTGCTGTAGCCGTACGCCACAGTCCTCAATCACACCGGGAAGCATATCCACAACCTGCTCGCTCAAACACACCTCGTCTCGGTGGCCCAATTATTACCGTGGCATCACGAAAGACTACTTTAAGAATGTTTATCCTACTTCAAAAGTATTAGGAGGTTAGACTGGCGAATAGAAGAAACATATTGGTAGTACTCACCGCCAGGTGAAGATGGGCAGTGGTGGAGGAAGAAAGCCGGGTTGCAAGGGAAGTGAATGATTCGTGAGGAGAGGCAGAGATGCTCAGTTTCACCACATTTAAGACTCGTAGGACGCGACTTACAGCCCTCAGCACACGCTTTCGCATTGATGGGACCCAACACAGCAACCATCAGCAGGAGCATTTCCTCACGTCCGAACCACAACAACCATCGAGGGCTTTTGATTCCTCTCGAAATTCGATCGTGCAGACTAGGCGTTCCTTTAAAAAGCCTTCAACAATTCACGTAAAAGTCTACCATTAATTCACGCTAATTATTCCATTTCATTTTTATTCAGATATACTATCTAACTCATATAATTATGAAATTAAATGTTAGCTTCCTCGTTCGTATTATTTTATTAGCATTCAAAATTAACTGCAAATATGTGGATATATTTTCTAATCTATCCCAACTGTTTACTGTTGACGTCTTTTGTCAAACTGCGCTCTTCACTAGAAAATAAGCAGCGTTCCTTACCCCAATTCTGATTGGACTCATTTTACAACTCAACGAAAAAAAAAACGATATTTTCACTGTTAGTGGCTGTCTCAGAAGATTATCACTGGTACTCAATGTAATTGTGGGCGAAGAGAACGAATTTACCGCATCGTTGCAGGAGGGAAATCACCAAACCGCCAAAACCACGAAGGCATTCACATTCAATAAGAATATGGCCACAGATTATCCCAGCCTTTACCTACACACCAAACTCACTTCACCTCATTAATGAATTGAAAAGTGCCGGTGACCTAGCCAAGTCATTGGAGCAACCTTCCACAAATGCACCTGTTTAAGAAACAATGGAGCTGGCAAAAACGTCAAGCAATAGCCTGTTTACTCGAAATCATAAAGTCGGGAGAGTGGGGTTTCTCAATCACAATCGAGGGAGATAAAGACGTTAGGGAAGAGGGCGGGGTTCTACAATCCAGTAGGCGCCTGTGGCGGGGTCGGAGTGGGGTTGTCTTCACCCACCGTCGCTTTGTCTGCTGAGGGCACCGAGAGTGCAAGTGTGGAGGGTGGCGAGGCAACACTGTCCGAGGGCATTTTGATTGGTTGCAGCGGAGCCAACAGGTGGTGCCGTCGACCCGAATCCTCACCGCCCAGACCCCAGGGCAGCGCTTCGCGCAGGTCCGATTCAGAGTAGCGCCGCGGCTGTTTCCGTAGACGAATGTGTAAGACCTCCAGGCGCTGCTGAAGCTGCAATAAAAACACCAGGGGCTTTCTCTTACCCATGGACCAAAGGGCGTTTGATTTAACTATACTTTTTCATCAACTACATTATTTTCTCCCCTTTGCATAGGCTTTTCAAAGTGCTATATTACTGAAACATGATAAGAGCTTTTAATAAGCTTCAGCTAATATGCCCCATTTTGAGGGATTCAATATTTCTCTATGTTCTTAACTTAGGCTTAATATGATAACTTAAACAATTACAATCCGCCAAAAAATCCAATGTATTTTTCCGCCTTAATTAATTAATATTAAGAATTCCACGAAATGATACCAACTGAAATATACTTCTTCAGAAGTTGGTCCCCCCCCCCTTATTTCCTCGGGAAATACAGAGCTGAAGTGAGTAAACTCGCAATGAATGGAAAAAATCCAACTCACCCTCGTAGTTTTTAAGGGAAATGTGTGGTCGAATGTTAGAGTAGAGTAGACTTCTAGTTCTTTACTTTAACGCACCCTGCTACCCCGCAGTCAAATGGGTTGTAAGAAAAGACTCCAGCCGATAGCGTACGATTTGACTCTTTAGTATGACTGTGGGGCTTCACGAAAGACTCAGGCCTCATCAAGGGCTGACGCACACAGCGACACGCGCGCCAAGAGGATGTGTTTAACCTGGTGATGTCTGCTCTCCGACGCCCAACCAGCATGCAGATGAATCAAGCTCTTGCGCTATTACAAGCCTACACAGTGTACAGTTCTAGGCGCTAATTCACAGAAAACTCATTTCAATGGGGCAGTTGAAGTTGGCTGAACCTGAGAGAAGTTGGGCCTGGCATCGCGGGAGAACTGGCAGGAGTCCTCGACGATACACCTCAGCTCGGGCGGCACGTCGGGGCGGATGGCCTTCAGGTCGGGCCGGAGGATGCCCTTGCCGACGAGGAAGAGGATCTGCTCGCGGCTGTTGTGCCCCCGGAAAGGCAGCTGACCCGTTATCAGCTCGTACACCACGATGCCAAAGGCGTACACGTCCGACAGATTCGTATACGGAGTCTCTCCCTCCATCCGCATCACTTCCGGCGCCTGTAGGGAGACATGCAAAACTACCCTTATGGGCTTGCGGTCGTTTACCCGATGGGACTTAACCTGCCCACCTGAGTCTCTGCTCTACCCTGGAGGTGCACTGACTAGTAATCAGCTGCTATGAATAGCCTCTGCTTTTGCACGCATCGCACAACGTCAGATTCTATCACTCTGATCCCCCGTTACCCGGGGTTCGATGAAACCCTAACAACACTCCCAGCACAGTTTCATTTCATAAGTTTGAACACCTTCGTTCGGAATAAATGGTTAAGCTACCAAACGAATGCTGGTAGTGTGAAGGACCCAGGTCGGGAGAATAAGGTGGATGAGGAACTTTCTCCCAACCAAGTTCTTAGATCTTCTGTGAGGTATTTCCTGCTGTATGTGAGTCATGTACTGTCCTGTTGAAACATCACCCCCTTTCAATTCAATGGAGACGGTCTTTTTCCCTCCCAAAGCTAGACTGATAGGCCCTAATTCCTGACGGTAGATTTGAGCATTAATTGTTGCTGCATCAGGTGATTGCAATGCAAAGCGCATTATTCCTTGGCAATCCCAATACCAGATTGATCGAAGAAGAACTTTCCTCCCATGAAGATACCTTCTCGGCTGTGGCTGTGGCTGGGGTCTTTCCCTCTCTTACGAAGCCGCCACTGTCTACAAGATCCATTTTTCGCCTCTCGCCAGCCACAAGCCCATCACCCAAAAAAGGTGGAACAAGTTGGCGAGAATGCAAAGAAGAGCAGATGTTTTCGGGTAATTCATGAAGCAGCCACCCATTTTTCAAGTTTTTGAAGCTGACGATGGCGGATGGAACTAAGTTTAATTGCCGATTTCTCAACTGAAAAAGCAGGATAAGCTTCTTCAAGGGCTCTTTCAAGAATCTTATCATCATGAAACTCAACTGGATGTCCTGCTCGATCTTTATCGGCGTAGAGGGTGCAACCTCCACTTCCGAAGAATTTCACAAGCCATCTCGTGCGACCATCTTCTTTCATTCACATATTCCTCTCCATAAACTGCCAGAGAGTTTCTGGCTACCCGGCTGCTACTGAGTTTCCTTTCCTGGATCCATAAAAAGTATGTCCCTCCAATGATTCTTGGGTAATCCATGTTAACAGGTTTTTCATTAAGAGAATCGTAATTTATTTATTGCCCTGTAAAACAAAATTTGATCACTTTACATTAATCTGAGCATGCAAATGGTGTCCAACGCCACTAAACATAAAGTACTCTTTAAATTTCGTTCAAGTTAAAAGAGGTAAATTTCAGACAGAACTTATGGGATGGAGGATTTATCAAAGCGAATGCTCCAATGGCGTTAAATGCGTTCTTTCATGTAAATGGTTTCAGTTTAAATCTCCTTTCCCCATAAACTCTATTCATCTCCGATTGTTCTCTGATTCTCAAAGTCCACTTCAGGACATATCAAAGCACACCAAATTCTCACTCAGTCCGGACTTAAGATTCGACTTCCACTTTTTCCTTTCTTCCAAGCTGCAAGACCCGTATTTCTCCTACCTTCATCTTAATTTGCAAAATTCCTGTGTGCTACCATCGCCCCTCAATCTCCCATTCAATCTATCACTTAATGCGTAGTGGGTTAGAGCCCTCCTCGAGTGTTGAGTGCATGGTTTCAAATGGCCACATCTCACAGAGGAATTTTATTCACATTGGAAGGGTATCACTCCACCCCCCTCCACACTCGCATAATGTTTTCTCGAGCTCGTAAATAGGGTAAGTGCAATCCGATTCGGCCTTTCTTAAGATCCTTTACTCGAAGTCTACAAGTTTTAACCTCGTGAGCTATGATCCAGCAAAATGCAGAGATGAGTAAATGAAAGTTAAGTTGGTCTAAAAGTGGCGTTTGCACTCACCATCCAGAAGATGGACCCGCTGGGCTGTCGCGAGCCGCCCTTCCAGGTTTTCATCGTAGCTAGACCGAAGTCCCCAATCTTCACTGTGCGCTCGTGCAGGAAGATGTTGCTCGACTTGAGATCACGATGCAGAATCTTCTTCGCATGCAGGTAACTGAAGTTGAGACAAACAATTACTCCCTTAATGTAGGGTTACAAAAACATCGAAGTGCTTCGTGGCCTCATTTTTGTTACGCCTATCAGACCTTTCTCTACAGAGATCCGGTTACATCTCGAGGCCCAGTTAGTGACCCATGCTATGACCAATCTTTAGTAAAGGCCCTATGGTTAACGTGGGCTTGGTGGCTCTTTCAGTCCTCATAGTTCCCGTTAGCTAATGCCAAGTCAAAACTCCGTCCTGCCACTCGAGGGAGGCACACACCCCATGGTCATCCGGTCTCAGTTGCATCGGAGCTCCTGGGAGTGAACACTTTACTCCTCAACACAATTCCTCCCTTTGCAGTTTTACCTACACCCCGTAGTCGTTCGGGATGGAAACCTAATTGGACCGTCTTGCGAGGGCACGATTCATACAAACTTTTTAATTGTTTCAAATCGCATCGGGCACCGGGCTAACCCCTGCGCTTATTCCTGCTGTTTTTGATCGTCAGAACTTACTACACAAATTCATACCGCCATGGAACGGCATCTTTGTAAGTACAAATCCAATCCATTGTCACCCAACTTTTCTAGGGAGCTTCAGCAGAGGGCCCACTGACCATCATTCACTTTTCAGGTACTGGAGTAGGTTTTTACGATCGTCTACCTTCCCTTAGATTAGTTTTATTTGTGGTGATCCTAAGGTGGCCTGAGAGTACCATCGCGCCCCAGTCCATGAACATGTTAATCCCCCTTTAATTGAGTGCATCGACCTGATGTAATTGACCAGGTTGTTTACCGATAAATCAGATCAACCATATCATAACACAGCTGTCTTCACTGACACACAGCTGGCTAAAAACACTCTGGGACGGACGTCTTCTCTCTTTCTCTGGTTTTGGGGACTCTCATCTTGCCTGTGGCAGTGGATCCAGCTAGAAAGAGAACCTAAAAGTGACCTACCCGCTACATAGTGATGGATCCACGGCTGCATTTCTACTATGCCACTGATGACGCGTTCTACGGAGCCGCACGTCTTTTATTCGCACAATGGCCCACAAAAAGGTAGTTTTACGATCTGAAATACCCGGGAGAGATTTGTGAGGGGTTACTGCGTGTGTTGCAACCCATTCAACAATATCAGAACCCTAGCAAACGGGTTTATGAAGTAGAAAAGGGACGGGTGTGGATCAGTATGTGAGGTGAGGGAGAGAGGACTTACTCCATGCCCTGGGTGGTCTGAAGCGCGATGTCGACCATCTCCTCGACGTCGAAGTGGCGCTCGTGAATGTGGATGTGCTTGTAGAGACTAGAGCCCTCGCACCACTGCGTGATTATCGCCAGTCGCGGCTTCGACACGCAACCCATAAACAGCAGGATGTTCGTGTGGCTCGTCTTCCTGCAACACCACCACCACTACTGACCAGTAAAAACTACCACAAGTGAAGAAGTTTGTGGCTGCACTTTCACAGAATGGTTCATTCCATCATGGTCAGATCGCCTGGTTCCGAATGACGACAACATCAACCACCAGAACCCACGTACCAAATTGGTAGTCACGTAGGGAACCTTAAGATTGCTTAAAACCATTAAGACGGAGGTATGCTAAAATCCATGAATCCTTCTGCCTGACGAGTATCAGAATGTGCACACTTCCTGCTTCCAGCCCAACCATCCTAGGATCTATAACGTGGTTATTTTCAGCTACTAAACCCTACCTTTTTAATTATCCTTTCTTCAAGAGAAATCGCTAAAAAATATACTGATAGCAAAATAAATCTACACTAGTAATAAATAAATAAGTAACGACTTTATTTCGGAAGCAAGATCCAATTAATCTTCGATTAGCCAGAACGAGTAAAACATTTGATGTAGGGATTAGAGGGCTTGTAAATAATGGATCGAGTAGTCATAAACAACATTCCGTTTTGATACAGAACATCCCACAATAGCAATACGAATACAGGAAATCGAGTGGACGATAAGCCCTACACCGGATGAGTCAGTAAGCAATAAGGAAGAACTCACCGTAGCACGTTGACTTCATTCTTGAAGGCCTTCAACTGGGGTGGCGTGGGATCCACAACGGTGAGCTCCTTGATGGCGACATCACCGTGCCAGTAGCCCTTGTAGACGGTCCCGAAGGAACCCGAGCCGATTCGAGGACCCTTCTGGATCTCCTCTGCCGGGATCTCCCACTTGTCACTCGAGTCGTACCGCTACGCGAGCGCACATATAAAAACGATGAATGCGCATGGGAACTATCGCCTAGGAAAGTCATATGCAAGGCTTGATGCGAAAAAATCTACAAGTAAATTAAGGAAACATGTGTGTAGGTCTTCTTTAAAGATACGACAGCTATGCTGTTGGTGTTGGAATTTGCGGTATAGCCCTACACAGTGGGGCCCAACCAAACACTCACAGTCCACCCAGTATACAGCCTCCGCCCATTACTAACGGCATCCATTGAGCACTCCAAAGGGCTCACACACTGCTACAGGTCCCTAGGAGAGCACCTGCCTGCCTCCTCAATCGAATTAAGCTCTTTCCAACTCGCCATTTCGCATGTTAGTCGGTGAAGATCCCGCAACATCTAGTCCATAATATTGAACTTTAAGACTGGGGCTGATTCAAAAGAACCAGTGATGGAACGAAAGATCGCAGCATAGACTTGAATCAGAAAAGTTAAATCGACTTGTCCATGTCTTTAAGAAATGCGTGTCGTATACCACTGTCGGGAATGGAGTACTTTCATATTGAAAATATCGAGTCAATAGTTCAACAAATTTGATGGATATTCCAATCATATTCAATTACGATTGAATTGTAGGATACCCATTTCACTGACCGAATTGTATTTAATATTAGCTATCGAAAAGATTAGTCGACCACTGCACCCGCTATATGACGTGTTTTTAATCCTCTTCCCCACTTCTTCACCGATAAGAGCACACTACGCTATCTGTTGCTGACTTACGATGACAGTGTGGTAAGTGAAGCCAAAAAACGTGCGTTGGATGGAAACGACCAAAAGTACGCGAGCAGAACCCCTAGATGTCGATGGCAAATTAAACCTAGTAACTTACGAGACCCGTGTATAGATAATGGATGATGTCGGTTGATTAATCCGTAGACGATAAATGTTCAGCCTGGTCATTTCCCAATGGTCGACTTTAAGAGAGTTACCTGGCGTTGTTTGGGAGTAGAGACCTCGGACTTCTCCATCATCAACTTCTGACGCTCTTCAGACATCGGTTCGGGGCTCTTCAATTCCCCCGAGTCCCCTCCGCCACAACCTCCTCCGACAGAGCCCGCACCAATGCCGCCAAGACTGACTTGATTGCCTTCCATAGGCTGAATATCGGAAAAGTGCAAGCCTACTAAATCTTGGAGTTGCTGTGAGAAGGTCAAAATTTACACATACAAAGCAGGATACCGACAATTAGGTCCCGATGAGTCCAGATATCCAATACACACTTTACGCCGCAGACCCCAAACAATAATATTGCGCTTATTACTACAGACACGTTCACAGTAGGGGGCCTTCCGTGTGTTGGCTCGAAAACTGCTTCCTTGGCAAGCTAGAATTCCTAGTGGATTTGCAATTTTAACTTGCAGTTTGTCAGTGGAGGTGGCACAAAAATGGCACCGTCTGATCATAAACCTTCTAATGGTATGCGCGGTCGTCGCATTTCGGTCTCTGTCCTAGTTGACTAATTTCTATAAAACGCTTCGTATTCTTCATTTAAACTTCGCTAAAAGGGACTAGATGACACTTTCATGTCAAATGAAGATGACAAGCGATACGTAGTCGTCCGAAAGACAAACCAGACCGGGAGGGACAACCTGGCTTGTCACATTAGCTGGAGACAGAAATTCTAACCACATGGAAAAGTGGCCGTATATAAATAAAAACTAGTGTCCGTGCAGAGACCTTGACAGGCAGAGCCCACGGGAAGGGCACCTGGGGGTTAATGTGGTGACAGACGTTGGGACTAGAAGAGGAGCGTTCACGGGTGACCGCCGTGAGGAATTTGCCAGAGCTACCAGTCCCGCTAGCGTCTTGCCCACCCACCACCGCCGCCGCGACATTGGCAGTCTCGTAGACGCAAAACTGCGCCGTCGCGGCTGCACCCACCGCCACGGCTGCGGAGGTGCAACACTCACCACTCCCATTGCTGTTCTCGGTCGACAGCCAGTTGGAGCCTCGCTGACCGCCACATGTAAGTCTACAAGCAGTCGGAGAGAGGCTAGCTTTTTAATGCACACGAATGGTGGTACGCGAAGCCCGAAACGATTATAAGAACCTGAGTGCATGATATTGAGGTTACCACCAATTTTATCAGCCGGCTAAACGGGGGGTAGGAGTAAGCCTGAGACTAAAACCTCAGCTGATTTCGGGGTTCATGCGTAATCCTAAGTTACTATTATCTTCTCTGCCACATTTTTCTTAATGCTATTGCGAGCATTACATCAAGTTTCGAACCAATTCAGTTACTAGACCTCACTAACTGAAACAAAGTTAAATTGAAAAAAAAACCTACGTTGTGGTAAGCATAAAATTTGTAACACAAACATCATCTAGCTCAAATAAGCGGAATGCATGCATCATAAATTGGAGTTCACAGCGGAGAAAAAGCTGGAGGTCTCATGGTCAAACATTGACTATGAGGAAACCAAGGAGCTCTTTGTGAGAACTTGTCAGAATTTACTCAAACAGTTAGTCGTCTGTTAGCTCAAAAAAGCATTAAACGTAGGTCGTGTAGATAAATCAAAGTTTGTTACATGAGAGTAAAACCCCATAACTCACAGGCGTTGGAGCTCGATTAAACTGTCATCCTCAGGTGGTTCGATAAAGAGCTTCTTGAGCCGCAAAAAGCATCGCTGGTGAAACGCTAGTCCACATATCTTGCACGTAAAAGCGAAAAACACCAGCTTCTGGCAGATACTGCAGACCTGGGTCTCAAAGAATCTCCGACGCTGGAACTCATGTTTCGGACGACGGTCAGTGTGTTCATCGTTGAATTCCACCACCAAGTCTCCTGAAGTTAACGCCACCGCTGCTGCATCGTCATCCCAGAGGACCAGATTGCCCGAAGAGACACTGTACACTGAGAGATCCTCAATTCGGTAGGACCGATGAGAGAGTTTCTTCTCCAGAACTTGGCATATCGTCTGCCCTGGACAAACTTCAACAACTGTGAACTGATTATCCGGGAGATGGGCTCTAAGCTGATACTTTCGGATGGGCAGACGGGGTTGAGGTGGACTCATGGCCGCCCAAGAGTCTTCGGTGTTGGGTCGAATTGCCCCCATTCTGGCACGAGAAAAGCTTGAGCTCTCGCGTTTGTAGTCTTCGATAGCTGCTTCAAGTTCCTCCAACTCTGTACTGTACATTTCAATGACAGCTTGGATGGGGTTAATATCATTGGAGACTTCGTCATACTCGCGGGTGAACATGCCAAAATAATCCTCTTTGTTGCGAATAATATCAAGTAGCTTGTTCGTTTTTTTTTGAAGCACATCACTGATGAGACGGAAGTTGTCAATCTACAAAGTCCTGTACATCCAAAAAAATTAGTAGACCTACCTTCGACTTCAGCAGGTCACGGTTCTTCTCCAGAGTGACGAGGTTGGTATTGGAATTTCTTCGATCCATATTTTGGTTTAAACTATGGAGCTACCAAAAGCGATTATTAAAAAATCACTTATGAAATCTCAAAGTATTGGTTCATTCAAGAAATAGAGTGCCAAGTGGCTCCTGAGAGGAATTTTTAAGGGATTGTTCAAGTAAAGTGATAAATGTGCACTACAGCGTGCCAATTTTCCGAGAACTCGTAGTAAAAACGGATGGTAACAATATTTAATTACTTTTCGGAGTATATTATCGTCATATTTTTCAAATGAATGAATACAAGAACACATTTGACTAACATGAGAGCCTCACAAATCCGTAAATCATCGAGAATTTGTGTACATCGGCCCAGATTCAAAAGTATTCAGTTTCTGATACTTGAGATAAAAGACCGGATTGGACACAACGGGAGCTCACCCGCCTAGCGCAGTAGCGAACGCTCCCCCAGAGTGGCCTTTAGGAAAGACTTAATGATGTAAATAAACCAAAGCTCAATTCACCACGAATCCGAGAAAAAAGTCATTTTCAACCATTATTAAACATTTATACAAGTAAAAGTGTTTATATTTTGTTAAAATTTACCGGCCGTATTTTCTCTGTGATGTAAGTGGCAATTTACTGATGTCACGTGGCAATACTACACCACTACCAGTACGGAAAATTAGCTCTTCAAACCCTAATCACAGTGCTGATTCATTAAAAATGCCAGTCAATACCCATAAATAAGAATTGCGTTCATCTTATATTCTCTTAGACTTCATAGGGATCGAGTCTAATACATAAATATAGGTCTAATATGTGGATGGCAAAATTGATCTCATTGATTAATTGATTCATTCGAATTCTCTTATGCTTAAATCCACTTTGGAAGCAAAAATTAATCTACCAGATTCCGAGAAGGCTAAAAGATTTTGAGGTTCTCTTGAAACGTTTTGTTTCAGGTTCTGCCTTAGTAATAAATAAAACGTTTAGCCATCACAATTCTAGGGTCTCTTCAACACTTTCAGTATCCGCAAGTGTTTCATTGTCCTTGCAACTCCAAAGTGTTCCGTTTAAAAAGTTTTAAGGCATCTCACTAAACGTGACATTTGTTTAATACATTGTAGTATCCGCAAACTGGGTATAAAAGTAATCAGCATAAATAAGGATATATATTCATGATGTCAATGAGTAATAAAAGTTCATTTCATGATTCCTCTGTCCGTCAAGGTATGTCATTTTCATTCTAGAGCCCCAAACTACACTATTTCATACTGATCTGCAAAATGATTAATATTAAACTTTAACGGGAAATGAAGTTTCAAGTAAACACCAGAATTAATAAATGTCTCAAAATCTTTCGAAATCAGTCTCTATTGAAGAGAATAAACAGAAAATAATGGAGACGACTTACTGATACTGCTTTCATTTTATTTTCAAAATCTCTCTTTGTATTTTCATCGATTGAAAATGTAGGCTTAACTTGTTCTCTGGTAAGTCCCACTGACCACGTAACTACTTGAAACAGCAGTCTTCATCCAATGCTAACCAAAGTATCAGTATCAGAATTTTTAACAGTAAAACACTAATGGGCTTTCCACATTTAGGATTCAGTTCTTGAAAATGGGTTTTTACTACACATCCATGACTCCGAAATCCACAAATGTCTTGTAATCTAAAGGGGAAAAAAGCAACTGTTCTCTGCCTAATAGAGGATTAAATTTCATATTGCCATCCACTAGTTAAATACATTGATCTAAAGCTCATTTTGGAGAACTGCTCAAATTGGCTAGATCATCTAGATACATAGCTATTGTTTAGTACCTAAGATTACGCAGTATTTTCTGAATTCTTTTAAATATCCATCCTTGTACGTACTATCGTATGTCTTCTGCCATTTTGGGCTTTTGCAATTTCTATTTGAAAAATTGACACTGCTACAAGACAGTCGTCAATCAACTTTATATTTAGAACTTCCTGTTACATAACTGTTGCAGGCTTTTATTAAAATGGAAATAAAAATATTTATTACGAGACAATAAGTCTTTAAGGAGTATTTGGTTTATTAATAACGCTTACGTAAACTTGACCTTATGTTGTTTGTTTGTTTCGGGCAAGTAAATTTTAGCATAAGCGCGTTCGCTGGGATATACTGAATTGGGCGGATGTCTGCCATCGTTCGTTTTTTCTCTCTTCGGTGGCGTAGAAGCAATAAAAAGCCGGAGCATAGCGGTGTGGCAGAAATGTCACACGGTTCGTTTGATGGGAGTAAAAAGAAGTCCTCTGACCTAGAATGTGTTGTTGAATACATCGACGGCACATGTACCACATTCTTCCTTCCAGTAAGACACATTCCTCTTATTATTGTCAGAAAAATGCTGATGGAAGTAAGCTGTACGATCTTGCATTTGCTTTTATTGGACTCAATGATGAGAGAGAATATTTTGGACTTCGCATAGATGATAAAATTAAGGTTTGTTCTGTTACTGCGTTTATCACTATAACAGCCCTGGGTAGATCCAACAAAAGCAATAAGGAAGCAATGTCGAGGTTTGAATGCTATTTAAATAAAACCACCTCTAGTCGGACCTCCTTATCGCTTTCTAATGCAAGTGAAATTTTTCTCGGCTGAGCCACAAAAACTTCGGGATGAATATACCCGCTATTTGTACGTTCTTCAGCTGAGAAAGCAGCTGGAAGTTGGAAATTTGAAATGTCCCGATGACCAGGTTGCGGCCGAACTCGCGGCTTTCCTACTCCAAGGTGACTATCCAGTTTTATTCTAATTATTTAAAAAATAAACCTGTAACAGTTTATTTACGTTTCAATAAATGACATTTTAGGTGAATTTGGCGCATGGAATGTACGTCAACATACGCCAGCTTTTGTCTCGACTATCCCATTCTACCCACCCGATCGTCAAACTGAAACACTTGAACTCGCGATACTTCATGAATACCAGAAACTTAGGTACGAACCATGGTTTTACGGAACTCATTGAAGTATTTTAATTATTTATCTGATCTTTTTGCTTACTTAGATCTCGAGACTGGACTCCAGAAGAAGCGGACAGAATGTTCCTTGATAGAGTTAGGTTTTTGCCTAATTACGGTGTTGATATGCACATTGTTAAGGTAGGCTACCCACATTTATCTTAGCCTGCTTTCTAGCATCACTAATGGTATCTATCACTTTAATAGGGAAAAGACAACGAAAATTACTCACTCGGTCTCACACCTACGGGGATCCTTGTTTATGAAGACGATCAAAAGATTGGCTTATTTGTCTGGTACGTGGCTTGAAAATTGCTTAATGTATTGTCATGAAAGCCCTTTAATTTTTGAATATCATGACCTGCATTTTACTACATTATTTTTAACCAGGTCTATGATATTGAAACTGGATATGCACGGCAAGAAACTGAAGTTGGTCGTTGCCGAGGAAAATGAGCAGGCTGTGAGCTCTTTGTTTTTGCTTTTTTTTCTGTTGACATATTGTTTATCCTTACGTAAAGTCTGGTGATGGACATTTCCAGCCATTTAGAATGGAGATGATGATATACTTTAATTGACAATAATTTTAACTCTGTTTGATACCTGCAAACATTAAATTAACCACCGATGTTCCCTTTCTTCCTCTGATCTACCTGCTACGCAGAACCATATTAAAAAGATAAAATGAAATTTGATTCATAGATTTCGTGCTCACCTAAAATTGACGCTTCTGTTAAAGCACTTGAATTGAGGCACAAGTTTTACATATTTTGGAGTCAAAATTTACTCAGACTAAAAAAGTTCTCAAGCCATTTCTAATATTAGCTTACCTCTTATCAAACTCTCGCTGCTGTTAGCATTTCGCCACTCAAAACCCACGAAACCTAACGAATTTAGAATCTCTTTTACTATCTATACTAAGACTCTGCTTCTAGGTAGTGTTTAGCCTGTCCACTGCTCCAAAGAATAACTACATACGCTTCTACGTATCTAGCTCTTAGTCTATGCTCTCCCACGTACCCTTAAACCAACACACGTGTGTAGGCCACAAGGTGCAGTCGTTGGTACTCTAGTGTCTGAGCTCCCTATCACAAGCCGTCAGTATTCGCGCTTTCGCGCACTTATCGATGGGGCGCACATGAGCGCACCCACATCTCATAGCTCTCACGCCAACCACACTCAAGCCTACTTAGTGCCAGTGCGCTTCTTCACTCAAGGCCTGATCAAACAAAGTGTCGAAGGTCAAGAGGCCTGCTAGCTGCGAGCAAACTCCTACGAGCTTATTACGAGGACATTTTTTTGTTGATTGCACTCGATGTTTCATTAGGCACCAAGAGTCCCAACACAAACCGAGTGGTCAAGTGACTTTCATTTAGACACGGTGTACTAAATTTGAATAGAGACCTGGAATTTCATTCACAATTGCTTTGCTTTTGACCCACAATTTCTTGCGTCTATTTATAAAAAGCTTTTGCAAGATGTTTCTGTTTTAATTCACTTATTAAGTTAAAAGGGGACAATCTTCCGCAATGATTTCCGTAGAAATTGCTTTTCCTAGGACACCTTTGGATATTGTAACGCCCTCATTTGATGACGCAACCCATTCGTTTATCAATACAATCTCTGTTCAATATTGAATTACGTACAATATTTACTAAAGGGATCTAATGCATAAGGTCTTTAATTCCTCATCCTAGCATGAAGTGGTGCAGCAAGTCATGAAGTTCGGTGATATTGCGTAACTAATAGTGATTTACAATTCACTTTATTACCATTGTGAATTTCATTGTCCAGAGTAATAATAAAGATGCACATAATATCTTCGTTTCGAAAGACGACATCATGTAGCTACACCTAAATGTAGAGATCAAAGGTATCCCGACCTACCCTGTTTACTGACTTGGTTACATTTGATTAACTGGTTGTATTTGACTTCGGATTGTCTCCAATGTCTAATACTCTAAAAGATTTCATTTTTTACTTTACTCTTATTCATAGCATTATTGACTAGTTGTAAGCAGGCTCGGTGTAGTGATGATCACAGTCATTCATCAGTATTGTGAAGCAGATTTTGTGCCCAAAGTCATTTGGTGAAAAATGTGTTACTTTCTTTACACCTTTGTCACATATGTCTGGTGACGGATGTATAATATGTGCAAACTATGATTATGTCAAGCCCTGTGCAATCTATATCATAGTTTCTACGTCTATTTTAAGCCGATAGGATTCCTAATTGACCTTAACGACTTGCAGCGCAGAGTAATGGAGCATACATTCGTCTTCGTTCTGCCTGACACAAGGGCCTGCAAGCACCTCTGGAAGTGTGCTGTCGAGCACCACGCCTTCTTCCGTCTTCGGGGCATTCCCAAGCCGCCTAGCAAGCTTCAGCAGTTCTTCCGTCTCAAGTCGCGCTTCTACGCCAGCTTCCGCACCGAGCACCAACTGGCTCAAGAGAACAGTTTCGGTAGCAGCTCCTTCCGCCGTCGCAATACGTCGACGGGTCAGTCACTGCGGTCGGACGCCAGTGCCAAGACCCTCGGCCGGTCCAACAGTGGCCCCGGGGTGACGCGCTCCAGTAGCAGCTTCAAGCGGGTTTCCACCAGGAGGGTGGCAGCTCGTCCGAGCTTCGTCAATAGACCTCAAACCGCGCCGAAATCTCAGCCATTGGCCCAACCGCGGTCCCCAATCAGACCAGCTGTGGCGGACTCAAGAAGCCGTAGCCCCAATAACCCCGACTCCCCGTTGTAAGTCATCTAAGTTCTTTCCATCCCTAGAGTGAGACCCCATTTGCAGTGGTATTTCGTGCTTCTCGGGCTCTTTACATTCTCTTAAATCTCGTAATCATCTTCGTAGAGGCCAGAATGCTCTCGAGCAGGTAAAGACTTGAGGCAATCAGGATTATAAATGCGAGCTGAATTCCATCATACATTAAACAAACTTACATCAGAAAGATATCCATATTAAGCCAACTAACTGTTGCAATTGTATCCAGTTTAAGAGTTAAAAAGCCACTAACATTTAGCTCAATCTGACTCCATTTGTCACCGATATTCGTATCTTTTATGCTCTCTTTGTACCATCAAAGTGGTATTTCATATTGTTGCCACGAAAAGGAAGATTAAACCACTAGGTTAAAAAAGTGCATCTCTCTAGAATCACTCACACGTACCCGCATTTTTGGTACCGCAGGCATCATGAATTTTCGTTAAATACCTTTTTAATCTACCCATTCAATAAGCACTAATTCCTGGTAGTAAATCAATGTTCATTCTGTCACAAACTACACACGCATAGACTTTTCATACTTGTAATAGACTGTAGCAGATCTGTTAGACTTTTTTAGTACAGTTAAGTCAACAGTCCCGTTGACCCCTGTGCCATTGAGGCGCGCACTCCGGGGTCGAGAAGATGTTGCCACTGGCAATCGACAAGGCCTGCATTGAGGCAGTTTTTGGCAAAACATTTGCCTTACTTCTGTAACCTTTCTAGTACATTTAAGTTTGCAATTCAATAATAAGTTCCACGTTTGATTTTGTGTTTAAGAGCTTTAACTTTTAGGATTTCACTGGATTTGACTACTTGAAGGTAGACTTTCATATTTTTATTTTGGTAAAAATATTCTGAAATAACTACTTTTTTATACAAATCACTTGATTTATTTAGTTAATTTGAAAAAAAATTAACAAAATCTTCTACTATTCCATCTAAATGACAGGTGGATTATTTGACGTAACATATTTTACGACTTGAATGTTCCACTAAATCTTAAACGAGGGTTTGGCTAGTATTTTTCTCGATCTATGGGGGCAGATGGTGTATTTTGTTTCATTTGCAAGTGATGCGGAGTCTGATTACTATTTATGAAGGCACTTATTGAGATAAGCGGTATGGATTCTAGTTACTTACCTGTCGCCAAAGAAATGATGAACCGAGAGAAAGCGTAGCTTCTTATATTGCCATTCCATGGATATTTCGAGACCCCTCATAGTATTTTGTACATACACACGCTTTGCTACTAAAAGTAATTAACTGAGTTATAAGCTTACAATTCATTAAAAAGCCTTGGTGGACGTATACACCGGAGGAACTCGTAACACGCATTTATAAATAGCAGTGATTTATTGATAAACATCTTTTACCGAACTTCACAAGAACTTAAGGATAGAAGAGAAGGAAACTGATTGAAAATGCATTGTTGGATTCCCACTACACACTCTTGAGTTTTATTAGGCAATTTAGTAGCACCACTTCTATACGTTCATCCAATTCCAGTTTCTGAGCGTTACTTGCCTCATGATCACCATGTATGTTAGACTCACTGAATCGAAGTAGTAAGTATGCTACTACTTAGTGATTACTAGCAATTATATTTACATACACATGGAAATTAGTTGTGGTATTTTATAGGTAAACTTTCATTTCTAGCATGATTCAACTCACGAAGGCTTCTCCTGGTGTCACACTTCTAACATCGTATGTGTGCCACTAGTGCATGCATTAATGTGTGCTTGTGTTTAGCAGTAGATTCTGCCTGCTCTGTGAATCACCTCTTACCAACCATGCAACAGCACACATGGCAGGGAATTCGATTCTGCTTACCTTGCATAAATTAGACACTCGTGTATCAACTCACATGAGAAAGTAAACGCGAAGGTGACTAGTCCTGTAGCACAGCCATTTGCATTGCCCATCCGTCAACTGATGAATTAACCGCTGTTTTCAGATTCTGTGTATCAATGCTTGCTTTAAATACAAAACACGTTTTAATGAGGATTTTTACACAAAGAATGGAGGCCGTGCTCTAAAACCTAGGATTATAAAGTAGTATTTTTTCGTCATGAGAGGGATACAAAGCGGATTGTTGTAATTCAAAAAGAGTTTTGGATTATTATCACTTGATTGATATTTATCCATTTGTATATCTAGCACTTCTTAGCAAAGTAGATCTGTATTCGACAGCCGGTAATGGAATTCGCCTGAAACTGCTAAACTATGCAGTTAAATTGGTGCGCGGAGGTTGAACGCCGAATTTTGCGTTGAGTAGCCCTCATACCCACTGTCGGTGGTGACCTCACGATTCTGAATCAATGTGGTGTACTTCTACGCAGAACTTGAGTTTAGTTCGAAGCAATTTGTATGACCCAACTTGTTCTGCTGAATTCACGAAGTTATTGGGAGCTCTGGCAATCTTTAGTTAATAGGCAGGCTCTTCTTAACGTGTAATCAAAACGGTGAACTAGTTAGCTTAGTTCAGAAGATATCTTAGTGAGAACCTTGCAATGTGGACCGGCTTTTTGAGACCTTGGCCTCCCAAAATAGGAAGTAACTTAAAAATTAGTCGAAGCATCTTGATTAAAGTAATTGAAAGGACTCTCGGCTTTCGCTCCTGAAAAACATGAATGAAAATGACACAAAAAAGTACTACTTTATCTTTAGAAAGGAAGTATAAGCAAATAACTAGAAATGTGGGCTTAAACAGGTTCAAAATACTTTTTGTTTCATTCTGAATATTTGAAAATATGTTTGTTGTATCGTTCATTTTTGGTTGTTCATTGGTAACTTCAATAAACGTAATATCCTCCCTAGTTTAAATTTACCGAAACAGAGAACGATAAATTACTTGCATTTCCTGGGATATTTCGTTACTAGATAAACTATTATTTTTTCTAGGCACTTAAAGGTTCATTTGGTTTAACCGATACAGCTACTGAAATGGTAGGAGCTGCTTGAAGGAAGGTTTCTTTAAACTTCTACCCTTTCTCACTTTCCAGTGTTGAATACACAGTGTGAAGCGAAGACTACGGATCAAATTTATGGGAGATGATAAGGAGTGCTTCCCCGTTATCCCAATGTTCCTTCCGCCAAGTGCTGTGACTAACCCCCCACTTCCCAATGCGTCTCACCTTCTTCATCGATCTTATCCGGGCGTCCCTTGGCTGAGTGCCTTTTGCGATTCCTCTGGGTTTCCACCTGTGCCTTCACCGTTTCCTGTATAAAATGCTCTTCAGCCCACTTGCATATGACTTACTCCGTTTTGCATTTGATATGTAGCCTTTGAAAGTACCGGAAAGACGTGGATATATTATCTTTGTTTCAATTGAGAAAATAGTAATGTGGTAATAGATTCTTCGTTGATGCCTCTTTGCAATTGTACGGAAATACCGTACATTGGCCATTTGACTTAAAACGGTCCCAAAACTTTATTGTAATCGTACTATTTGGACAAAAGTCTAACAGAATCGCGTTTTTTAAGCACGTTATCCCTTAGTTGCTATTGAAGAGGGTAATACGTAGAGCATAAATTGGTAATTTAGTCTGTTTGATTTCTTGAAATGTGGATCTGGCATTTTATTCTTCAAGTCGTTTGCTTATTAGCTGCACCTAAACTATTTAAAACATCACCCAGCCTAAAACAATCCTCCTATGATCATATTGGTGCGTGGCCGTGTTCTGCATAGTGCAATTAGAAAGAAAACGATGAAAATGTTTGACATTAATGTGTTTGGCAAGGGGCTTTACTTTGCTCTCGCTAGAGGGTTCACTCTATTACGTGAAGGCTGTTTTTATAAATCAAAAAAGTATCGGACCACTGCAGGGAGAACTGAAGCGGGGCTTACCAAAGGTGTGGGCTCTGGACCTGCATACCCACACAGTTACTTACTGAACCGCGCAAAAACTCGAGCATTAACTCCTTCAGTATCACGTTTGATAGGTGGCATTCTGAAGATTTTTAATCATTTCCAAGGAGAAAGTATACTGAAACATCTAATGCAAAAAGCTGAAGCGTAGTCGACATGACATATTATGCGTCTATTTAAAACTTATTAGGATTGGCTTTCGAAGTTTAAGAGTATCCAATAAGTGGTTAGAAATGTTTTGAAAATTGGTCACATACTCAAACATGGCAGGAGTCACGTTAACCAGATGTTTCAAAATATTTCCGAGAATATTCCCATACAAAGTTTCCTCATCGGCCTTCGCTATTCAGCTAAGAGTTTTATGTTCCAAACCCATGAATCTTTGTCCTATGCAACACTTTCTTGGTCAAAAATGAGTATAAATTGCTTCTAGATGGTCATGACTTCCCCCGATGGGAGATCATATACTAAAAGTGTCTAACAAAAATTATTTTATATTCGATCTTCAGAGATCCTGACAATTATTTACACCTTCTTTTGAAATCATAATATTTAATGCAAATTGCATCCGAAGGTAGTAAAAAGAGAGTAATTTCAAGCAAACATATAAATGATACAATAACTCTTCTACTTATAAAGATAAGTAAAACTGAAAGAGCAAAGAATTAAAACTGCTGAAGGCATCAACAAAATGTCTAAAGAAAGCTGGTCTAGCACTGTATTTGTATTTAGATAATAGAAACACATGCATACAACAGGACAAACTTCATAAATATTATTGAATTTGCCGACGAAAGTGACCTTATGGTGTTTTATTTTCCAGTGACATCGAAGGCATAGAATGCCACATTCTAACATGACTCAGTAGGAATGGTGCTGTTTAGAGTACGAAATTGTGACTAAGTTAGCAAATACATTATCTGACTTAATCTGCTTCCAGAATAGTCGCTTAGAGTGTGACAACCACAAACTGGAATGCGCTCAGTCGGCAGTCGTAGGTAAACTTTGACCTACTTTCCGAAATTGGTTTTCATATGCCTCAAAATGTTTCCATTTTAGAGTCTGCATCTTGATAGCCTATCAGTATGTGAGGTTAAGTGCTTGTTAACAGCATGGTTTAAGTTTGGCCAACAACTAACTCTCGGTGTTTTTAGAATAAAGTTCCGGTTTTTTATCTATCGGTAACTCAATTCTACTAAAATGAAGCCCAGGCCATGTACCAAATCATTTTAATATGTAAATAAAATTTTCCGCCAGTAAAATATATTTAATTAGATTGATTTATTACCCCCAAAGGGCTGGGGATCTCTCCTCAACTATCTCAGAGACAAATTACTGGTTGCAGAAATGCAGCCAACCAGTCAAATCTCACCCGGATTAACTCCGAAATTTAAGATCTCAAAAACCAGTCATCACAAATGCTGTCGGTATCCTCGAACCCCAAGTATACTTCCTCGGTAAAGCAGTACCCGAGTTCTTCCGAAGAAATAACCTTGTTTTTCGTATTCATAGGCCAGTTAGAGCATTCCCTTCATTTAGAATGTTTCTGCAGTTTGTGGTTTGATTCACTTTTTAAGTAGCTAGCGTGTGTAGACACGCCGTTTTAATCTGGTGAGCTACAACTGCGGCCTTGCTTCTTCTTCTTCGCAAACCACACAGGAAATCAGTCCAATAACTTATATAGTACCTCATTAGCATGTACTTTCAGTTACGACAAAATGGACTCAGGACGCCTTAATGGGAATAAAAGATTACACCCAGTATTAGACATGTCTTTCTTTCGATGAGCGAGCACATGATAGGTAGATCCTTGGAGCTTTGATAGACAGGCCTCCATTGTGGCATGCGACGGTTGTACTCATCACCGAAGGGTACTGCATTTTGGCGATATTTCGAGAAGGTATTATAGGTAATGGATTGCTCCAATAGCTACATAGCAAGTCCCAATCTTAGAAGTGAAGTTCCATGCATAGCAGACCAGCATCGCTGTCACCGAGATGAGATCAAATAAGAGAATCAATGAAGAGTGTAGTTAGACGCACTTGACTCTTCTCTCAAAAGATTCCTTAAAACCCTCCTTTTATCCCGATCCCGAATAGGAGAGAATAAATTAATTCCACTAACTACCTACAGCACTCCCGCTTAGGTTCAAAATACCAACCTGGCCTCACCGCAAGATCGCGACGTTTATGCAGTCTTACCACGACCTCGGACGCAGGGTGAGGTTTAAGGGGCAGTCAGAATTAGGACTTGATTAAGCACTTTTGGGCCATACTGTATCTCATGGAGTCGAAACGTCGAACTGCCTAAAATGGACCTGTTTACATTATTAACAAAACAGGCACAACTCCAGTGCAGAAACAAGTGTCAAAGGCGTTTACCATTCCTTAAGTTAACCCGATTTGTCTCACTCTTTCGGCAAGGACTAGCACAGTTGAGACAGATCCACGCAGTGACGGCTGTTCATAATGGGAAAACAGAACTTTACAGGTTACCAGCACCGCGACTTTCTATAGAATGTACTCAATTATCCACCATTTATGTCTCAATACTATCTAACACCGTACTAAAATCCCTTGCTAATCAACGGGACCCCAAAGAGGAATAGACGAGATGTCCAACCCCGGAGGAGACAATACATTTAGAGTCAACATGGCTAACCCCGATGAGAGTTCAGTGCACGCCAATGAGATCGGATCATACTAAAGTGCATTCGAACGTGCTTCCTTTTCGACCTGAGGAAGTAGAATCCTAATCTTAAAATTAGTTGCATTCATAATACTATGGCCATCAGAAATTGTACATCCTTCCACCACAAAACGCTCAGTGAGCTAGGATCGCCTTGGCATATCGTGTCGCTTGTCTAGCATGACCCCAAGCAAAATAGAAGGCAATAAGGCATTATTCACACGCCATGAGGCAAATGCTACGCATTCGGATTGCTTATTCACGACGTCGTACACAAATTGCCCCAAATAAGCCCCATCTCATCTTTACTTTTATCAAATTAATTGAATTAAAATGGTCTGAAGCCACCATGTTCCCCGGCTTGAGAAGAGGAATCCCTCATCGTAATTAGTTCGTGAGTAGAAATACTGATTTCCTTCCCAAAAAGACAGAGGCATCATACAAACACACCATAGGTGCTCCGTTAACAAAAACAACCGGAAAACAGGTCATTTGTCTCCACGTCTTGTCAAACACAGGGAATGTGCGTCTATCTGAGTGCGTGTATCAGTTTCGTTAGGAGAAATTCCCCATGAACGACCATGCGGGAAGGAGGGGAACGAAGAGGTTCGAATCATCACTTTCCTGGTTTCTGAACACACACGCACCCAGGCAAACAAAACTCCAAAATATCAAATGAGTGTCCGAGCCCGGAAAGGATAAATCACACAGAGAAGGCGCCATCAAATCACAGATCTGTGAGCCCCACACGTTTCTTAGCCCCCATGTTCTCCTCCATCGCCTCCTGATTCACCTCCAGCGACGGCATCTCAGTCCCTGACTCCTTCCAGCTGGGGGAGTTCGGAGAGGAGTAAGAGGCGTTCACCGTGGGGGTTGAGGAAGGGGTCTTTTTGGTTTTCTTTGTTTTGGCCGATTTCGACTGGGAGGACGAGGCGGATGTATTGCGGTGAGGAGGGTTGGTCAACTCTTCCATGCGTTTCCAATCGAGCTTGAAGCCCACATCGGGGTCAATATCGGGCATCGTGGACGACGATGAGAACGGATCGCCGACGCCGTCTATTGTGTTGCCGACGCTGGCGTTGGGACGCGTCCTCAGCTCCATGAGGAGTGTGATGGGCATGAAGGCGTAGACGTAGATCAGGACCAAGGGCACCCCGAAGAGGGTTGCCAGGGCTACATCGACATCACGACAGCAAATACCTCTAGTCTGGTCTCCGTTAACTAGACACTAGCTTGAGACGACGATAGCAAATACCAGGACCTTACAGAGCCTAAAATGCTCAATTATGTGCGTCAGCGTACGTATGAGAAACAGAGTTAGCATGAACTACCTCAAATGATGCAACCTTGCATGGTGTGGATGACATCATAGATCTAGATTAAGTGTAAACTCTTGACATATTAGCTTGACATCGACGGTAGCTACGCCAAACCAATTAGCTTAATGATCCTTCGTGCACTATTACAATCCGATTGAACGGGTTCGAAAGATACCATAGAGTGCTTGTACTCGTCATATTTACCCATGTAGCACAACCACAGAGCTTTCCCTTGACTACTAAAGTTGTATCAAGACTTCGCTGTTTTAATTCCCAAACTATTATCCAGTTCCCCTACAACACTTAGGAGAATCATAACGAGGCTTTAAACTGTCATAAAGCTGTGAGGCATGGTCCTCAGCCTAAATAATTATTCAGTAGCCACTCCCTTCAAAAGCGCTACACTCAAGCATTGACAGCCGATTGACAAACGCTTTCCCACAAAGGCGACATTACCTGCGATGATGGGAGAAACAAGAAGACCCCCAAAGAAAGACAGAGTTTTGAGGAGAAATCTTCTGGTTTTGCTGCCCTTTGCCTGCTGGCCCACCTGCAGAAAACAAAAAAGGTAGTAGGCATTGAAGTTGGTCAGCTAAGGTGCTTTACAATTTACTTAAACCCGCCTGCTTAATGAAAACTACTCCAGGGACCCAAGACGCGTTGCTGACAAGGCCTAGGGCACATAAAAATCCATCCAAATGAAGTAAACACGTGATCACTGAATTAAAGGACTAAACAGCAGTCTTAGTTTCCCATTCCCAAAATCCACAAACCCTCGTTTTTTATGACCACGAATTTAAGGACCGACGCATTATACAACCATGTTTCAAATCCTGTGAATGATCGACGAAATCTGTATGGCTTTCGGTTTCAGGCATTATTTTGTTGCCATATATGTAGCAAGCCATTCATAACCCCAATTTGGCCACGTAGCGGCAATCCCTACTGATAAGTCCGGAAACAATTATGTGACTTCGTAGGAGGAAATGAACAAGAATGTCGGGACTATTCCAGGTTTATATAACTAGACTACTTTCCTGAAATCGGAGCTATCGATCTAAGAGCCGTACTCACGTATGAAGAAGCACAGCAACAACCAGCACACTAACCTTCATTAAAAGACAATTCCAGTAAGTAGATTGAGGACAACTATCACTAGACGATCATGCAGATGCAACAGGCAAACTCCTAACTGCTCCACTGATATCACTCTCCTGAGATATTGAATCCGTTATTTTTTGATTTTATTGGAAGAACCTGTGAGCGATTCGCTTCGAATGCGCAATTTCAGCCGAGTGATCGTCTTATTACGAGTTTTTATCAGTTATCTGGGTTTTACCTCAAGCGCTAGTAACCAATATTCACTCCTTTTGAAAGACCTAGCCTTTGAAGAATCTTGTAATGATGATTTCTGTACTCGTAAATCCGTTGTATTCAGAAGGTGCTCGCGCTGTAAACCCCCCATAGAGCATGAGGTAACGGGAAAGCGTAGGAGAGGTGGAGAAGAAGGGGTGAGTTGATGTGGGGGGGGGATACCTTGTAGATGAGGTAGGCGGGGAAGCCGATGACGATGCCGGGCACGGCGAGGGCAGTGCCGACGGCGAGGATGAAGGGTGTCCCGAAGGCCGCCAACAGCATCACGCACAGGCGTCGTCGGAACGGCCACCTCTTCCGCCCCCAAAACGTGCACCCCGTGGCGCTACAACAGCACACACATCAAGCGATAGAGACACTTGAAGGAAACTACTAAATGCTGACCAACCGATCCAACCATCCCCGCACACCGCCTGAGCAACGGCAATCGCACCAACTTAATCGACTTCATTTAGAAGAACCATTCCACTGTGAAGACGGGAGTTGTTGAAGTAGGAATCTCTGGTACTTTGAATTGCAAGTAAACGACTTTGTGCCACCTTGACTTAAGGCATACCGACTTCTATTCAACCATATTGTACTACATGAAAATTAGTCACTTGTGCCGTGAATATTAATCTGTCGATTTGCTATAGAAGGAACTATGAGAACAGATAGACCAAACTGCGAAATAAAGCCCGAAGCTCACACAGCAGGCATGAAAATCAAGGTGATTTCAGTAAATAACTCGCCATGACGCAACACACCGCTACAACGAGGCATAGTAAAGATGTGTGTATAAGACTACTACGTGGAGTTCTATGCTCCAAAGATGTATTTCAATTGGGTTAAAAATAGAACCGGGTGTAAAACCTAATAGGCACCTTATGAAAAAGGCAAGTGCAAACCCCTCAATATGACCTACGACATAAGTAGGAATTCAGATCAGCTTTAACCACCCTCTCATTAACACTAACCACAAGACGTATTAGCGAGCAATTGTCCCACCGTTGCCGCGACAGAGGAGCAGGTCCTTCCACACAGGGTGATATGTAATTCAAACTTAGGAATGCAGCGTCTACAAAGTCTGATTATTTCGGAGAAGCCGTCAAACGCTTAGCAAAGGAAAGGCGCCAAGTGACACTGCGCAGGACCATTGTAATTGAACAACCACTATCCAGGACCACTGGATTGAACAACAAAGATGTGCTCTATAAAGCCGCCAGAAAGTCGACCAAACAAATCATACCAAGTGGAATCTTCTTGGCATTGCATAGCATAATGTATTAATGCCTTGTTTAACAATTACGAGTCTTTCATGAAGCTTCTTTTTCCTGTCGTCCATACGGTTCGAGAGCATGAATATCCATGAGTACCTTTGTACACGCGCCACCCATCATACTAGGCTGACAAATGTAAAAAATAAGCACGACGATTTCATTCTATCATGCAATTTTAGATGACGATTCAGACATTTCCATGGCAACTTCAGTAGTATCTCCTCTGGGAGACTTAGGTCTTTTACTTCATCCAGTTAAAGAAGAAGTTCTTTTAAACACTATGCACTTTTGTTTTCATGGTTCACATCGGCTTCAAGGTAGCGCAAGTCGTATTCTTGGCATTCAACCTTCTAGATACAATAGCCGTCCAAATAATTGGCGAAAAGTTAGGCAACGAGAGAAGCTTTTTCGATTTTCCTTAATTTTTTTAAAGAGTAGATGAGGTTAACAATAATAAATGGATTTGTAAACAAACCCAGGACCAAAAGATACATCACAAACCATACTTTACGTATTTGTCTAGACATTCAAGTAGAGAGCTGCTCATATGAGACCTCATGACTTTGATGGGAGGAAAATGCCTACCTCACCCAAGGAGGAACGACAGTGCCCACTGTGCGTGAATGTGGTGGGAGGCAAGAGAATGAAGAGGCGTGCGCCTACCTGAGAAAGTGTGTGTCCCGGACTTCGCGGAGGCAGAGCCAGCAGAACTCGCAGCCGCAGATGAAGCAGCTCATGTGATTGCATGACCCATCATCCAGCTTCAGAATCATTGTTTTGCACCGGGGACAGGGCTTTATTTGGCCTACAACAAGGACGATGGGACATTACCAAAATCCTCTTCCATAGCTTGCTACACCCCCTACCCAACTCTCACAGGTTGACTTATTGCCTGTCATTCGAGCTCGCAACAGATGATTAAGGAATGCCTTAGAGCAAAACCAAAGTACACCTCTTTTCGCAACCAAAATTTGTACTTCCTCAATGCAGTAGATTATCTCTACTTACCACAATAGGTCTCCTAATCGATTCTACAGCCTTGAAGTCACATTAACTCAACGTGCATGTGATTTCCACATTTAACTTTCTTTGAGTATGCTCGCAAAATAAACCAACAAAATATGGGGTTGACGCTGCATTTGTCAGCGAGTGGTCAATGGTATGCTCACCCAAATACTTCGAACTTGTATCAGCTTTTAAAATGGTAGTCATTGAAGCATCTAAAACCACTTCTTTTTTGCAACTCTATGGAAATGACTAACGATTGTAAGGAATTTAAGCCTGTTGTCTGATTCGAAGGTTAATTTTTCGACGATTGCAATTAAGTGGTATGCGTTGCTGAGTAAAAACGCATATTCTATACTTCATTTCTAGTGTTTACAGAAGTGTTGAATTGCGAGATAAAGGGCAGCATACCATTTAGGTTTTCGGAGTTATCCACACCAACTTTTGAGATACCAACATCGGATCTAAAAGGCAGAAGAGTAAATACGCATCAGCCAGAGATCAATTTTTGTCCCAGGGGTGGTGGCTACTTCAAAGACATGTGGTGCGGAGAATCGTAACACTCCCTCAAATCGTAACAAACACTCCCTCGAATACCGATTTCTTATTTTTGAATAAACCGAAATTTGTCACGCTGCGATGCATACTGCCAACACAAGATTGCGCTACTCGGGTACACATGTACGCTAAGGATATTAAAAACAACGGCGCCATGTCGGAAAACAATGGCATTGAACCTAGTCTACAAAACGTCCTCAACATTTCCCACCAATGTAATCTTGTTGAAACACATCTGATTCCTTCTAACACTAGCGTGTTCGAGACTGCAAAGAACAAATGTACTGTTCTTGAATATACACATGAACATTTTTCGAAAGCGCCCACTAAGTCAACAACCAATCAAGCCCTTCTAGAAAATTATAAATGATTAAAACCAGTCGTGCCGTCATTAGTTAAAAGTTCATTAGCTTCACTTCACTTACCAGGGAAAGGAGATGAAAAGCCTAGTTTCATTTGAGCTTCTAAGCCAATGAAAGCGGTTGATTATTATCCTTCATACGGCATTCAATTTCGAAATCCAGAGCTTTCCGCTTGTCGGGAGATTGGCGGATTATTTTATCCTTGGTTGCTAAGAAACTGAGCTCGCCACACTGAGGTATTTTTGGACTCGAGGGTTTGAAAGGAGGTTAGGTTTCTGAACACATGTTTTGCAATGTAAATGGATTAAGAGGTACTTTGGACAGTCGAACCTGAATCCCGCCTCCCTCTGATGCGTAACCAAATCTGACAGGGGAAAGAGGCTTGAAATTAAACTGCTTGACTTCCGACATTCTTGACATCAGACTCAAATAGAATTAGACTTCAATTAAACGAAAGACAATTTTACCAGCCCACAGTCAGAGATTAATTGCTCGACAGGCAATGTCATTAGCGAACTTCATTTCACTTAACTGATTTAAGATTTACATCTAGAAGGCCAGGGAATGAAATAACGCTACCCTAAGTGCCAACCCAAACATGTATACAAAAATAACCAATTGATTATGTTATGGCACCTAACAAGACTTCATAAGAATCGACTAAAAACTGCTATTAAATAAGTTCTTACCGAAATGAATGAACTAGACGAATTTCTCATGACTGCTACCACAGAATTACGAAAACGAGGTTCTTTAAGACTGTCAATAGCTGAACGAACGTAATTCAGTGTGAGCGATTAGGGATCACCGATGCCTCAGACAGTGCTCTTTCCTAGAAAATCTGATCAAAAAATGGGACAAGTATTGCAGAAGTTTACTCACCGGATGAATTACCAATTCAACTAGATTGTGATATACTGATTGTATTCCATGTACTGTTTCATTTTAAATGAGCAAAATTGAGCTCCGTCAACGTGGAAGAAAAGTATCAGATAGAGAGAAATTCGATACTCATTATGCCTGATTGCGAAATGTAATTCCAAATTGGGCCAAATACTTTAATAAAGCCTCCTAAAAGCACAATAAGTTGCTAGCCATATTAACGGACTCTAACCGTGAGGGAAATGCTTAAATGAGTGCTTCTAGAAAAATGTTGTTCAGGAGCGCTTATGACCACAGGAAACGGCTGGAATGTAAATTGTGGTTTTTAAGCACTGGAGCCAGACTGCAGGAGTAAGAATACGTGGGTAAAAATGAATAGATCCAATTTCGATTTTAAACAAATGTGAATCTGCAATCAGTCACCCGAAAAAGTAGTCTTAAGTGCTTGCTTCGGTATGGTACAGACAAAACTGGCTTGGGTAAAGTTTTACCACCAAGTGGCGTTTTGAGAAGGACTCTTCTCAGTACGTTATCCCCACTAATGCCCCTAAAAATGCGGTTGAAAAAGCAGAACCCTACATGCTAGAGCACGAGTCACAAGCTCCATCAATAAAACCGTTTACGGCGGAATATAGTTAGATTGTTATATCTAAGAGTATGGACAGTCTGAAAATGAACACAACCCATTTTACGGTGATTGAGAACCCCAATATGCTTACTGATTGATTGAAACACGTGGTCCTCTAAAAAAACCATGACTACACTTTCGATTTTTATAAAGGCACTCGACTCCGAGATTGTGGTAACTCAATCGAAAAGGCATTTGTTTATGACAAGCCGCATAACGCGATTTTTCGTAGTCTCAGGGCAAAACAGTGGCTGTGTATTCACAAACAACCCCCTTCCCCCTCCAACCCAGGATCTTGTTCTACCATTGATTTTGATTGCCAGAACAAACGTAGTGACATTCCCCTGTTATAGACTGATAAATATTGTCAGCAAAATATACGCTGCTGAGCCACATTTCGTTGAAGAAATAGACAGTTCTATTTTATCCCCGCGAGTAGATTGAGTGGCACCGTGTTTCCGAAACTAGGTCTGAAGTAACGATAAAGTTGAGGCTAACGGCGCTAATACAAAAGTAATAAAAAACTGAGTTCACAACATCTTCAGATAGAAAGGGGATGGGCTGCGATTCTCGAGTGAAGCGAAACCATAACGATGTGCCACTCTAACCTGTGTGCAGGGAATAAATCAGCATTTATGATAAACTGAAAAGACGTACAAGTCGGCATAAAGTGATTTATAATTACGGCTAAGATTAACAGGTTAAGGTGTTGGATTACGTACAACCATTGGCTACTGGATAAATCATGCAGAGCATAAAAGGGTAAATCAAAGCGAAAATCGGAGAAAAAATAAACAGTTGGCGGAGTCGTAAGATAGACCATGAGGATCCGCACAATGCTAATAAATACTTCAACGCAGCTTTACTTAAGGCGTTTTTGAGAAAAGGCCGCCTAGTGTCGATAATTGACTACAGCGAATTCAAGGTGCACTACCGCACTCACACTTCATGACGGATCAAAACATTTAGAATATGTATGATTGAAGGCAAACGCAAAGTGAAACTGAGTTTAACACCATTCTGTGTTTACAAACTTAAGTGATTTAAGACCACGTTTTATCAGGCTAACAATGTCGATGACAAAGCACATTGGTTTCGAGCTAACCCTACTTTGCTACCCGATACAGGGGACGGGCACTGTCAGTTCTAAATCACAATAGAACGGGAGAGAGTAGGGAACGAAGTCTACATTGATAAATACATACCAGAAGTCACAACGGCAACTCACAATGTGGCAGCTGCGGCACCATCCTCCACTTTGCCACCCGTTTCCACCACCTCCCCAACGCCAGAGGTGGTGGCGGCCTTACTGCTCTTCCGCTCCGACCGTCGGTGCGGGCGTTTCCTCTCGCTCCTAAGCACGCTCGCTGCAGAAGACACTCCAACGATACCCTTCTCCAGATCTACCTCTGCCTCCTTCCCTTGCCGCCCCATCTCCTCCACTATCCGGCGTCCACTGCTTACCACTCCCGAAGTGGAGGCGGCGGCTGCGGTGGTGGTGGAAGTAGCACCGCCGGTAGGGTCAGTGCCAGCCGCGGCGCCGGGGATTCGAAAGAATTGGTAGAGTCGTGAGAGGAGAGTGCGGTGGTCACCACCACTATCACCCACTGCAAGGCCAGCAGCAGCGGCGGCCGAGGAAGCGGCGTTGGCAAAGGCGCTAGCCTGGCCGCCAGACGAGGAAGTCTGTGCGGGGCAGTCGTGTTTGCCGTCATTACGGGGGGAGGAGTTCCAGGGCAGGCGGCACTTGTAGCAAAAAGCCTCGCAAGGACAGGCCGGGTTGGCACACTCGATACGCGGGCAGTGGCCCTGGCGACGACTCGTCAGCACGGCGTAGCTTCAGAGGAAGAAATGAAACACCACCACGCGCTTATATCTACATCGCATTTCAACTGAAGGAAGCAATAAGTGTCAATGTTTAGGACGCTTTGCCAGCTTGTACTCGGACCAGCAACACTCATTAGGAGTAACAAAAGCAACTTGAAACCGAAGCTCCGACGACAATAAGCCTTTGATTTCTACCAAACATCCTGGCAGAAGTTAGTAGAGCATGCTTCGCATACTAGAGGAGAATTGTTGCAACTTCAATAAGACCTTAAAAATAGTTTTAATGGCAACTCGAAGTAGGGAAGTCTAGGACATACACCTTGGCTTTCAGACCAGCCCCCTTGAAGTAAGAGTACCAACATTGTTCAATATATATCGTAACGATAGCTTGAGTAACTTACAGTGGTTCCCTAAAACGTCTCAATTTCACACCCATACCCTTGAGCATGTCAACTTATGAAAATTCATGAAGAAGCATTGTAGATCGTGCCTAAAAGCATGTTTGGGTGAACGGACATAGGTCCTTAATTAATTACTCCGGGGAAACTCCTGCATTCACACATGGCTAAGTATGGCATGTGAGCCTAAATGACGAATGCCCAGTCACGTCAAATAGACTTTGAAATACTTCAAGACCGTGACTGTTTCCCAAAAAAACACTGAAAATAGAATCTCATACCTATCTGCTCATAAAAACATTGCTCCAATGGGTCTTGTTAAATGGTACGATGAATTTCCACACACGAGTGCAGAGGCGATAAACTGAGGGAATGAGTGCGAAATCGCCACGCTCTTCCTCCCGTCCATCACTGTCGTGCCTGCGGGCTCGGGACGTCATTGCCCTGCGTGGGCGTGCCACTTTTTCCTGTGTGCGTATGTGCATTTCCAATGACCATTGTTCTGCATGGCGGAAACTACTTTTACAACTTTGCTTTTCTAATCCAACCTAAATAAAACAGCCTAGTTAAACCATTGCTTGGGTGCTGACTTTACGGAGCAGTTAGAGCGACACTGCGATGGCAATGGGGCCCATGTGACGGAAACAACCGCCAAAGTGCCAGCTCCATTTTTTGTTGAAAGATGATCCTTAATTTCCATCACAAATCAGCGTGTAAGTGCAGAGTTCACGCACACACACTCGAACTCTTCCAGAGTAAACACATGGTTTTGTAAGAGAATTTCTACCGCCTAGACCAAGAACGTGGTGGGAGTTCCATCAGAGAGCCATTTTGTGAGACCAAAGAGACGAGAATGAAAATGATATCGATTGGATCCTCTTCAAGTTCCTGTTCAATACTAGTCAGGAGACCACTGAACAACTCAGATGGACATCAACGAAGCAGAAATGCTACGAATGGCGGCTTATGACTAACTAGTAAGCAAACTACCGAGCAATCGAAATGGAAAGTTGGAAATTGGGGTCCCCAAAACATTGAGTGGCATAGTGAATTATTTTTATAGTAGTTACAAGCCCAAAACCTCTATCACGTGATCTAATTCAGGCCTATTGTTAGAGAATTTAACGCAAAAAGCAAAAAGGACGCAACAAAACACTACAATCAACCGAAAAGTGCAGAATACATTTTCGCTCTTGTGGTATCTTGCTAGTGGTAGTTTAGTTGGAAGCACCTAAATAAGACTTGAATTGATCTTTTATTCTAGCTTAACGGCTTTTCGAAGCGGTGCTATGAACCATGTATTTGTTTCAAACAACTACAACGCAATTACGGAAGCAATGCGAATTTAGAAAACATGTTAAGCAACAGATCGAATTAAGGATGAGGCATAAATTATTTTGAATGACCGCAAGAGGATACTATCAATGCAACAAAAAATCGAAACCAACGACGGACGATTTATTTAGAAAAAAAAATGTATAATTAGGGGTTAGTTCAAGCAATAAAGGTGTCACAAGTCGAAATTGTTATAACATACCAAAATCTAATTCAGATCAACTAACATGCGAAATGTCAAGGCGTCAATTAATCGACTTTAGCATTCTAGTAAATGATGGCCATCACGGGAGAGGAAACGTTAGAACAGCCAAAAACTGCTATGGAGGATTACGTGACTAATCCTAGGTCTAATTTGAATGACTCAGCCCAATCCAAGTGTAAATCAGTTCAGGCAATGTAGTGTCGTTGAGAAAGTTACTTCATTAACCCTTACCCACAACCACGGGGGCACCATCGAATCCGTTTGTCCCCACGAAGGCACTGGTTAAGAATAAAGTCCTCATATCGCACGTAGAGACTTTCTGCGGAGGCTTTTTGATCCGTAGGGGCAGACTCCAACCGGATATCGTGCTCTGGGCATGATGAATGGAGAAATGGTGGGCTCGGAGGGAACTTCAGGAGTCGAATTACTAGAGCAGTTGGTAACTGGTGATCACAGGCGATGCAGGTAATGTTGGCCATGGAAAAGGAGGAAACTTGGGAAGAAGCGAAACGGGTCCAGCAATCCAGGCAGGCCCGATGGCCACATTCCGGTAGTATATAAACGTACTGCACATCCTCGGCGCAGACGGTACAACACTCGTTGGCACGATTGCGAATGAGACCGGGATACGTCTCAGCCGAAGAATAAGAAAAACATGAAGCAGAAGTGTCGTCGAGGTTAACACCCCACACTGAAGTGGCAGAGTTATGGTCGTCCTTGTTTGTTACCACAGCCTTTGCATGTTTACGACGGTGAGGCCATTTATATCGAATACTACCGGAATTGTTTGCAATCGTTGGCGTAGTGGGTCGAGTTCCATGCTGATTACCTGTATTAAACGCATTTATTTGACTGACTGATAAAAATGATGCACATTTATCAATGAAGCTCACTTAAAGGTTGATACTAACCACCAAGAAATTTTAAGGCGACTTAATGGTAAAAAGTGTGAGTACAAGCAGGAGTTGGCCACATAACAGCACAATTTTGGCTGTCTTTTTCACTCATACTAGGGCAAACGACCCACTACATATCATGCTTGTTATCATTGATCGTGTTTTGTGGTTCAGCTTAGTCTAGATTGTCAGAGACCTTGCATGCAAAAATTTCTTTAAAAATTCAACTCATATAATAATTTTGTTATAGTTACCTGAAAATAGACTGGTCAAAACCCTCATAGCACCAAAACCAATGCAAACAACCACAAAGACCAACCGGAATACACAAGGAATTCGACTTCGTGTCCCTAACCTGGGGTAGTAAAACAAATTTCGACATTGAATCGAAAGAGAAACCTTTATCTTTCAAAAATCTTGCCGAAAATGACTTTAAGCATAGTTATTTAAAAATAGTTTACTGATTCACAGAATCTAATAAGTTAATAGATATCTGTTTCCCTAATCCGTAATTAAAACGATATATTTCGGATGAGTTATACTTTTCCCTCAAACAACGCATTATTGGTTGTTTTCTGAAAGTTTTTTATTAATTACAAAATATGTTGAACTGATCGACTATAAACCACCATATTTCTTCATGCAATCCATTTAGTATTCCTACATATCAAAGTTATGTTTGCCATTCTGCTAAAATTTCCCAGAATCCTCTGCTTTTAGTGTCAATTTTTCGCTTCCTCGTCATCAAATTAGCAATTTCTTCCACAGTTATTTTATGGGGCACCAGTTCTGTTGACTTAATAAAGTAATTAAGGAGGGATTGAGGGAAGAGGGGACTTGATATACGATACCCTAAGGTTCCAGCCAAGCATCGCATACGCTAACAAACTCCAAGGAATAGCTAGTAAGACAATGTTCAGTTCTATTGCACTATTTAACAACACCATTTCATTGTTTTACCTGTAGACAGATTTTATCAGTATGAAATTTTATAGTTGATAATGTAAAAAGTCACAATGTCCTATAAAACTGCTCTATATCCTACTCATTAAACTCTAGGTGTATGTGATGGGGAATCCAATCTTGTGTTGTAACCTTGTTTTTACAATTGTGAACGAAATGCATATTAAATGTCGACTATAAAGTCCGCCTAACCAAAATGTATTGTTTGCCTGCATTGAAGTATGTAGTATATTTTGCTTATATTTTGCAGTTGTTGGACATCACGCTCCAGGTCAAATATATCACTGTTTTTATTTTTCTCCATTTTTCAATGTTCCATAATCACTTGACAACTTCACATCCATCTAAGATTTCCCTTGCTTTAATTATACAGTGACGTGATGCAAATTTTAGAACCTACTGACTAACGGGATAGATATGGCTGTGTAATGTAAGAAGGTGCTATGATTCCTAAAGAAGTTCCATTAGTATACGTTACGTTCGATAATGGCCACAAGAGACGGGACTCGTCGTAACTCCAAGTTTATTCGTCGAAGTGCAAGGCAACAACGAAAGGTAAATAAATTACAGTTCAAGAAAATAAGAAAATTATTAATATAATTTTCTGGAGATATAACAGGGTGTAAAAACAGTAGTCTCTCAAGTGTGCTTTAAAAATGCATATTTCCATTCATAGCTGAGTGATTTATAGCCACAATTCTAGGATAATCTAAGGAACAAGCATCCTTATTTTGGTATGAAAAATGAAATATCTCAAATATTGATAACTTCTAACTCTCGAAATGCATTCAACTATATGTGAATATATAAAAATGAAAGCCTCGAAATTTTCTCTTTATAAAAGGTACTAATTTCGTGGATCTTTTAATGCTACGAACTCCTTCCACTCTTTCCAATCACGAGCTTTCGCGGTCATCGAATACGCAGCTGCTGAGAAATTTGTCCCCCAACCTCAGTTCATCTTCTCCGTCTAAAACGTCGTATCCTCTTGTAGTACCATGTGTTCGTACAATATATACTTCCAAACTTATTATATTAGTATTTTAATGTTCATAAAAATCTAGACTTCCAGCCACACAAGCTGTACTCCATCTTCCCGGTTTTAACTTAAATATTTTTCTGTGGTCTCGATGGCTCCTTCATATATTGTATTTAACAAATTCATTTACCCGTCTTGTGATGGGATGTAATTAATAAGTCATGTGGGGATTAAAACATTTAACTCTAGTATATTCCATTGTCTAGTGGATCTAGCACTTGCACAAGATTTTTGGTACCACTAAGCTAAATTGTCGTTTTATCCCAGGGGCGGTTATCGAATTGCTACAGAAGACCAAGAAGCCCATTCTTCAGGGATGTTGCAAAGTGGCTCATACAGATTTTCACATATTTCCTCCGGGTCTTCAGGCTCTTAACTAATAAAACGAAGTAAATTCGTTTATTTTATGCAAAAAATTGATACGTAAAGGCTATATTTTTTATCATAATCAGAGAAAAAATACAGGTGAGCAAACACGCTTCATTTATGAGTGCGGTGACCATAGCCAACTTCACGAAGTTGACCGTTTACTATTAGTTATCTGTGTAGCCGTTTCGTCATTGGTCGAAGCAGAATACATAGCAGACCACAAGTTCTCATTACGGTTGTGGTTTGGTAGGGATGTCTTTCCACTACTCAAAGTAGACGTCGATCATCTTATATCTGTGCTGTGCCACTATGAGGAATCGCAACTTTAAGAAAATAAACATGCAGCTTGCCGGGGCAACAAGCCAAGTCAAACACAAGGATTTTTATCTAGAGCTGGTGCATAGTAGCTTGTAAAAGCCAGATTACTTTCGGTTTGTCCAAAACTCATTAATTACTCTTTTTCAGAGATTGGGATTCACTCCATGAAATTCTCACAATTTATTTAAAGAAAGTTGTTTTTTTAAAAGCATCCTTTCCCATCATTGGAGCATTGGTTACTTCCATTTGACCACGTGCTAAAATTCGATCGACTAAAATTGTTTCATGCACTTCTCTAGGTGGCTACCAAGTTTAAACTCAATTCTCTGATTTAATAAATATCACCTACGCTTATTAATTTGAAGCTTTCCATCATCTATGACTAGTAAATGGCGAGATCAAGCTCTATTGGTTTTGGCTGATTGGTTAAGTTGTACTAAGCGACCAAATAGTATGGGGATGATACCTTGTGGTTCCTTTTGCAATTCCAACAGTCCAATCCCTTATTCTCCCCTTTCCTTCGTGTTTCTTGCATCTAATATGAATGCACAGCCGATATCCCATATTTACCTAAGCATCCCTCAATTAGGACAGGCTTAAGAGATGATTAATCATAATAGAAATAATTGAAAATACTAACGAATAGTTCAGCAATGCTCCATACTCCAAGCTAACTATAAGATGTTTAGCTTGACTGAAGCGAAGAGCGACGATTGAAAAATTCTTTTCAAATTTAACTTCATTTAGATGCTAATCGTTTAAATATGGTTGATGTTTATAAATGTAACAGTACATGGGCATATTTTTCCTGCAACTGGACTTCTCAAGTCCACGGTTGCAGCTCCGAAGAGCGCCCTTGAAGAAATCTGGAGGACGTTGTCGGAGCCAAGAGGTGACACCGTATTTTGCTCCTTCCATGTCACCCGCATTGGCTCCTTTGGGAATTTCTCCGAGTATTGGAAGAGCCAAGAAGTCTGATCGAGCGGAGATGGGACTACGCTCTTTCGGTGACTAAGAGAGCACTTCGCAGCGAAATTCTCGAAGGATGTCTTGCGCAACCCTCGGGGAATGCGCTGGTGGATTGGGATGACGAAACAGGACACCACCACGCAGTTGCCTCAAAGAAAGCGTCTTCTAGCTACCTCAGTGCAGCCCCTGCATAGTAGACTCTTACTCTGAATCCAACCAGCAAGCCACGGCCACCACTTTTTGGGCCGACCTTTGAGGGTGGAACTTGATTGGTTCCGGAGATCCACGTGGGGATGCCATTGCCCTGCTTTTTGCACTCCAGATCATAATAGTGAATCCAAGTTTTAGCACCGGTGATAGTTGTTACCAGAAATGGCCCTTCATCTGCTCCAATTTTGTTCGATATTGCTACAAAGAGATTACTTAGAGAAGATTTCTAAGATAAAGCCGCAACGCCCTCGGGACCCATTGTGCGGAAAGATGGCTCAGTCCAAAATTATCATAAAATTGAATTCGCCGAGCCCATAGGAGGAACCGTTTGGGGGGAGTTAGCAGCATCGCAATCTTTTCCACCAACTGTTGAGCAGCTTCGATGTCTTGTTTATTTACGAGTAGGCTCTACGTCTTCCCGAGGAACGCGGGTCGTCTTCAAAGTCCTTGCAAACTGCAGTCTTTGCACTGGACTTTTTCCATGGCCCCGGTGATCTGTATTCTTTTCTACTTGGCATTCCACCTTACCTCCAAATTTCTGCTTAACCTGGTCTTAATGGCAGATTCACTTGTGAAAATGATCGCAGGTAATTAAAAACAAGTTATGAAGTGTCCTGACATTTTAACTTGTTTGAGCTTGATTATTTTGCCGCTATTAAAAAATTCACCGATCCTTTTAATCTACCATCGTATAGCATCACATTTTGGAAATTAGCTTCTTGGAGCCTGTAAAATACTGCTATTCAGATGCACAACCTTCAAGGTCGTTTCTTGAAATGGTTTTATATCTAATATCCTTAAGTGTTTGAGAAAGTGGAACATTAAATGGGCTTCTTCTTGTGAGGCATTTCTGAAGTCAGTCGATGTGAAATCAGTTAAAGCGTATCTCAACCAACAGCGGACTTGATCTACATTTAAACCATGGCAAATTCGTAATCATCGCTGTGATAGACTCTACCTTAAGTAAACAAAACCGCCATTTTATTCCGAGTCCTAGAACATGGTCTTTTTATTACAGACCATGTTTTTTAATATCTCAGACTTTCAGTAATAAAATGACTTACCTTTAGCCCTTTTTAAATCACCAAGCATGACTCTGAGTTCGTTAATGAATCTATTTATGAATTCATACGAACAGCTACTTCATCCGTTGCATTCATATTTTATCCCATCAAGCAGGAATGTCTCGAGATTTTCGTAGCTTCGAAAAAGCTCTATAGCTCCGTTTTATGGATATTAAAATGAAGATTTGTCATTGATGCTCTCAAATCCTCACTTAAGTTGCAAATCATTGCTAATGTCGAACACTCGTACTGATGTAGGTGTGGATTATCCATGTAATCACAATCTACTTAGGACCGAAACTACCTGATTAACCGAATGACTGTGCTTCATTTTCTTTTGGTTTGTAGCTGGTACTATGACCACATTTTTCTCAGTTCCGGTTAGTTTGAATACTCTTCTTCAGGAAAGTTTCTTCTATAATAATAATGACGAGGGCGATGTTAATTGCAATATTTGCGAATACCCATTGGTGGTAAATCGGTACGAAATCACCTGAAGAAGTCGTGTTAAGTAGCTTCAAGGCGACATAATGGCAGTTGTTTCCGCTTGGTGCGAGTGGATGATTTTAGAAAAAAGTGCAACTCCTAATGAACCCAAAATATATAATCAGTGCTATTTCACATTTGATGTTTTACTAGTTAGGTAAAACAAGAAATGGACGCTTAGTTTATTTAAGATGGACATAGGAAGCACTTGAAATATAACTCGCACAGTTGCATTATGTTTGAAAATTTATACATTTATACATTCATTCTACTATTTAAAAACGGATATTTCTACCGTACACATATTTAAGGCAATAGCCCTACATCGGAAATTGTCAATGAGAATTTTAATGCACGAGTAAATTCAATTAGATTGTGTTATACAGTCTTGATAGTATTGATTTTCAAATTGCTAATGCACAGCATTGTGTGCAGCAGTCTACCTCCAATTGCCGGGGGACGCATTCGGACATGCCATCAGCCTCGGGCGGTATGCTGTTAAAAGAAGTGTATTCGAGCCGAGGGATTCGTAGAGGGACAGTTGTGGAAGAGATGATGACTCCGGGGTCACCAGTACAAAGGATTGAACAAACGACCAGTCATCCGGATCCTCACATTTATACCCGCCTTCTCCATATCACAAGATGATTCTTTGAACATACAAGGCGGATAGGAAAAAAGTACAGGTACATAAGACTAGACCCAAATATAGCGTGTGTAGCATTGGCTTGGCGTTAGTGGTGGCCTCTCCGAAGTCCCCTATAAATGTGCGCTTCAGTATCCAAAGTGAGCTACCGGTATTTATACATACTGTTAGTAATAAACCTTCCTCAGGACGCTTATTAGATGTAAACTGTCTTGAGTCCTACAAGAGCAGTTGGAGCCAACTAGCCTAAAATATTTCTTACTGACTGGCAGACGGTGAGTAGGAATCGCCCGTAGTGAACGCCTGGGGCATACGGAAGGTCCCAACAAGTCTAAGACAAACAGGCAACCAAAAATAGCATTTCTTCAAATCCAGTGCTAGACACTGTACAAATAGGCAAAATGGATTCCAACCCTTCTAATGTAGCGTCCTCAGAAGAGTTGATACTTTAAGCAGCATTGCGTATGTGATGCTGATGGATAAGGGGTGATGAGGATATCTGCCACATAATCCTATAAGGCCACTAAAGGTTTATACCATAACCATACATTTTGGTATTATAAATCTAATACTATATCTAACATATCTTGGGTTCCGTTTGTTCGGGTGTAAACTTTTTCGTTAATTTGTATAGTTACATCAAAAGTTAATCTGAAAACTGCTTCAATCTATGGAAGTAGTAGATAACCAAGGTAGCTTGTCAATTTTATACGTCGACATAGCCCTCTTTTCTTCGAATTACTGATATATCAAATATTCTAAAAAACGAATTGAGGAGCATTTCCTTCTTTGGGAATTCAAATAGCTATTGACACAGTTAACAATGATAGCAAATTTTTATTCTCAGGTTTTATAATAATCTTATCGTGAATTTCACATCTGGTTAAAGAATTTAGTTCTGGAAGAGAATCAAAACTATTCAAACACTTTTGCAAACCATGTGAAAAATCTTACAGTTGGAGAAACTCATAAATCTTTATAGCTACAGTTTATCATCGGATTTAAATTTCACATTTATCTGTTTTTCTTCTGATGTAACGGTTGAAATATTCTCTAAAACCAGCCACGACAATCCGTTTATATAAGTGAGCTCCCTGCATGGGAAGCCCTTCGAAAATGTTTACATTCAAAAGACTTTGAATTATCTTTCACATATATAAGTAGTAATTCTGTCACGTATCGTCTCTTGGTCCTAAATATTAAAATATTGGACTATTTGGAAGTCTACGTAAATCATTGTTCGGAATTCTAAGCAGATTTGCTTCATTTGGTTTGATTTTCATTTTTCGATTAATCAAATCCCTTTACTTTTCTAATTTGATTTTGAATTTATTGGTATTTGATTGATCTCTATAAAATTATTTTCAATTTTGTTAACGCTTCAACAAGTCGAGGTTATAGTGAGCACATAAATTGGGATTTAGGTGTGCTTACATGTACTGTAAAGTTTAAATTTTCGAATTTTCAGTCATAATTTGTGTCCAGTCGCCATAATAAGCGTCTACAATTCCATACGACAGCATGCACACGCTAGTTATTTCTCCTAATACAAGTTCATACTTTCATCCTCGGTTTTCTCCTATCTTGGACGCTTTTGGGAGTTCTACTTAAAGTGCTAGTCACTTCAATCATATTGGAAAACCCTTCGCATACTCAAAGAATTCGTACTATGGGTAGAAATTCAAGTTATGTGCAACTTATTCATGGTCATAACGAATAAGAAATTGTGTTACCAGATAATCAGCAATCTACCGATCGAAAAGTTCAATCTCTTCCATACGTTGGATCTGCAGTAGAACTCCATTGACGTGTAATATTTTAAACATATCTTTGAGCTAAGTTCCCTATTCCCTCAAGATGTCCCCATTACCCGTTTACCTCATCAATCCGCTACTGCAGCTATTACTACTCGACATTATCTCCCACAATTCGTTCAACATTGCATTCAACATACGCTAAATATGTTCCATATCAGTAATCTTTTCACAAATGTCTAGCACAATTTCACGTACATTGAACTCAGAGCAAAACTAGGCGAATATTGAACCTTCCCTTCCAATTTAATTCTATATCCATTTAATTAAGTCTAGGACAAATTCTATATTTTAAAATATGGAATCTTGGTTACTATCCCTGAAATCTTGTTTTCAATTTTTTGGGCCAGAATCATAAAATTATTTGTCATCAATTTAACCAAAACTTACTTTGAATTTACATACCTGGCTCTGTTACTCACTGAATTTTGCATAATTTGTTGCAATGATTATTGTTACAATAAAATCACTTGTAAAATTATGTTTAAATGTTTGATACAGTTAAGAGTGGTATGTGATGGCTTGACTATGCCCCCAATTCTCAGCCGGCTTAGCTTGATATCGGCCATCCAGACGCAATAAACTAAATAGTGGACAGCCCGGTCTACCAAGTCAGTCAACTTCCCCGTCGCCAATCCACATAGAACCACTTGGTGCTTTCCTTACTCATCACACGCTCCACCTAAAAGGGTGGGTGCACACGTCTCCCTTTCTCTCTTAGTGGAAGCCTCTTATGAGAGATAGTTAATCCATCTTGGAGAGAATGTAAGTGTAGACTATCCGCTACATATGTTTTCTACCTATTGGAACCTTGGAAAGTGTCAGAAAAGAACTGTTTAAATTTATAACAATCGCAGGTGAATTATTTGACCTCTAATTCAAAAATGTTGATGTAATTTTCTAGGCATGTTTTTACATACTTCTATAAACAGAAATTATTAATTTATAGCTTTAAAAATAAAAATACCACTGATTTTTTTCTCTCTCCCCCTCTTAGAATCCGATGGACTCGTTGCTTACCTACATTTTCGTACAAAATTGTTCTATTTCCTTCCCATGCTGGGTGAACATTGTCACAATTCCCTTCTAGGCTCCAAAGTGTGGCATTTCATAAAAGAGTGATCTAAAAGATTATGTAACCTCTTGCCAATGTATTGATAAAAGTGTGAGATTGAGAATCCCCTGCTAAATTGCTGCAGTTTAGATCAGCTCATAATGTCCGCATACACGCCTAACTTCCGCTCTAGTTTAAAAGCTTGTTTTGAAGACCATTTTCAAACAGTTAGGGCTAGCTGAGCCTTGAAAGTCCTCCGCCAAGTTGATGCGGATTGTACTAGTTTACTATGACTGGCAGAACCAACTTCCGATCCAGTCATTTGGTGTACTTTTAGTTTCGCTGGATGAAATCAGAGTGAGCTCTCTTCTTCTCTCATACAATATCGCTGCATAGAATACTCCAGCACAGAACCGCACCAAATAGCTCTGCTTACTTCAATAAAGTACGCTCCAGATCATAGGCGAGCATGCGTTTCCGTAACCACTATGTTAGTACTTTACTTTTAAAGATGTCATAGTACACTTCCATCTGACGACCCTTACTCCCCCATTTATACGTTTGTGACTTCATTATCAAGCTATGATATTACCTTATCACTATCTCAGGTCCTAATTCTTAACTTTCCCGTAGATTAATGAATATTTAGTCCCATTTTAACCTCAATGGTATCCGGGAGACTTCAGGTAGTCTTCATAATCACAGTAAACCCCTGTAGATGCCTTCTTCAAAATGATATACTGTTTTGTAGGATAAGTGCCATGCATATGCCAAAGAGATTGCAAAATTGATTCCTTTTTGTAGACCTACAACCAATGCAAGGGCGTTTTGATACACCGCATTATTGCCTATTATTGATTAACCATACCTAAGGCCCCTGTCTAGATATCGATGCAGTGTGCCGAACAAATATGAGAGAGGAAAAGTTGGTTAGTTACCCAGTCCCATGGAGTTAAATTCATTCCGATTATCAAACTAATGACTGCTTCAAAAAGACTAAATACGTCTTCCTTACATCTAAATCATGAGGTGGTATTCTAATCTTCAGTCCAAATGTGGCTTAGGAATTTGAGCAAAATCCAATGACACATGGGCTCTATTACTGTCAAAACACTAAAAATTAGCAATTAAATATAGCCACCAGTAGCTCTGTGACCCTCTGCTAGATATCGATTTTCGGAGACAGCCTTATTGATCTACACCGCGTTCCCTTTAACTAAGGAGATTTCGATGAACTCTAATGGATCCGATTGACCTATTTTTTCTTATCAGAGCGGTTCTAACAACAGTTCGAAATCTCCATCCTGGTTGTTCAAAACATATCTATGTATCAAGTGTTGCAATCCTAAAATTGATCGCAGTTCCGATTTTTGGACTTGGTCGTAAATAAGCTGGTCAAACGGTTTATTTTAGGGGATTTCGAAGAGTCCTTTAACAATATTCAAATATTTCCAAGAAATATTTCAGGTTCATTTTTTAGATTGTAGAGAATACCCGTCGCGTTCACGCCTCATATCTGCCTCTCATAAGCTCCATTTGTATCAGATTTTTTTCTTATTTGAATTGTACATTTCACATTTTGACACCTATTTTTTGTTTCTGGAGAAGTGTACTTTAAAGTAGCTTAAATATTTGTCCTCTGGTAGTCAGTTTTCTTCAATAATGACGAGCATTTGTTGTCAATGAAGTTGTATAATTATGATTATTTTCCTGCGGACGCTTTTTCATGGAAATAGACTGACTCTTTTACCCGTTTAATTCTTTATCACTGCTTTGAGGCTGATATTCCAGCTAAGGAACCAGTTTTTCCTTATAATTTATTTGAAAGTTGACTTAACAACTAGAAGTCACGAAGATGGTATTTTTAGCAGATTTCTAGTTGTTCTTGTGGTATTTTCGACCTCTTAGCCACTATTGGTGACAGAGTTGGTAAAGATTTTAAGGCCTTAAGTGTTACCAAGCATCAAAACTATTCATATGCCCGCTAATAATAAGTGCCCTGAGTATTCCACTTGATGATGTCGGCAGAGACAAGTAGCAAAAGGGTAACGTGCATAACTGTATTTTGGGTTGCTGTAATATCCTTTTGAAACCCCTTACATAGAAGACCACATCCTAAATGGAAGCTTAAAATGTTACCTCCAGGCCGAAGATATAAATAGCAAGCACCATGGGTGCACCTGAATAAACACTCTTGGGAAGGCAAGCCACTGGTCTTAAACAGGTGTCTATTCATCAAACTTTCCTATTATGAAACCTATGAATACATTGTTCAGAAATTGCCGTAGTTACCAATGGCAACCTGAGAGTTTATAATTACACCCAGGGTGCTCGGGTGAAATAGGACAGTCTCATCAGGGAAAAATACAAAGTGTTTGGTAATTACAATATTTAATCGCCATCAGTGTCTTTTAAAGCCTCAGACTCGTAGTCTTCATTACAAATCTCAAGTTCATGTAGGATTTGGGGATCACTGAGCAACAACCATAATCTCCTTATGGCTTGGGCCAGTGGTAATCGGCATGATGCATAGTGTTTGTCCTCAAGGGGTTCCGGTCATCCATTCTCTCCACGGGCTTAGCCCTAGTGTGCGTGAACGCAGTTAACACATCTAGAAAACTTAATGTAAAATGTGTTCCCAACCCCCTCCATATTACTTTGCATTTTGGAGGTAAAGAAATCGAGCCACATTTCTGTGGTGATGTTTGTTTGGGCAAATATCGCTAGGATACAATTATTATTTTTTAGACTATTTAAAAAGAACCAGGGTATTTCCTACAAAGGTCATAGTAAACAAATTCGCACATTACATACTGATGCAATTATGCATTGCTCCGTTCTGTAAAGTTGTGTGAACTATCAACTGCCATCCATTTCAGTCATTTCATTACTATGAACTGGAAGTTATTGCCTTTAATAAGCCGTTGAATGAAACATTTTGACCTCCATTAACGATCACTGAAATTTATAAATCTATTTAAAACCTCAGAGCATAAAAGTAAATTATTAAAAACATCTCAAATACGTTATTGGTGTTTGGGAGCCAAATAATGGGCGCAATTTGCGAAAACACTTCCATGGATTCAGAAATTTGTTGAGGCCAGGCTAAGTACATTCCAATTAATTGCAACCAAAAGCTGGCCATTTTGGGTGTCAAGTATTCGTTGGCTTAAGAATGCAATCCGTATACCAGTAGGACTCACCGGTTCCTTGAATTGATTCCCTGGCTACAAAAAGTTTCGTACTCGGTAACCTTTAAAATTCTGTTACTTTACCAGCGAAATGACTTTTCCCTGGATCCCTTACCGAAATTTCTGAAATACAGGAGAAACACATTAAACGGTGTTTTCAGAAACGCAGACTTGCTCCTATAAACAGAATTTCAAAAAATCCGAAGGTCATTTTGGAGTTATCAGGAATAAATTTATTAGTCTGACAAAATTCTTGATCGGTAGGTATAATGTTTAGTGAGAGGGTTATATATAGCAGATGATCACGTGGTTATGCCACTGGGGTTGATATCTTATCAGGTGAATAGTTTTGAACTTGACCCTTTTTCAGTTTAGGGTTCATTCACTTGATCTTGACCTATCACTGATTCCTGATTTCCGCCTGCAACTTCTCGGTTATATATAATGAATGAATGAGTGGCAGGACTCAGGCTGACAACTCTCAATATTCAAAGTGATGGATTTTACTGCTTTTCGTGTATCGTTTTTTATCACAAGTCCTGCGGCAATGCCTGTCTAATGCCCCTTGGCATGTTCACAAGGTCAATGCGAAATCAAAGCTACTAGGCTAATATCCCGAGCACGACACTGCACTTACCAATCTGCTGAAGGGTCTACAACCACAGCCGTCGCAAACCTACACGAAGGGTACCACTTTCTAGAAACTTGATGCTTAATCATACGGAAATCATCTACTCCTAGTAAAAATTACTCGGTTTACCTCTTATCTAGTAAAATGTGTCTGCCCATTGTGGATGATATTTTATAGTTTCCACAGTAACTTGTTGACTTCTAATGGGTATTCAAACAGAGAAGCGCAGTTTAAATTTAAGGAAAGGCAGCCAGCAATTACATGGCCCATTAACCGAGAACAATAGTGAAATACTAATAGATTGACTAATTTCACTGCAACTGCCGACGTTTGGAAGCTCTACAAGACTTTGATTGTCTTTGCTATTATAGACATCTCAAACCTCAAAAGGCCTTTAAAATGAGGAGGAGGAAATTCAGTTCAGATAAGCCTTTATCAGAACTACCCTAACATCTACTTTCCTACTGGTTTTCAAATATTTGCTAAGTTCATATATTGTAATTTTGCAACTAAGGGCAGGAAATGAACTTGAAAGTGATAAGAATGAAATATACAAACTTAAGCTTGAGGGATTTTTTGGTAAATGTGATTTGTTAATTGTTTTGACAAAGTTTATCCCAAATGGACCATTTCGTAAGTTATAGCATTGAGTCAAAATCAGAGTAACTAATAGCAATTGCAAAATGACGTTACTATGTGGCCTAAATCTCGGATCCAAATGCATTTAGTAACGGCTTCTCTTAATTAGATTAAAACAGCTTTCATAATAATGTTTTTTGGGTTCTCAAATTCTAAAACTAACTAATTGAACTGCTCTGGATTGAACCAAACCGTAACCGGGTGCTCTTAACATTATAACTGCAATGCTACTATAAGAATTTGTACTTGCTTTATTTACTGCTCCAAAAGGGCTTTGAAGAAGGGACGAAATGGGCACAAGCATTACCTGCTTGGAGCATAGAGGCTCAAATAAATGCTTGGCTAGTTACTCATACTCGAAAAAGAGATTGTCTGCACTCGACGTATGCCCGTCACTTGCTAGTCATACACACCTCTGGGCGACTACGCCCATCCTTCTTCCTCCCAAAGGTTGCTGCTGCTGACTCCGCCCCCTCCTTAAGCCTTGTGCCTCCGAGTAGTGATCCAGTGCACACTACACCAAATGGCTCCACCAGTCGATCGCGCAATCCGATCGATTATTGCTAGGATAAATAGAGATGCTTTTTAGGAATTTTTGTAGCTTTTGTAAGAGTTTAGAGGTAGTCGAGGTCCTCCTTTCTATACCGAACTTTTCTGTACCCATGAATACCAAATAGCAGCTATGAGAAGGCTGATTTATTTGCCTAAACCCAGTAGCAACAAGAGAGTCAAGAAGTCTTACTCTTCCCAAGGCGTTGACTGGATGCCAACCATCTGTGACCAATTGAGTGGAATTATATTCGACACAAATAATTAATCAGCGTGAAGACTAGACGAAAGTGAGTACAATCACTAGTCATGGATCTCTTTAGGAATGCCCATAGAGGCTAATCATAAAAGTAAACCCGGTAACAGAAAGATGGCCGAAATTCTAGAAGAGCACTGCCATGATCGACAGGGTAGAGTATTTCATTTCATTAAGTGATCGGGTTCGGTGAGGGCTCTGTAGCAGAGTATTCTCTTGAACTACAGAAACCATCCATATAAGCTGGTGCTGTTTGTCCATTACTGACGTATCCTTCTCCCAAGATCCCTTCGCTAGTGTGAGTACTATCACAATTCCACAGATGAATCTTGAGTTTTGTTAAGTTCCTTCTAAGTTTCTTGAATAGTTCGAGTTTGACATTCGGGTAGCAGCTCATCGGTAACCTATCAGTCCAGAAGAAAATGATAAATTAAATGTCATGATCAGTAATTTCTACATCAAAGCCAATTCTGGGTGGCCAAGCCTGTATGCTTCAATAAATTAAACAGACCTCTTCGTTGAGGTTAAGACACAGTCACTCTATGGGACCTCTGGCGAAAAAGTTCACATGAATCTTGAACGTCTCTTAACGCCTCCTAACCTTGAGACAGTATACAACCTCAAACACTAAAAATATACACTTGTCGACTTTCTCATCGAAAAAACTTGCTCCAAAGTATATGGCCTCTACGTACCGTTATTTCAAATTACCTCTTATTAAGAAGTAATTATTACTTCCGGGCTTTCCAGATTTTTGATACATAAATATTATTAACTAACATAACTTATCCTATTAGGCGTAAATGAAAAAGTTGACTTCCTCTGCGGCGGCGTTCGAACAAAATGTAAAATAAGGAAGGTTATTTGCAGAGCAGAATCAAATCAACCTTTTTTCGTTCTTTACCTAGCTTACTACTAATTAGTCGTGTTTTTGGAGCACTTAAGTACGTGCTCTAACTCAGTTTCGTCTTTCTATTGCTTTATCCTATTCTGTTGAACCCTCAGGCTTAGATGGTTTTGGTGTTCACTTGAGTCTCTGCAAAAGAAACGGATGCAGTGCTGCTTCTGTGGTGATGGTGGCGGAAGAGGGAGGAGGAGGAGGAGGAGGAGGAGGACCCAAACAAGCGCCCTTAGTTCCTGTAGTCCCATTGGCCGCTTGTCTGTCGTGCCGCGTCTGCCCCTGAGTGTATCACGTGCTCCTTAGCCCGCTCTTCCTCGCCTGTTCCTCCTTTTCTGCGGTGGACACGCGCGAGTGCGTGTTGGCGCGTGTTTGGCCTCCCTCTTCCTCCACGTCCTCTAGGTAGCTAGTTCTTTCCATTTGCTGTTTTTGTTTGCTAAGGCTCTTCACTCCTCTTGCCTTCACCTCCGAAGCCGCCGTGCCGGCAGAAGACCCAGTGACTCACCTACAGTCATCGTCGGAGGCCTTGCTTTCCTTGTAGAAGCAGAATGAAGCGTCAAGAAGTTATGGTCTTTTCCTTCTTTTATCCAAAACTTTAGCCAAAAAATTAAAAGCTCTGTATCGTTTAATAATGGGTTCGTCAGGTGTTTTTGTGCCTGTATGTAAATCTCAAGATTCATTGAGTATTTTTACTGGTTTCTCGATAAAAGATGAATAGAATGAGGTATAAAAAGATATTTACTAAATTGAGACGAACAAACCCTATGAAAATTTTAGACAGGTAGAACAATTATTCTTAAAAGAGAAACCAAGCTGAGTAAGAGTTAGAACAGTTAAAATATAGGTCAGATAGAAGTTGGAGCCTGCTTCTTTGATAGATTCTTATCGGGTGACTAGCATTTACTTCGAACCTTTAACGCAATTCCTGTTGTTATGGTTCAATTAGAGCCAAAACACTATGATCTGAACGGTGACTGACTTGCAAAAAGTCTTGTTCACATTAGTTGCCGTTAGATTGCGATAAACCTGGGGATAACAAATAATTCGGCGAGCTAGAGGGCACCAATATTTCTAGATTTAATTCCCACACCGAAGTACCTAGAATCAGGCCTTAAGTTTTACCATGTTTGAGATCAATCTATTGAGGTTTTGGGAAGCTGCATTCTACTAATTGGGAAATTGCCATTCCATTAACTCATGTTCGTCGAAGCTACCTGAATTCAAACCTTTACTAAATTCGTCATTTTCAATTTTCAGTTTTAACATTGGAGAAACACTTTATTGTAGATATGTATTAATTTCAAGGTTGTTTCTGTGTACATCCCTGCGCATTTTTAATGTCTGAATTCCCGGCCAACTTTGATACAGTTTTTGCACTCGCTGTTTTCATAAACCCTTCATATAACATCCATTTTCTGAAAAACTTATCCAACTATCAACTAAGAATTTTAGTGAAATCCAGCGATACAGTTCCGCCTCATTTGCCTCCTTAAACAGCCAGCTTTGACTCTCTATTGCCCAAAATAAGTCTTATGTAGGGCTATATTCTCCTAGAGTAGGTAGTTCCTTTGTAAAATAACTGTCCCTTATAGGCTCTCATTCCCAGTTCTATTTCTCCTTCTCTCGAACCTCATGCGCGACAATTTTTCAGGCAAGGAGCTGATACCCCTGGGGGTCTTTGCAATACCTTAATCAAGTCCTGAAAATGCCTGGTGGAAGTGGAGATGATATTCCCTCTCCATTATTTTAAATTAAAATGCGATACTATGACATAACGAAAGTGGGGTAATGAGCCAAAGGTTACGTGTTTTCTCTGCTGCATGTAAACAAGCAAAATGCAGGTCTTCTCGGACACTCTGGCAACAGGTTCTAGCTTGCCTAACGCGATTCCTGTGATGAGAGAACCAGTGACCATGTCTGTTTAGACTTCCACTTCGCAGCCTGCCCACTTTTAGCAAACTCCTGCCAAGGGTTTTCGCCCCCATCCTCAGGGATAAAACCAAAGCTATTACTTTCTAAAGTGTTGTAAATACTGCAGATTCATTTAAACTGTTACTGTTTTAACCTCATCTGGTTGTCTTCCTAGACCACAAGATTCATCTAATATCCCTGAATAGCACACTGAACAGCATATTTTAAATTGTTAGAAAGTTTATCATAATTACTATTCTCATACTTATCCAGATTTCATAGTTGGAACAAGTTTAGTTTTCATTCCAAATGCGTATGAGAAAGGCAGAAAAACGCTTACATATTCTGCTCATTAAATACCTCGCCATTTACGTAGGATCTTATAAGATTTATTTCAAGATTATAGGTGCGTAAATAACTCAGATCCGCACATGTGGATTTTTAATAGTAAAACTACTCTGGAAGATTTATCATTGACCGGTCCACTCATTGGTAATCGTTTAGATAAGTTGAGAAGCGCTAATTGACAGCGTCACCATAATTTGTGGCCGTAATACCTCTCTCTGCAAGCACCCATTATTTATATCCTTGGTATGTAATCCAGGAAAGGGCCAAACAAATTCAATTATTATCCAATTAAATTTTATAAGATGCCACTAATGATCAAGTGGTGGCTATAACCTAGGGGTTAAAAACAATTTAAGTCATAGTCTACTAAGATCAGACCAATCACTATCCAATCCGCAAAAGACCAACCGTCTGAACCACTCAAGTAATGAGCATTATGTTGTTATTGAATTGAATTCGCCTGTTTTCGATAACCGTTGTACCCTGTGAATCAGGACAAAAGTCAGTTTATAGTAATGGAGCTTGCTATCATTAGTTTACTAAAAGGTATTTAATTTGGTAGACTCCCTTTCTACCTTAGTTTGGTGGACATGCTATAGAAAATCAACTTTTTCAATTTAAATCCAAACGGCGTTAAAAAATCATGTATCTTCAAACAAAACGTCCAAGAAGTGGCTATATTACTTATAAAAAGGTAATATTAGAATAATACATAATGCATAGTAAAATATATTTGTTTCACCAATAGCGAACAACAAATTACTTAATAAGTATGAGCCAACTTCCAACTTATTCTTTGCAAATTACTTTACTCTCTTACACACTAGTTCAATCATTTAATATTTTATCCAATAATTTAGAGCTCGACTACATCCTATTTGAAATAAAATTCATGTTCAAAAGTCAATAGAAAGTAAAGTCCTTAAATCTTTGAACTATATTGATAGGCGCTGCTCCATTACCACTTTCAAACTTCTTATGCTTACTTCGTTCTGTCTTAATCCTTTTCTAAATTCATTTAAATTTCGCCCCCTTCTTATAATAAACATCATCGTTTTATCATTCGTTTTTTTTTCTACTTATGAGTTGGCCATCATTCGAGTTTTAAGGGATTCCAAAGGACAAACGAACAAATTTGTCCATATTTCTTACCTAAAACTGTCATAGGATCTTGAGCATATCGTTTCATTTAGCTTTATGACACCATATGAATTCTGGATGTCAGTTTCAGCTATTTTTAATGACAAAACTGCATTAATTATCACTATTCATAACTAATTATTGTATTAGTATGTTTCAGTCTCCAAAGTAAGAAATTCTCTAAAACTGATGAGAATTTTATTTACTTCTTCTGCCTCTGAGAACTGTCAGACCGTTTGTGTGATCTGATTAAGATATTGCCCACTTCTATCCAGCATACTTAAGGGAAGCGAACGCAGAAGGACGCCAAGTTAATCGTCTCACGGTGCAGCTCCAGTTCAAAAATACCAAAAAGCTGTTCCCCCGAGCTAGGCAGGTTAGTCACTTGTGAACGTGCTAAAGATATTGAGGGTTTGGTCCCATTTTTAATCTTTCCGCTTATCGAGACCACTGCCTCAGCCTCTGTGTCCTCTTCGTACTGCCACTGTAGTACCCGCCCTTCTCCGACTACTCCCCGCTTTCCTCAAGTAGTGTATTGCTCTAATACCCAAACGCTGAATAAATTTAATTTTTGATTTCAGTTTCTAGTTCGCATGTTTTACAGGAGGTAGGAGTACCAATTTGGGTCCAACGGAAGTTGACTAAACCGATAGAGTTTGCATAAGTGTCTCCGAGTGTTTCTCTTTCACTCATTTTTATAATGAGTTTCCTTATCTCTAAAGCACCGCAAGATGACCTCGAAGACCCTGACTAGGTTTTACATATTTTAGATTTTTAGTGCTTTTACTAAATTGCATACTTCTATGGCAATGACAGGTTTGCACCATTTGAATTGCAAATATTTCTTTTCCAAAAGAGAAAACTAGATGATGTCTGCGAAAGGATAATGAAATCGAAACTCCTCATCTACAGAGAAAATACCTATTCATCCAAGGTATTTCCCTAAGTTCCTTGAATCGAATTTCCAAACTAGCCATAAGACTCTTTCGGAAACAATACGGCCGACGAAAATTGATGGGTTGCGTAAATAGCAATTAATAACAAAATGAGTTATATTATTAAAAGCGATGGCAAGGAATGGCTAAAAGGTGAATCTCGGTTCGGAAGTGGTGAAACAAACTACAACAACATCCTTGAATTGGAATATGGACAATGGCAGAATTATAAGTTTTGATTAAGGGAAATAATTATTTTGGGGAAAATTGCCCCAATCTACAATTAAGCTCATGATGAATAGTGATGTCGCGGCCTCTCTCGGGATTTCCTGGCCGGACAAGTTTTTAAACAGTTTTGTTATTTGCATCCTCCGCCGTCTCCTCCTCCCCTGCTTAACTGGGCTGCTTTCTGCAGTGTCATCGCCAATTACTTGGAAAGCCGCTTCCCACGTTATATCAGAAACAACCTCTGAATATAATAACAAATGAAGGAAATTTCTTCTTGTACGCTCCTTTCAAATAAAACCTGTGAGAAAGTAGCGCTGCCTTGTGCAATCGTATTAAGCAAAGCGAACATTCTAATTCATTAAAAAACCATCAATTCCATAACATCTGAAGCCATTCCATAGATTTTAAATAGGCCATTACGGCACATTAGACTGATTTTCTGGTTGTAATAGCAACCCATGTTTACAATTACTAGTCCTCATTTCTAATTTATAATACAAATCATCGCCAGCCAGACACATAACTGTTGCGGCCATATGAGTATTTTAACACTTACCAAGGACGCAAACCCAGTTACTCCATATAACCAAAAGAGTGTATCTCTACCGAAACCGCTCCCTATCATAACCATCCCGTGTAATAGGCCCCACTCTGAATGGGAAGTAACCCGCATTATTTAATAAGTTTCAAACTCTTTTAGCCTACTTCGCTACTTTTTATTAAGAACTCGATTTTCTTTTTACTTGTAGACCTGTTTAGGCTATCCACCTTAAAGTTAAATTTATTAAATTTGAAACGGTTCATAATGTAGCAGTTTTATCAATGCGAATTTTCGCACTAAAATAAGAGAACATGAGCGTTACTAATCGAAAACAAGAGTAAAGACTACCTACAGTTCAAGAAGCCTCAGTAACTTGTAGTAAAAAATGCCACTTAGTTTGAAATAAGCCTCTGAGTCCTCGTTACTGATTTTTAATCAGCAGTCCTCATGCGTGACTCATCGAAGCACACACAAGGTAATACCTTCTCCACCTCCTCCTCCTGTCCTTTTACTCCAGCTATTTGACGCCCCAGCTCCTGGAGATGGAGCTTCGATCGGGGACAGCCTGTCGTAAAGCCCTGTTAGTAAACACACACGCGCATGTAGAGCCCCTAAGATGACGGCCTCCCCATCTTTCTCACACCCTCACCGGCACGTTTTGCTCTTGCACTAACTTACTCACTTGACTCCATCGTCCCCTTGGGACACTTTGTGTCAGTGTCAGTCATGTAGTTCTAAAATAAAATTACAATTATAAGATGAGAAGTTTTCTGTCAAATCCTTTAACTTTTGAGAGTTCCCACAACGTTTCTGACAAAATCCTTCATTCCAAAGCTCAAACTAAGAGTAATCAGGTGAAAAATGCGGTAGGTTAAATGTTGGCTACATCATTAGGAATCTAACTATTCAAGAGTAGAAGAATAGCTTTTATATTTATGTATGCTATCCCTACAAACGACACTGAGTTGTACAGGTTGGATTCTTTAAGACAATCAAATTTATCCTTTAAGCCCACTGGAAGAAACTTTATTTAGGATTATGCTGTAACTTCATTCTGGTCTCTGAAAACCTACTTGGAGTCCTTGAAACTTGCTTAACTTTCTACTCTTAAAAGGGGAGATTAAAGCAGTACATTTCATTCTACGATCTGACTTTATTCAAGCACGGCTCCCATGAAGAATTTGTACAATGTCAGTGCTCATTAAGCATGGACTCACGAACCCTCACAAAATTGATAGTTTTAGCTCTAAAATCAAGCAGCTGGTCTGTCAATTAAGACGTTTTTCACTGTAGTGCCCTAAATGAATGCTTTTGCGGTAAAAGCACATCTTGCTCATTACTCACCCCTCTGCCTTCCACCTTCTCCTTATAATCCCACTAAAAAACGGTTGGCCTTGCCAATCCTCGCGCATTGGTCGGTGGATGTGTCATCTCACCCTTCGCCATTTCTCTTGGTGTGTGCATGATTTCATGTGTGTCGCCCTTTCCTCCGACCATGTTCACAAACAGGAAGAACTCCCTTTGAATAGTTCATTTATTCACAATCTTGTCTTGAATTTTTGAAAGTTAATGTGATCCCTTCCAAGTCTCATGACGGCAAATTCTTCAGCTACAAGGCTTCTGTAGCAAAAGGCAGAGCTATAAAGATTGAGGATGGATAAAGTGTAAGTAAAATAAACCCAATGACCAATTGTGACATCAGAAGGAAATGATCAAGGTGCCTTCAAGTGAATAAGAATGATATTTCAGTGAGAGGTAAAATAAGTTGTCGGAGGAATGCACTTGACTGGAAACGAATGATGTGATAGTTCCCTGAAAGACTCCTGCCTTAGCCATACTTCAAGTAGCTTGACGTGCCGTGAGGTAGCGACCTTCCACAACAGTTGATCGCAAGTTATTAAATATGTGGATTCGATACACGTAGATTTCATGTAATGGAAACAATAGGTAAACCCCTTTTAATCTCCAACTGCTTCCTCTACACAAGCATTAGAAAGTATTAAATTGGCATTTTCTTTAATTTGATCAAACTAAGGGCTCATAGGAGCATTTGTGTGTTTTATTTTATAAACAAGCTCCGTTAAATATATATTTTCCTTTTGTCTAACTAATATCTACCAATATTCATGGAGTTTCATAAAAATACGATAACTTAAAGGAATTCAAAGCACTACTAGAAGATGCAATTTCTGCTGAAAAATATGGTTAAATAAGGAATTCGAAATTCAGAAGTATTGGTTCAAGGTCAGACCTAAATTGGAACATTTCTGAATTTACATCTTCTAATAGAAATATCTTTTTGACGTAAAGAAAACACGCGAAACTCAGGCTCTAGGGTGTAGTATCTTTCTATCAATAATTCTTTTGTTTTCATGTGGGTAGCTATTAATTCCGATAGAAATTTGCCCTCGACGGGTATCATGTAAATATAAATGCACTTGTCATATTTCCTGACATCGAAGGAGAAATTGAGAAAAGCATGTAAACAAAGTGATTATGTTCTTATGTCTCTTGCCGAAATCAAGAAGGCTTATTTTGTGACAGATATTAATGAGGGCGAATGATATCTCGGAGATCAATTACTATCCATAGAGCATCAAAAAATCCGTCATCATTAATAAAACGAGAAATCGAACATTGTCAAATAGTCCTTATCTGCCAGCCACGCCAGTGCTTTTCTGTTGTCATCTCGTGCTCTTACTCGTGCGTTTCCTCACAGCCGAAAGCTAGACTAAAATGGGACGAGCCGGTGAGATGGAGTAAAATCGTCAATATCGTGCTTAACACGCCGTTAGTGAATGCGCCTGCTTCTTCGCGTGATCCGCCATTGCTCCAAATAAGTCAAACTTTACTATTCTTCCCTCATCGCCCAACAGCGTATATCCTCTTCTAGTGCGACCACCACCCGAAAGTCTGTACTACATGAAAGCCCTCAATATTGATCATTCTCCAACAAGAACAACGATACTATGCCACATTTTTTAAACTGTGATGTTTTGGCATTACGTCGCTGTCTTGAGCTCTATGCTATCTAAGTTTATGGTTCAAACTCCTCCATCAGTTTCCCTGTGTCATAGGAATTTGGGCGCTTCTCATTTTGACTGCATTAAGTGTTTCATGGATTCGCCTATGTTCTAAAATATTAACCTGGTCAAATTTGATGGGGACAAGCAAATCCATTTGATAGTAAACACAGGATTTTGTTCCATTTCCCATGACTTTAATGGACAGTGGAGTGCTCCGTCATTCCCAAATGTCCAAATCCACGCTTTGCACTTTTACTTGACGGCAAAAACCGTTTTGATACAAGATATTCCAAGCTGCCTACCCACATGACTATTGACTGTAATAACCCATAACAGCAGTTAAATCAGCTTGGTGAACGCAGAGTGATGTTGGTAGCATACTGACCCAATTCAATTTTTGTCTTAATGTCTAAAATGCCACCTTCACACAAACTGAAGCTTCTTTTTTGAAATGGCTTCATTCTGGTGTAAGAAATAAGCAGCAAGTGGATTAGTCCATTACGACAATGTCTACGAGCCCAGGGTGAGCCCATGCTTCCATATCATAACCAGAGGTCAACGGTACCTTTCAAGTAGAATTTAAAACGAGGCAGTAAACAACACACTACATTCAAGTCGGAATTAAATGTTAAGTTCCAGCCATGCGAATTCGCATAAATGTTTTGGGAACTTCTAAATTGTGACCCAAGCCTTCGAAGATCTCCAACAGGTAGCTCATAATTGCGGTCTTACGAACATTTCCAAGTTGGTAGTTCCATTTTTTTCTCAAATGTTCCATGGTAAGTTAAATTTCTGCACATGAAAAGGTTTTGGAAGGAGTGAATGGCCTTAGCCTCAGTAACAGCTCTACTTTACGGCTCAAGTGCTCAATATGACTTGAAACTTTTTTACTACTTTTAAGTGCATTAAATGGAGCTCATATAAGAGTTAGCGGGGAATAAAAGTCATATCCTTTTTATTATTCTGCTGCTTCCCTACCTCTGCCACTGCATGTCACCCGTTCTCCCCATCACACACACACAAATACACCACGCAAAGGTCACATGACCCAGTTTCTGATTGGCTGATTCTGTTGCCTCTTCGCAGGTTCGACATTCGTAAACACACCCTCTCTCGTGCACACGTACACTCACGTCGCACCGCCGCACTCGCGTGTTTTAATAGGCTAGTGTCTAGTCCATCACGTGGCAAAGGCCACACGTGATTGGTGCAGGCATCTCATTGGTTGGCAACTGCTCTTCACTTTGACTACCCAACCAATGGCTTAAAAGCGCTACTCATCGGGTGCGCGTATGCAGCTGACAAATGCCGGTCGAGTGCCCCTCGTATGGCTATTTGCGTCCAGACACGCTAGCGCCTGCTTCTCTCCCACTCTGTACAGTACTGACGCTTGAAGAAAGAATATCACAGCCAATAAAGCCATTGTACGGGTACTGACTTTATCGCCTTCGCGCATTCATAATTACCATTGCTCTTCCATAGGAAATGCTGTCATTCACACCTCTCTCCCTCAATGACCTATGTTTCTAGTAAGGACTCAACGTCAATGGTAGCCTCAATTGACCTATCAAAGGATACGACGACTTCCAAGCCTAGTGATGATGTCCCTGTCTCCACACGAGATAAACGTCCTCGACACTCAAGGATCAAACGTGGTTTCGCCTCAATCCCTCAAAGACGAGGGGCTTCTTCAGGAGTAAATAAAGCCGCCGACCCGACATCCCTCCACACCACTACTTGTCTACGAAGCTACCAAACTTCCTCGGCCCTCTTCAACTACCGACACCTCAATGTTTACGTGGTGGGAAATGTAGGCCACCCAAAGGCTCAAATCGTCCGGGTTGTGCACATATCCGACACTCGAGGAGTTGGTGACTACTACGCCAACGATCTACCTAACGGACACATTCTAATTCACTCAGGTGACTTTCTGGACGGGCCTCCGGCGAAAAAGCCAACTCCTCTCCGGCGGAATTGTTTTCGTAGGACAAGATCCGAACAAAAACCATCCTCATCTCCTCAATCGAATTCGCCGACAGCGACGCCTTTAAGTGACGAGAAATGCACCTGGAAGAAGAAGTTGGCTGAGATCAACGAGTTCTTCCGGCGGCAACCGCATTCCTATAAAATCTTTGTCTCGGGCTGTTGGGACTATCTCGGTCCAAAGAGACCCTCGGCAGCGGAGATCCAGGCACACCTTCCGTCAGCAATCTACTTGGAAGACGCCTCGTGCGAAATTCTCGGTCTCAAAATGTACGGCATTCCATGGACTTCTGCAGATGACCTGAGACCTGAAGATGGCAAATCGCATTTCACCTCTTCCTTCAGTGGCGCTGCAAAGGTCAAGGCCATGCTGTCCCGGTGGCTGGTGCGGTCACGAGGTCGCCACAATCGTCACCACCATGACAGCAAGCACCAGCGCTATCTGTCCTCGTGTACCACAGACCTGGTGAGGGCGAAGCCCGGCACTTGGTCCGCACTAGACAGCCACGAGGGCATGAGAACCCTACGAGATTCCAAGACTGGCGTCTGTACCGTGTCTGGCTCTTCCTGTTGCAGTTCCGCCTCATCGTCGTCCTCTTCTTCCACAACTTCCTCCTGTTCTTCAGGCTCGAGTCCATCGGCACTAGAGCCTTCTGTGCCTGCATCCTCGATGCGTGATGGGTTTATTCTGCCAGATATCAAAGCTGTTGAGGAACGGTATGCGAGAGTGCCTCCAAACACCAACATCATCGTCTCCCATATGCCCGCGTGGCGACCTGAACTCTACTTCCACGTTGTGGATCGTATACAGTAAGTTAAATTATGGGCCAATTTTTTGTCCGCCACTTCTTGTCTTCAGCAACTGGTAACAGGTATTGTGGACTACTTCATTGTTAACGTGTCACTTGACTGGCCACCAGAACAGGATTCCTGCTCCTATATTGATATTCTGTTAAAGAAAAACGCCGGTGTCGTACTCTGGTATATATTCTGATTGTCGATAGTTATAATGAGAAACCTATTCGTTTTACTCGGCCATTTATGAGTGAGGCAGGAAACGTCTGGGCATTTATAAAAGTGGTGAAATTTATCACTTTAAAATTCATATGTCACGAGACCCTGAAGCCCTTGGTCCCAGAGTTTCAGAGTATCCAAAAAGGGAGCAGGGAGGGAATTCATGCAAACCACAACAGCACATGATGGTCCATTTATGTATCTTAAATTCCTTATTTGCTTGTGTGTTGTGCTTGCTCACTTGGGTGAGAGCAGCGGCTTCACTAAGACTGCTAATTAAGGCAGCATAACAGCGGCTTTCGGGGACGCGGTCGCAGCTCCGCTTCCAGGTACAGTTGTAAATGGTCGCCAGTCACTTCTGTCTTCGTGTGTGGGCACCTTCGACAGCCTCAGTCATCGTGCCGAAATCATAGACTACCCCCCTTATGCAAGCCGTCTCGAAGTAAACATAAGTTGATTTTTGGCAATCGATAAAGAAAAAAGAGGACCTTATGAGGACCTTTCTTTTGCTCCAAGTAGGCAGGCTCATCTCAACGTTTTCTTGAAGGGCTAGAGTGCATTTTGATGATAGAGTGGCTGTAATTATCCCACTTTTCGGTTTAAGACCTATTAATCAAGAGTAGAGGCACGCACACACTGAAGTCCTAATGTAATAAAAATACGATTTTACCTTTTATATTTCCTTATTGTTGGCATAAATGAATGGCAAAACTAATCGAACTGTTTATATTCAACTCTACTTCCGCTTCATTGTTGTCCTCACAACTTAAAAAATCTGCTTCATTAGCTGATTCTTGACTTGAAAAGTGGGCCTATGTGCATGTACTCTTCCAAAATCTGCCTATATATGCTATCGAGACGTTAAAAGTGCGTTAAAGCAAGCTCTAATTTAGTGTAATAAAAGGCAGTTACAGTCATTGTAACAGTTTTCTCGTGGACAGCGTAACCGCTTTTGGAGGTAACACGATTGCCCTATTTTATGGGATTATTCATCTTTCCGATTAGCCACAGTTTCAGTTTAAGTGTTCAGTAGTGTTGCAGTGGTTGTAAGGTTAAGATTCTACCGGCCTTAGAGGCGTTTGCCAAGCATGAGAGAGGGAGAGCATGAATAAAAGTAAACATACGCATAAATCTGTCATTAGATGCGAGGAGGCGGGGCTATGTGGGAGGCTGTCAGCTAGAAATAGTCCCATTAAGTGCGCGCCCTTGGCAACTGAAAATGTCCCTTCGTGGGACAGCAACAATACGCGGGCTCATTTGTCAAGGGCACATTGAGTGTCCGATGACAGGTAGGCGTTTCTCCAACACGGTTCCGACTCAAACTTACAAAGTTGTAAAGTTACTTCTTCATTGCACTGCATTGTCCAAACTATGTAATAGATTACCAACTTCAAAGGCCAAACGACTAAACCACCCTATCCTAAAGGTCCTGTGGCAGTTTCAAGATTCTTTAGAGCTAAGTAGTTTTCGCAGAGCTTCTGAAAGAAGACTATGGAAGAACTTAAGTAAACCAGTCTGAACCGATGGTCTTATCCTCAAGAACATAACAGTACAGCTCTCAATCGGATGGTGGGGGTACTCACACCAGAGTCACTCACTCATTGACTAAACTGATGGTACGACCAGCCTTTGCGAAATAGTAATCTTGCTAGTAGAACCCATGATTCACTGAGAGTTCCTTGAAAACAGATGAACAGAGTCCAGGCTTACTGAACAGTCACTCTACGGGTACCCCTTTTAGCTATTGACTAATTCGATACTAGTAAGTGAAATCCCTTATAGCCGGCCTTTCGGTTTCTATGTTAACCTCCCATCCAAACCTGAAAAAACTCTTCCAGTAATTGAAATATAATGCATGATAACAAACAATCTGAACTGTAGGAATACCATTTCGTCTATTTCCCTTACGTCTACTTTTAATATATAAGGAATTATTTTAACGACAACTCAAATAACCTTGAGAATCAGTCTTATATTTATTCTAAGGCCTATTTTTAAAATTATATAAAGAATATTTCATCCCACTTCTGGCTAATTTAAAACTAGCCTTCGTTTGTTTTTTTTAAAAAAACTTCAAAACCCAAAATAGAGTATTGAGTGTAATGTTACTAAAACTGAAGAACTTTTCAACATTTATATATTTTTGCCGAAATCTATACATAACTGCAAATTTGGATTTTGTGATGGTGAAAGCAAACGGCATGTAAACTTCGAATTCATTTTCCGCCATGTTCACAGACCTTGAACTCGTCTAGCCTATTCGAAGGCCTCTATACCATCGATCGATTTGCTAAGGCACCTCTCTGCATGGGTGCGCATTGCCTATCCCTTCACACACGGGATCACCCCTAGAGTCATGCTGGAAAGATACAACAGGAGGTAATCTCGAGTGGTGAAAGAAGAGATGGAGAAAATGTTCCACAAATTTATGCTCCCATCTCATCATGGTTTAGTGAGAAAATTTTGTGCATTTCCAAATCTTGCCAATATCCAGGTTCAAATGCGAGTGGTAATCTTATTTATTGGACTGACTTCCGTTGGATAATCTCAGCTCAGGGACGATTCATTTTTAATAAATTGGACTGCGAATTCAAACGCAATTAGTGAAAATTAACGAATTGGTAGATTTGAGAGAATACAGTCCTTTAGTCTCGGTCAAAATCCCTTCTTCGTCCCCAGCTTCTGCACTTCTGAATGTGAGACTGCCAATGCTTTTTGTAGGCCTAAATCCTCACTTGCCTGAAGTTGCGCCCCGTTTTCAGTAAACTGCAAGTTGAGGCTCCGAAATATGTACCGAAAGCCATCCCCAAAAGAAAATGATGCTATATATATATATATATATATCGAACCCCGATTAACATGGGGAGATAGAATATAAGAAAAGGAGATCACTCTCTAGAGCTATTTACTATAGTATGCTCCTGTTTGTAACAGAGGAGCTGTTTGTGGTCGACAAATACGTTTGATGGTTCCAGTGACGACCACCATGAAGTCAGTGAAGAGTATGTCATTTCATTCCTGTTATCGCCTTTCAACAACGTCCAAGTGCCTACTAGTCCAAGTATTTTCTATAAAATACAACTTTGTAGACATCTCCAATTGTGTCTACCAGATCATATGATGTCCACGTGTTAAATCATAAAGTGTACTATTACTACTGGTAGTCAATCAGGATTTACTTGAGCAATAATTCGCAGTCACTCGTTCATGTGAGCTTCACAACTGACGAAGGCGATTTGGTTTTCAGGTCTAGAAAATCACCACAGTCACCTGGTTTGTGTCTAACTAAGCGAAACCATCACAAGGCGGAGTATTTCGCTCGTAAAACCTGATGGGTGAAGTATTTGCAACGTTTCTGTAGCGCCTTTCTTATATACTCGGTCTCACTTTTTCTCATCATGTGACTTACTTCTCAGTTCATCTGTGTATCTTTCTATTACACAGCATCTGAGGAGTTCATAAAAGTACAAGCCCGCGTGTAAAGGCACATGTTAATTCAGTTAATCACAGTTTTATTAGGCTTTCGACCACTTTGCACACTTGAAGCGAGGCAATGTCTAGAGATCTGATACTGTTGGTAGACTTAAGTAAGATCTACCAGCAGTGATTTTTAGCAGTGCACACTCCAAATCTGCCTACATACTGGATGTGGTAGGAATCGCGAAGTAGTCGTAAAGCCTCTTTCCTAACTATCGAAAGTGTGCAAGACCAATGACAATAAGACTGTCCGGGCAAGTCGAATTTTCCTCTCTGGCAAACATGGTAGGCAGGGCTTATAGGTGGGCGATCAGAAAATATTTAAGCACACGAAATTGCAGATCCTGTTGCTACTGCTTTGCTCCACTGTACCTCTATCGGTTGTGGTCAAACGGAGCCTCATAGCCTACTACGCCTATCCGTTGCGCAATGTCGTTTATTTCAGTGCTTGAGAGCACTTTCAGGCGTGCGCGCTGCCCGCCTATGCTGTCGTGCTTGTGAGTGTTAACGCTGCTTTTTTCTAGTCATGCATTTGCTTTTTTCTTCCCCTAGGCCCTACCTGCATCTGTGTGGGCATGAATTCACGAGCTACGGGGTGACTTGGCGTCGCGGGGTTGTCTTTAGCAATGCTGCAGTTCAACTCACCTCCACATTTCCCCGTGTTTTCCCCCAACAACGGTTTCCACATCGGAGAAAGGCCTACTCCTCCACCTTTGGTGGCTCCGATATGATCGAGATAGGTGAAAACGCGTGTACAGGAGAACTGTTTGTCGGTGCTTCAGCTCCATCCAAGTTTACAGCCACTGGAGAGCCTCTAGGATTGTCGAGGGACATTTCCACTCTCCCTCCAAACACCCCTCGATTTGCGGACGATGGGACTCGACCACGGCGGTGGCGTAGGCGTCTGTCCTCTATGCTTGGTCGGTTTTCCTTCCTTAACGGCTCGCACTCCTTCAACGCGACCACAGAGCGCCTAAACTACGGGACGCGGGCCTCTGCACGCATCCTACCTACTCCTAGCTCGTTGGCGGCCCAGAGGTCAGGGGATGGTGGGTTTGTAGTGGACCCGAACTTGGGTGTTCTCGCCGCTGAAAACTCTGGTAGCTATGGAGGAGGTGGCGGGAGTAGAAGTAGCTACGCCTGTCGGCGGAATCCTCTCGTCTTCGACGTCTATGTGGTGATAGAAGAGGGGGTGAATGACCGCATTGTGCTGCCTGACTACTCCAAGCACCGGAGGGAAAGACTGGGCGCCCCTGGGAGCGAGGAAACTGCCGTGCCTCAGTGGAAACCCACTCAGCCTGCACGAAGGAGTCCCGCTTGCTGTGTGCAATAGCAATCGTCTGTCAAAAAGGTTTTCTGCCATCATAACAGCCTATGAATGCTACCTCTAATCGCCTCCCATTAAGCCCTATGTCGTTTGTTCTCGTGTGCATTTTATTGTAACTATAACAACTACACCTGAATTCTGGTTCTCCAATCCCTGCTTTTTTTCACCTTTCATTATCCTGTAGTCATTGCCGTCCCCTCAAACACAGGTGGTATTGGACATTTCTTGTCCTTTACACTATCGTGCACTTTATACAGGGTTCCGATCCACCGCAGAATAGATGTTGTAAGCAGATCTATATTAATTGCAAGCATTGAGCGCCCCATACTTTCATTGACAATTCTGTGACAAAGTTGTTTATTATCGTTTCCCTATCCCCTCCACCTCACCTTCGATTGGACAAATCTCCCCATCTCTACTTCTCTTTATATAGACTTTTGCAACTTACTTTAACCACGAACAGCCTACACTGGTATTTTCCTATTATCGACAGTAACTATGCACTAGCTCCATTTTCGACGCTGATGATGCGCAATTAAGTAAATCCTTTTTTATGAACTTTGCTCACTTGAACAGTTTGTCTTGTTTTTTTTTACTCTGGCTTGGTACTGAACGTCATCTGAAGAAAAGTCTTCAATTTGCAATTTACAATCTTGAAAAGGGGAAAATAGCCTGGTAGTTAAATGGTGGAGGGTCACATGGGGAAGTGTTCGGTCTAAGGCATTCAGAAATTGGTTTGTCTGCCTTTTCTCAGACGTTAATTCTGTTAATTTTCAAAAATGACATTAATGTGAAATCCTTCTCCGATTAAAGAAGCAGCTGTGAGTGAATCAGGTGACTCCCTAGGCTCAGTCAAAGTTTTGACGAAGTCTAGCTGAGTTTCAAACGATCTTGCAAGGTTACTAAGTGTAGAGGTAACTCATTGGAGAGAAAAAAACAAACTCTAGAGCGCAGGTGACTACAAGTGCAGGTTCAAAGCACGCCACAAACTCACTCAGGTTGCCTGTGACCATCGACGCATAAGTGCATGACAGTCATTAAAATTTGCATTTTACCGGGCCAAAATGATGCAGAATCGCCCCTACATAGTTTAAAAATTATTTGAAGTGCGCATTTCATTAACGGAGACAGGACCACCGTCGGTAAGGTTCGTTTGGAAGGAATTCAATCGTATCCCACGCAATGTATCATTCCTACCCTCGCAAGCTAGAATCTCATCATATTCATGAAACCACCTTAAGTCCGCGCAATATTTTTATCGGCCTAGATGGAGATAGTACATTAATAACTTTATCGGTAACTCGGAATCGGTCAGATAAGAAGTATTTATCGACGACTTGCGTAAATCCACACTGATTACCTGCTTCTGTCTCCGACTAGTTGACAGGTTTCTCAGTTCCTGGGTTCAGTCAAGTGTATAAACATTACAGCATGCGTTATTTGAGCTTATTTCATACAATGTCGCACTAATTCCGGCATCAAGCGTGGAAACGTTATGAGTTAAATAACCTACCAATGTTTCATCGCATTTTTCGCTCTGATGTAAAAAGATCATTTTGAGCTTGAAAAGATTTTTAATGAAATCTCCCGTCTGTGGTGGTTCGAATCATCACCTGGTCGATTCTACAGGTACTTGAAGGAAGATGTAAGGCACCTTCCGCAACTCTCTCTCTCTCGAACTCGTTTTTGAGTCTAAGAAATAAAGTGTGAGGGTGTCTATAGCAGATAGTTACAGATGATTATGATCCCGACAGAATTCGCATTTGATTACCCGGTCGATCTTTCTTTAAATGATTAAGCACGAGTCAGTCTCCGTTTGTGATACAACAGAAAAGGCTTTCGACAAGACTTTAAAATTTTATTCATATTAGACTAGGGCGCGCCGATTTCAGCAACGAGTAGGGATAGATCACTTTAGATCCATTGCTATTTTACCTAATTTTGGAAATCACGAAGAACGTTGATACGAAAACCATGTCGAGAAACGTATTCGTGAGACGTTATTCACATAATGAAATTCAAGCAGAGTTGTGAAATACCCCTTCAAGGTGAGTAGATTTTTCTGCTGACATTCCTTTTCAGAAACCAGAAGGCTGATTATTACCCTCTCTCTGTGTCAGGTTGACTTCATTAAATCACTAACACCATTGACGCAGAGCTCTCCAAAGTGCTTAATAAATTTTTTAAATATCACATTTAATAGTTTTTAGAGAGGTTGAAAATATGGATGGTGGTTTTTCATAATGTTTCAGTAGTAATAGTGGAAACTAGTGAAAAGTCGATGATAAAATCAATGGTTTAAAGCCGTGCATTAAAGCTAATCTCATTATTTGTATGAGGCTAAAAATGGAAAGCAGACGACGAAGCTGTAAACTACGAAGATTGAGGAACTTAGAAAATATCATGGAGAATAATTTTCTTATCGATAATGGCCATTTCTATGTCAAAATGATGAACCGTACAATGACCCAATGAGCCGAAATCCCCTCTTGGAAATTAGGGGCTCTCCCCTGATTCCTGTACTGAAGTTGCCAAATATTAGTGCTGGAATGTACCTGAGCCTTCTTATCAGGTTTCTAATGTATACCCCATATTATATTTAAAGATTTTTATTAAGATCACTTACGAACTCCAACATTGAAAAGCGAGATAAATCGTATAAGCCCTACTCTATTCTTTTCAAAATTTGGGGTTATTTAATAAAATTCGCATTTTTTTGAAACCAAAAATCCGTGAAAAGGAATCGAACAAAGGTTAACTACTTACAGGCACCAGATCGTTGTCCGACGCCTTACTGATTGCGAGAAAGTACAACTGGCTGAGGTAAATAATTTAAAACTGAAAAATTCACCCCGGTTTTTTCGGCAAGATAGAAAAACTAGTAAGTATCTCTCTATGCAATTTAACCACTCACCAATCTGCGGGATGACTGCCTCACAGAATCTAATGGCCGTTGTATTGTCCTTGAAGCTCATTGGTATGAGGTGGTGCTGCAAGAAATCGCAAGAAATCAAATTAGCGAAGTTGGATGGTGCAAGGTAGTCATGAAGAGGGGAGACAAGATGCCGTTACAGAGCCTTTGGTATTGTTGTGCCACTGACAGCAGGGCAGATGATACAGCAGGAGTCAAGGGGATTTCTCGGATACGCGGTTGAAGAATCGGGTCTTAGTTGACGAACCCGCACATAGAAGACCACAACTCGAATGTAGAGTCCAGACGGGGTGCAACAGAGAAAGTCTGTGTTACTGAGTAGTAGGGAATCGCTACGTATTGTCAACCTTAAAACCATTAGGAGATTTCAGAGAAAACAAAATTCTCATTAGAGGAGATATTGAAGTCTCTTCCACGAAATGTAGAGCAACAATACTGAAGATATTATGAACCAATTTAACATTTATGAGTTACCGTAAATTAGTAGCTGTCCACAGCACGGAAGATGGTTTGGATTCTCATTGGAAGTCAATAGGCTCCTTTGTCAGGACCACCATTTCACCGTTTTCCTACCACCTCTCTGTACGCCGTTGGTATTAAATTTGATTTGAACTGAACAGAATCGGCTTCCTCTTTGCTATAGAATCATCCTTAGTGTACTTACAGTTCCTTTTCATATCTCAAACAATTTTAGAACGAAATCTCATTGAGCTAAAAATTAAGAAGTACTCTCAGCTGACCAATAATTCGGTGGGGAACCATTGTGAAATGTATTCTTCCCTCGAAATACTTGTGCTGAAGATTAATACAATAACTTTAAGCCATTTGCAAATGCGATTGTATTTTTTCCATTAAAACGGATTGATTCAGATCTCTTTTATCTACTAATAAACCGAACCTTTCCACTTTTGGGGTCGGTGAAACTTCCTCACCAATTTTAGCATCAGCACTCCCATAGAGGGGGGGGGGGCGACGTACTGGCTCAGTACCCGGGCGAAACCGTTATCTGCCTTGGTGTTGGCTCCGAGCGCTAGGTTGAGATTGCAAGTAAATGGCCAGACATTTGGAGCCTTGTAAACCAAATAACTTCAGAGTAGGGTACCTTTGTTGGCTCTTCACGAGGTTACAGTTTGAGCTCGAGGTAAATAATGCAAGGGATACAGGAAGATATTGTATATAAATGCTCTGTCCTAGGAAACTGCCTTATCTGGAGGATCCTTTAGTTAGAGGTGTGCATGGGAATGAAATCAACACTGGGAGGCTAAATGCCTTTGAGGTAGATGGAGTGGAGGACTTCGGTGGAGATTCAAGTAAGTGCCTCATAGGACTTCATTGCCTTCTTAGGGGAAAGAGCCCAAAATGTACGCATATCCTATCACTCTTCCTCTTAGACAATAGATTTGCTTTAGTGGGCACTCCTCCCAGGGGACTAATTGAGTAGTCCATCGAATATATTTTCGTTTAAGGGTATTTCAAATAATGTCTGTTGTGTCGGTTGACTGTTATTCTTTGAAACGCTTAACAGGATGGAGTCAAGGGAGATTGAAATTGAACTAATAGCATCTGCTTAAATGACTGCCCACAAGCCCCACCAAAACCACGAGTTCTTGTCATGTGATTGCCTCAGTGCGATTGCGCTGGCCAATTGTAGACGAGCGATTTTATTAATGAAAAATTAAACCCACGAGCTTTTCATCCGATACTTTTTTCTTGTTTTTTTTGAAGTCATCTTGTTGTAAACTAGTTACGTTCGTTTCAGTCAGTTTCGTGGGTTTCGGAATGGTTCTAGTGAACTCAGTTTTAGGATATTTCATTTTCCTAAAGCCCCAGAAGCAAGAAGACGGATAAGAAAGGGATAATTTTTCCATATGAAGGAGAATAATATCTGAAAGTCTCGGAACGGAGGATGCAATCTGTCGTCAGTGTATACAAATTAGTATAGCGAAGAAGTACAGATCACGCAGCTCTAAAGCAGACCTCATTGTAAAACGTGCTTAAATTTATGACCTTTGAAGGGAATATAAGAAATGTGTTCAAGATTGGTCTCCTTCGATCTACCAAAAAGCTACGTGATCAATGGCGTCTGATAGCTGCCCCTGAATTTAATGTTTATTTCTATTCCTGCAGAGATTTTCGGAAAACAGCAACAGGGAGCATTAAGAGATTAAATTTTTAGATTACTAGTCTATCTGTTTCTGACAGATCAAACGCGCCAGTGGCTTCGATTAGCTCAGTCGGTTGATCTACTGTCGAACGACTTGGCATTGGGTTTTGACAGAGGATAACCTTTTAATAATAACTACAAAATTCCACTGCTTTCTGAAGTAATGAAAGACGTAGAGTGGACCAACAAATAACAGAGGAAGTAAAGATCACACATTAAATACATTCATACTCGACAAAGTACTGAACAGGAATGGAAATTATCTAACTTATCCTACTTGATTATACGATTATGAGTTCTCAACTGCTGGAGCCAGCTTTACCTTTTCAAATCTCGACCTCGTCAACCAATGGAATTATTCAGAACGCCTCGTTTTATGCTTTTAGCATAACGTACTACGCTCTTGCTAAATTAAACAGCTGAGAGTATCATTAGAGTGCCGAAACAGCTCTCAATCGCTTGCTAATTAAAATCTGAGAGTGTAGCTCATCGTCAAGGTTCGAAATTCACTTATGTAGCTCAGAAGAGAAGATATTTATGGGATTGAGGTGTTTTTTGCAAGGACTGAATCCATATGGGATAAATTTTTGGACAACACTTCTGGTCTATAATAAATCGTAGGATGTCCATATTTAAGCTAAGTGAGACGCGCTTGATTATAGTTAGTAGTTAACCAAAGTACTATTAAAACCTGAATTATACAGTTTCACCAAAGTCGCATCAATCTGCCTTTTCTTGAATATTTAAAACTTAAGGTAGAACTAATTGGCTAATCCCTCTAAGCATTTGAGCATTCAATGTCTTCCATGCAGTTTACCGAATTAGTTATATCCTAGGCCCTAGAATAGTAGAAACCCTCATGGAAGCAAAGATTCAGCAGTTTCAAATTGAATGCTGGCTTGACTATCTACGGAACCTACAAGGCTTTCGTACTAGGCATGCAATGGTCAGCCATTCTCTACTCCCAATCCATGTTCTTCAGATGATGCAAATCAATACTGACTGCATGGGACCTTGTCAGATGCATTATGCAGGCACTAGTTGACACTCCACAGAAATCAGATAGCATGGTGACTCTGCAAAGACCAAGGCTGTATACGTTCATATTCAGTGTATAGAATCACATGAGATCATGCCAGTAATGATTCAGAAGTAAATTGACTTGCTCGACAATTGCTTCTTTTGCCAGCAATCAAGTTTAAGTCGATTGTTTCTTTGTATACAGAGTATGCAGCGACAGTTCGATGAGTCCTTAAACCAGGATTATATGCTTCATGAAACAGTATGCTTTCCTTCCCATATTAAGGCTATTTTGAAGGTGGCTTTGCTTCTCTTTTAGTGCATTATCAAGTAGGGGTTCTGATAGTAGGAGACTTCGTTCAGGTAAGATCACTATGCCCCATCGCATGCTTGAGTCCTGTGCCTTCAAAGTGTCTGGTCAACTGTTTTAATGGCCCTCGTTGTTATAGTCTTCTGTCTTGTCTCCTGTTGACCTCGCATAGTGTTCTGGCTTGAATGATGACCATGTCCCATAATGGGAAAATATTATATGAAATAGCGAACATTCCTTGGGTTCTAGGACGACATACATTACAAGTCAGTGTGGGTCCAATATATATTTCCAGCACAGTGTCTAATATAACCAAGCATTTGATCGATTACTACAGGAAAACTAGTTTTGAGGTCAAATCTATAGTCTAAATAGACATATCTTCTTTTGAAACTGCGATAGCACTAAAAAGCAACGATTAAAATCAGTAACTGAAGTGGCCTCACTTTATAGGCCACTTCTTCTACCTTCCCCTCTAGATAAATTAATTAAGATTTGCAATTGCCTGTGAACAAGTATCTCGGATGTTATTCATATAATCACTCATAAAATTGCAGGAGTACAGATGAACTCGGATCTCAGAGTTACTACTGTTGTAGTATTAATTACTGGAAACCATCGGCTATTGTTGCCATCACTTATCTTCATGCCTCCCCTTCTCTAGATAATCTAGCCAGTGTTCAAAGTGAACAAATGCTTCCACTACCTCGTTGCCTTGTCGTTTGGGTGGGTCTTGCTTCTTTTGCTAGTCAGCTGATCCGAGAGTGCCTCAGAGGCCTCAGGAATATATCCTTTTGACGAGTTAGTTTGAGGGGAACGCGAGTATGTTAACTTATTGTTTACACACGGCCTAGAGCATGACAAGCGACATTTGCGCAGAGAAAAAAGGAGGTAAGAGGTCCTTTGACTTGTCATTAGCAGCCTCGTAGCTCCAATCTGGCAGACGATTTTACTGCTGTTGAATGCACGAAAGCACACAATTTCGGCTCTGAGAGTCTGGGGACAAGGCGGTTCGTTTTATCGATTATGGATGATTTAGTTAGCGAACCTGATCTAGAGCAAACGGGATTTCCACATTGCATTGCATTCACACTCAAGAGGCTAGTACTAGAATGTGCAGCGAACAGCATGTATGGGTATTTTTAAGGGGGTTGATAAGGAAAATACAACGAAATTTCCAGAACATTAATTTTTGTAAAATATGTCCTGTTTTTAATCTTATTTTTCCTGCAACTGGACTTCTCAAGTCCACGGTTGCAGCTCCGAAGAGCGCCCTTGAAGAAATCTGGAGGACGTTGTCGGAGCCAAGAGGTGACACCGTATTTTGCTCCTTCCATGTCACCCGCATTGGCTCCTTTGGGAATTTCTCCGAGTATTGGAAGAGCCAAGAAGTCTGATCGAGCGGAGATGGGACTACGCTCTTTCGGTGACTAAGAGAGCACTTCGCAGCGAAATTCTCGAAGGATGTCTTGCGCAACCCTCGGGGAATGCGCTGGTGGATTGGGATGACGAAACAGGACACCACCACGCAGTTGCCTCAAAGAAAGCGTCTTCTAGCTACCTCAGTGCAGCCCCTGCATAGTAGACTCTTACTCTGAATCCAACCAGCAAGCCACGGCCACCACTTTTTGGGCCGACCTTTGAGGGTGGAACTTGATTGGTTCCGGAGATCCACGTGGGGATGCCATTGCCCTGCTTTTTGCACTCCAGATCATAATAGTGAATCCAAGTTTTAGCACCGGTGATAGTTGTTACCAGAAATGGCCCTTCATCTGCTCCAATTTTGTTCGATATTGCTACAAAGAGATTACTTAGAGAAGATTTCTAAGATAAAGCCGCAACGCCCTCGGGACCCATTGTGCGGAAAGATGGCTCAGTCCAAAATTATCATAAAATTGAATTCGCCGAGCCCATAGGAGGAACCGTTTGGGGGGAGTTAGCAGCATCGCAATCTTTTCCACCAACTGTTGAGCAGCTTCGATGTCTTGTTTATTTACGAGTAGGCTCTACGTCTTCCCGAGGAACGCGGGTCGTCTTCAAAGTCCATGCAAACTGCAGTCTTTGCACTGGACTTTTTCCATGGCCCCGGTTATCTGTGTTTCTATTCGACCTTATCTCAAAATCTGGTTAGTTTGCCATTTTCGAAAAAGGAGCTTCTCTTTGAGAGGGTCTGAAAAAGACAGGTGAATGCACGCGAAATAACATCTCCGTAACGTGCTTGACATGTTACTAGTCGTTTAAACTTGATTATTTTTGGAGCCATTAAAAAGTTGAGTAAACTTTTGGATCCACCCTCTTTGTATAGGGTTACGTCCATTTTAGTACTATTAAAGATCATGCACTCACACCCTCCATTACTGGGTCCCCTTCCATGAACCTTATGGATTTAGGTAAGAATCGAAGGTATGAGAATATTTTAAAAATTATCCAACTGACCTTAACCCACTAGTAAAAGCAGGAGAGCTTTGTTTTGGGAATCTTCACAACACGGTAGCATGCTGGGAAAGACAAAAATGGAGCACAACTTATCGAGGAGTCCGGTTAATGAAACGGCTGTGCAGTGAGTAGCAGAACTCCGTTTCTTCTAGTCTCCAGAGAGGCCTATGGGGAACATAAGCACGTAGTATCGATGGCATGTTTACGAAAAATTGAAGAGAGCTTCCTAAGATGGCAAGTATCCAGCTGTGTGGTAATCAAACTGGCTTCATGCTGCATATTTACTGCTATTACTGCTGTCGCTTAACCTCGCAGCTGCAGGTCCCAACGTATTCAATGAAGCGTTTCTATTAATGACCCCTCAAACTCTAAGTGGAGTGAAAATCGGTGCTTTACAAATCTCTCCTCAGCTGCAAGCCTGTGGCAAGCACCGTTCCATTCTGTTCCATGATCCCGAATGTCATTCTTGTCCTAGTGTCGGCGCGAACTCACCTCTCGACTGGTTGAAGCACTCTGAGATCTTCTTAGGTGTTGGCACACGGAAAAATACCTTCAGCATTGAGCCCTCTTGAGCCTACCAGCGAGGGCACTAGTTCTACATATCGTGAGCGTACTTAGCCTCTCTAGTGGTGATTTAATTCGCGTACCTATCATTTGCTAATGATCACTTAAGCGTCACATGGTAGTGATTCTCTCTGATTTCTCTTTGGGCTCAGCGAAATCATGGACTTCATCTCAGTAATAGATATCACCCTCGTCTTTTCTTTCTGGGGATTCTTGACGATTTGGTAACAGACTTGCAAATGTTAATGTTGGAGTGCTCAGTAAATGCATTTCAGTTTTGTTCTTAACAGATAATGCCCCACCCTTGCGGGTCTTTGTGACGATGCCTCAGCTTCGGCTCTGGTCCAATTTTTTGATCATGGGAACCCGTGGTCATAGGTGCACTGTCAGTGTAGTGAGATTAAATATCAAAAATAATGCTAGGTTTGTATAGTTTGTTACTTAAGCTCCTTGTGGCTTATCACAAACTGCCGTTTTATTGATGTGACTAGGCAAAACAACCGAAGCTATTACGTTGTTACAAGAGGAAGGCCCATGCTTGATACCTGTAGTTAATGATACACTTTATCTTCCGCATTGTATCTTTGTCCTCTTTATGGGGCTCGTTTTTGATCTTAGCTATTTCCATAACTGCAAACACTAATATCAGTGGAAATATAAAAAATAAATCTCTGGAATTTTTACTGTGTATAAGATGAGTCGAAAGAAGAGCAAGAGCGCGCACTCAGAAATTATTGCATGATTGTAGTGTTTGTTTTTATCTGCACAGTAACATAAGTCAGTTCAGGTATACCATCCACCACAAGAGTACGACATGATTAGTTGAAAGTTCGTATTTTCAGAGTATCCAGAATCTGTTGCATGGATTGTCGGGCACATGCGTCAATGCACCCGGACAGCACAGCGAAGCAATCTCGTCATTTAAATCGGCCGACATGCGTTTGGTGTCAACAAGTAGAGATTGGCTGTGCATTAATCAGCTTGGTGACTTCAAAGTCTACATTTAAGGCATCTTACACCAACGACTCGGTAAGTGTGACCCAGGTCGGGCAATGGCTGAAAGCTGCTGACGATCTTTGAGCATGAATTCAAGTGGATATTAGTCTCAGACTAGGCTGGCTACAAATGTGAGGAAACACGGCGCCGATAGATATGATGGTCCAGTTATGGAGCGCTCATTGTGGAAAGTACCTCGTCTTTACTCTCCTCATTTCACTCAACTGGTGAATTATCGCTTTACGTAGTAGTGGTAGTGGTTGAGGCGGCACCACAAAAGGATTACTAGTTACTGAGCGACCGGCCGTCTGGCGTTTAGCTCAGCAGTCAAGCCAGGGCTGCGTGATCTCGGACGCAGAATGGGCTGGGGATCGTGATTCCTAGGGTGTGATCACGCCACCTTCATCACACGCTAGTGAAGCTCGTCAACTTTTAGGCGGAAAGGCCTGTACATACCAAGGGGGAAGGACTTACTGAATGGGTGTTCGTACAGAGAAGCTAAACGCCGGACCGCCGATCGCCCAGTATCATGTAATCTTCGCTCCTTCAGTGGTGCCACCTCAACCACCACCATTACTGCATAAAGTGCTAATTCAGCAGTTGAGTGAGACGAGAAGGGAGGAGACGAAGTACTTACCATAACTAGGGGCAACTGTGAGTGCTCCATAACTGGAACATCCCAAACTGCCGTATCAACCACCCAAAAAACTGAGTGGGCTTGTACCAGTCAGAGGGTACTTGGTCTTATCCCAAAGCTGTAAAATCACCCTATTTCAGCACATCCTAGCGCCATTGTTTCACATCAAAAAGGTGGTTAAAAACGGCTGGTACTAAAAACCACTTCCAGTTGTTAGGCCTAAGACTAAGAATGAAAAAATGTTACTTCATGCTCAACACCCCCTTACACAAACCCCAGCAAATGAAATCTCCTACAAAAAAGTAATATTTACTTTACACAAAATTCACACCAAGTCTTTACCACAACGGTTCCAACCGAATATCTATACATGCTCGTTCTATTATTTAAGTTTCTACTACGAGAGGGGCACCGGTTTGCCCCAGCTTCGCTACGAAGAGACCTCCTTTCTGCCCAATATCTTGACGAACTTGGCCCGTTTCACCTCGGCCATGAATTTGCGATCGATTTCGAATTCGTATTCAAACGTTGGCGTCCGATCGATAATCTCGCCGTCAGGGGCATCGTAGGCCTTCGGGTCGCGCGGTGGGGGCGTGGCGTATGGTCCGTTCACACCAAGCTGCAGTGCCGAAACCGGCTCCGATTCGACGCCTTGGTCTTCTGAGGTGGCTGAGGAAGCGAGTCCTTCGATCGGTTGGATGGCGGCCTTGTAGAGGTGGTGTGGCGAGACCTGGGCGAGAGAACGTAATGCCCGTTCCTGGGCTGCCTGGACACTGCGCAGCTTCTGATTCTCCACTCTAGCCACGTTGGCCTGGTAGCGCGCCCAGTCCTTGAGAAGAAGTGCTCGACTGTCAATCTCGGAATCGGATAGGGCCACCTGTGGACGTCGTCTATCCCTGTTTCAATTAAAACAAACACTCTTAATTACTTAAATGAAATTAACAATAGCGTAATTAACCACGTTAGGTTGGGGTTTCATCAGAGGTAGAGAAAGTAAGAACAGTAAATTTCCTCGCAAAACATTGAAAATCTGGCGGAACATTTAACAAATAGAATTAGTAACTACATAACTTACTGTTAGGAATTGGAATTGTGTAAAACATACAATGTTAAACTCTGCGAATAATGATATAAAAATCCATTATAGTAATCTATATCGAGTAATCACAGTTACCTTTTGGTGAATAGGCAGGAGCAGCGCAAATCCTAGGTTCCCTTAACACAAATACATCGGCGATTCAAAAAATTAGATATTTAGGGAAAGCAAATAGATGGAGCATAGCAACTGGAAGCCATGAACCAAACACTGCAAAGAGAAATAACCATACTATTCGAGGAATGGAGAATTACATTAATTTACGGTATGGGATTTGGTTAAAACAGCTTTAGCGAGATGAAATACCAGGGAAAGACGAGGTATAGTAGAGACCAATGAATACAGGGACGTTATTAATGTCTTTGACAACGACGATAATTAGGAAATCCAAAAGCTAAATTATATCCAGGAAATGTTCGGACCCTTAAGCATGGCAACTGTTGTATTCACTGACCGAAAATCTTTTTATACTAATAGAAGTATTCTTACAGGATTCCACTCATAAAGATACTATGTAATTTTGAATTTTAGGTAAACTGATAATTTATTAATTTGAGACCATAAAACCTGCTTACGCTTCTTCTTTCATTAACTGCCGGTCGCCTTCAATCTCCTCAATGGGTTTCAGCTTTTTTCCTTGCTTGGAAAGACGCTTGATTTCCCTCTCAATTCGTTTTGCTTTTCTGCGTATACGATTCTGCTCCTGCTGGGGATCCACGCGCTTTTTCTTCTTCAACGGTTCAGCACTATAGTATGGGTCAATAAATATACTAAACGCCAGTACCGTAAGACGCTGCCGATGTGAAAACCCCGAAAACCTCCGATGAGAGCAATCTCCGCCGAAACGAATTTCGTACATCCTTGAGCTACCAGCCGCAGCATATTCTCATCTATCCCGGTAATATAAGGATAGTTAATAAAAAATCCGGGTGAGGAAATAAACAGAGCAATTCGATTTTATCTCAGAAAAGTATTGGAACCTACTTAAAGACACTATCGATCAACAAACAAAACAAGACACGCGCTACCCAACACCTACATCAGGTAGAAAGGAGTACAACCAAAAAATTAGACTCCTGAACACGAGTGGGGAATATATTTTGTATTGAATATTAGTACAAAAATTAAAATTATAACGACATTTCTAAATGGTAGGTCTGCATCAAGTATGACTTTCTAACAAGCATAAAATTAACATTAAAATCAATAAAAAATATATATCGCATGATTTATATATAGATACTCTGATATGACATAGATTACTTACATTTTTTCAATTATTAATACGCACTTAGCGTGTTGCGTAAATTGGAAGGTCGGTTTTGTGGGTGTTCTACATCATCAGCCAAATGGGGGCAAGTGTTAGTAATTTATCGGACCTGGCCACAAACCCGTATCTGATCAAACTTGTTGGACAAGAAAATGTGAATGCAAACAATGAGTACTGGAACCGCCTGTTATCCTTCGATATGCAAACTCCTATTACAAAGTAAGTATGTATTGCGATGTCATACCTGTTGTAGTGAAGCGTCATTCTATCTGGAGGCAGCGGTGTCAAGTTTGCAACAGAGATTCTATCGAAACGACTTACGGACACACAATTTAGCTACACTTTTACATCAATTCATTGTCAAAGCCACCAGTGTGCTTGGAAGCATTAAAATGGGACAAGAAATGTTTGTCACTTTGTACGACTTACTGAGTTCATAGAAACCCACAGGACCTAAAAATGGCTCAAAATGCTCTTCTCATTTTTCGTATCTTTACTAAGTATATATTGGAGAACCGATCTAGCCATAGTATGAATTTGCATTTCGCGGACATCAACTCGAAAGGTAATTAGAAAGGCTTCTTATTTTGGTATTTTAGCATCGAATTCCACCTCATTAGCCGAGTACACAGTCCATCTTCTCTTCCTTCTTGTTATTGAAGTGCCTCCAAGGTATTGTGGAACACAATAACTCGACGCTCACTTTGTAGCGTTAAAACATATGGTTTGATTTACGAATCTATTTCCTCCTTACTTGTACTGTTATCTGCCCAAGTATCCGGCTACGTTTGTGAGGATGTACCAGCTACTTGCAAGTACTTCACCTCAAAAAAGTGGTACGTTGTGGGTGGCCCTACCTTTGGTCAATTTGCGGAGGATTTTTAACGTTTTAAATAGTTTGACAGATGCACCTGCCTTTGTACACCGACTTCTGTTGAACGTTGCTGAAAACATGCCATGTCCACCGAGCATGCTCGCAGAACATCATTCTTCGGGGATGCTTTGGAACGCCGCATCATCTCTAGCAAGTCAGTAATTATTTATGAATGTTAACTGCTTTTTTACTTGGTTAAATGCCTCCGTGTATGAGCTCTTTGACAGGATGGTTGTGCCAAGTTATGTACAAAGTCCAAAATTGTCTTCCATTTTGCCACGTACACTTCTATTTAGGGAGATGAGTTTAGTACCCAGGTCCTATAAATATTATCGTTCTGTATCAAATCAATGCTCTCAAAAGGTGAGTTTGCCAACTAAAATTTGACCGTGGTTCAAATCGAGAAATGGATTGAACTTATTATCATTTCATACGTGCCTAAAAAGTTTGTGAACCAATGGTGATGTACACACTAAAGGTAAGCGCAAATGGAAAATCAAGGTTTTATTTTGTAGGCCTATCTCTACATGTTATGAAGATTATTAGCTAGCCAAAATTGTAATTCATAGTTCGTTCCACATTTGCCTCTCTCAAAATGACGAGGTGTCACTTTGGACACCTGCGGAATCCTCACTGAACCCCGAAGGAGTAGAGTCGAAGTAAGTAAGACGGCGTAAATTAGGATGAAGTAGAAGCATTCCCCATTTGCGGGCTACATTGTGACGCAGTGCAGGGTTATGTGCAGTCTGTAGACTTGACGACGTGTTCTGCTTTGCAAAAGGTCACGAGTGGATGAAATGAGATTTCCTTCCATTGAAGATCTGTTGCTTTTTTCATATTTACCTATGTAGTTGGCCTCCAGGCGCGTGTGGAAATTTCCCCTATTGTGGTATCATGAGGGCACAGTTCAAACTAGCACATTGGGCTGGCTATGGTTGAAATTCCGTCGTTTTGGCTTCCACTTATGAAGAAAGCAGCGTTTTTAGTCTTCTCGTCGAAATCTTGAGAACGTTTGGACTATAAACTTTCGACTGTATGAACCCAGTTATTTGTGCTTTCTTTCTTTTCCACGTAAGCAAATCTTCCCCAGATAGATGCTCTGTTGTGCTTAATCGATATGCTTGCGTAGCCTGGAGAAGGGTTTGTAGTTTGATCTTTTGATCCCGCTCGCGGTTTTGTCCGTTGTGTCGAACATTGAATGACTCGTAGCCTACAGTCTTGGACGGGTTTTAGTTAAACTTCTGAGGACAATATGCTGGGATGTCGTCATACGTGACGGAAATCGCCCTTGGAAAGTATCGCACGACATTGCTCATCTGAGTAATACCTTCAAGAGTTCAGTAATCAATCCATTCATTTCGTCCCATCAGGCGGTTTGATGACAGTTTTGACCCTGGGCTATTCGCGTCACGGAACCAGCAGCAACAGCAAGACCGATGCGGCTGGTCCAGGCTCTACCCCTTCCGTTGCCGGCGTTGGCGACGGAGCCCTGCAGCCGCTGGCCAGGCAGAGCTGTCATCTCCTCCTCATCCTCACCACCCAGTCCACCGGGCTCATCCACGCCGCCTCGCCTCCACCCTCCGACAACGTCGGCGCATCCGACGCCACTGTTGCCGTAGCGGGCGCCACCGCCACCTCACGCAGTATCTTCAGGGACATTGGGTCTAATCCCTACCGAGAGGCGCTGTTTGAGCTTACTCCACTGAGTGAGTCACGCCAAGTAGCTAAGGTGCTGCTGGGCCCTCGTGTCAGCGTCCTGGTCTATTTTTGGGGCTTTCCGTCATCAGCGTAGCATAGTTTTAAGCGCTGTAGAACTTGGAATACTTGTAGTACTCAATAGCTTTGAAAATCGAAGTCTTATATCATAATGTCCCGTGTTGTTAGTCGACTATTTTTATGCGTTGGGATTTTCGTGTGTCATGTATGTGATTCTTAAGGGCTAGTGAATGCCGACATCCCATTGTATTCTTCCTTCGTTCTAGTTCGTTTTGGTTCACAATTTTTTGGGACCTCACGCCTGCATGCTCTTAATATTACTTTTGGTTTTCGTTTATACATTGTAGTTAGCTGACCCAAACACCTGCCTTACTAGTTCTACTCACGTAGTTAGGTTTTGTTGCATTTAGTGAGGGGTGGCAAATGCCTTTTTGTATAATCGCCGTCTTGTTATTTAGCTAGTGTTTCTACTTTGCATCTCTTGCTTGAGTTAAAATCTATTAGTGTGGTTGTTACTACTGAAGAACTGGGAGGTTTTTAGAACCAACTCGCTCCCTATCTCCTAGGGTGTTGGCATTTGGTCTACTCAGAAGTTCAATAGATTGAGTCGTCCCGGGAGCTTGGATTGTTGTTACAATTTGTCCAAGACCATCGTCAAGATTTTTGGCATAGTAACGAAGTGAATGCTCTCAATAGCTGCGATTCAAATGTATCGCTGATTTCAGGAGAAGTCCTCACTTTTCATACCACAACCGTCCATTTTAGCCAATAACCATGGCATGCATCCTGTCTTTGTGCGGTATTAGCGAGTGTTTATGACTGCGTATTGCACAAAGTAGGTAGTATCTTTGGTATGGTATAGTATCTTCATTGAACCTTCCTTGACTCCTCGAGGCTCCAAGAGAGTATACGAGCAGTAGCTGTTTAAGGACGCGTGCGTTACTCATTAAATACATCGAAGCAGCTCTCATTCAAAGTGTACAACACAATTTTTACTGGTTAGAGGCTGGCGTCCAGTAAATCTTGGAACTAAGTGGGTGGCGAAACAAAGTTTGGGATTTAGCCACGGGAAAGCTTCAACGTGATATGGGTATAGACTAGCAACTCACGTGGTCATATTCACATGTGTGAGGTTGTATGTACTAACGTCTTGGAGTGAAGTGGCCTGAGCCACAACTTCAAATTTAAGTTTTGCCCTGCTTTTTGAAGATACAGATTGACTTGATGAGGAAGAATTGTACAGTGCTTGGTTAGCCTAGGAGCTTCTACTTCTCACACGTTTGAGATCTGTCAATCATATTTATACCGTTTTTGTTTTAAACCGTCTATTCGGTGGTGCAAATACGCGGTATACATCAGTAGCAACTGTGATGCATTAAGGTGTGTTACTTCTAATGGTGTTTGCCGTTTTTATTGGTAAATTAGCTAGAATTTCTACAAGATTATTCGTACTTAATGCGTACAAGTTACTGCACTCGAACGTAATGGCCTAAGCAGGTTTCAATTAGCCGACTTTTTTCACGCCGTAGTAATTCCCAACTACATACTAAGAGTTTCTCGATTTTGTAGAACTCGTCAATTTGTAACTATACTGCGGTAGCAACCCGGCAACACGGGTGTCACTGATGAGGGTGACAGGCGGCGCTTTAGGCAACTGATGTTGTCTTACACAAGCGTACTGCGATACGGTCGTCGATTTTTGGCCAGAAATGTATCGCGAAATGCTTGATGGGTGTGGTCTCTCGCTTAGATTGCTTCCTTTCTTCGGTGTGTGAAAGTAGGTTCAAACACATCAGAAGGGACTACTTGTGTTCCCCTCTTCCCCTTCGAAATCGGTGTTCGTCCAGCCCGAACTTTACCCTGCTTTTAGAGGCCTGCGCTTTCTATCTTGCCATGTTTCAAATTCCATTATTCCTTTAGCGCTATTGGGTATTATTAGAACTCGGAGCCTTCGAGGAGTGTATTTATTTGCATGTATGCTTGGAAATTTGCAGGCTCGTAAGTAGGTAAGGTCGAGGGGATGGCTGTTCCGTGAAACAAGTTCTTTTAAACCGAACTCGGTGATGCAATAATACGGCTTACATATGAGGATGAAGGGAATTGCGGCTCAGTATGGATCACAGAGACTCATTCGCTTCTTATCAAACGGCCCGTGTTGCACTGGACCTTGGTAGGTAATGTATTCAAGTTGCTGTAGCATTCTTTTTCTGTTTTCTAGACGAAGCCGACGCCGACTCGAAGCTGAACGGTGGTAGGAAGGATGTTGAGGCGGGCGTCGGTGGTGTGGGTGCTAGCGGGTTCACTCCGCCGCGAGTGCCCTTTGGGCGAGTCTGTGAGACTTTGGCCTCCACTATGAACACGGACAATTCCGTCCTCCTTCTCTACCTTCTCCTCCATCGCAACGACCGGTTCCGCGCCTTCGTCATGGAAACACAACTCTATGAAAAGTTTGTAAGTAATTACTACCTTAACGTTCAAACAGCATGATATAAATTTTGTAGTTTCTCTACTTCCGTGTAGCTTGTGGATTCTGTGATGCATAAGGTTTTATATTTATCGCCCTGCAAGAAAAAATGCGTAGACCTGCACCCTGTTCTGGGGTACTTCGAGGCTCTCAAGGACCAGTTTAACGCGTCGCCTTCAATATTGTATTGAGCCATTTGTATGTATGTAATGTGTTAAAAAGCCCTTCATAGCTACGCATTTGCTTCTTCAGTACCTCTATGGAACAGTGCTGACACCCACAATGTAATCCATTGATTATGTAGCGAAAAATATATCTTTATTGGTATACGGTAATGCTTCGAAGCCTCACAGTTGGATGTGTATGTTTAAGTATACAGAAAATTTTCATTGTTAATGCTTGTGCTAAACTTGTGCGAAGCTATGCGTTTTCCCCTTTCTGAACCCGATTTGGATTCTCTTGAAAGAGGTGCTCTAACGTTTTTTAATTTAGAATTTTGTCTTAGATGGCAATTCCTTTTGTCTATTCTACGTAAGACAGATTATGCAGGTGCTGAACACTGGAGTCTAGGGTAGAGTTTTACGAAGAAGGGGATAGGAAGGGTCTCTGGAATGATATCTAGTTAGAATAAAATGTTTGCTCTCTAGGTGGGAGATGGTTTACGAGAATAAAAGGATGTTGATTTAGCTTTGCCTGTGCTCACATGAATGAAGGGAAAACGGTTAAATCGTAGGAATGAAGTGAAGTGTTTGGGTGCTTTTATAGCGACACAAACACGCCAGGTGGTCTTAGGGCCAACAAATGAGTGTAAAGTCAGCAAATATGGTGCGGCCTGGCACCAGAATTCGGCACATTTTGTATGTGGGTAATAGGCTGTCTCTTCTAGTAACGATTGCCTTTTGCATTCAAGACACTTCCCATCTGTGTGGTGCTGTACCAGTCTCCGGCAGAAAATTCCCATCTGGTCTACATGGCGCTCATCGTCTTACTCATCCTAACGGAGAACGAAAACTTTGCCAAGGATATCCATGATATCGTGAGTTTGTCATTCAGTCATAGCTCGGCCTCTATCATAAAGGAAAAGCTGATTTGTGGAAAGTTTTGCCTTTAACAGCTAGTCGAATCCAATGTTGCCTACCATTTCTGTGAATTGGAAACGTCGTTTTCCGGTACAATGTACTCTCATTTGGGCTCTTGGTACCTTCATTTCTGCCGAAATAGGGAGGACTTGTTGGTTAATTTTTGTTAAATCCTACCGTGCAGGCTGTCTTCGTGTTTTAGCAAAAAATTAGACCTCTATTATCATGTATATGGGATTTTCCCTTCCCCGTGAAGGTAGATACTGAAAAAACGCCGTGGTGATGAGTACGGGTTAGTGAGTTGTGTCAAAGAAGTCGGCGTTGCAAGTTAGATGAGGTGAACTAAAAGTGTGATGGAATGCGCCCTTCACATCACTCGCTTTCATTCCCCCTGTCTTAGTCTATTAAGGAATCTCCTCAAAGGGGGTGATTTCATTGAGAAGAAAGATTTTTACACTCTCTAGTGAGTTGTGGCGCATGTACGTGGCCTAATTTGCAAGTTGCCAATTGGGAAGGGGTCGAGGGATGTTGACGCGTTTGGGTGTCTGTTGCAGCCAGTAAAGAAGCTGCCGGCGGGCATGGACCGCCAGTTGTCGGGAGTGTCGTTGGGCGGGCTGCTGGTGCTGGTGCTGACGCGCACCATCCAGCACCACCTGAACCAGCTGCGCGACAAGTACCTCCACATCAACAGCCTCGCCGCCCTCGCCAACCTCTCACCCAAGATCGCCAACCTCCACCCCTACGTCAGTCAGACTCTTGTCGGGTCAGTTCTCATGCCTCGGTGCTTAGTGCTTGCTCAAGGCAGTTGCCTTTACTTGAGGTTCCCTACAGCTTAGGTTCTTGCATGCTTGCGGTAGGTCAATTCAGTTCCTCAGGCACGTCATTTCTGTAAGCTGCAGGACGGGCTGCATGTTTGGGGCATTTTATCACATGTTTTTTATTGTTAGCAAGAACCGCTGGTGTGTTTTAACTTGCTCTGAAGCAATTACAGCTGCAAAACCGACCTGTTAAAGATAGAAAGCGTATTCATCTCACATGAGGTAAACCTATCAGTAAAGATAGCATTTGGGAACTACTGCAATAATGCGCAGTTATTTGCCATACATGTATGGGTTGTTCGTGAACAGAGATTTTGCATGCCTCTGTTGTGGTAGCAGAGTTTCTGAAACTAAGCGAAACAGCATCGAGTTCTTATAATATGGGGAGTTCCTTAAGTCATCAATGGGCCTTTATTGGATCTCATTAGTTGACTATAAAGTTCCAGTAAATTTGACATTTCATCTATGAATCCGACCGATTAGCCAATTCACTATCATTGCGTAATATTTCACTATTTTTTTATGCAACTGGAAAGCATTAATTACAGCCGGTAAGGGCTTAGCATGACGAGCTTACGCACTTGTAAAGGTCAACCGACATTCTACAACGATGTTAGAAGTAACCCCATGGGATTGGACAAACTCAGAGACGAGATGATATGGAGAGTCTCATCTCAAGAATTGAAAAAGACAAGCACTATTTAATCTTCTTCGGGATTCCACTGAACCGAAGAGCTCAGATTTCACGTAAATCTTTATGCAAATTAAATTGGATTTTTTATTTCGACTTTCGGAACTTGTGCATATTATCCGAATGGATAACACTACATTACAGGCTACTTAAGAGGTGTGTGGTTTCCTATCGGCTCCAAGTATGAAAGTCCCCTAATTAACCTGTCTGAAATTGTCTACTCTTGTAACACTAGAGTCGAACAAGTGACGGTTCATTAAGCAGCACGTGACTCCCAAGAAGTAGACGTTTTCATGGAGCCCCTGGGTAGCATTATTTCGTGCTAGGTACTTAAAAGTCTCATATGCTCTAACCAGATTTGAAGCTTGACTCATATAGACGAGATATGTATAGAATTTAAGCTATCTAAGTTTGAAGCAGTCACATACTTGTTTAATCTATCGCGACCTGTTATTTTTGAACGTCCTGCGACCAGTGAGAGATGAATCGCACTTTTTAAAGTCTCACTAAGCTCAAGCCATGCCATTTCATATAGTCACTAAGCCGACTTCTCACCACCTTCCTTTCCACAGACTGCTGCAGAAGTTAGTGAAGCGGCACAAGCGTCTGGTGAACGAGATTCACACCGTGAACGACCAGCTGAAGGAGCAGGAGAAGAACTCCGATGCTAAGACCCCCTCCACACCCGAGGTGCGCCTCATGATGATGTCGTCTTCCGATGCGCTGGTGAGTGCTTACATTTACCACGTGACAGGATCCGATGGACACCGCAAAATCCATCGCTCTTTCCTCCAATTCTCTCCAACCTTTTTTGGGACTTTCAGAGGTTACCTCGAGGCTGATTTTTACTCCACTTCACCATTTTTATTCCTTGGAAAGGAGTCAGTGTTGACCATGTATCTAGGTAGTCCTGTGTTTTCTGTGAATCTTGCAGAGAGAAGTTGTAGAGTTCCTGCAGTTCGTTTATATGTTCTGATCCTTCCTAGTGTCATTGTTGAAACTACTATTTTCAGTGAAAGGTATCCCTGTTTATAGTTTTCCCCACACAGTCATGCATTAATATCATTCGATTGATCCTGTCCGGCAGACCTAAATGACAAGGATTTCAGGTTTTTCGATGAGCCCTGTCTGAGTGAATATAATGTAACGAGGAGGCAGCAGCGAAATAAGACGTTGAGTGTTACTTACTTTAAGCAATTGACTTCATGTCCATTGGTCACGTTTATTTAGAGGCTCGAAATTGACGCTGAGCTTAGAACTGTGGAACCTGTAACGGTAATGACGTCTTCAAGTTCGGTTCAAGTTTGTCTTTTAAGCCCGCTTGAACAGACTCGTAAAAGATCTTTGAGGTACGGTATGTGCGCGTGTAGGGTCTGTTATCACTGTGTATAGTTTTGGTTTTCTCATGCAGCTCCAGGACCTGTCACTGCTGGAGGAGGTGATCCGGATGACACTGGAAATCTTCAACTCGATGCTCACGCACTCCCTCTCGGCGAACACGCACCTCGTCTACAACTTACTCTACCAACGCGAGTACCTCGCACCAATCCACACCCACCCTTCTTTCAACGTGAGTCATTTGCACTCTCGAAGTTATTTCTCTTGACCATGGACAAGTCTCTTCATCATTTGTTAATCCCTTACTATCTTTTTAACGTGGGATTAAAAAGTGTCTAGAGATTTCGAATATGAAGTGTACCACTTGCAACGGACTGTATAATGGGCACCTTAAAATAAAGAAATCAAAGGTTCATTTTGTCTTAGTTAGTCAAGTGGTTTCACTATGAGCGGGTTGTGCAGCATCAGGTTTCCAATAAATGAAGGAATTTCTTTAGGCGTACCGAAGCTCAACAATACGAGGATCTTTGTAAGTTAAGGAAAGAGGAGTTTATATTATCTTGCTAATAAGTTACGCCTCGTTTTAATGGGCCAGCCTTTTACACTGTTTTCATATTTGGGCAAATATTGCGACATATTTACCACAAATCGGAACCATATTGCACCCTAACAGCGTAATCTGTACACCCTGGTGATGAATACTGTAATATTTATATCTGTATAAAGCATAAGCGCTCCACATCGCTATCTAGTTACGAGACTCTCTTAGTCATGTTTAATATATGGATTAAGCAAACTGAATATGTTTTCGTTTGTTAGGATCTTATGCAAAACATTGACACGGTACTGGGTTTCTTCGCGGCTCGCATCGAGAAGGAGTTGGGGCCGCATCCAACAGAAACCTCCACGGTGATGTCAGTGATCACCAAGTCAATGGGTGATTTTGCGCGCATTCACACCCTAAAGGAGTTCCAGGAACTCAAGTTCAAATACGTTGAAGAGGATTCCCCGGACGAGTTTTTCATTCCCTATGTGTGGTCCCTGGTCTATAAGAGCTCAGGCTTGGCTTTCGACCAGAAATTCCTGCATTCGTTCAGTAGTTACGATTATGAAGGTAACGAGGAGACGCTGAATGGTGAGGACAGTGCTGAAAATGTCAACGCTGATGCCCTCACTACAGAACTGAGCAATCTCGAAGTAGACGTAGCTACCGCTTCCCTGAATCGTTGAGAAACATGCGTGTTTGTGCGTTACATCCCTGTGATTAAGTCTTTCTTCAAGTTTCCTGCACCATTTACGACTCTTGCACTAAGTCTTCAACCATCATCTTTTCCATCTACGTACGCCTGAATGTTACCTATTGCTCGTGTGCGTTTAATTCATTTGAGCCCATGTGAGACCCTACTTTCTCTCCTCGAAAATATTAAAACACACTGGCACTGTCGCTGGGACCATTTTTAGAATAAAGAGGGGTCGTAGATGTATCGCGGACTGATGTCCTAGTCAGGCTGCGACTCCGGACATGCTTCATGGATGAGGAGGGGTCGTAGGGTCACTGAGTTCCCCCAGGAGCTTGGACGCGACGGGACGTGAGTCCAGGCGACTGTTAAAAGCACAGAGTTGGAATTTTGACTGGTACTCGCCAAGCTAATTGGGCAAAAACTAGGTGATGGGAGTCGAATTAAACGGTTTTATGCAACAATGTTCTTTGTAATAATGTACAGTAAAGGCGTGTATATGTATCTTCATTAAAAATGCATTTACAAGATGTGTATCTTGCGAGTGGTTCTGTTTTTGATATGGCTGACCACCACTTTTAATACGCTAATGTGTCGATTAGGACCAATCACGACCTTAGAAGCAGTATTTGATATCTGTGGTAGCGTGAGGGGCTGCTCTCAGCGTATTCGTTTTGAGACTTGCGTCTTGCGCTTAAATCTAGTTATGAATCCACTCTATTACAGATCTAACGTCCCCATTCTCCAATATCCAGCGGCGAATTTCGTGCAAGGTAATGGCGTATTCTGTTGACAGTGTTATTTATTAGATGCTCTTGAGGAGGAAGACCTCGATTCTGTTTCTCTACAGTTTGATTCGAAAAGATTTTATGTTGACGCCAAGAGAAATTGGCGTGGGCGCTTCTTAAAGATTGCTGAAGTAAAATCGGTTCTATTCGATAAATTTATATAGGTCGGTATGGATGGCAGAAAGTCAAGGATACTTCTAACAATGACGGCTGCTGATGATTTAAAGGATAAAATATTAGACCTCACAAACGTTTACAGTGAAGTTTTCGCCAATAAGGAAGCTACTGCGTCCACTGGGTCACCAAGTCACGCTAATCCAATTAGTGGAATTGTTAAATCCCATATTCTAAATTATCCACATCGACGTTATTATGTCGATCTTAAGAAGAACGCTCGGGGTCACTTCCTTCGTATCACAATGGTCTCTTCGAACGCTCGGATTAGATTGGCTATTCCTGCCGAGGGAATGAAAGAGGTTCATGATGCTATCGCCTCACTTCTGAAGACCTGGTGGATCCCTGCTTCCAAGAAGCCCCAAGACCCAGTAAACCTTCCCTCTCCTCGGTCTTTCCGTATTGATAATCGTGTTATCTATTTCGATCCTGTTTCAAACCGTCACGGTCAATACTTGCGCATTTCCCAAGTCTGGGCATCTCATCGTTCTGCAATCACCATCCCTGGGAGGTCTATTGGGAAGTTTCGTGAAATAGTCAATGAGCTCGCCGATGCTTTGGCTGCCATTGAGGTGCGTCTCTTTCGCAATCTTAACGGTATTTGTTATAATTAGGTTGAAGAAGACGCCAATGCCTGCGACGCTATTGAAGAAGAATCTCCGGAACTAACCGAACTCTCACCCCCTTCCGATGCAACCTCAGAATGAGACAAACGTATTTTCAAGCATGTGTATAGATACTGCGGAAATGCTATCATTCCCTTTTACTCTATGGAAATATTGGTTTATCGGCGGACCTTGTTTGTGCTAATATAAAGTGTTTCGATCATTTTCTAATCAATCGACAGTTTTGCATTTCATGTTAACAGAACGGCGTTAAAGTCTATCATTAGTATCTACTCTATGCAAAGTTATTGCCTGATATTTCCACGCGCGCACTGTAATGCCCACTTGTAAACGAGTAAGTCGAATCTATGTTTACTTTATGCATTGACTTAAATTGCAGGAAAATCGATTACCTGTTAGACATGAGTCTTAGAATTCTCAGTGTTTCTCATTTGAAACGTCTTGGTATTGTATGTTAAACCTTCCCCGAAAAGGTGCAAATTCATTTCGAACACTTGTTCCTACGTCAAAAGGAGTGCCTTGCGTAAAACAATCGGGTTTCGCACTGATTTTATGCTGAATATGGTGTCTTCGCCTTCGATTTTGCGTAGCTTGGCGTGCCACTAATTACTTCAAGGTTTTGCTTTGACAACTGCGGCTATTCATCGTTTCCTATTAAATTGTTATATGCACGTGAGTGTTCTTATAGAACTGAGGAAGTTACTCCTCTCCCTGGCAGATTATCAGCGTTATTCCTAGTTCTCTATCCAACACTTATTGCTCCTAGAAAGAGGGGTTGAGGCATTTCTTTAAACCGGAGAACATTTCGTCTCGATAGGGACAATCGTCAAAATGTAGGTATTCCCAGAGCTGAATATTTTCTCAGAAACGGTTACAGGTGGAAGTACGTCCCAGTTTTCTATTACAATGTCATCACATTCGCCTTACTACTTCCTACGTTGTGTTGACGTAATGAAAGGACGATCGATAGGCGAACGGTGCTAAGTCAATGACGTTCACGTGACAAAAAGTGCAAACAGCTATACAAATATTGGAGATTTTCGACACTCAAGCAATCATTCCAACTGAATGGCACTCGTGAACATAGTCTGAAATAAACTGCAGGAATATGATCAAACTAAACTTCCCAAAGGTGATGCTGCATGCACAATGCGCTGGAAGGTGAAACTAGTTACCCTTTGAGTCAAAATAAACCCCCGACAATAATAAATCAATGCTGAACCCCTCTACAGGCGTTTTTAAGTTGCTGGAAACAGGATGTTCCAATACCAAACCAACTAGGGCGTTTGCCTCAATTTCCAAAATTTAACCTAGTCATAATGCCATGCCTTTTATCTTCGCAGTGCTTTTGCATGACTAATATTTAAAGTGAATACTGAGTAATAACTTGCTAGACTTTTCTTTCGAGCCAATTAAAAAGCACCAGAAAATACTCGAACTTGGAGTATTCCTAGCTCCTGGAAGTGGATAATAGCTATTTTACATATCTTCTAACCAAATATTGGGTTTTAAGCCTATTCAGACATTTTAAAGCAACTCATGGATGCCAAACTTCCATTTTCACTTATAAGCACGTGTTCTCTTAAAGCCGAAAACTTCAAAGGAGACTGACACCTCATTTATTCAAATGCTATCAAAGGATTACCGTATCAGTTACAGTCAAGAGTAAGACCCGATTCAACCAGTAGCTCGATTAATCAGTTGAGAACCTCTCAGTGTTTGTGAACTACATGAAGGAAGTACTGAATTTAAACATAGGTTTTGTGTTTCGAAAGTGTCACCATATTTTAATCTATGGCCCAAAAGCAAATTTTAACCCTAACACTCAATGTACGCATGCGTTTTGAGGAACCCGGCATCAAGGCCTTGAAAATAAATTAGGAGAAATTGAGGTTCCTTACAATAAACTGAACTCACTTCGTAAGTATGTGGTTTCCGTCTCAAAATGGGATTGCTATTTATATCATAATCCCTTAATTTTTAGGTGTTATTGGCACCTCTATGAAATGAGATGTGGACATTTTAGAAAGGAGGGGTGATTTGCTAATTTATGAGCACTGGTCTGCTTCTCAGACGAATAAACTGGCTTAGTGATGGACCATTACACCTTTTTTACACCATTTTTCACTGCTTCTCTGATGAAACAGCCCCGAATTTAAAGAATTTACATCGATCTGCATAAATAAGTTTTGCTTGGCAATATGATCTGATTACGCTATTAATGAAGAACATAAGACTGACTACAGCTCTGTATGAACTTCGATGCGCTTGATTTGATAGGCTAACTAGGGTGGATTCTCTGGCCAGGCGAGCGGTGGTGAATATGGTGGCGATTTTGACTTGAAAGGTACATTGGCTTGCCAGGTGATTCGCTACCGGTATCTTCACCGAGCATTAAAGGAAAAATTAGAATTAATGAACCATACTTTTTACTATAAAGATGTACACCCTTGAAGCACGGTTTTTGAATCTGAAAGTAAAGACCGAGTAGAATATTAAAAATTACCCATGAGTAGTTCGGAATACCATTGCACATTTATTACAGATCTAGTTTTAAAAATGGCCTTTGAAATCATTCCTATTAAGTGAATGGTCCATTACTATCATTTCAAAAGTTTTCCAAAGGGACTTATGACCATGGCTCATTTTTGTGCATTTATCCCGTTTCTATTATTCTTACCTAGACAAACCTCAAACCGTTTTGTTAGTGTTATTTAGCTTACTATTATTCCAAATAATAATAGTAAATGGTTGATACTTGTAAAAGGAGTTCGGTTATTTTAAAAGTGCCATCATAGACGTGATTACGGTTTCATAGAATCTGTAACGAATGGCCAAGTTCATATTAACCGAAATAGCAAAATTCATATTCAAAAATTGAACCAATGACCCAGTTCTTCTATTTTGCAACTTGGCCAGATTTCCATGTAGTAGGTAAGACGTAGCTTTCGGATGTTCCCGTAATATAAATGCCCATTTGCTGTCAATGCGAAAATTAATAACAGTATATTTGTGCTCAGTAATTTGTTAACTTCATAAAAGTGTCTAGACGATATCGTTCTCGCTTTTGCTGAAAATAATTATCGCTTCATATCGGTCGGCTATTTTATCGACCCGTAGTGAGCAAGGATGCATGGATGCATGTTTTAGAGCTTATCAAAAAGCACAATGTGTAAGAACTAAATAGTCAAATTCAGGATCTCCGTTTTAGACGTGGGATTCGATTTCGATTTCGGGCATGAAAGTCCCATAAGGTCGTAGAAGTTAGAAAGTTGTAAATTTATGAAAATGTGGCTAAAGATTTATGGGCTGGCTTAAACCTTAAAAAATGGAAAGTAAATTCTCCAAAACCGTCGAAACTTGATGTTGTTGTCTCTCCGGCTGGGCATATCGTAAGCGTTTCTGCCGTAATGACTGACTTGCATGCCTCATCGAGCAGTGCCACGACGCTTCCGGGATTACAGCAGCCGATATTCCATGTAAAGACTACAGGAGGGCGCTGTGGATGTTTCAGAGCTGCTGAGATGTTAAAGTACCATGATTGTTCAATGTGTCCTAAAAGATTGCCAACCCGAAAGGGGCATTCTGAACGACTGCTACATAGTGCATAGTTGCTCGTTAGTAAGATTGGAAGATATATTCCTTCCTGTGCCAATCCCTTAGTGAGGAGAGGTTTAGCACCTCAATGAACGTTCAATATGAACTCCAAATGATTCAGCAGCTGAAACCCCCTCACCTTCGGCTCAGCTTATCGAGTGACTCGATGAGACTGATGGAGAAATATTTCGATTCTTTTTCTTGGACTGAAAGCGTCTAAACTCAGTCGACAAAAAACTCTAAAAAAATTCAGCAATTCTATCATTTTTCCTTCCATTCATGTTCCTTTGTCCCACATTATGCATTTAAACTTGCCACAACACATCGGAATCCGCGACAATTTTGCAGTATTTAATTGATCATCAAGAGTAATTTTGCAGCTTGCCTCTCTAAGATCGTAGGGAAGTCTGTAGATCAGTACACAGGTAAAAATCAATAGACCAAATCCAAAGCGAATTCTTGCACTCTGCCGAAGGCATGTATTTATATAAGGCGGCTCGAATTATCATCTTCACATATCCTAAGAGGAACATGATGAGGGCCCTCTCAAGACCCTTCTACGAGAATATTAGCCCCGTCTCAAAGAGAAAATCGACTGGTTTAGGAGTGAAATGCCCTGGAATCAGAGTGAGTTGGAACAAACAGCCCGCATAGGCATGCAGATCAATGAGGATTCCAATCTCTAATTTGCAACATAGAATCCATATGACGTGGTTTCTTGAAGTGAAATCAAGCTCCAGTATCTAATCTTCCTCACATGCACAAAGAAAAATGAGCGTTTTAGTAAAACGAGCAGATCGAGATATGGCTGGCAGAAGTGAATCAAACCTTAACTTAAAGATATTTTAAAAGGCTGCGAAGCTTGAATTGGTAAAATTTCTTCAAGTTATCCCAAAAGAGATGATACTTTGCACTATCAGTCTCGAAGCGTTCGTTTCCTCCGGTATTTCTAAAATCATGTGGTAAATAACATTCGATGGTCATCTTTGACAAATCATATTCCCCTCTCAGAAATCTTCGAATATATCTAAAATGAATTCTAGTACCTGATCATCATCGATTCAAATATCATTCAGCGTAATGAAACCTAAAACCTATGCACTGCTTGGTGAATGCGTCAGAAGCCTTTCTACATCCTATTCAGCCTCCGATATTCCAGCAAGACTGCGTGCACGGCGTTTATTGCTCGTGATGGCAACACTTAGAACACATGGTAGTTGGCTTAAGCAGCCGCCTCTGTACTTTGGTGATTTATCGAGGTGGATGAGCCATGCACATTTCACGCTTGAGGCTACAACTCACTTCGGCTTGGGATGAGCAAATCACTTTAATCGGCACACCTTCCACCCGTCCGTCATGGAATTCACTAAGATCAGTGTTCTCAAGTTAAACGTGACTTGTGACAGATTCTTGTCTTGGAAGGATTTTCTTTCATGTTGATTCATCTTCAAACGGGAAAGGGTTTTGGCGATTGGTGCAGCTCTTAACTAGCACCTGCAAATCTCCAGTGAGGATCACAAACTAATTAAAAACCGACGGGATCACTCCGTAGATGTCTTCATGTGATAGCTGCATATTTTTGCTATTAAGAGTGAAGGATAAGACTCCTTCAGCAGAAGAGAAATACATTACATACATACATTACATATATTACATACACACACACATACAACATTGGTCTTGGAAACGTTAGCTATGCGATGGACTAATCAACTAACTGTAAAATTTAGAGTTTTTTTCCTTATTTTTCTGAAGGACACAAGTTCAACGCATCAAATGGTTGCAATAGTAGAGTTTGGTCCAGTTTAAAGGCTGCCGATAATTAAGGAGATATGTATTGACGGTGGCAGCGGCATGATGTTGATGAGAGTACAGCAAGCAAAGAATAAATACTAGCACCCATATGCTGGAAAGGAGTAAGGGATCTCCATCCAACTAAAAGAAAACTCAATCCCAGGACTTTATCACCCTGAGATAAAGGGGCTTTGACTCGGGTCTTCGGACTTCAGCGTCTCAGCAATCACTAATAACATGTCTCATAACTCAAACCACTCTCGTGCTAATATCCAACGACGAGGAACGTGACTGAATAACCAAAAGATTTACCCACGATCCGCCTCTTAGACTTTCTGTTTTAGCTCCGATTTCGGGCGTTTGCGACTTGTTGATTTCGCGCACGCACCCCAGTGAGCACCACCTCCTGTGACGCCTCAACTCTTCCAAATGCGCCATTCTCAGCCAGTTGAGTCATTGCCAGCCTCTAAGACTACCACAATCAACAAAACCTTTACTATCACAAAAGCGGCAGCTGCCAAAGCATAAAAATGGGTAATCCGACATTTTTGTGCTGCATCTGGGCCCTAATACTACATTCCAACTCAACGATTGAGTAAATTAGACTTATTCCATCTTCAATCATACTCCAAAAGTACAAACCCACAGCAATAATGAACATAATTACTAGACAAAATGAAACCCACCATTATGCCCGAGGATTTACTGCTTTGTAATCATGACGTATAAGGGATGCGGATGACATTTCTGACCGCAGAACATGGGAGTGGTGACGTAAACTTGGGTACACAACATCTATTGGTGAATTTCGAGGAAATCGATGCCGTTCACACATTGCACGAACAACTGCCGAGCAAGCAGAAACTAAGAAAAAAAACAACTACGTAGGTCAAATGAAATATTAAGATGAAAAAGGCCCTTTATAAAGTAAAACTAGAATATTTGATCTATTCGAAGCAAAATTTTGCGACAATTAACAACAGTTAGACTAGAACAAGGAACTCTGACTTAGAAAAGCAAGCTCTAATGGAATAAAGGAACACATTACCTGGAGAATACTTAACCAGAAACAACTACCAGGATTAATGACGCGAGCCTCTAAGCCTCCTTTGAGGCTAAAGTCAAAAGAACAACAACATTATGAAAATTACTCGAGACATTTATGCAGGAGACATATACAGTTGAACGCGGTTAATTGTCGAAGGGATTGGCACTGTATTTCTTCTTTGCTTGTCGCGAGAGGTATTTCTCCTTGTCACGTTGTTTCAGCGTCTTGAGTCGCTCCTCCTTCACTTTATCCTTTAGTTGATCTATAATAAGACGAAAAGCGTTTATATCCACAAAAAAAGAATAAGAATCCGTCACTGCACAAGATGGATAGCTTACGCCTGGTAAGGAAGGAAGCGCGCTTGCCAGCCTTTAGATTTTCCATTTGTTCCTTTTGCAAATCGTGTTTTACGCGACGTTTCAAAGCAACATCCCTATCAGTTGCCTCTCTCTGTTGCAGTAATTTAATGGCCTTTTTTATACGTTCACGCTGGTCCTCGGTTTTAACCTTCATTAGTTGCTTCTTAAGTTTCTAATGAGAAATAAACACAATTACCGTTAACATTCAGTAAACCAAATATTTTAGGTGCAGTTATGACCATTAAGCAGTCATTAAGGAGGAAACTCAGCTATAAGTTACAAAAGTAGACCTAGGAAATTACACAAAAATTCTTAATGCCAAAGTATAATGGATTTCAATACATTTAGCGGTATTGCACGAGATTTGAATTAGCTGAAACGATACACAAGAAAATACCACAAATTTTTCAATTAGATATGAATAAAATACCTTCATATTATGATCTCTCTCTTGCTGCAACTCTTTCCAGTCTGCAAGAACACATTCCCCGTTGACACGAGGATCGAATCTGGGATCTCTAAAGCCCCTTTTGCGCAGAAAATTCTTTCTGGCTGTAACATAATCCGCCTTTAAATGGGTTGATAGGGCGAGTTTATCCCTTTTAAGTTGCTTGAAAGACACGGACACCGGCTCATCGTCTGACCCGTCACCCGAGCAGTTTGCCATCATGTGGAATAACTAAAACAGAGATTTGGTTGACTATTAGTTAACTTTTACATAATTTCTGTGTCTTTTATTTTATTTGTGAAAAATCAAAATATAAATTGGAGTTATAGCAAAACAAGAGCCTCCGCATGTAGCAAATTTCATTGGAATAGTTTTCGGTGGATATTCCTGGGCCATCTATATTATGAATCTTGAACATATGGGATTGTAATCATAAATTACCTCCCCAATTTAACGGTAATTTATTGTATATTCTGTAAGGCAGTTTTTGTTCATTCTTTGGCGCTTTTTAAATACCGAAACCTGTGACTTGAATCTTACTAAACCTCACCAGTCGCCGTTATGATAGTTATAAAAGTTAGAAAAAGTTTGGCTGAAGGCGCGCAATATCTTCATCACTGTACACCCCTCTCATTCTTACTTTAATTCATTTTGTAGGCTAAATTAAATTGTACTGGCAACTAAAAATGACTACTAAATTTTGCATCTAGAAGTAGAGAAATAGTCTAGACATGCATTACTGATGTTGTTATGATCCAGATCACTTACACTTTTCGTGTAGCTTGATGCATTTATTCGATCAATACGTCAAAAAACATTTAATTTAATCCGTCGTTGCATCTTCAACTGAGAAGTGAAGCATTAATTTGTATTTACCAAAGCAGCCTCTAAACACTTTATTATACCCCAAACCTATCCTTACTAATCTGACTTCGCCATCAATCAACTGATCGACCACAAACAGCTAAGTTTATGCACAAATGGGTAAATGCGTACTGTTCTGTGCTTTATACCCGGTCTACTTTAGCCACTTGAAACTAGCACTATTCGAAATTCAAAGCCTTCTACTTCTTTGATATTCCAAAGCCCTCTACTCATTCATTAGAAGTAGTAATTGAAAGCCTTCGACTAAACCTCTGGACTACCGCTTTTAGCTTCACTAACTCGAACAAATTTTTAATAAATTAGTGACCTAGATATGAACATAAGAGAGTTGATTATCGCCCAATACGACTTTCCTTTGATCCCACTTCACGTTCTAATTGCTTGTAGTAAGTTGCTATATCTGGTTTTTGCGAGTGCTCATTCTTATTACCACATCAATGAGGACAATTTATCGTCTCTAAACGAACAGTTCTTGATGAACGCATTCCGCTAATTGGAGATTTTAACTTTGTGTCTTTATAAGTAAGAACTCAACCGATTTTTGAAGAGCGCGTTTGATGTGGTGCCAGGGATATTTGAGTGTGGTCTAGAATTCACTGAGGAAAATTTTACGATACCAAGCTGCTTCTCTTCAGATCAGCTGACACCGCTTACTTTCTGAATTTGCTCGTTTTGCAATACAGACTCCTACCTCCACATTCTATTGGATCTAGCGAAAAACCAAATAAAGTTATAATCATGCAAATTTGTGTCACATATTTCTACTAAAACTTACTTTTCATTATCGAGCTCAGAAGAAGCAAACTACGATTACTATATTAACATAATTTCTGAAAGTTAACTAGGCGAATTCGATGTGGTACACGATATTCTGATGTATGATGCTATTTCTAACCGTATTAATTTGTTTGCAGTAATTGAAAAGGCCTTGAGTTTGGAAGTTGGCATTTTAGTTGACATTTAACCCCACGTCGCAATTTAATTCTACAAAAAGTTGATAGAGCATCACTAACGTCAGTACAACTTTACTAGCTGTTCATTTTTGGGGAAATCTTAGCTCTACATGAAATAAAGTTGTAAGAAACAGCTCAAAATAATCATTCGAAAAGAATGGCATTACTTCAGTTCTCGACCACATTTTAAAGCGTATAAATCAAAAAATCATATTCACTATCTAATCTGGGTTTAAAATCGAAACTTGAGCCATTTTCATAGAATATGGTGAAAATGAGAAGCAAATAAAAACTCTTCCTTAAAACGAATGGAAAAATTGGAAAGTGGAGTTTCTAAGAGCTTCTTGGTGTTAGCTATAGGACACCTTATTGTGAACTACAACCGAAGAAACAAGAATGTCTGGTAAAATGGGAAAAGCTGAAATGAGATGGATTTCAATGTAATGAGTTTTTCATCAGAGATATAATTCTCCAATGTTTGGACTTAGGCCTTGAAATAGTTTTAACTAGAACTTTGTATAATTTTTCACTGAGTGATTTAAGGGGAAGAAGAACGTGGAACGGCGCGAATACGGGCGACAACTTAATTTCGTCTAAAGGTAGATAACCTGATGATAACTTAGGGAGAAAAAATTATCATTTACATTGGACAACTCTGATTTGAATGGTTAGTTTTCTGAGTGTATAATTTAAATGCCAGTAATTCAATAAGCATGTCTACCCTAAATCACACACGACCTTTATATCTGCTCCTTCTCTCTTTCCTAACCTCCAACTTGCTCACTTCATCGGGTAGTAGCTTCCCAAAACTCATTAAATTGGACAAATCTGGTCATTTCATGGATTTCTGAAATGCATTATACCCTTCATGTCTGTGGTTATGGGCTTAGTTAATTAGAAAAATTTGAATTGTATGTACTAAGGTGGATTTAGGTGACTTCGGTACTCCTATTGTACCATGATCTACTTGATGCTTCTAGCTTTCTGAAAATCACCTGACATCACAGTTGGGACCCTAATGTACCCCTTGCAGGCAATTATGCTTGTATGGCTTTCATCAGACTATGGCTCTAGATCAATTGTAATTTACAATGACAACAAGTGGAATGTTGCTCCTTGCAAGTTTACCCATGATTGAAAGGTAAACGAATGGCATTCAACTTAACTTATAAGACACCCATACCCTAGAACACCAGTACTTGCAAATCTCTGAACTATACGGTGAGGCATTGGGTGAAACCTCATGCTAATCTATGAAAGCATTGTATTCGCTTTTAGTTAACTTCTCTTAAGCCCTTCTGGCTTTCATTCAAGTGTAGCGTACTGTTTAAGAAATGACATTCAGGTATGTTTTAGATTCTAAATCCACCCCAATTTTCTCTGAATGCCTTTGCATAAAAACACAATTGGTCCTCGAAAACTTGAAAACTGTAGTTGCATTTTGAGTTGAAAATGAATAAAGAATACTGCTAGATCTCTTTAGAACAAAAAGGCATTGCCATATGCAAGAGTGAGTGAGTCTTGGCCACATTATAGAATACATTGAATTCGATTCCTAGAGTTCATTTAACTTTAGCAACTCAGTACCACTACCAATGCATGCACTCACACACACGTTCACATTAATGGTTCACCGCCCCTCTCCTCAATCCGTCCTCCTCTCTGGCCTACACTGTTGCAGCAACATTATTTTTGGACCAATCGGCGGTGGAGGCTTGCGCGCAGGCAGCCACACGCGATTGGCCAAGGGCTGAGCACGCGTGCACGCGCAGTGACGTACGCACGCGGACCCAGCAAGTTACGTGCGTATGTGTGTGAAGCGCCACTGGCTGTGTTCGGTTCGTTCAGCGGCCCAGTTGGTGTGGTCTTATTTTCTCCGTCGTTTCAACGTTGCTTGTTGCTTGTGTCTTTCTGTTAATGTGCCCACCATTCAGTGGATACAATCCATCTTCGTTACTGACATCCACTACCAACAAGTAGTGGATTGACATCTAAGTTGTCAGCAAACGAAGATCTTCAACAACTGACGAATCCTTGATTGGCACCAAGGACTTTACCCACACTCCTTTCGTCGTCTGTAGTGAGTTGTGCATTTTTTTAGAATTTCGTTAGATGGATGTGACTGATTTTTCATGGAGATACTTAGGTTCTGTTACAGTTGTAAAGACAACACGTGAATAAACAAGAAGCCCTTATAAGCTGGGAATCTATAACCCCATCATAAATAGCCCTTCTTGAGTCCTAGGTCAGCCTGTGCTCTATTTATTGTATATATATTTCAATTAATGTTAAAAGACATTCAAAGTTCATAGTTTTGTTTAAATCCTGACGCTCCCCACGAATCATATTTGGTTTACCCCCAGTAACTCTCATGAGAGTTCCTTAAGAGGCCCTGCCAGTGATCTTTTCGGCCTGACCACGAATCTATACTCAAGTAATACCTTGCTCCATTTATTGGACAGTCGATGGCGTCATCCAATTCAATTGGTTCAACGTGTCATGTTTGATCCGAGAAACATTGTAATTTAGGTGCATGGGCATTTAAAAGTATGTAATGGGCTCCTGTTCTATTTCTATTCCTAGATCAAATTATGGTAGTGTTTCGAATTTTTAAGCATGCTATGCCCACAATATTATAAATTAATTTCTTCATCGCCCTGTTACAGTCGATCTAGATTTAAACAATTACGAAGGTGCCAGATAACATACCATAGCGATTAAATTCGATGGCGAAGTTGTTTTCACTTAAGTTGCAGAAGTGTATAGAATTATGATTTTGCCACCACGGCCATGGGAATTGTCGTCGTGGGAACAATCTTAAGATGCCTACCTAACATTTACAATAACTGGAGTTTATAATGATCGTTTATAATTAGATAAATAATTTGCAACGATAAGTTGTTATAATCGTTAAGGTGAATATTTGACTTTATTATTTGTGATTTCTGTGTAAATTCATTAATGCGAACTTTTAACACTGACCTCAATTTTTTAAAATAGTAATCGTGCAAAATGCAGTTGGTTACCACTTAATTGGGATTTCAGAGATTTGCAAGAAAACATATCGTTCCGAATATTGAGCAACTCTTAAAATTGAAATGCTGTTGATGGGTCGGTAAATTTTCTTCTTACCAAAAGCCTTCTCGATTAGATTTTCTAGGAAATGTTTTCTGTTTAAATAGCTTTTAAGATGTTATTTTCCTCACAGGAGTCAGGAGAGAATGATTCAGAATTAAGTGCCTTTCATCTGATAGGCAAGCAACTTCACACCTATCGAACTCTAAACGAGATAGATCGTTTTCTGACATTTCGTTGTTACCAAGAAAATCAACAAATCGTTGTCAACCATAAATCCAAGTCAATTATGCACAGAGAATCGATTGCTATTTTCATAAGTTGTATTGTTCAATTTCAAAAATATAAATGGAAATCACAAGCATTTAGTTTCAAGTCCGCAATGCAAAATTATTAGCATGCTCTGTATTCAGGAATTATTTGTATAATGTGAGTGATTTTAAAGTATCACACTATAAGTTACCACCTAATTTCTATTACTAGTCTTTGAACAGCCTACATGTAAGATAAATTAAATTTTTGGGAAACGGGCAGTGCCCATTGCTGGTTCTTTGATGTTATCTCGAATTTGTTTGAGGGAAGCGGCGGCGGGGGAAGGGGGGGGCGGGATTAAAGTGGGTGGGGGTGGGGCTGGGATGCAGGCATTAATCTCGGAATCTGAAACATTCGCACATCTGGTCCCCTCTGTCTGGTTTCGGCCAAACGTTTGCTGCTTCCGTTGGAACGCCGTATTCACAGTTACATCACATATGCAAATTCTAAATTGACAATTGTGTTTGCGTGGTGTGCATCACGCGTCCACATTAGAGTCCTAAAGTCTTTTGTGCTGAGGTCTTTTGGCATACCGGTGGCGGTTCTTTTTTACGATTATAGTTATTGCGATTTCACTTTGTCCGAGGCAATGGCAAAACCAGTAGACTTTACTGGAAACGGACTTTTAGTGTGAATATTCAAACCACCATCACCGGCTCAATTCCACCAGACATGTTGCGTTCAGTCACCAAACGTGGTTCTATAGTAATCAAGGTAGTGGTGGCACAATCTTATTTGTTGTATTTTGCTGAAAAAGAGACACCTGCTATTCAGATTCACTAAAAGGGGTGCAGTATGGCACAGTGTTCTGGATAAGAATGCTCTGACGACTGAGGCTCACTTGTTTGCATTTTGCCAAATGTCTTCAATTGGGGCTCTATTTCTTGCACATTCCGGGAATCTTTTTTGCATTATGTAATATTTGCTTTCATTTCTAATCATGAGGATCTTCAAGCACCTAGATGAGTTGGAAGGCAAAGCGAGAGGTATTTGTCGAATCACTTTCATTTTCAATGGATGGGTAGTTGCTTGCTAAATGACAAGAAGACCCGTTTGAACACGCGCAACCGCTTTCTAAATGCACTGTGTCATGTTTGACTTTGATTGACAAACACTTCGAATGAAGAGCGAGCACATCTTGGCATCTGTTCGTAACAGTCAGAATCTATTGAATCACCCTTTCTGAAATTATTGGGGAGATTTAAGAAATTCGGTTGCTAGGGGGCAAAACTGTAGTGCCCACAGTCATCGTCGTCATCATCATCAACTGCTATTGGACAACAGAAAGTATTGGGCGCAACAGCTGTTAAAGTCGCTTCCGCTTTACCTTGTGAAAGCAGACACATTGAATTCAGGTTTAAATATTTGAAAAAAATTGGACACACTTCACTTTTTTCAACTTAAAACCCCACAGGATGAGCTTCGGGAAATATTTTTCCTTAAAAATCTGGGTGCTGGTATAAGGTAATTCCCGAGGTAGTTGTGTGTCGTATCATACAAATGCTATTTAAATTGCAAAATTCTAAGGTTTTGCCTTTCCTCTGGCCTTTGAAAGTTCATATTTTGCAGTGTGCATGCATCGGTATACAGAGAACCATCAAACAATTCAACATTATCTTTTGCATTCAATGATATTTTGAAATTCAATTTTTGATTTCGAAAGCTCTAGTGATTGTTTCCCACAAACAAGGAATTAAAAATATTAACGGAGTCCGATTTCCAGCTTCCTCTCACAGTGAAAATTTAGTCGCAATTTAGGGCTGAATTCGGTAGGAAGTGGGAATAACCCACTAGATGAGATGGGAGTGGCTTTCGATCGTCGGACCAAGAGATTCCATTTTGTTGCTTCGAGTCCAGATGACACCAAGATGTAAAATCTTAAAGACTTTGAAAATAACTCTTTAAGCTTCTATATTTGGACTTCCCTTTATACCAGTATTGCTATTACGGTTAGCATAGCTTCTTGATTTCAGGCCATCAACTTGTGTAGCATCTTTATGTTCGAAAAAATATCACAAATGCCATCGCAAGGGATGCTTCATATCTCGGTGAGGATGGCGGTTAACCAAGGAATAGAGGACCATTAAGCAAAATTCCATGCCACTATGGAGTGCGATGTGTTTTTATTGTCATTAAGTGCATCATTCTTTTGAAACAGCGAGTTAAGTTCGCACGAGGCAGCAAACCCCGAATGGGAGGAGGGGGAGGCATAGCGATCACCACGCCTTGTGGTTACGCTGCTGTTTTCCCGTTGGCAGTGGTCCAAAATGGCTCTCCAGCACACGTTCATAATTCTCTTTAATCAAGTCCTGTCATATGGTGTCAGAAGACGTCATCTCAACTGGGTTTTGTCACTCAAGTCAAGAAGCCCTTGCACTTTTACGAGCCCATCCTACCCTCCCCCCTCACCACCACCACCACCACCACCACCACCACCACCACCACCACCACCACCACCACCACCACCACCACCACCACCACCACCACCACCACCACCACCACCACCACCACCACCACCACCACCACCACCACCACCACCACCACCACCACCACCACCACCACCACCACCACCACCACCACCACCACCACCACCACCACCACCACCACCACCACCACCACATCTTAATCAAAACGAGTGAGTTCCTTCACACTGCGTTACGATAATTCCACAAACGTATTCAAAAGCTGTTTCCTTCGCCGATTTTAGTGTAATTCTAGGGGGAATCAACCCACACGAGACTGTTTATCTTTTAGATCTTAGAAACTGCATTATTCAAATTTTTATTTTCGCTATCTTTAAATACGGGCTGATTTTTCTGTGTGGGTGTAAATGTAATTCAGCTCTAGTGTAGTGAAAAGGGCCAGATGTTTTATTAAAGCGAAATTAAAAAAGCACAATGACGCAATTTGTGCAACAAATCTAGAAACGAAGTGTAAGGTAGTATTTGCTCCAAAAGCAGTTGGTCAAAACAATGAGTTAGTCGGGTCAAAGCGCTTCCTCTCTTGCTAGACTGACCGCATTGTAGCTGATTTTTAAATTTTCATGTCTATCAGAAGCAGTGATGAAGCTCCATTTTTCTAATAATAGGTTGTCAGCGTGCTCTAAATAGCGGATGTGAATCCAGTTTTGAGACAATGAGATAAGTTTGTTGAACTTTCTTTGAGCTCTTGCATCACCAAATTTCAAGTTATGTCGCCCAAAGGAGGCAGTTAGACGGCAACGCGATTCACCAGACGATGGAACTCGAAGTTGAATCGATAACAAGAAAGCGGTGTTGGCCTGAGACGCATTCTTGTCGAGACCGCAGCATTCTGAGGAGGTTGGAAGATGATAAGGGATGTATATTCGCATCATGCCTACCATAGATATTTGAGAGGGGGTTTTGTACATGGTTTTAACTTGCTTCAGATTACCTACGCAACGGCAACGTATTTATGTAAGCATACAGAGTGGTGGGCTGGAACGCTTTTACCCTAAGATCACAAGAGAGCCTTAAAACTTCTCTCTTCATTTTGTGACTGTGAGATGATGAATCGATTCATTGAAGGATACGTCAACAACAATAATCTGTGTTGTGAAACACTCTCGGTTTTGTCGATGACAATAGAAGAATAAAGATGATTCGAGCTTGCTGCCGAACGAGCGGAGGAGAAAATTTAAAAAGTGCCATTCTGGCTCTCCCTTATTTCTTCTCCATGTGTGCGCACCTACGTATAAGTCCTGCTAGGGCGAAATGTCAGCGTAGCAACAAGGCATGCTGCTTCAGCTGTAACAGAAGTAGTCCTGTCGCTTTTGTGTGCGGTAGTAATACACAAACACACTCACACAATGGGACTTGGAGGGTCAAAAAGGGGGAACAGGCAGGCAAGCAGGCAAAGCCCCTAAAAACAAGCGCAGGTTTGTGATGAAACGGATTTTGAGGTTCGACCACCGTGCACAGGTGTAAAATAAAGAAGAAAAATGAGAATAAGACTAGCATCAGAAAGCCATAGGCAGTATCCACCTGCTTTTGATATCATGCTTTTTTGATCGTCGTCTACCTACTCTGTGGTGGAAGGATGGAGCCAAGTTGCCGTGGGAATTTTCGAGTTCAACCAGTCCTAGAAGAGTCAGTTTCAAGTCAGTTCCCGAGAGGCAGCTAGGTTTCTACGAATCTCACGCAGAAGAAGTACACCAGAATGTTAAATACTTGGTTTTTCTAGATGGAACATGGCTTTAACGTTGTCTACAACCACGGAGATAGAGCATTTTGAAGTAAGAAGTATGCATTTCACAGTACAAATAGCGTTTCACAAACTCAAATTTCATAACTTGTTCCAACATTGGGGGCACGAATCGAGGTGTATTTCCTCGTTTGACCTGTTGGAATGATGAGACGTTAGGGAATGGTAGAGTAAACGCGATAGCGCTGCACACTCAAGTTTCCCATTGGGGCTAGGGTGGAGAATGTTTTGCTGGAGAGCCCTAAGTTGCATCCGCGTTGTTCTTCGTAAACAGGCCTAGATCTGCGTTGGACATTAATTGTGGTTGCACGATGAATGCTGCCTGCCAGTTTGTTTCTCTCTTATAAATTCCTTGTGACAGCATAGGTGGTTTCATGCCTCCGAGGGCTAGCTTTATTATCCTCAATTATACACAGAGAGAAATGCTGTTTGTTGTATTAACAAGCCTCGTGAAGATTTATGGGCTCTCTGAGATGTTAGCTGGCCGGCTCTGCCAGTGAGGGTGTTGGTATTTGTGGTCGCATGTGTTTATTCTTTCTCTTGCTGTGATGCCTCAAAGCCTTCTTCATTACTGGCTCTGCAGTTTACCGAATGAAGATAGCTTGTGAAGGCCTTGTTTTTGTATTATGAACAGCGAAGGCCAGTCGGTTCTACAACTAAGCAAGTGCACTCCAAGAGGAATCATAAAGTGAAAGAAATCCGTTTGAATGCCTTTGTTAAGCCTCAGTAAATGACGGGTAGATTTCTAGAGGTAGAACACATCGAAAGGAGATCACTTTCTATGGCTCGTGGTTGATAAGGGGCTATTTATTGCGGATGATGGCAAGTCGCTCTTTTTCAGATGTCTTCATCATTCCTACTGCGAACAAAGCCGAAAAAGGCGACAAATTCCTTTAAGGGAATCCGACGACTGATAGAGAGGATGGAGGGAGGGACATTAGGCATACTGGGCACATTCGGTCATGGTTGTCTAACAGCCAGCCAATGAGGTTTTAGTGACTTAATAAGCCAGTATATGGTCTTTGAAGCTGTTAGCATTGTCCAGATATAACTTTGGGGCATGTTGGTTAAATTGATTTCAAAAAAGCCCTAAGATCTCTAAATTGGTTTTGGATTTAAGTGATCCAGTTTCACATCCCATTCATAGTAGGGTGCTTAGAAAGTAATTGCGTGCTTATTCATTCTCAGGCTTGACCACTGTCCCATTCCCATCGAGGTTATGAAGACAGCCTGTCTTACTTGCGACCCTCTTATAGTCTAACATGCTTACCACACTTTTTATTCAGTCTTTTCGTAAAAGCGAGTTATGGGGTGCTTATTCATGCTTTACAGACTTGGACAGGGAGAAACTCACATAAGACTCGGGATTCAGGGGCAAAAAGGTGTGATTAGTCTCTTCGTATAGAGCCTTATAAGGTACACGACATGCTATGTTCAATAAGCCATCCTTCGAAGTGTAGTAAATATTTCAGATTTGCAGTTTGGTAATTATTATATCTTTTGAGTGTGTAGCACTCGTTTGCTGCACCACACTTCATCTTCATAGCACCTATCTCAGCTAAAATACCACAATCGGTTGCACCACTTTATTAGGTGGAGGGAATAGGAAATCAACCTCAAGCATGTCTGAATCATCGAAGTGACATCCCCCTTTGTCTCCAAGCCAGGTGTTGCCAAGGTGCTCAACAAAGACTTATTGTTTTAAAAACGCCTGCAAAAAACCCAATTTGTCTCGTTAGGTTAGCCAGGTTTTAGACAACTGGAAAACCAACCCCGATATAGCAACTGGTTTTAAGTAACTAAGTGGAGGATTGGATAAATTTAGATAAAGATGAATTATCTAGCACTGCGATCGCTAGACATATTTACTTTTATTAAGTTTATTGAGTTTACTTAAAACTATATAAATTTAATTTTCTAGAATCTTGGTGCTAATGGAACTAGGTTCGAATCGTGTATCAAGTACATCTTTTAGACTTTCTAATTTCTACAATAATTTTCTCAAAAAATACAGATTAGAAGCGAATGTTCTGGAGAGTTGCTCGAAAATCACTCTGACCCCGTAAGGTCGATCTATGAAGTTCTCTAGGAATCACATGAAAACTTTTGTTCGTGCGGGCTGCATTATCATGAGAATAATTACAGCCAACATTCAAATATTACGTGTTTCACTGGTTTCACGAAAAATCTAAAAATAAAATAGCATGATCTGCGTGTGTTAGGATAAAAAGCATCTACCACGACGCCGTTACGGCCCTTGATTCCGATGTAAATCGATGAATTATCGATCGCAGGTAGACGCGTCCATAGCCACTATTCAGGTGTGAGTGGAGTCACGCACAGGAGACAACCAATGATCCCGTCTTACGCCGGAACCGTGAAAATCGATGGTGACTGAGCCCAATCTTAAGTGGATGCAAGTACTTGTGAAGTCCAACTCAGCGAGAGGAATCCCTTCTTTCCAAACGCAACTTGAATTGTTCTTCTAAGATAGGTGCAAACATCCATTTTATAAGGAAAAAATGAATCACTTTAGAGGATATAGAAACCCTCCTGCCTGGGTTGGGAGAGATGTAGCAGCCAAATATGTGGGCTTCCATCTACAGATGATTGACACCAAATTGCTTAACTTCTCAACCGAGTGAGTCCCAACAGCTTGGAGCTTTTGAGTCTAGATTTTTTTGGCGTTCATTTGCAACTGGAAATGCAACTTTGCGTCTTTTTTTTAAATATTTTCAGTCATGGCGAAGGGAAATAGAGGGATTATCATTAGTGGCAAAGACGATTTTTGGAGAGAAAAATGGTTATCAGGTGTCTGTGAAAACGACTTGATTTAAGTAGATTTCGTACCTACCGTAATTAATGGGCGAAACTGAATTCCTTTGGGAACATGTTAAAGTTTTCTTATTGAAGTAATTCATAGAGACCACGCAACAGTAGTTACACTGAATCACTGTACCGAAGTTGTGGTTATTTTTCGGCTAAACACGTTTGAAAAGCAGGTAGCCACGTAATGAAATGGTCATGGAAGATGATTGGGATGCTAGGTTCAAATTTGACTAGCATCGATCTTTCACGGATACTCATTAAAGCAAGTTGCAATTCAATGTAACTATTTTAATTTTACCCTTAGTTTGGATGATTATTTTTGAGTTCTCGATTACGAGTTGTGTTTAACTTGTGTGTGCCGATAAAAGTATTGGTGGTCATACTTATCCATGTTTATACACTCAGTGACCTATGCGGATTTTGACAAGATGAGAAGAATTTTACTTTGAAATAAGAACATGCATAGGACAACGCCCTAATTCATCACTAAGATATCAGTGAAGAGCGCCTCCAACAAAGTAATGTATACTGGCAGTATTCTACGTAATTGTAGAAGTTTTATTCAATTATTTCTATCATATTGTGGTAGTTAATGTGTGACACTATTGCAAAATCAAACCCAAGTAAGATGTAGTTCAACCGAGTAAGTTTTCAGCTGCTTTGGAACTCCACCTTACACATCCGTTTATTTTTTAATAGTGTTTTCCTGAAAAACAATTTTTAGAGTTATCAATCAGATAATTTCTTACCCAAACCCAGGCATTTCATCTGAAGTTCCTATTCTACTCTTCAAGTTGTTGTCTGGTAACTACGCCATTAATAACCCCCCTTGGTAAAGTTTGTTATTTAACACAGAAGGTAATCTACATCAATGTTTTTCTATAATTCAGATCATTAAAAATGCCTTTATTTAGAATGATCTATTATCATTAAATAATGGGAATACAAAGTATGTAACATCTCTATTGATGTTAATCAATCGCCTTTAAGATATCATCAACCCCGTCTACCTTCAATTCCGAAACAATCCCATAAGATGTGTAAATGTACTTGGGATTTGAAATTAATACAGGACGACGTTAACGTGTAAATTAATGTTGTGCTAAAGACGTTAAGACTGGATTTGAAATCAATATGCGGCCTATCGCTACTTTTCTGTCGTTTGATTGTCCATGCGGTAGCGTTTATGCGTTTCTTTTTGCTGACGGGCCTAGATATCGAATAGCGGGACCTTACTCATCTTAGACAAACTTCTGCTATGCCTTTGATTAGTCTTAAGTTGGTTTATCCTTTCACAAGGTTTCGAAACTTAAAAGTCCTTGTACATACCTCCTGCTGAAAATACACAAAATGTACAGATTTTGCTGATATGAGGCAGCAAGGCTTTACTATAAGCGATGTGCATAATTACACATTCAACGTTGGAAGCTGCTTTGCAGGCAAAATGCAATTGAGTGGAATTAGTATTAGGAATTGAAAATGCCCATTACCTTGGCAGTTAAAGATAGTGAATTTTAATGCTATTTTCTTGGTGTACACTCGATATTAATCGGAATAGCCAAGACCAACACAATCTAAGTCAGATGGTATGCCGAAACCGCTAAAAATAGATTAAGACTTCCAAACTCTTTGTAATTAAAGTCGGTTTCTACTAGTAAAAATCTGAGCAGAGTTAACCATGAAGAGTGGCTTTATTTAGCATTTAAATCGCTAGCGTTAAGTCAATTACGAACTAATCGATGGTGATTAGAAAGCGAGAGATGCAGGAAAATTAATGTTCATGTGTGTGTGCTGCCATTTGACACACACGAAGAGTGCCATAAATAATTGGGCCCATCGAGTAATGAAGGCTTTGTGAATGAATGCGGCCGAGGTTATTTATTCACTCCATAACCCTAAGCACTTCAAAGGAGGCACCATCTCACAGATTCCACTTGCCACGTGCTGCTTAGATGGTCTCTCTCGCACAAACGCTCCATTGATTTTTAATTCAGCAATAATAAGTCGAAGTCGTAGGGCGTTTTGATTGGCTCCGATTAAAAGAATTCGTGGGAAATTATTTAGCAATCGATGCCAGTCCGAATTCCCGCCATAAGTACATTAGCATTCGATAGGTCCAGGTAAAGTTCAAATTTTTCAACATATGGTAAGGCTTCTGACGTGCTTTTTCTCACTTCTCACGAGTCAAGAAGTTAATAAGTTAATTTTTGCAATATTTTAATCTGTTTGCACCCTGGTTTATTAAGAGGGAACCATTGAAAATATGGCTTGAATATTACGATAACAATATCAGATTTTTGGAAGTAATTTGGTGCTCTTTAAATTAACTGAGGATGCTTTGAAGTGGTTTTTTATAAATAGATCACTGAAAACCTTTTTGGATTTCGTTAGTGATCTTATTACCTTGAAAAATGGCGAGTGACATCTTTATAAACATCATTTATTGGTCCGAGCCATGCTACTTTCGTTCATTACTAGATAAGTATGAAACTTAGTATGCATGATATATATTATCGTTTTATTTTATTAATGGTTGAAATTTGTCAATTGAATTTTTTGATTAGAGGCCTTTTAAAAGTAATACTATGAATTTTGTTAGAATTCTGTTGGCGTACAAACTTTTCTCGAATATCAATTGGAACGTTATAGTGTTCTGCGTTTTTTAAGCTGTCGATCATTAGAAAGTCTGTCAAACTGATCTTTAAAAGCCCTGAAACGCGGGCGTTGCCCATCGCTATGACGATCACACTAATATTGAGCCACTCAGTACCTTAAGCCGTCTCGCAATAATGCATATTACTACAATCTACAACAAAATTTGATTACATAGCTAGGTTTCTCCACATGTCAATAGCATCCTGGGAGTTTGGCCTGTGTGTACCTGTGTGTTTGCCGAAACCAGGCTGTGCAATTAAGGTTTCAGCAAAACAGGATCATCTAATGGGAAAAATCTTGGACTAATCGGCTATCTCGCCCTTGTGCGACCAGTTGCGGTCATCTGTGATCACAGAGGTGCCGCGGCAACAGCTGTGCTTATTGATATAATTCCCACTTTACCTCCACATCCACCTCCCCGCTTTTTCCAAAATATTATTATGATTCAAAAATGATAATTGTGATCTTGGGTTTGGCTACAGTCTTCCTTTTTAGTTCTTATGAAGTTTCTAAGAGTTTGCATTTTTAACTAGCCCCTTCTTATTAGAGGTCTGCTTGTCCTCTACACTATTTGATGTACAGTTGCGCAGCTTCCTAAAAATACAAGTATCCGAGTGTCACCTGTGGGAAGGTATATACTTTTATTTATTTATTTACAATCTAATGTTGTAAGTAAATAGTTTGGACTCTTATCCCACACGCTAGTCTGAGTTCACAAACTGTCATAAGATTTCGAATGCTCCTAAGTCGAACAAGTAGGGTAAGTTTGAAAAATCCATGAAAATGTAAAAGTTCAGGATGAGTTTTTGGTTTGGACTCAAGTTGTGGTAACAAAAGACTAGAAGCTTTTTTAGGCTCTTTGTGTGGAAGGGATAGTTCACTGGAGATAAACGTCTGATTTGATTATTATCTCATGCTTTTAAATCTCCGTCAGAGAAAAAAGCCTGAAATGGTTTTTTTAGAAATCGACCTATGTCTCTCCGATGTGTTAGTCTCGAGTATTTCGAAGTGGGCATACTTCTGTGGGGCCGATCAGCTCAATAATTACAAAATTGAAGTTTCTATGGGGACTTTAATGTGCTTTTAAAGGTTTATGGGGAAAGAGCAACACCGAAAATTCCATTAACTTGCGGAAAAATGCGTAGTTGAAAAAATTCCCGGTCCCATAATTCGTTCACAAATGCTTTTCAAAGTAGTAATATTTTTCCGTTTGTCAAAATCAGTATTAAGCATCTTTGATGGTTCCACATCCCGCCCACAGAATTAAAACCCTCCACAAAAAGTGCAGCTTTCAAAAGAAGCCGCAGGCTTTTCTTTTCAAGTCTCGACTACGACGACACCCATAAATTTCACCTAATGACAAATAGGCTCTATTACAACTACCACTACCACCACCAACACAGCCACGGATGGTGGTAGTGATGGTGACTGTAGCGTTCGCCACCCCATCTTCAAAATTAATAACCGCAAAAAGTATTCATAAACCATGTCAGTGGAACATACATTCTTCCCTATCCCCACGCATATGCCCGTGTGTGCGTAGCGTGCGATTTGGGGGTGAGGTGGTAGGGTTGTTGCAGCCTCTCCCAACTGTCTCAGACACGCATTCACAGAGACGATGGTAGCGACGACAGCGGTTTCTTTGGGCGATTTAATGTTATTTTAAGGCAATAATTAGCCGCCATCGTTGACTTTTGTGAGTGTACACAGGCCTTTGAAAATTTTTGAGCCGCGCCATGCCAACTGAATTCTTATGTATGGCACCGGAGTCGGGCAAAGATTGAAAGCCAACACTTCGACATCCCAGTACCACACATTTCCGATTTCTGTAGAACTTCAGGCACTCTAAATTTGCAATTCAGACGCTGTGTATCACCGTTCAGTTCATTTTAAGTAGGCTTGCTATTTTTCGAACATACCGAATCACAACAGACAGAGTTCTGAGCAATTGTTTATTCAGTACCTTATGATTCTGGAGCCCAGATATCCGGGAAATATGGATGTGTACCACTTACAAAAAAGTACCTTGAGGTAGCATAATTCTACCGGAAACAGGGGAGCATGATTTATGAACAATAGTAATGATAATGTGTATTTTCGACATGAAATACATAAAAAACCTGGAACAAATGTGACGAACTAACCAAGTTAATCCACTTTTTTATAGTTTTAACCTTAGTATATCTGCAACGATTTTTGCAGCATTGAATATCTGGATTTATATTTGAAATCGAATGTAAATTATAATAAAGATCATATTAATTTCCAGCCCGATTTATTTTTGGACCGATATTTCAAGTAAAGGCAGTTGTTATCACCGATTGTTTTTGCTTGAAAAAAGTGAAGTTGGAGTATACTTTTAAATGTATACAAAAACAATGAATGGGATTGTTCAAGCATAAATCTTTCTTCTAATTAATGAGTAAATTTTATGAATAAAAGGTCTATGGTGAACATTAAGTTGTTCATAGGCATTGATGAGTTTATTTGACATCGAGTGTTGCCCGCATTCACAAAGGCTTGTCAGCTGGTTGGGTTACAGTATAAGCTATTCCCCGCTTTCTTTCGTGTCGGCTTGCTTATTTTTTTGGAAGAACAATAGAGCATGGCGATAGATGGATGGATAGATGAATTGGTGGGAAAACATGGGATACGCCAGCCCACCCCTTCTCCTCCCTTGAGTTTTTGACAATTGTTGCCGCGAGGAAGAGGTGGTTTCAGGTTACTTTTAGCGCGCTTCTGCACCATCTTCGTGCACGCTCACACACGCACACCCTCATCGACCAATGAGCGTGCGCTCTGATGTAGTGGCGATAGCTGTGAGAAAAATTTATGTGCATTTACACATCCACACCCCTCATAGTCACACACATCCCGAAAAAGCACATGCTCTTACCGCGTGCAGGCTTGCCTTCATTGACAGCTTACTTCCAGTTCATGACGGAGGTCGGATTTATGAATGTCTATTCCTTCTTCTCTCGTTACTTGCAGACGCTGTCCTAGTGTGAACCAATGTACCAGAGTGAAGTGAAGCCGAAACCAGGAAATACGGCCGTACATTTGGTGGGTGGCCCGCCTCCACCGCCTCCACCGCCTCCACCGCCACAGCCGCCATCTCAAGCCCCAATCAGTGCATCCCTGTCTCCAGAAAACTCATCCTCCTCCTCCTCCGTTGCAACGTACCACATGGCTGTGACGTCTGCCGGTCTCCCCAACTCTCACTTCCATACCACCGATGGTTTTCAACAACTCCCCAACATCCCAGAAGCCTGGATGCCTCCAAGTTCCTTCGCTACACCACCTCAGCACCACCAGACCTCCTGGGAGCCTGTCAACTCTTCAGCTCCCTCCTCCTACTACAATCCTTCGAATTTAGCCTCGTCCAACTCCAAGCAGAAACGTAATCAGATGCTCATTGGGCCAGGCTACAAACGGCAGGTCAAGTCCTCATTCAGGGGATATGGGCCGGAGGAGGGCGAAGACGCCTGTAGGCTGTCGAATGGGAATGTCTCCCCGTTGGATGTCGGAGGTTTGTTGGTGGAGGGGTCGAATGGCTCATCTAATCCCATCGCGACAGGTGGAGCGGCGTCGGGGGTCACGACGAAGCGCTGTCGCGTCTGTGGCGACCGAGCGGTCAACCACAATTTCGGCCAGCTGACCTGCGAATCCTGCAAAGCCTTTTTCCGGAGAAATGCTCACAAGGTGGGTGTTTAGTTGTGTTCGCTAGCATTTAGGAACACGCTAACTAGTGTGGAGAGTAGTAGCCGAGGATTCGTTGCATGATCTTCAGAAAACCTCAGTAACATAAATGCAAAATAGTTTCATTTCATTAGAAAAAAAGAAACAGCCTTCTGCATAGTTCTTGAAGTGTTACATTCCTGCATTTAACGAGCATAGGTAGTGGAGATTAATAACTCTACACATATTTAAACCAAAAGGCTGAGACATTGCTGGTTGGTCTTCATAGAGTGACAAGGATTGAACCCTGGTTGATGACTGCACAAACACGTGACTGTAAAAAGATCACGAAATGGCATGCATAGAGTCTTATCTTATAGGTTTGAAGTTGAATTATGAGAATCATTATCTCAGCACTCTTCATAATTAATGTAGTTGAAAAAACACAGAGCAGCTTTCAATAAAATTTGGATGATGGCTGGTTTTTGTGCTCCGAGGTACCTATGAATTCTTGTGTACGGTTATTTTTCTGATACGGCTTTTGTATGAGAATGTGAAGTGCTTCTACGATTTGAACACGGTTTTGAGTGATTCTAGAACATCAGAACGTTTGCTTTTCGCTGATGCGATTAAAATTCACTGCTGTTTCCTCACATTAGTACTATTAATTCAAGATAAACAATAAGGATATGTAACAAAGTTTCCCTCCGTCAAATTATGTTCAATCGCTTAGTCCACTCACGGAGAAACTCAAGGTTTGGTAGCGACTTGATGACTTAAATAGCTCGATACTGCGGTTTGGGGAGCTGAAGCAAGGGCAAAAATGTACAGCCAGCACAACAATACCCGCACGCATTAATTTGAGGATAATAAATAATCTCCAGGGCCAAGTCTTGAAGCGCGATTGTTTGCAGCATGCATAGATAAGTAGGCCAGAGAACTAAAACAGGTTTTCTTCCCATCCAGATAACAGGGGCTAGGGACAGAGTCAAACGAAATATGTTGATGCCTTACATAGATACCAATGTGGTTATATCCGACTAGATGCATGCGACAGCAACATCTAATTTAGAATTCTGGGTGCTCTCTCATTAAGGACCTCCAGCCATAGTAGCACTTTACGAACAATAAAATCGATCAGTTGATGTCGTCAACTTTGTGTAAGATTGTCAATTTATGCTTAAGTATAATGTTTTCTATTTTACTTGTTGCGGGCATGTGGTCGGAGCAGTTTGTTTGAGATGTCGATAAATCTCTTACCCGAAAATTTCCCCACAGTTAAGTGCACCCTGCGCTTGGAAGTGTTCCAGAACAAGCAGCATGTTGATTGCGTGTGACACCGCACGCCCTGAGTTTACCTCTAGTGCGTTCATGAGTGGCGTGATAGCTGCTGCTACTGCTGCTGGTGTTGGTAATGGAGGTGGTGGGGGCGCTAGCACACGTTGCATCCATCGGCCGAGGTGATACATCCTGCCTCCCTCATCCACTGTGTCAAAAGTACAGCCAGGAATTCACTCACCAACTCGCACGCACAGCGCTTTGTTTATGATGCGGAGGGAACAACGAGGGGGGGAGGGGTGGAGTTAGGAGGGGAATGGGTACTTTAGCAAGTGCCTTATCTCTTGTTGGCAGGAGGTGGAGGAGGAGGAGGGGGTAACGCAATCGCCTGCAGGTGATGGGCCACGCCCCAGTGGTTCGTTCCTTAGGCATTCAGGAATTCGGTCCTTCCTCTTCCTCCCTCATCTCTGTATAGTGCTTCTATCGAACACCAAAGGCGTTCCGAGGGCCTTCCAAAGTAAGTGTAGATATGCTTCTCACTAGGCATAGGATGGAGATCGAAAGCCCGCATGGTGCATGCGTTCACCCTGTTTGACCTTCGCCGCCTCTAATGCCACACCGCTGTCGAATACCCCTAAGCAACCTCTTGTTCCTTTTTAAATAGTCTAGAAATGACGCAATATGAGCATATGATGACAGCTTTAACGTTTGAAATCGTCATTATATATGTTTAATTAGAATACTCGTAAAGTTTGGATGGTCTCGCTGCTTTCTGTCTCAGTGTAGGAAAGGTTTTATCACACGAAGAGGAATCTTTAAGCCACTATCTATCAAATTGAAATAAATTGTTACATTATTGCCTGTTGTATACTAATTAACTGCGCCAATACAGTGTCAATGAGCTACTTGAGTTTAACTTAACTTTACGGCATTTGGACTATATGCAATTCAAAAGTGTATAGCAATAGTAAGAATAGTCATTCCTCATACGTTTCCAACGTTCAAGAGTTGGAGGACTCCGATTGTGGACTCTGTTGGTAACTGAAAGTACCACAGGGTAAGGTCACCGTCTCTAACTGGGCAAAGGATAGGCTAAGAGAGAATACTGTGATATGAGACCAAAGGAGCTCCGTCTGTAGTTTCCCCTAAGGCCACTGGCAGCAGGCATCTTTACGCGAATAGTCCAACTGCATATACACACCTGATGCATAGAAAGGATCGATGCCGGTAATCACCCTAATGTGCCTGCATTCAGCTATGCCAAAGTGATGAATGGTCGTGTGTATGTTCATACAGATATTTGGTGTGTTCACGTGTGTTTGGTGATGGGATTAGTGGCACTTACTGTCTATCAAATCTATTTAAAGCCTCAGCTTAAGTTCAGTAACGTTCGAAGTTGTAAAGTAGGTTCCAACTACTATTTTAAACGGTAAAAAAGATAAGGACTATTGCGAACTATCTCCGAATATGCTTGAATTGTCTTCATTGAAGCTTTAGAGTAATATCATCACAGGCGTTACAGCTATAATTACACTGCCTAGAACTGGGCATATTTGAACGCGCAGCCAATAAATGAAGTTCTTTTCTGAAGTGTGGGAGCTGGTGGCTTGTTTTATCACACGTGGGGAATTCAAAAGCATTAGCGTCCTTGTGTTTTATAACCCAAGCTTTTAACTTAATTACTTTATATGGAATGCACATTCCTTGTGAAACAGCAGGTATGAAGGGCCTCAGAATCTCTTATAGTATGCTTTGCACTACTCATATTTTGATATTTTCCGAGGCATTTATAGAAGAGCATTCGGATGAGACCGTCTAAAAATGTGTTAGGAAGGCATTATTTAGTGGTAATCTTTGAAACAAATCGGTAAGGCTTACGGTTTGATTCCTGCCAAGGCTCTGCCGGCCATAAGTGCAGCTCTCCGAGTTAATGGCACTGGCAAGGAAACCGCCTCTGAGGCCTATTTACGGGCTCTGCAAGTCGGTTTGAGCGTAAGTTTCAGGCTTACAGCTTTCTTGCTTCTCGTACCTCGTTTGCTAGTCGCTGTTTTGCTGGATATATGTGTTGTTTACTGTTTTTATCTTTTGATTAAACCGGAGTGGTGAAGCAACAATTTGGTGTTACCGTTTCGATTTCAACACTGTCATAAAATATTCCGGAACGAAGCCATTTTTAAAAAAAATCGTCAATTACTTAGAAGTGGTGAAGTCATTTAAGAAATTTGGAAACCGAAATTTTGCGTAATTATAAGTAAGTGGTATTTACTCGTAACGAACCAAATAGGTGTAGATTGAGGATTTCTTTTATTCATTTTACAAAACCCATTTCCTCTCTATACTCAAGCCAATTCTTTCACAAATCGGAAATTTCTCCAATTCGGTCTCTAACTTCAAGTCTCTATCTGTTTCTATCAAATGTATCTTATTCGTGACCCCAATGATGCTAGTACAATAGACTCAAATCACGCTTTAGAAGGCTCAGGCATTATATCGATTGTTGCCCCCCCCCTCCCCCACGTACCAGATCCTCATTGGCACGAGGCAACGAAACACTTTGGAACTGAAGACAGCACGAAATAGAGCTTCTTAAGGCTCTCTACAAATTTAAAATAAGGTTGAAACTTGCTCTAAAAAGTCGAAATTTTTGGAATATCTGCCACTACCTCAAATGAGCAATCAAAGGCCCTACTTATCGGGCTTTGGGTTGTCTGAACACTTTTATTCAATACCAAAAATAAGTATGAGGTGCTAAATGATAGTTTTCATCCTCAGTGCTGTGAAATAGTGCTTTTCTAAACTGATAGCTCTCGAGTTCGACACAACTGGTGTTTCCATATGAATGAAATTCTAGAATCACGTGGAAAGTGCTCAGGGAGAATTCAACGAGTTTCCGCAGTCTTAATGACACCCGACTTCAAACTCTTGAAAACTTTGCTGTTGCTCTATCACCTTCTTGAACCTTCTTGAACCTGCCATAACTTTGGGAACAAGAAGGCTCAACTTCCATTACCATACAGCATGAGTTAATTAGTAGTCTGCAACGCCATTTTAATGTGCTGTGATATGTGTCAATTTGTCTGTGTGGGTATTGATTAAATTAGGAGACGTCAGCGAAGCTCCTGAAATCTCCAATATGTAACGTAAACTGTGTTGTGTGGGGTCTCAATTATTTTCTAAATGTCTTTTTTGTAATATTTGTTGCGTCTACGCTCACTGGTGGTGATCATTGTTCAGTTACATGCCGTATGAGAGCGATGTCGATGTCTACTTGCGTATTACCTCTGTTGTAGGATCTAACATGTACCTCCAAGTCGGGGGAACACGTGGTATCACCATCGACTAGACGAGAGTGCCCGGCTTGTCGCCTTAAACGCTGCTTCCTCATTGGCATGAGACCAGACCTCATTCAAGTCCGAAAGAGTAAGTTTAACTTTCGAAATATCCTAATCTCTTGGTGACGAAGTGCGTGATCGAATGAGCCTGAGAGAGAAGTAGTTCTTATGAGAATGTTCTGCACATCTTTTACACTTATAGATGCTACTGTCCAGATGAAGTTGAGCATATCGTCAAAATTTTCTGTATTCCTTTGTGAGGTATTTGTGATAATTTTTTTTAAAAACTCTAAGAGGTCTGAGTCATGCATGCATATTTCTCGATTACGATCCATCAGGATGAGCTCAGAAACAGCTAGTTAGTTTTTAAAACAGCGGCAGTGATTAAAGCAACACTGGTAGATGAGAAAAAATACAGAAACATGATATTTAATTTTCTGAACTGCTTCTCGTAACAAGTTTTGTAGAACTCTTCGGTACTCTTATAACTACCAGTAGTCGCTTTGTGTATAAACTTTTCGTACGACGCCTACCTTATCCTAATTGAGATATATTCATTCTTTGCCGGAGTTAGATATTTTTGTCTCTGAAACAGTGCCTGGTAAATATTTGGATTGGCAGTATTTGTAGCAGGCTCCTTCATGTTTTAGCTAAGTCAATAATGATGCTTCGCACATCTTGCCTACCTAAAATCGATTTGTACAATTCCAGAGGATGGAACGAAACCCCGTTGGCTGGACAAGTACCCAGCCGCAGCACAGGTCCACGAGCACCATGTCTCGCGTTCCGATGTCTCCAAAATGCCTCGTTTATCACAGAGTTCGCCCCAGCAACAAGAAGGCTCCCACCGAGATCCCTACGCTACAGGGGCGGTGGCGGCGGAGGCCATGTACCAACCTCGCTACCCGGACAACGCTCATCACCAGATGATGAAGGCCTATGGGCCCTATCCTACCGACAGCACAGCCTATAGCGCCAATGCTCAATTGCCCACGCAAAATACAGTCAGTGGGCTATACGAGGAGAATGGACGGGATCTATCTGGAATGCTGACGGGCTTGGAAATGCTCGATCCTGGTTTCCAGGTCAAGACGGAAGTGGCGAGCCCCCAGTACAGAACTTCTGGTACGTTTTGTAAAAGTTCTGAAGCAAAATGGCAAGACTGGAACAGAGAGCACAAATTTGAATTTGCACCGAACTGTCTCTTAATGAACACTGTAACGTTGTTAAACCTGGATACTCTTTTAGAACAGATAAGCTCTACATCTCTATTTAAATGGCGTAATTAAAAAGGACTTATATTAATTGATTGAGTTCATTTTTGTTCCATTGGTTTTTCTGCTTATCGATCTCGCTTCTAAAGCAATCAATTAGACCGATTTGATTGACATACGTGTCATTGATCGCTATTCGCAGAGGGTTGTCAATGCTTGTGGTAGTGGTGGTGGTGGTGGTGGTGATGGCGGTGTTGATTGATTAGTGAAACGCCCTGATGCACTCGAAAGTGCAATATTAGCGAGATCGAATCCAAGACACCAAGCCAGCAAACGCTGAAGCTGTTCGATTTTAGATTCGTCAATTTTTCTTGCACAATCCCTCCCGCCCTCCACTGCACTTCAACAGCTCTAGAGATAAAGAGCAGGGTGGGGGGTGTAGGGAGATGAGAAACGGAGTCATACGAGATGGAAATTATCGTTCACTTTGGATTTCACATGACTGACATTCAAGTTGTGTGTGTGTTTGCTTGACATCATAGCTTTGCGTCTTTTCACAGTCCCAGGTCCCTCTCTTCTCGGTTTCGAAGTCATTTTCACACAATAAATCTCCACCATTTGGTTTCTGGTAACTCCACTAGGATGCCAAATGCCTTAAGAGGCAATTTGTTTACTCTCAGTGCTAGAGGAGGTCGCATCAAACAGTGAACGAAAAGCCGCATTCCTTAATAATGCAAGCTCAATATTCGTGTTACAATAAAAACTTCATTTATGGGTAATACATTAAAAGACGGCATAACTTGTTGTGTTCGTGTCGTGGAAAGGAGTTACTCTGAGGGATATGCTCGGCAACTGCTTCGAAGAATCTCAGCTGTAGTAGCGGGCTCTTTTGCGGTTATACATGATATTATTAATGAATTTGACAGTCTCATCAGAAAAAAGAAAACAAGTGGTAGATAAGTAATAAATGTAGTAGAACTTGTGAATTTAATAGACTAGGGTATCACACCATTTTTAGTTTCACTTGAAATAACCTCTGTCATGAGCATCTATAACTACTTCAATCTATCTCGACCCAGAACATGGAGCAAACTGATTTTTGACTTTCCCTGGAGAAGTGCCTCCTCAAAAACTGACTTAATTTTTCCGCCTATTAATTTAGCTGGTCTTAATCGTGTACCTGAGTAGGTACCTGAGTAGTTGTTTTTAATGTCTGGATTATTGAATTTTGCTTAAGCTTGTGAAATTGATGGATAAGTGCGTGATATTTTCTAAAACAAGTAGATTGTTCCAGCAGGGAGCTTTGTCCTGTAAAAAACTTGTCAAGGTGATAAATAAGAATTCAGCATTCGAGCGTTTGTACAATATTCCAAAAAATGGCACTATAACGGGAGATTCAATTACAGAGCATTTGTAACAGAACGAAAAAACTAATGGCCTATCAAAATTAGTTTGCTAAGGTGTTACCATGCAAACAGGAGCATACGTTTGATCTTAGCGAATGTTCTGCTATTTCTTCCACTCTCAGATTGTGTTGTGCTTACCAACCCCCTCTCAGACGAGAATGTCCGTCAGAAGGCAGCATCTGCAGCGGTATCTTCTTCCACCTCATGGAACCAAGGTGTCCCAAGCAACTTTGTTCCCCAAATCCCCAACAATTCCTCCCCCTCTCCCTGGATTCACTCCCTCTATAACTGCACTACATCGGCCGGGCCTACCAGCGACACTGCCTCGCACTTTGCCACCACCAGCACCAACGACGACATGCTCCTCCTCGACTCCTTCAACCCACACCTTCCTCAGAACCATCAGCCTCACCAGCATCACCATCATCAGCAGCACTCACTTCTCTCGGGCCTCCAGACTCAGGAGAGGCAGAACTTCGCACCACTGGACATCTTCGGTAGACCCGCGACCACCAACGCGGCCGCAGCTGCCACGGAAAGCCGATCCGGTGCGTCATCGGGGTCTACGACTTCGCCCTCTGTCGTGTCTCTCACAGCGCCGAGTTTCAGCGGAGGGGGAGGAGTAGATCTTGCTTCACAGAATGGGAACTTTGAGGCAATGCAGGTCAAGTCAGAATGGACCGAAACTCGGGACGTTCCAGTCAGTGGAACTAACTATCTTCAGGGTGTATCTCGTAGCTTTAGAGTAAGTGTAACTTCAACAATCTCTTTTATGTGTCATAAAAAGTGACCAAAGTCCAATGAAAGTTGCTTAGAAGTCTAAGAAGAGATCAGGAAAATTCCTTTGCAGACCTGCTCACTTAATGATGCAATCCTAATGTTCATATACAAGCTTTTCTGACGACTTCGAAAATCAATCCCAGGGATACTAGATATCTGCCAATTAGTTGTTCATACAATGGTGTTCACATCAAGCGTGCATCTGCTAAAATTCGGTTTACATTTTGTCATTTTAGAACAAAACCTTCAGTTCGATGACCTCCGATTCATCAGCAGCGTTGATTTTCATACCTGAAGGTTGGTTAGATTTTAAAAATCCAAGACATTTTTCTCTCTCCTCACCAAAAGTGGGTTTTCTTGTCCTTTCCTTAGCTGACCAGTGGTTCAGTCGCCTTGCTGCGTCTTGGAAAGCTGCCTGGCGTGATGGCGTCTTCCCGAACCCATCACAGGTTCGTGTGAACTTGGATCTGGATGCCCAGACTCCTGGATCTGCCAGCTCCGAGATGGGGGACTGGTGTCTGGATCTGGCCAATATTTGGAGTGACCTGCTCACCCGTCGAGTTGCGGACTTCGCCTCTAGGCTCTTTCGAACAACCCAAAACGAAGTATTAGTGGATCTTCAAATCTCTGCCGCTCTTATGGAGTGGATATTTAAGGTGTGTTTGAGAGTTTGTGAAAGTGCTAGAAATTGCCTGCTTGCTGTCATCACTTTCCAGTACCACCTGTTTAAACTTCTCTAGTTGTCATAGTGATCTACAGATAGCGAAACTCTTTCTTACGTCGGGTTTGATATTGTGCAACAAAGATGATGCCTTGAATTTATTAGAAAAAAGGCTTGTTGCATATTTTTCATTGAAATCTTGATGGAGGGCTATAAGGCTTGCCTAGAAGAGGGGTTACATGGTTTCTTAGCGAATGTATCAAACTCTCGATAGCTCTCATCAGTCTTCGCATCATTTACCGCTCTAGGCCCCGAATTAGTCATTGTGATGATGTCTGTGTTATGTAAAAGAGTGTTGCAGATGGTAACCACTCAGTAAGGCTCCTATCTATCTAGTGGTAATGAAGACAATTAAATAGCCGCTTACCTAAAGTTTATAAAAACTGCATTTTTAGAAGCGTTTGGTGAACTGTGTACCCATCGTTCTATCTCGGGCACTTCTGAAGGAAGAGAGTGCTTCGCCGCGACCCAAAAATAACTCAGATGACGGTGGCTCTTCCCCTCGTTCTCCCGGGACACAAACAGGAATAGGTCTCTCAAATATGTCTCCTCGTACTAATGAGAAGTCACAAACACTAACCACATCAATCGTCTTCCGAGTTGAGCCCAATCAACGCGTGGTCCTAGGACTGTCAAGACTGAGTTCCGAATTGGCTGGCAATCCCTTCACCTCGGTTTATCCAATGCTCCAGTACCTGGACGCCTACATCTGTGAACTCACCAAATTCTTAACCGAACAAATCCTTCTCTTGGGAGCGTATATGGCTGTTAAGCTCACTGAACCACCTACTACTGAGGAACTTGTGAAGGTCCGTTTAGAATAGATTTTGCTGTGTTTATTAAAGGAGATGAGTAAGCAAGAGTTATGTTTCCGTTTCCTTTAGAATCCGTTGTCGGATGCCGATGTGGCGCACATACGGAGACTGCACGAAAAGCTGGTTCACTTATTTGGAATGGCTACTGACTACGTTGCCTCGTCAATTATCAACGGGAACCCTAGCGAGGCGCTGCAGGGCCAAACGAAGGCCATGAATGACGCAATCTGTCGGCGCACAAAACTCCCAGACTTCATCAGCTGGGGCCGTCAATTTGACGAGAACATGAAGTGTTTCCTCTTCGACGTATGGAGCGCTAAGCGACACTTGCCCAACACCTACATTTCTCCCTGTTTGACACCCATCTTCAGTGATACGGACCAGAGCCTCATAACTCTACTCACAGAACCAAGTTTAGGTGCCTTGTAAAGTCGAGGTGTATAGACAGCATCATTGTTACTACTGCTACCAATACCCGTGTACATATTGTCGCAATCATCGTCATTCAAGCCGCAAACAACATCATGACAATCATCTAGGATACCAAAAAATGCACGTTTAGTCTCCTCTCTCCTGAGGATGCCTTGAAAAAGCTGGAGATGACGACGTTTCTCAAACTCGCTCAGCATTCGAACACACCAAAGCTCCCCGCTCCCCTGCATACTTTGATATTTTTAATTGTCGAGCCTCATGCACAGCCTTTGGTTGTGTGCACGCGTGCCTTGGCCCCTTCTTTTTTGTGTTTATTATATCACCTCCTTGTGTTAGTCACTTTTGTCCTTCTCCTCCACTTGCACTTACCACCACCTCTGACCCTCAACGCCTTGAAGTGTCTTCCACGTCCCTCTGTGTGTGCGAGCACTCAGTTATGTGTGTAAGGTGGTTCAGTGTGAATATAAGCAAATCGGCAGCTTTGTTCTAATGCATCTCCGGTCCTTTTTACTTTTGGAATATTTCTTCGATCGCTGAAATTATTTGTGCGAATGGTAGCTCGAAGAGTTAACCGCTGACTGCAAGGAGGCGCGCTATGGAGTATTCAGGAGCAAGTGCTACTTTTATCCATTTAAGTAGATGTGTAATGTCAGAGTTGTGGGAAAAAAGCATGTTTACTTTTCATCTTAAAAACAGTTCTCTACTATATGGTAACCCACTGTAAAGAGTTTGAGGCATTGCTGTACTCACTGTGGCTGTTTCTGAAAACAAGTGAGGTGGGGAAGATAGAAGTGACTTCAACCGACAGCGTACAACAATAGGTGCCAAGTGCAAGGCATTCCAGTCAAAGTATTGACAACAATTGTGGTGGTGGCTTAAATGCATTTAGTCAGCGCTGTATATACCACTTTCATCTGTGGCCCTGTAGCTACTCGCATATCTACCTGATGCACTCCACAAGAACTAACAAATGCTTTTTGTTTATTGCTTACCGTTTACATTTTGTGATATCATTTATTATCTCATGGGGTTGCTAGGTGTATTCCATAAAGTATTCAGTATAATAACATGTATATTTGGCTTCTTCGGATTTCCTAGCAACGAAATTCGCAGTCAATTCTGAATATTTACTGAGATAGTTTGCCAATTTGCATTACATTAGCTGAATGTAATCATGCAATGTGGCAAAATCACGTAAAAAATCAGAATCATCTTTATTTGGATAAATGCCAAACCCACTATTTCACCTTTTTATGATGAAATTTTAGTAAAGTCCTCGATATTTATTGTCCAAACTCTCAACGAGTTCCACTATAAGTGATTGTACTTACCACCACCAACTGACCGATCGTCATGGTCGAACGTAACCCAAAACGACCAGTCAACGTCATGAGCGGAGCTCAGCGCTATTCAACAGAAAATAAGGACTCGAAATTCAAGTGTTTATACATCTACAGCAATGTAAACTGCTCTCTCCCTATCACCTTTTCGACTGAATAAATCTCCGTCTTCTCAGCATACTATTTGTGTAGTTTAAAGACTACACTAGTGACTCATCACTAAGTTCATGCCTCGGAGATCGATGGATCGATAATACTTATAAATATTTTCCCACAATGGTTATTAATTACTTCAATTATGCAGATAAAACAAAACAAATGTAAAACATAAAATCATTGCTAAATGTATGGTGGCATAAGGTAAATTAAGGCAAAAGATACTAATTTTGAAAGGTATCTGAACACTTGCGCTGTGATTTTATGAAAGAAGTGTTGATTATTATTTCGATCACTGTAATGCCACAATTCCGCTGTTGCATGTAGAAAGGACAAAATAGTGAAATGGTTTCCTCTTTCACAAAATAAATATTCTTTTAGAAAATCTTGGATTGGTCATTCTAAAATATCATGATCATTGAGAGATAGGGAGCTAGTTTTTTTATGTTCATCAATGGGTTTGTAGTAGACGCTTGAGAAAGTTTTGTTAAGGAGTAGGTAGCTTGAGACAGTTGACTTATGGTATGTCTTGGCCGGTTCCTTCTTCTCCCTTTTTTCTATCCTCGCCTGTCTTAGTCAAATACTAACTAGATTGGAAATTACGGTTTTTGGAAGAAGAGTCAATTAGTAGAGCAACATGCTGAGTGATAATTCACGTCCACAATTAATTGTACATTTTGTCGCTAGAAAGTAGGTATGATTTCAAAAAGTTCAGCAAGTCAAATCGATATATTAGTATCAAATAAGGTCCGAAAGAGTTTTTGTGCTGTATTCATACTTAGATGTAATATGTACAAACAATAAAAATGTTAAAGAAGACAGGTAAGAAATGAATGCCGCTATTTCATTGCAAATTTAACTTCAAAGCAGACCCAGATAACTATTATGATAGGTTAAAGCGAAACAGCGGTAGAGTAGTCCACTTCGAACAGTTTGAAAGTGCTCCTTTTACCCGCCAAGTAAGGGAGATCTTTCTTAAATCCCTTGTAATGTCTTTGAAATAATATTCTACTTTTCATTTGCAAGTAGCAAGCTCTACTTTGTGCATCTTTATTTCGAAATACTTCCATTGCTTTGCACTTTACCTCTCCTATTGTCAAATGCTTTATCTAATGGTTTTGTAAATTTTACTCCAGCTTAAGTAATTCATTCAATTACTCCCGTTTCTCGGTTGTAGCCACTAGAAACGGTGACATCACAGCCTCAAAAATAACTGAATGATCCCTTCCCCTCTAATAACACTGTTATTTCTATCTCACTCAAAGCTGTGCTGGAATCGGTCCTCCCCACTCTCATCTCCCTTCCCTGCCCCGCTCTGCATTTGTGAGTGGCGCAGCGAACACCACGGCGAACAAAAGGTGTGCTCTATTCCTCTTCCCTTCTTCACAGCTTTTTAACACTGGTGTTTCAGTTGACGCTAAGACCCAAAATGCCTGCGAAAAGAGATATTGGACGAAGTCCAGGAATTCGATTGTCAGACATTGTCGGTGCCTTCATCCACACCTACATATTTTTTAATTCGCTTAACTCCGTGTAAAGTGTGTATAAATGTGGTTCGTAAAGAAGCCAGATTTTTCAACTGATTTATTTTAATAGGTCTACGTAAAAGTGAAAGTGCTTTGTAGGAAAGAACTAGCGATCGGTTCAATTTCAATGCGATTAAAAGGAGTACTAAAAAGAGCTTTTGTGCTGTACTTAAAGCAATGTGAAAATATGAAAAATGGGTTTCTGACGTCATTGCTTGGGAGTATCCAATAGGACTCCTCAAAGTTGGAAGGAGAAACGATCAGCATGATTGGATAATCCGAAAGTAGAATGGGGAAGTCGGATTGGTCAATTGATACCTACGTCTTACGAACTCAAATCATCGTGCCAGCGATCACGTGACCTGCATAGGTTAAAAAAGTAGATTGTTCCTGAAATTCTAACAAGCTCTATTTTGCTATTTTCTATATTAAATTAATACTAAGTTCAATCTGCAATATGTAAATGAAGAAAGCGTTGCCTAAATTGCTTATCTGAGGATTAAATTTGCTGTGGTAATTAAAAATACAAGCTTCCTGACCTGCTTCATGCTAAAACTCCTGACACGTAACTTATCAAGGAATCACAACAATGTATGCTCAAATGTCAAAGCTACTTTTGCATCGAGAATAACATTAGCTATTTTTAGTACTTCGCCATGGGTGTAGTAATGCTATTAACATTTTATCTTCGATTTGTGCAAAATTTACGTAGCGCAATTACTCTCAACGCTCGTTTTTTCAACATGGTTTCAATTTCCCACTACGTCTTTGTTTGGGGGTTTCCTCGCAGTTTTTCCTCCTTCCTCTGCATAGAATGCAAAATATTTATGTAAATCACGCACACAGAAAGCCACCCGTGATGTGCACTCTGACATCCAATCATACTTGGTGCAAATTATAACTACGCGCTTCGTCACGACCTTGAGGAGTCGATACCCTTCTAGGGTTGTCTGAGACCCAGTGCCTAAGCCAAGCAAAAAGCTGTGAGCTTTTTGATATTTGGTCTATTTATTAAAAAAATTGGCGTCTACTTAGATCATATTAGAGGTTCTGTGCTGGTTTACAGGGCGTGATTCCCGATTTAAATTACAAATCACACTTGGAAGCCATTTAAAAGATACACGTTTGCAAGAATCAAGAGTTTGCAAACAATTCATGGTGCATAATTTTTAGCACTTTAAAGATAATTTCTATTTATTGAATTATTGACTAGAAGAACTACTGATTTATTATAATCAATATTCAATACAAATGGGCATTTACTTGATGTTTTACAAAGACAGGCAAAACATTAAACTTTTCTAATTTCAAGTTCATTTGAGATATATTTAATAGATAATAAATTCGCAATTCTATAAGTATCACTTTTGGAGTAGCAGCATCCAGGTTGTGGTTTTACGGAACACCCAGTGTATCCAGAGTCCTCGATGTTCGCGTTCGGATTTTGGAAAAGCCTGTGTGTTTATGCTAGTGGGCTATAAGTTAGAATAGATGAAAAAGCACATCATGCAAACTGGGCAAGTAAAGAAATTTCGATAGACTAATGTAGGTGACTAAAATCTCATAATTGTGGCCATAACGAGCTTTTCCGTCGGTTTTAACAGGTTTCGGTAGGTTTTGCCAAGCGTCACCCTTGTGGGATGGGGTCCAAGTTGTATGAGGGTCCTGCTAACGATAATCTTGGAGACCCGTGGCCTGGGAAAAAAGGTTGTCATGGTTTATTTATTCTACCACAATTGTTAATCTTCCTGTCATCACGTAGACGGCATGAGCCATCGTCACCTATGTCGCGTAGAATGCACATGACGCTTTAACCACGCACTTGCAGCGGTAAACGTGTGCTTCTACTGCGAATACACTTTGAACTAGCAACTGGTAAGGCTACAACATTCCATCAAAGACTTATTGGCTGTGGGTGAGTTCAATAAGACTTTTACAATAGAAGCTGTTTGGACATGGATGCGGGATCTAAATGCACACGCATAAGAACGATGAGCATAACCCCAGAAAAACATTCGTTGTTAAGACTGTCTGTGATATGAGGTAGACATGTTACGGGGTTGTGCATTTATCTAAAAAAATAGGATAAGGGTAACCAGTCATTTACGGACAACACTGTCTGTTAAGAAAAGAATACTGGTTGAGGATGACCTTGAACTCTAGATCAAGTTAATAGTGAGTATTAAATCCACTTTTGTAACAGCTCCTAAAAATTGAACAATCCTCAATAGCCCAAACGCGTCGTATTTAACCTTGCTCAAGGCAATATTATTACAAAAAATTAAGTTACGCTGGCTGGCCAACGGGATTGCGAAACACAGGAACATGACGATTCCCGTACCACGATTACCATGTGATTTACTGTGTACCCATTTAAATGCTCTCGCCGCTGGTCAGATTTAACGACACACAAATGGTTATGAATATTTCAACGTGCTCATTTGATCCGAATGTCACTTTGAACAATATGTAAAATATTAAACATTCAGTAATTTGAATTCTTGCCAGGTATTCGTCAAAAAAGTTTAATATACTTCAAAATTAAGTGTGCTCACTTCGTGACAACAATGCAATTCAATTAGCCCACGTTCTTCGAGAAGATTATAAACCATAAAAAGTTTTTAGTATTATTGCCCTCTTCAAAGCACACCCACTGTCGATACCTTAAACTTCATTAATAGCAAATATTTGAATCTTCCTATCCAGATAGCTCAGCTGCAACAAGTCCACTTTGACGTCTTTCGCCCACGCCAAAGACGGTGGACGGACGCTGCCGCCCTCTTCATCAACTCACTGCCCAATACGCAGGCAGTGGAGGCATTGACGTCAGCAAGATCCCTAGCTATTGGTCGACTCAAGGTCGATATGACCTTGAAGTCGAAGCATAACACCACGACTACGGCAGCAACAGCGGCCGCAACAGCAGTAGTTTCGGGATTGTCAGGAACGGCCATTAAAATAATCTGTAGTAGGAATTGGGTTCCTGACTAGAAGAATGAAATTTTAAGATAGCCCCGGGCAAATGATACGACCGAAAGCAAACACTCAACGTCACTCAAGCTTGAGAGCATCAAGTGATGTTTTATTTTAATACCAATCAATGAATGATTGAGACATGCATAACATTTAGAATAGTTTTTTAACAGTAAAAGTTTTAGCCTAGCGTTACATAGAAATCAACTTTGGTCACTGAAATGAAAGACGTTTTGTGGCTGGGAATGAATCTTAGCTCCAGACACACGGTGTCACATGATGAGCCAGGATGACGAAATAGCGCGTTTCTAGCGCGGAACTGGGCTGAAAAATCCGAAAGAATAAATACTCCTAATCTTGATGGTTATTTCCAAGATCACAATCATTCCTGTGTAGTGATGAAAACCGAATAGAGTTTTAGAAAATCGTCAATTTGTACCTGCTGTTAAAACTAGATTTCATGCGGACATTAATGTTTACCAATGTAGTAACTCAGTACATTTTTGGGAGAACGTTGGATAGATTGAGCGTTCACAGGTTAAAAGTAATTGTTCAACACAAGGCCACTTCGAGGGCGCATAGCACACACATGTAAGGAAATTGTGGCCAATTGAGTACCTGTGCCAAGGTTGCCAGTTGATCTTGTGACAAGCCTGAATGCTTTCTATAGTAGTCTCCTCCAAATTTACCTCTCTTATATCTCTTTGCATGCCGTTTTGTTCTAGAAAATTATGTCATTTTGCTGATCATAGCCCCACAAATTCCCTAGAAATGGCCTCTCCTATCAATCAAATTCTGCTCTATTGATTGAGGTACCTCGGGTCATAAATGGGTCTTAAAATTTTATTTAGATGCAAGCAGAAACTAATCGATAAATCAGAAAATGAGGTTCAAGCACAAGTGTGGGTTTAGGGAGTCGACCCATCCAAAACTAGGTTTTTTACCATCATTAACTTATAAAAAAACTTCCTCATTGATTTATCGATATGGCGAACTAAAGAGGGGCCCAACCTGAGCGGGTTTCAAGGACGATTTCACGCATACGGAATGTGCAGTAGCGTTGCTCAAATTTGACCTCAGTAAAACAAGATTTGGTGAAATCCAAAATAAAATTTGATTGGCACTCAAAGCAAAGCACTTCCTGCTGGTGATTGAAAACTGATCTTTAGCTAGCAATTCGTTTTTGGTACTATTAAATTTGTGTTATCTTTTATCGTCTCGCTATTTAAAAGCTAGCGTAACAGACAACTTAGTGCCGTAGAACCAAAATTATATCTTAAACAGGATATGGGAAATTTCAAATAGGTTGCGTGAATCCTGATGGAAGATTATTCTGTTTAGGTCGTTCTTACCTATAGATAATTAATAGGAGTTAATTATAACATACTAAAATACCAACAAAATACATGAACCAGGCCAAGGTTAGAGTTATGGCGAATATATTTCTTGGAATACCCTTTTGCAAAGCCCGGTTAAATTAATTAATTAATTCCTATTCTTCCTCAGTTGATCTTTATTGCTGATACAGCTATTATATTGTAGTCCTGGGATTTAAGAAACGAAATGTTAGAAAGAATGTAAATCGCTTTAATGTGTTTCAGCAGCAAACGCCCATGTGATCTGTATTAAAGTTATACTGGCTTATAATTATTTGTTGTCAAGATTCCGGGTTCGTTGCAATCAATACCACAAGGACATCTTGGGCTTTCGGGTGTGATCTATTTCTTTGGGTAAATTTCCACAAATAAACTGCGATTGGAAGCAAAAGTTGCCCTCGGTGCAGTAATTTCTCTTTAACCGTCAACGAAAAACCATGTACCACAGTCATAAAGTGCTTAGGCATTTACTGACCTAAAGCAGTTTAACTTCGGGAATAGGACACATGATAACGATGCTTCCTACCTATCATTTGGCCCAAACACTGCTTAGGAGCTTTGAGATCGAGGCTAAATCCTTTCCTAAACGACAGTGGATCAATATTAGTCTCTACCCTGGTAAAGAGCAAATTCTTCGTCATAAGACATTGTGTTCGATTATGCAATCGTGTGTGCCTGCTTCAAGCTCCAAAGTACTCAATAGACTTTGCAGCAACTTTAAAAATTCCATTTGACTGTAGCCAAATAATCTACTGCTTTAAGTCCTTTTTCCACTCCTACTTTTATGACTCCTCTGGATCACTTATCATTCGAAAAGTTTAAAGTGAAATAACTACGTAAATAGATCGCTTGATGAAACAGTCACTAGCTCCGTCAAAGGCAATTGCACTGGTCTTGGTAATTACTTTTTAGGACTAACTCAAACGATAGCATAACCAAGTCGCTCACTCCACAGAAAAGAGCACTGTTTGACTTTGCGCTCATGCACTACAACAGCTGAGCTTATTAATATTTGGTGCCAAATTTACTGGTTACTAGCGGTTGAAGATCATTGAGACAAAAGATACTTGTTTTGGGGCAAATTTGATCCACGAGACTGGGTGCGGCATTGAGTAAAACTTGTTAACTAAAACTCAAGTAAAGAGCCAACTTGGCAGTTAACAAGAAGAAATTGAACTAAAGATAACAAAAGCTAGACTGGAGTCTATGCGAAATTTATTTGGGACGTTTTGATTGTTTGAAAATCCCAATAAAATGAAATCGCGATGTAAGTACCATTTATCCACCAATAATAGTTGGATGTGTGAAAATAAATATCTTCAATGAAGTATAATTACACGACTTGCTCATTTTATTTCCATTAACCTTAAATGTTCGAAGCATCCAGCAAATTTCTATTAGGCGTAATACAGCCTTCTGGTAACATTGTTTTGTTCTATGTAGACATCTCATGGAAGCCAAATAGTATCCATACAAATGCCTAATTTATATCAAATATCCATAATCCCGCTGGGATATTAGCAAATATTTGTTCTTCATATCTGCCTGATGATAAATTGAAGATAAAACTAATTAGTGATATTGGAGATGAGTTCTGAATGCCAGAGAATGTTGAGAATATCGGAGTGTTGCATATTTTCTTTGATAAACCTTGGAATATGCCTATTCGAGTCTGCAAAACGTAACCACTATCACAAGTTATCACTAAGTCCGTCGCGGTTTAATTCATGTTTGTCATGTAGCGACACAAGATACAGCAATAGTCAATCACAGAAACCATCAGCTGAGTGAGGTTATCCTCCAGAAGCGTTCGACTAGGAATGACTTATTAGAATATCTAGGACTCTTTAATGGAAAACTGGAGTTCTGTGTCTGGAAAAAGTCAGTTTTATTAAACATGGATCTTAACCTTATTCCCCATCATTTTCCGTCTTTTCTGCTACCACAATGCATTTAGTGCTCAGAGGTTACTGGTTAATTCATGGGTTAGATTTCTGAAAAGTTAGTAACGTTAATTTAATTTATTCGCTTTGCTGGCAATGTTCTGAATCTGTTTGAGATTGATTCAACATTTCAGTAGCCATTCGCAAAATATTAGATTCTTGAAATGATTTATTCAAAAGTACACAAATGAAAGCGAAGTTAAACACATTCATTTACCACCTACCTCAGGGTTATTTTTGGTTTTCCTATGCAGTTCTTTTTTATAGGTCTGAATATATTGAAATAGTAATTGGCTTATGATTAGTTGTGAATTAGTTAGTCTAAAATTGCGACAAAATTTCCCAAAAAAATATGTTATTTCAGAAATGCTTATATATTTAAGTGTCCTTGCATACCATTATTCTCTAATCAGACGTAAAATTTTTCTGTTTTAATTTCTTCTGAGTACATTCCAACACACTGGGCTGTTTTATCGGCTGGAATTATTGGCTCAGCTTCGCTATAGGCATTCTTTAAGAGCTCATTGTCGTTTATTGGTTCTATGGCATGGAAATTCAGAAGGAGATTGTAAATAAGGCTTGTGGTGATTTGTTCTTTCGGCTAAGGAAGACTAATTAGTATTACGTTATTAAGCTATTCTATGAGTAACTTAGGGCTTTAGAATAGTAAAATTGCATTCTTTCCGTATTCCGGAATGACTGGCAGAATCAGCCTGATACTAATGTGCTTAGTTAATTATGCACGTATAGGGCCAGTTCTGAATGATCGGGAATGGAGTAGGGGGAAAAGATATAACGTCAGAACTTTCTGATGATCGTATTTTGCAAGGAATCAGTGAGACAACCTTGAAAATATGAAAATAAAATTATTTCCAGAGGCTTTAAAAATTTTAATTATCAATAATAAGTGTTGGTAGTAGTTATTTGGGATGGTTTTATGTTTACCCACAGTAAAGTGGAGCCTGTGATTGAGATTAGAAATAGTATTATCGGTTGTTAAGGTAAATATCTCAGTTAGGATAGGGCATATCTAGCTTAATTTCTGAGATAGAGAGGTCTCATTTAGTTCCACGCTTATCATCCGCCAGTCAAGTAAGTAATTATATAAGCCTCTTTGGTTGATTAAGGAGGTCCAACTCTTTGCTGCCGTTTTTTATTGATTCAGGCTTGCAGTGTCTTTTTGCTGTGAAATGTTATGCTTGTGTTTGTAGAAATGCCCATAACATACATGATTGACAGTTTCACCTTTTAGACTACATATTTAAAAAAAACAACAGGTTTTAGTAGTGCAATAAAAACGCCATTCTAACAACTGTGTTGATGATATCTGGACCAATGAAATAGTACTTCTGTGAGTCGTTTACACATGGACATCATTTATAGAATGTTTCGACGAGGCTTTTATTGTTCCGCTGTATCGACTGACCATAAAACATCTGCGTCCTCACGCCTGATGAGGTAGCCCTCCTCTTCGGTCTAGAGTCAGGCAAGTGCATTGCTCAGTGTATGCTTCCGTCCACAGATCTGATAACGGGACCCTTCTCCAGAGAGATGAAGCCGCCACGGTCGTCCACCCTCTTTTTAGTAGAATTTGTTAGCCTACCGCTCCTATCCTGCCTCAGAGGTTTTAACAGAATGGACTGCGTTTCTGGGGTTAACCCACTGACGGAGAGGTCCTCGATATTAGCGACTGGACAATTGCCTGGTTTGTCTTCATCCATCAAAAGTTCATGCTCTTCTCTTTACCACTGAGTAGATTGAAGAATAAAAGTTACCATTCTCAATGTGTAAAATACGAAAACACTCCTGGTGGATTTTACGAATATTCACGATATTACAGTTCAATACATTTTCATTTCCTGACATGTACTCATTTGACTGATTAGCTCTTTTCGACTGATTGGTTTTATTTCGAATCTTGGCAGATAACAGCTTACAAAATTGGACATTAAAGGTCGCATGAGCTTTAAAATGCAGCGAAGGCATTTAAACGGGGATTATCCGTAGGAAATCGTTTGGTCATGCTGAAGCAAATTGAAGCTCAGTGCATCCCCCTAGATTAGTCTGTGCTTCGGTTCGTGGTAATAAAGTTAAATGCTGCATACATCAACATACTTTTAGGGGTGTTCGAATGTTATTATGGAGTTCTTCACCGTCTTCAACCCATCGCGTTCGCAACAGCATGCAGCTGCACGCAGTGCAATGGCCGTAAACAAAGTGTGTGCCCTTCGTGAAGGAGTCACTGCTTCGTATGAGCACCTTTACTGCGCCCATCCCGAGAGGCGGATTATATATGGCTGTGATTTTCGCCTTTGCTTAGATTTTCTCTCGCACTCTTGGTAATAGAAGGAAAAAGCGCTTTGGAGAGGCCTTCAAAAACGGTTAGTCACTACAAAATTTAGTACATTTCACAGAAAGTCATTCGACAAGGAGGAAATTATACAAATAGCGTCAAAGAGCTTTACTCAAAATAACCGGCTCCGTTTTCTTCTATTTACACTACACTTTCACTCAAACATAAACAGGAATCTATCAGATAAAGACCTAAAGAGTTCTACAGAGGCCGAAAATTTGGGAGACTGTTGTAATCGTAAATATTTGCTTTTGACTTTCCATGTTGTGTGCAGGAGGGAGAGGGGTAGAGTTCTGCAGCTATGTATAGGTCCTATCTATAATGGTCGACAATTCCAGGTAGGGATCTTAATTGTATCTTAGCCTCTTCAGCATCTTTTTTTTCTGCATTTTTGGAGGAGGAGGAGGAGGAGGAGGAGGAAATCTGCATCTATTCTAGCCCCTTTGGCTGCTCAGCTATCTGAGACGCCTATTCAACGGTGCCACATCAGCCCGTGTATTTAGGGCACTATGATGGGGTCAGATGTTTGCACAAGGGAGGCCATTTTATGGGCTCAGAACTGCCTTGCCATCTTAAGTCGGGAACGAAGATCCCAAAAGTGCTGTGTGCAAAAGATCCAGCCAATGAAGCATCAAGAAATAGAAGTAATAGACATTAACAAATCCATTAATGATTGGCTGATGCACCTTCTAACTAATGATAGACAATGTTAACTTGGTGGGATGGGAGTCCTGCTGCATGAGAATCGCGCTGAATCTGCCCTAAATTAGTGTAAAAAGGCTTTCTTTTCTACAATTTTTTGAGAAAGATGATGGGTTGACCCTTGATAATCCAGCTGAAATAGATATTCAGGCTACTCTGATAAGTATATTAGTTGGTAGAACGGAGCAGAAAGAGACAGCAAACTAGCACCAGGCAATAAAGTCTGACGAGAATTAAAGTATGCTAAGACTCGCTATCTCTGATTAATAGACGGTTCACTTTCGATGCAGACATTCTCCCAGTTGTCAATTAACCGAGCAACCGACGACTCATCCATGCTTGTTAATTCATGAATCTTTAGAATTCGTTTCCATTTATACTTCACATCTGATAATGTTCGAAGTCTCTCGTTCATCTTAATCCTCAATGCAGCCTCTATGTCATAATTCTGCTGTTATCAAAAAAATACTTCTTTTACCGTGAATCTTCAAAAGAAAATCCAAATTTTACTTTATATTGAACCTATTTATGCCTTCCTGAATGGCTATGCTCCCATGATTTTACTTCGCAATATTAACAATTCATAAACAGTAGATGAGATTATGTTTTGACCACTGCAGACAATTTAACTCTAATTAATCTTCATTTTAAGAATGATGCACACAAATCAGTCCTCCATATGGATTGGTAATTATTACTTTATGTATCGTACTTTACGTTTAATACTTAAAATTAACTGAGAATAAGTAAAGCTCTAGATAAGCATAAAGCCTTTGCAATCAATCCCAACGCTAGAATAAGTTTCTCCTGGAGATTATGCTGCTTGTTGGCTAGTATAACAACAAATGTTCACTTTTTACAAATTATTGACCAAATTTTAAAAATCACAGAAGGAAATAGTCTGATCAGCTCATCATTAACTAGACGTACATTAGTCAACTTAGCCGCCATGTAACTTTACTCGGCTGCCAAATTTAGAACAGCCTCTACCACTAATAGCCACCTCTGGATGCATTAATTATTCCTAGAATCGCACATTTTACAATTGCTAAGAGCAAAATATTGGTAAAAAGTACCCTTAAATATGCAACAAATATAGAAAGATCTTTCATTCAACCATCAAGTTATTTTTCTCAACGTCTTTCTTTTTCAAAAACCTATCAACAAATAAATCAGATGAAGTTTATCCCCATTTTATTTTTGATAATTTGGCTCAGTAACTAATAGCCAGGTTTAACTTCCAAATTGACCAGTTTGACAAACAGCATCAGATTTGAAAAAAAAAAACCAATACTCAACCGGGTTTTCCAACGGCATCCTTGCGAGGAATCGGCTAGAGTAGGAGGACATTTTTGGGGATCACGCTCATCCACTACCATCTACTGAATGGCTGCACCTATGCGAAATCCCCTGAGGGTCTTTCGCAGTACATTAAATCCCTACCCTCTGCTGCAAATAGCCCTACTATACGATGAAAATCATATCACTGGGATTGCTGCTTATGCTCCAGTGGACTTTTTCGTCGAAGCTCGGACGATATGTCAAAAATCACTGGATATTCGGATTCTGCGTGCCTTCTGCTAGCTCAGTGGGAATGGTTGCGCAAAGGCAAAAATTAACGAACACTCTGATATTTCAGATGGTGACTACTTTTTGGTGTACAAGAGCCATCTGCCATGTCGACTTGCTTTTTTCTCCCTGGGCACGATCATATGCTCTGCCTGAGGAGCATTATTAATTCTAGTAAGTCGGTTTTTCCTGTTTTATCCTTCCATTAAAAAAGGATCACTAATGTTATTCATGGATGTAATATCTTAGAAAAATATTAAAAATCACTGAATTCCAACGATAACTGATCCACAAGTACTAATGCCCCCTACATATTTTCATTGCTACCTTACCAGCTATAACCCACTCTATGTTCATTTCCACAACAAACAAAACGGCATTTAAAATTGGCATTCCCGCAGGAGCTTAATTTGAGGTAACAAATAGAGGATTAATTAAGCATGCATTAAAACGACTGCGGAACAAAATAATTAGGCATGTGGACACGAGGAGGAAAGGGATTTCAAACAAACAATGGCAATTAACCCTTCCCCGTCTGCACCAATCTTTGTTGAAGCTTCTTTTACAGGCTCGAGAAAACATGACGACGCATTACAATGCTTGTTTTCGCGCTGTGAGCGACGGAGCCTCATTTTGATCGATACGAACATAGCATGTGAGCTGAATGAAAGTACTGGTGGCTCCGTGTGTGCATGCTACCTTCGAGTTTAAAGTTGTTATTAGCTATGCAAGTATCACAATCAGCATGAAGTAATGTCTCATATATCCCTGTTTGGAGCGCTCACATGCACAACGAAAATTTGATCTTGAGAGTAGTAGAAATGGAACTTTCAGATTCCTAGTTTTTCAGAAGTTTCATTGGGTGTAAAGCAGTCTTCATCACTTGATCTCTAACAAACTACGAAATTCAATGAGGCACCGGATATCTACTGACAGCATTGACGTTCACTGAATGCATGTAGCTGCACTCTGCTATTCTGCATGTAGCTGTCATGTGCGCAACTTCATAATATTTTCCGGGTTTAGATTTTATTAAGAGCGAGGTTTGATATCATTCATTTCATGATTCATGGTAGGTTAATAGTACCTATTTAGAACCTTGATGAATAACAAGATCACTAAAAATGTACCGGCCACTTATTTTCATTTCCACCTCTGATTCCGTATTAAAGTGCCAAATGGACGAGAATTTTAATCCAACGGCTCAAACGAGATTTAAAATGAACTCTGCCCATTACCTAATTAACTCCTCCGAAATCCACTAGACCCTTGATGACTTTCTTTATTCACTAATGCAACAGCAAATGGCGTGAGGGAGGGCCAGTGGTAAATGAGCACCACTCTTCAACCTCCGTGAATCGTCCCTCCTTAAACTTATCTAATCAACTCTAAAAGGTCTATTTTTACACAATTTGCAAAGGTATCAAGAGAAAATGAGTCCTGTGTACTGAAACTGGAGTTAACATTCTCAAAATAGGGGAGATTCATATACGCGATCAACTCATTTGCAGTAGTCGCAGTTTTAGTTTATTTACATAGCTAGTGATTGCGTTATTAAGCTACTTCACTTAACCTAACAAATACTAATACTAAACAATTTGCCATGTTCAATAATTACAAAAAAACGTCATCCAGTTTTGGGGAGTTGGTTTGGGCCATGATTCCGGAAGAGGTCAACCTCAGGTCATGTTGGCTGACTAAATCAAGCCCTTTCAGTCTGGCGACCCAGCCAACGCTCATCCTGATAACCACTCCTGATTCTTCATTTTGTCCCACTTTCCTCAAGACAGCTACAACAAACCAAACTGATGGGTAGTGGCATGATGTCTACCATTTGTTGCAAATTATTTGATGTTAAAAATGAGGTCAAATCACAGGACAATGCATCTTCCTCTCTGAAACTATTCATCATCAGCGGTGGAGGTAATAGGCAAAGAGACGCATGTTCGTAGTAGTCACAGACCGTTGTGAATGTTTACCTATGCTTAATATGACTCCCAATTCCCTATAGTTCAACCCTGAAACAATCCGGCGACCCGCTTTTGTGAGCCAAAACCAACATAGCAAGCAGCTTTGTACTAAAAGGAATCAATTATTACAGCAGAATTTGATACATTCTGCAGTATTTGTGCTGTTTTGATGAATTTGATGTGGAATTTTTGTTTGTTTTCTTTTCATTTTAAAGAATGCATCCGATACCCTTAAGTGCCTTAGTGGGGTTTTGAATGCACCATCTAAAGATATGCTTGGATATCCATCAGTTCAACTTTATCGAAACCCGGTAGAAAAGGTTTGTCAAAGGAAGGCAGCATTTACGCTCTGGAGTAGCTATTTACATGCATTGCTGTTTACAAATGAAGAGATGATTTGTTGCAAATGGCTGTAATCCAGTATTGCCCCGATGCAGATGAAAACCGCCCTAGTGTTTGAGAAATGGTAAGCTGGGTGGATGTCGATCGAGACAAGCTATTATATGATAAAGCGCTTTATCGGTTTCAATGACTTCTCATTGCCTCGTTTATTCTTTAGTTGGTTACATTCACGTATTTAGAAAACAGGTCTAATGAGTCCTACTTTTTACATCTACGATGGTATAGGTTACTTAGTATCCCTTCAAAAATTCACCAATGCCTTGATTACACAGGTTTCATTCCATAAAATTACTGAGCATGCCGTTAGTAGTCCTCTGAAATGGTAGGCTACATTGTAGGAGGCTGAAGAGGTTAATTTATTCTGTCACATCTTTATTCTGCATGGAATAGTTTCTTTCTCTGAGGGTGAATGATGTATCTCTTAAAAAATCTCCCTAAAAAGGGCAATGGTCATCACAAAGACACCCAGGTAAATGTCATGGCAACTTCAGTAAATATCCTAAGCAGCCAAGATCTATAAACACCGAATCTTACCTGCTCATTCTTAGTAAATACGTTAGTAGGTGTGAATATTTCCTTCGATTGCAAAACATGCTTTTTACAGAACGGGGAGTAGGACTGAAAACAGAAAACAGCAGAATAAGCTGCCAAGTATAACGAGCGATATCACTAAGCATTCCAGTAAGAATTCAGGCTCCGGGTCTGACAATTGATCAAAACCGGTTCCTGTGGTAGTTACAGGGCTCGTTTTGTGTGCTCTATAAAGTGCATTTCCACTTTTCATTGCCTGAAGAAGTCGGCTTCTTCTTAACCGCTCTCAGGTCTTTCTGCCTTTTACAAAGACTTTTACAAACTTTGTGATCTCAAGAAAGGGCTTCCTAGTAAAAGAACATGGGCTTTCTTTTAAGATAACCAACTTATTAACCAATTGGTGGTACGTGTTTACTCATTTCTTTCAACCAAAGGCACCAGTCAGCATCCCGTAGTGATAGGTTGCAGCAGCTCCTTTTATTAAATAAAACATATAGCAGTTTTAATACCTAATTATGTATATTCATCACGGTCCCATTGAGCTAAATGTAATATTTACATGAATAGAAATAACTCACTGTTTTGCAATAATCCAACCAGATGAGAGTTCATGAAATAGTGTTATTGATCCTAATCAATTAAATGGAAATATTGAAATGGAATACACATTGACAAAAGTTGGGTGAGGATGAAAATCAGATAAAGTCGGAGGTCTCTATTTTAGTTTTATTAAAATATGTTCTGTTTCGCGTCAATTCAACCATAAATTTAATCTAAACGTTACTTCTAGATAGATATTAATCCTTGTAAGGTGAGGAATGTATTTAATGTAATAAAGGTGGCAAAAAGTCAATTTCAGTGAGTTATTCATGTGCCCCAGTGCTGCTTCCGCGCATCACATTTGCGGGGTTCTTTGTCTCGTTGGCGACGGGGCTCATATGCAATAGGCATCTCATTGCTAATATGCTGAGCCTTCTACCGACTGAATGTAGGGCACTTCAGCTAAGCGAAGCCTCGTTCTTTTTGATTTGATTGAGCATCACTGCAAGTCCTTCCACTGCTAGTATAATAAATTATGAGGTTTGCATTTCCTTTGTAATAACAAGTCCCCAAGTAATAAAGTCTAATGGTTCATTAAGAGCGCCTCCCTGTCCAGTCTTCTAAAGTGGTGAAATCAGGTCTCCATATTTCTAAAAATATTAACAAATCGAAACTACATTAATTAGTTATTTGCAAAGCTCATAGTCTTGGATGCAGCTATCACTGAATGACGTAGTGCCTCTTTGGTGTCTCATTTGAGGATCCTCGTGACCCTCAGATTAAAAAGGCTTAACCTTGTAGTAGTGCATGGTGACTTAGTTGTTTCAACTCGCTTCCATGCAATTAATTATTCATGGGTGCTGTAGGTAGCACAGGCTGGTCTCAATTCTCATTCAGTCTAAAAGACATGAGCTTGGAGTAGTGGAATTCGCGGCATTGTTAATATAATACTTGCCCATAATTGATGATTTAATGCGTACTGATATAAACTGTCAAAAATTGCCAGTGGAATTCGATTCTAGATTACCTTAGTTAATTAATACTTCATTTACCAATTTAACTGTCCCCTATAATAGTATGTGCTTCGAGTGCTTCGTTACATTGGCAGTTTTTAATAGATGGATGCTTTGAGAATAGCACGAGTCATTTTGAATACTCATTTTATTGTGACTTTTAAATTTGATTGAATTGTGTATTAAGTGTGTCCATTGTAAACCCGATAACAAGTAATGCGTCATGTTTACAATCGCAGCCGCAAGGAAACGCTTGAGTTACAACACCATTTGTCCTATTCTGGGCTCATTTAACATCGTTTTGACATCATATTTCCTATTCTAGATCTGTAGCTCAGAAGGTCGATGAAGGCAAACCTCTACGGAATCTAAATAGGCTCGGGGATGTAACGTGCAGCTCTTTCATGAATCCTTCTCATAAAGATACTACTTTACTCATTTTAGTTAAAGCTTCCAGTAAATGAACTCATGAGTTTGGTTTGTGATATCGTTCTCATTCAACTGCAGTATGCTTGCACTTGAAAAGTACTCTAGCTAAGTCTGGAATTATTAGTTCTTTTTAATGCGCTTAAACGTCTTCATCCAAGTAACATATTTCTGGATCCCAAAATTGGCTATTTTGTGTCAAATTAAATGCTTGTAGATTTAAAATAATCTTAAGTCTTACAGACTTGATGAACTAAAAGCTCAATGTGCTTTGTTAGCCAATTATGTCTTTCACTCGCCTAACATCATTATGTGCGCAATTAAAAGGTGGGTGATTGCCACAGCTTACATCCACGTAATCCCAAAACGACATTGCCCAAGCAAACACGTGATCCATTAACGATTCCCGAAAAACGCGCAGTTGTTAAGCCTTCCACTTCCTATCAAAGGAACCTCTTCAGATCTCGAAGCTTTTCTTACACGTGCCTCCTGTCGGCAATAACGTAAATGATGCAAGTTATCAATGTGCATCAAGACATTCTTCCCGTTCACCCACATATACTAGTGTCTAACCACGTTATCTCCATGTAATTTGCGAACAACAGTTGACGGGTATTGTAAAGCGAAGCTTGAAATGTCCAAGTGGGCATACTACAGTCTTTCAGTGCTTAAAGCTCAGCCTTAAAGCCAATATCTACATGCTAAAGCATACTAAAACCCAGCAAAAAATGCCTATGGACACGTGCGGCCTCAACTTTTCTGCAAATCGTATTACTACTTATCCGCAGTATATAAGGTGCTGTCACTTGCATTCCCAAGCATCGACAAAGGTCAGGGTACCAGAGCTTAGTCGCCGCTACTTCGCTTAGAGTTGTACCACAGTGATTCGGGTTTCTTCTACCGAGGTCCTACAGTGACTTAGTGAATAAAGGTTTGTTTATTCTACTACTCAACCCAAGTCCCCACAGCTAGACACAAAAGAAATCAAAGCAGCACAATCAAAGGTAGGTTACTAACTTAAAATGAGTGACAGTCACGTAGACACAAAATATGCCAGTGGAGGGTATATAGGGTGGGAACGAATATGGCGTTTGATGAGTGGTGGCTGGTGGAGAGGAGTTAAGCTCTTTTGATCAACCCGATTTTCATTATTCAATTTTACTTCTCTTTTCAATAGTCTCTGCTGGTGTAGAAACGCGCACAAACACGAGTACGCATGGGTGCAGATAGGATGAAGGCGATGGGCAAAACATGGCAGAGTAAGGCGTTGACGAGAAAGAAACAAGTGGAGACAGATCACTGGGCTGTTCCCTCTCCTCGTAGGGCGCAGGGGAAAGCGGGGTGGGAGAGCAGCACACCACACACATGATCATGAGGCGACGAGAAGAATCAGTGGTAAATGCTTCGTGCACGCACGTACGCATCTTCTTCGTCTCAAGATCCACTTCTGCACTTTGTTTTGTACACATAAGTCTTCCCTTCTCAAGTCTGTGTGCGACTTGAAACCAAGAGAGGGAAACCGAGTGTGCACCCGTTCATCTGTCCACCAGGGGTGGCTGCTGACGGGACCAAGGGGAACACCAGTCTCTGATCCTCCTCGTACATCGTCTTGGAGACAAGGGCAACTCCCGGCTCCGCCTCTGTCGCGGCGGCGACGGCGGAGGAGGAGGAGGACGACGAAGAGGAGGCGTGGTGGGACAGGGTGTCGGGGACAATCTGCACCGGAATGGGGATGAGAGAGGAGGGCGGATTGCCCGAAGCAAGCGCAGTAGCTGCAGCGAACTCCGCCGCAGACTCGGAGGTGGGAGCAGCCACCAAGAGCAGCGGGAAGCCGCCGTTCTCGAAGGACTTGGCGTCGCTAGTGGCCGTGGGTGAACAGAGACTACCGGTGAGAAGAACCGCGCCGCTGCCGTAGCGACTACTGCGCTGGCTAGAGGTTGGGAATAGAGAGTCAAGGGAGCGTTTTCGGTCGTGGTGGGGTAGACTATAGCTTGATGCCGTTGCAGGCGGGGCGTTGGTGGCATTGGAAGAGGAAGAGGAGGAGGAGGAGGAGGAGGAGGAGGAGGAGATATCGGGGAGACCGGACAGCAGGCTGCTACTATTGCCACTGCTACCGGAGGAGAGAATAGAACCAAGCAGAGGCACGTGGCTCATTCGTCGATGACGCTCCTTTGCACCACCACCACTACCAACACAGGACTAAAATTAAAATAAGAGTTGAAGAAAATTCTTAGTACCCCAGCTACTTTGCTTCTACCTTCAAGTTGTTTTCCCACCAAGTGGCCAGATACGCACACGCAAACACATGTTCCTACGTCGGTGGAGGTCAACGTCAAACCTTTGAAAGCAAACACAACATTCACACCCTCCCTCCCAAGAGACACTACTAAAAACACCGCCCTGGGGCAGATATGCAAACGCACACAGCTTCTGCGTTTGGATCTGCGTAGTAGTTTGCGCTCACTTGTGGGTGCGGATGTAGAAATGAGGCGGCTCGGGTGGAATAACAAACGGCTTGCTTACGCATGCCCATTCGCCTCTCGCACATGAGCAAGCACAACCCAGTAGAGATGTTGACGGAGCGATTTCCGGTATTCATTCTCAAATGTCTTATCTCGTCAGAAAGCAGGACGCTGGACAGATACACATTAAATAGGTTCCGCACATTCAGGCTCTGAGAAACCTCAATTTCCAAAATACACTTTCGAAGCACTACGACTCAGATATCGCATCGGCGCTCATACAGACCAATCGGAGTACAATCGGGGAGCCGAACAACAGATCCACCCATTATGAAGACAGACCTCAAGCGACTGTGGCTAGAGTGAACACTCGTTACCCATCGCAGTAGATGGCGCACAACGCATATTTGAGCAGAAGAGAGGCGAAAGAGCCTTCCCTGTAGTGAGTCACTGGGCTTTTGCAATCTACAGGCCGCTGGTCCAGACAATTTTAGGCACGGATTCAAAAAATGGCCCTCCCGTGACTGCACGTAAAGACAAAACACACACACTGATGGCTAGCCTAACAGGCCTTTGTGCAATCCCACGTGTCGGACAAGAAGGGCAGAAACCATAAGGTTTAACAGAGGCACCGAAAGGATTCCGTCTTCCTGTAATGTCAGAATAGTAGCCACTCATTGGAGACCCGTTTGAGCTGTAGCAACCTTGATCAGAAAAATGATCGCCTACATCGATTAAGAAACCAGGTGCAGCAGCATCCATAAAAACAGAATGTTATTTATAAACCTCAGCCGTGCCACGAAGCAATAAAATCCATTTCGATTCCTTATCCTCCATACGATTGGGAACATACGAAAATAGCCGTTGGCTAGCTGTCGACAGCTAGATTACGATAGGACGCAAATTTACCTACGCTTTGTGGTATATTGACTTTATGGCGAATTCAATGGCCTAGCCTTTACAAGGGCACGCCACCTCTACAAGGTTGTCGAAAGGCTAGAATCTGACTTTCAGTGAGACTCATTAACCGGACTGACGAAAACGGAGCCGCAATATTGCACCAAAATTCCTAGTTAGCATTAAGACACCCTATGTAAGGGCGAAATGAGGGTGTCCATTAATCACACTTAAGTTTGGAGAGCAAAGTCACATACGAGAGCACAAAGCACAAGGTGACAAGAGTCGCTTTGTGTGGCTGGCTGTAGTGAAACCCCGGGACAGGGTGGATCTGCAGCCAACACGTGTGGCTGCAGCTCCGAACATGACGAAACACTAGTCCAAGCTATCCCACTGCCCCCCTTCTGCCACAGATGGTGGTGAATGGCGAACTAGAGTCCAGGGTAGAGGAAGTACGAGTGCAAGGTCGTGGAGGGACTCACGGAAGGAGCAGTCTCGGCAATGGTGGGAAGTAGCGGAGAGGCCATGGGGCGAGGGGAGATCCGATCTATCTTGAGGGGCGAGGGAGAGGACCAGGGCGCCGCTCCGGTCGTCGCCGGGAGGGGCTCGTCGGTCGGGGAGGAGATTGGGTGGCGCGAAGCCGCCGCCGCCGCCGCTGCTGCCACTGCCGCAGCCGCCGCCGCCGCCGCGGCCATCTCCTCGACTTGCTGGTGGTGCGCGCTCTTGTGAGGACGGCCGAAGGTCTGAAAACAGGCATTGGCAAAATCTTAACCCTCCACTCCACTCTTACCAGCCACTCTAATACTGCAATATCTACAACCTGCGAAATATTACAGTGCTACGAGTGACCCTGGTTCTAGCTAGACAATCCAGCAATTATTCCATTCAAACCATCCCTAATAATAGAAAATGCATATGGAAAACGAGGTACAATACCAAGTCTGGTGTCATCCACCTGGTATGGGAAATAGCTCAGGGCCGTGGGAATTGCACATCATCCAAAGATGCGATTGCCGAACCACCACAAGCATAATCGATAATCGTAAGCCAAGGCATGTTGTTCTCATGTTCCCATCAAGAGTTGTGTCTTCAGGCATTGAATTCACGTCAAAGTTACATCGTGGCTGCAGATTTTAGAAGGAACGGTGTTAACCCAAGTACACTACCTCCTCTCTTCCCCAAAATCAACAGCATTTATTAGAATTCGGCTAAGTGCTCTGTTCATAAGGGATAGGATATTATGAATTTTGATGGCTCTCACTATATATATAAGTGATTTAGTTGAAATAATTTGAGTTTAAACAAGGCACAGAGACCGAGGAGACTGAGTGTGTAGGTTGGCTACGTCGACAATTAGCAACTGCTAAATCGACGCGTCTTCGATAAGGGTAGTGCCTTTTTCCTCTCCTTTTTATGAAGAAAACTGGATCTGATTCAAGCAAACTACGAGAGCGTGGGACGAGTGATTAATGCTCCAGCAGAGAGGGGAGAACTAACTTAACGAACTTCGTCTACTACGAATGGGGAGTTACAGGCTCTACCTTTCTTCAAATTAAGAAATATTTCGTATTAAGTCGCAGCGGGATGGACGATTCGCCCCTTTCGTGACAATAGAATAAAATCACAGGAAGTCGAGTCTTCTGAACATTGTGAAGCAAATGAGTCGTCTAGAAATCCAGGAGAACCAGAAGCTCCCGTCAACCAATTGAATGACACCAGTCATAAGCATCAAGCTCGAGTAAGGCCAAATAACCTTGGAATCATGGAAGGGTGGTGGTGGCGGTGGAAGTTGCCTTTGTGCCAGAATACCCGAGGACGACGGCGAAGGGTTAGTCGGTGGGAGGACGGAGGAGTGCCGCCTCGCTGCCACCTCATTCACTTGTTGGACGGCGGCAGCGGCCGCGAAGCTGGCGGGTGCCCCGAACACCGAGAAGCGACGGCCCGTCTCCGAGTGGTGCGTGGCGTAGCGATGCGCCACTGGCTGCTGCTGCTGCTGCTGTTGACTCGACGTCGGGACGATGCTGGGAGGTGGAGGCGGTGGCGGCGAGGGGAACTCGGATTTCCATCGCGCAACAGCGGCGGAGGGTCCGAGTGGTGGGGAGCGCAAACGTGTGGAACCGTAGTGGGGCGGAGTGGAGGTGCTGCTGCCACTGTTGTTGCTGCTACTGTGCACGTCCACCACGAGGGAAGAACGACGGACGGGCCCTGTCAGGGAATAAGGAGTGATGGCTTCTTCGACAGAATTCCTGGTGTCTTTTTTACCAATCTTAACTGATAATGTTTGAAATTACACCCCATAAGAGCAGTTGGTTTCAAAAGACCGAAGATAGAGTTAGTTGACTTAAGGAACACGAGCACACGTGAATTGAAAACCTAGCAACCAATGAACTATTATAAAATCTTTCCAGATTGGGTTTCGATATTAGCTGGCCAGTTCTAAAGATGGTGTTTTGTCGTAGAAAGACAACTTTGGGGCATCTAAATCAACACGTGTGTGTGTTTATAGGCATAAAGACTGCAAAAGCACAGTTCGAGTAGCCACCAGCTGGTCTTGCGCCTTGCTTCCTAAATCTCATAAGCAATTGCGGTGACTCAGCCCGACTATCAAAACTCGCATGCCGTCAATAGTCGGAGAAGTGGGACCTAGCACACTTACCCAGCGTTGGGGCGTGAAAGCACATCGTCTCAAACAAGGAATCGTGTGCATGCACAAAAGCTATCAAAGGTGCAGAAGCAGTAAGCACACGCACGAACGCAAAACCTCGTTACGCTTTAACAGCGCGGGTGACGGAAAGGTGCTGGTGACCAACCATTGCGACTACAAGACAATCCCACCCACAAAAATGTAAGCTAGGCTGAAGGGAAGACGGAGAATTTCTCCGTCTCGCAAACCTTTCATGTACCCAAGCAGTTCCAGTCTAGTGTCCTAATGACTACGTGGCAGATGAGGACCGTCAAATATAGGTTGCGAGATCTCGATACACCCACGATAAGTGAACCAATTAGACCTGCAGTTAGATGTAGAGTGCCTAATCTATTGGAAATCTCCTCTTAAGTCCGTGAACTCACTTTGACTCACCAGACACTTTCAAATTCCGAGAATTAAAGGGCGAAATATTTAAAAAAGCTAGTGGAAATGCCAAAGAGCAAAAGCCAGCAAAAACTTTTCAAAAGATACGAACAACTGAATTAAAATACGCAATCTACGTTATCTAAGTGGCTCACTCATGTGCATCTGCTTTTATCGCTTTTGTTAGCCTATTTGCAACATCAATACAAAATAACAAGAGCTCGACACTTTTAGTAGGAACATGTTTCTTATTTGTACTGCCATCCAAAAAAGCAAAATCTGTAAAAAGCAACAGAGCAGCTTTGTCAAGTCCTTGACTAGATTTCCGCTAACCGAATATTAATCAGATATGACAGTTCTCAATGGGGTTAGTGACTTTTGGATCTAGCGAGGCATGGCCTGCGAAACAACTGCCATTTTACAAGAGACATAAAGTACTAGAGAATGGCATTTATCACATCTGAGCAACTCTGACCTAGTAGAGGTAACTCGTCTACGACCTTACTGCAGTTAGATGACGATAAAAAAGTGCCGAATAGCACGTGTTGATGATGAGACAAAAAGAAAAGTCGGGGCTATTACGTAGAGGCAAATAATGAAGTTGGAAACGCACCTTCGATTCGCGAATTGAATGTCTGTGTGGGTAGAGGGTGCCTAAGAGTTCCATAGGCCGAGCCAGCACCAATAGCAGCTCGACTGCTCAAGTCAGACTGGAAGGAGAGGTCGGGATAAGAGAGCTCCCTCTGCTTCACTGTCGACGGTGGGTAATGCTGAAAGAGAGATTCTAGAGCGGAAGCTGCTGCCGCAGCTGTAGGCGACGATGCAGCAGCTGCCGACGTCTCCGGACGTCGCAGTAAGCCCTCCGCAGGCTTGTCGACAATAAGCGACGCTGGCGGACCACCACCGCCGCTAGCGGAAGTGATCGGCGGAGTAACCGATGTAGTCGTGGATGGTTCTCCGACCCAGTCAAACTTGCGCTTCTTCGCGGGCAGACGAGGTGTCGCCTTCTCCGGACTGGCGACCAGCGACGCGGCAGCGGTTAAGGAAGAAGTGAGCTTGAAAAGATCCGGAGCCCTAGCCAGAAAGTCAGGCTGAGTCCAGGGCGCGTTGACATCGCTAAGAGCACGTTGAGTTTTGACCCCCAAGACCCCAGTTCGATCGGAGAGAAGAGCGGTTCTCAGCTGGCGCAGTGGCGGCGTGCTCATGGCAGAGGAGTCGGTTGTGGAGCAGTTAGATGAGGCAGAAGATGAGGAGTTGGACGAGTTCACCGGTGTCTGAGTAGTACTCAGAGCGGTGGGGGTAGCCACGGTCGAAGTTGCTGTACAGCCAACAACACCGAGTAGGGAGTCCTGAGACTTACCGCTGCCACGCAACTGCCAGCTCCCTGAACTTTCAGGATCTATGAAGTGAAAAAAAAGAAGAGTATTGACCTTGATTCGCACTATCTGGCTCTCTTTCTCTCGACGTAAGTGTGTGTGAATAAGCGTGAACTGCGCAGTCCTGATCGCACTCGTTTGACAAGGTCATTGTGTCTGAGGAGAACAGTGCGATTAGCTGTACTAGGATGATAAACGGGCTCTCAGCATAACTAAACGTATGCGGTTCGATGACGTGTTTGAAAAGACAACCACTGCATGCGCGTGTGACGTGTTTCATGGGGCAGTGGAGGAAGTGTATTTACCTTGAACCAAAAACATGGACGGCAAGGTGATGATGGCGGTTAGAAGGCCTTCTCTTCACTGAAGGACAGTGAGAAAGCAGGCCTGTTCGAGGGTGTGTCTGTGAGTCTGGTGATTGTGGTAATACTACTAGTAGAAGTCGGGACACTTCTAATGCTGCTGCAGCTGCTACCAATACTGCCGCTGTGTAAGAACACAACCGCCACGAGATCTGGGCGAGCATGCATGCGCGTGCGCGCCGGCACGTACGCACCCACAAAGGCATGGTGTGGACGCTCGCGTGCACGCGGAGCGAAAGAGCACGAGGAACCATGAGCGGCGCACAGCCAATGGCAGTGTAGCGCCACCCAGTAGCGTCTATTCAAACCCCCTCGGTGATTGATTGGCTGCGCCACACCAAGGACGCGTGTGGCTGCACGCAAGCGCCGCCCCAGGGCCTTTGCGTCACAGAGAAGAGCGAGCGCGAGGAGGGATGAAGGCGACAGGACGGTCGTGTGTGAGCGATGAGCCCTCGAATTCGGGCAGCCGACTCCAGCAACTGTTCTTAATGCTCCTTTACTTACTTCTGGTAGAATAATGTCACACATTTTCCACAGTCTAGTGATACATTGGAGTCAATAACCGACGTCTTACGTGAATCAATGCAGTGTTATCTATTGACACAGTGAGCTCCGCTGTTAGAGAGAGCCGGAGTTTACAGACAGATGGGTTGTTTGCGCAAGTAGGCACCCACCACCATCATCCAGCTAGCAGTATTATCACCCTTCACAACATAGGAGAGCATCACGTGAGTGTGCACGTGCGTGCTGGTGCACACGCACACCGATAGACACATTGGGAACCGAGCTCTGAGAAAGTTTGAAGATGGCACTCGTAACAGTAATAGCAAAAGCGGTGCAAGAGTCGGACTTTTCCAGTGAATAAGCTCCAAAGTTGGGACTGTTTCTTGGAGCGTTGGCATACCAATAACTTCAATCTATGATGCAACGGGGCTTTTCCAGGAAGCTGAGGCATGTGATAGCGTGAAATACAATGGGCTCAACTGAAATCCCACGCATTCAATGTAAAGGTTTAGTGAACCCTGATGATAATGGATATGTAGTTGTTCATAAAATTAGGGATTTGGACTTTAGCGTGCCCCTTGCTTACTGAAGCCATGTTTGTGTTTACATCACTTAACGTGCAGCAGTGTCTCGCAAGTTCATAAACACATCTCGGACGAGGCAAAGGCTCATCACCAGCGCGTCATTTTGAGTGGGGGACAAGGGGCGCCTAGTGACAAGGTGGTAGATACAGTGATGTCGATTTCGCCTAATTCGATAAAAAATCCATTGGAAAATACACACAGAAACTGCCACTCAAACTCACCTGCCGATGGTCAGCAAAAGTAAACGAGCAGTTTCGCAAGTAGTTCGTAATTTTGGTGGAGGTGAAAACCCGGATATATGCGACGGTTTCTTTGCCTTCTGGCAATGTTCGTCGCCCATGGTACCACCAACAATTACATGCCAAAAATCGATAACTTGTGACCATCTCATGTGAAGTGAACCGGCCCCTATCTAGCTCATGAGAAAATCACTACACGTCAGTCACCACCTTGCTCGATCTGCAATAGGGCGCGAGAGGCGAGCCGTCCATTCCTTTAAAGCGCACGATGTATTAATGGATGAAGCCGCTCCCCCCCACTACCGCCCCTCATACTCTCTCACTTTGATCTCAGAAGTCAGACAAAGGCCCACACACGTCCGCACGCGTACGCGTACGTCAGTCATGCCCCACACCCTATTAAAAGCAGACAACACTGCCTAGTCAGCCGGTGGGATGCGCGCGAAACGTGAAATCCGAAACATCTCTTAGCGTGCGGAAATTTCCTATTCACTTGATGTCTCAGTCGAGTGTAATCACCTTAGATATTTTAAGTGCCAGAAAATGCAACTTAAGGGCAGCATTCGTCTACCCAAAATATGTTAGATTGAAATCCAGAGTAGTGTAGACATTCCCATTTCTCCTCCGCATCTGATCCTGTGACTTAGCATGTGATTGTCAACACGGTACAGCCTCACACTTTCACAGGTTGTGTTCGAAGTATCAGAGACGACACATAGTGGTGACGACGGTGGTGATGCTGAGGTCACCGCAGACAACGGATAACGAAGACGTATACTTCTGGTAGTCACCACTCAAAGTGCACACACATACAGAAGTAGAGAAGGAGGCGGGGGGGGGGGGTATGCGGAAACGATAAGTTTGTGGCGTCTCAGTGAGCGATACGTGCATGTACGAGTCTTGGTATGCACGGCGTTGGGCGAGAGGCTTCAAAACCTGCTGCCTTAATGAAAACTGCTGTGTCTTATCCAACCTTTCTTTTCCTCTCACCGACTCCAACAGAAGTGCCCTTTAACTTCGGTGAATTCATACCTTCAGGTCATGATGAAAACCATCCTCGAATTCCTACATAAATCTACCACAATTGCTTATGACTTTAGACAAATGCAGCCTGGGAGCTAAAAAACCGCTGCATTTTAGGCTAAGCCGCTACTATTATTGGTGTTAATTTGATACAGGCTTCAACGGGCAGCGTAGTCAGGGTGTGTGCGGGCGCGTAAACGTGGCCCCAGCCCAAGGTCAAGGTGAGCTGCGAAGGCACGATCCATGTGACCCAACAACAGTGCAAAAACAAACTCCGAACCCGCTTGGTGGTGGGAGAACAAGGTCACCAGTACTGTTACTATACAGCGGAGCATCTGCATTGCAAGTGCTGTGAAAGTAAAGACAAAACACGCTACAATTTGCTCAACGAGTAAATCCTGCACATTAGGGTGGCGAATTGATGTGGCCATGGCATCTTGCCTTTTATTCAACTACCATTTGTTAGAGCCTATGCGGATCAAAATAAACCTGTTAATATTTACTAAACATCGAACAACATTTAAGAAAGATGTATTTTTTGTACTTCTCGTAATATTGTATAATTAAATGGTTTTGTTTTAAATACCGCCTTTAATCAGGTGCGGAAAGGCACATGACTGGGTTGCTAACAAGCGAATTAATGAAGTAGACATAATCATATTTATTAGAAATGAATCACTTTCATCACTTACAAAGTGGTATCGAAGTGTCACCAACTAACATCATGCTTTAATTAGGCCTAATAGTATGATAGCGCTATTGAGGAAACTACTGAGCTAACGTGGGATTGCGCGATTTCTTAACCAATTACCTTCACACCGGAACAAGCTTTTCAGCAATAAACAACAACAACAACAACAACAACAACAACAACAACAACTTTACTACGAGTCATTGCTTCCTAATTCGCAGCAACTTTCAGTTTGACCTATGCTTTTTTCACGATTAAGTCCCTAATAACTTTTCAACTTCCGACGTAACTCCGAAACGATTGCATCTGGCAAGATTGCTCGTGAAACGGTTCACAACTCTAGAGATTATAAAACGCACACTTTTGGATCACATGCTTAATTGAAGCACCTTTTTGCAGGGATACAGTTACACCATCAGTAGAATTGATCTGCAACTAAGATCGACTCATTTTTTATGAGAATGGCACAATATCAGGAAAGAGCGAAAGCAAAAAGTTTAAACAAACGGTTTTTCATTTGGTCAAAACACGAAAATCCAGTAGTTTTTGCTACGGTAGAAAAACTACCTACTTCGATTTATGTCATTACGCTCAAGGGAAAACTGTTTTATCTACTTTGATGCACCAGTAATTAATCCATTTAATCACTTAAATAATCAGTTGAGTATAAAACCAGCGACATTCCCAGTTGAAATAATTGCCATCATTTTAGCTGTCAGAGATATCGTCTAGCAAATTAGGTGGAATTAGGCATGCAACAGAATGTCTTATCGCCCTTTGATACTTAGCAAACCATTGCGTGGGAGGGGGTTTTGCTCCTCCAGTGCTGACACATCTCAAATAGCTGCAAATTGTGGTTAGCCGGTTATCTGCATCCAGTTAAACCCTGACGAGGTAAACAGATAAGGCTTAAATTAGGCGGGAATGATTACACACGAGAGTGCCAGCATATTATAAGATGATTAGACTCATTTAACTGCGCGTGGTCAAACCAGGCAAGGTCGCCTAAGAGCATGAAGGTCGCTTGGAGGTTAGTCAGTGTATATGAGTGCGTCCTGAAGGTAGCAGCATTGATTTTTGCCACCGTAAGCGCGTTTTACGCGCGTCAGACCACAGAAATCACACACACAGGAGAAGGACCATGCATAGGCGCAGGCACTGAATAATAAAAGCAACAAACAGGCAGCCTGGAGGCAGCGACGAAGAGGGGCAGGATGCAGAAGATGAGGGATTAAAGAAATGGGCTAAGCCAGAACACACCCAAACAAGTGCTACAACGAAGACGACGACGACGACGACGAAAACCATTGCACCTCTCACAAACGCCTGTAGAATGTACACTCAAACACGCCGTACATGGCACAGGGTCGGAGGCTACTTTTAATTCAGGTCTTTCACGCTGGCTAGGAGGCAGTAATGTTTAAGGTTAGGTAAATTCCATTTACATGATGAGCCTATACCACATATATAATTTCTTGAAAACCAACCACTTGTAGGTTTTGAATGGCTACCGAGCCTAGAACAACATCCTGAAGAGGGCAGTGCATGCATGCTCGATTGATTCCTGTTTACTAAGCGAGCCTACCCCACCGCCTTGCATTCCCCAAAAAGCAACCAACAGAAACGGCGAATAATGGGGCTGGGGCACAATAACAACGACGGCAACGATCGGCATGTACGTGCAGTACACAAAACAAGCCCCAAGGTTACGCAATGCCTTGGTGACGAGACATTAAGCCGGGTGGCAAGCGCCAACAAGTCAACCATTTGGAGGGAATCCAGCCCTTTGCGGTAATTACAATGTCTGCTTATGCCGATTTCTCTTACACCTACCTCAGAGGAAAGACGTTCCCAGCAAAACAAAGACGTCGAATGTATTCGGGCTTCCTTTCAGGTTAAACAACACTTGCGAGCTGCTACCAAAGCCGAAAAGACTTTTTGATTCTTGAAACTATTCAATAAGTGACGAGGTTCCTTCCCTAGGTGGTCAAGATGGCTCAACCGCCTTTGGGAAGGCAGCAATCGGCAGTTTCTGAGTGCACACACGTGTTCATCTGTCTGTGCCTTCGTGTGCCTACGTGGCTACAATCGCATTGACCTAAAAATAATACACCTAGGCAGCACACACACGCCCACGTGAATGCCAGTCTAGGTCATTCCGATAATGCCAGCTCATTTGAATGAACCAAAAGACTTCCGTGCTGGAGCGGGTTGAGGTCACCGGAAAAAGGGGCGAAGGGAAGGAATAAGGATGCATAAAGTCAACTGATGATGGCTGTGAAGGCAAGAACTACTGGCGCCACAGAAATTTGTGTGCTCGGCTCGGAGTACGCCTTGAAAAAACTCGCGGTTTACCCGATTTCGTTCCCGCATGCTTGTAATACAAACACATAAACTTTGTATAAAAATCGAAAGCAGCAGAGCGACTCAAAGAACTAGAGTAATTAAAAGGTCCACATACGAATTTCTTTTTACTGCTAACTACAAACATTTATGAATGTCGACTCAAAACAATTACCGCCATTGCGAATTCATGTTATAAGCTTTTCAATCGGTACTACAACAAATAACGGTAGAAATCTTGTAATTACTATCTCATAAAATGTTATTTATTTTACAAAGTTGTATAACGCACGACAATACCAGCCCGTTCACAATGAAACGACAATAAAGAACGCCGAATCCAAGAACATCAAACTCGTCTTTGCCGCATGGAATTCGAGAACTTGAACACTTTTAAGACCAGTAATACTTTTGCGAATCCGCTAACTCCACGAAGGCAAGAAGTTCCAACTATCCAGTAAAGGGGACCACCAAACAGCTAGAAGAATTTAGTTTGTTATGAAGAAAACAAGTGAGAACGAGAGATTAGACTGTTGCCGGGAGAAGTGCAGGGAGGAAGAGGGGGCCGACGTGTGCGTGCGTAGCGGCAGCGTCACCAGAAGTGGCAGGAAAAGCGCACGAACTGGAAGAGAAGGACAAACTCCGCTGCTGACGCAAATCCCAACCCAGAAGGCTCTTACCCTGTTGCCTGCCTGGCGATTCAGGCAAGCCAGCCAGGCAACGGGCGAGCGTGCGTTGCACATGTATGCGCACGTGATTTTCTACCGGCTAGAGGCTGTGGTGCAGAATCGAGGCCAGAACGAAAAGGCCATAATCTCGCTTCTCCATGACTAACTCCTACTCTCTACTCTCTATTCCGATGAATGACAATCACCAAGTTTAAGAAACGACTCGAATACTGCGTTCTGCTTTTCTGATCAAGAACGCCTTTTAAGGAGTATTGGGCTAGCATTATATTATTCTAGAAGTCGCAGGACTGTAACACAGACTTGAGACTGAGACATCAATCAAATGCGCGATCAAAACTTCTGCACGCGCCTGGGAGTAATGAATATCTACAATAAGATTGATAGTGCTTACTTGAGTTCCCGCAGCTGTTTTGTGAATCGGTGATACGATTAGAGACAGGAACGGAGTCAGTAGACATGGGAATGGAGGAAGAACAACCAGAGTACGGGTTATCGGAGGATGAGGCGGCGGAGGAAGAGGTGATAAGCCAATACCGTCTGGATGCAGTCGAAATTGCAGGAGTCGACGACTCAGAAACCGGTGAGACGGACGCAGAATCAGACTTGAAATGGAATTTTAGAAAGTGGAATGCTTTGAAAATGAGTCAATTACGTGTAGTACCATATCTTAATGATTAGGAAGGAGCAAATTCATAATAGAGTTAACCTTCTACAAAACACGTAGATCAGAAACCAATGAACAAAGCTATATAATTCTAGATGTTAGGCAAATTTTAAACCGAGGTATGAGAATAGATGAACCCTTTCGCTTATGGCTATGTTAAAAAGTAGTAGGGGTTTCACGAGGTCACGAAGGCTTGAATAACTCCTAAGAAGCGTTTAAATATACCTTTGATGCACATATTTACCGAAATTATTACCATTGAAGGTTTTTCAGAATGCAATTTAATAACCGGTCATGATGTATAAAATGCTATTTTACCAGGATCAAACTCAAACGGCAGTTTGGTGTGAAAATGGTTAAAAAGTAAGACTAACATTCAATGCAGATGACGTAGGTGTTGAACAAGCTGCAGAAAATTTCACTTGTCCATTTTGGATCATTGAATTACTTTGGAACAGGTTTTCCTTCGAGGTAAAGTGAACTAGATTTTTAATAGTTACGGTTACACATTACTCACCTTCTTTAACCATATCCCGTTCTAACACTTCCGCTGCTATTAAAAGTGTATCAATATTCGCTTTTTCTTCAAGTGTCATCTCAAGAACTTTACGATGGAAAATATGAACCAGACACCGGTGACACGAGAATGGGCCAAACCAATACCTTTCCCCGCAAACGACCTTCAACGCACAAATAAGAACACAGAAAGGCGCATGTGACCTACCTATCCACTGACCTTAAGACAGTCACTGGATTGACGTCAAGCTGTTCATTTACTTTAGAACAGTGAAACAATTCTATCAAAAATAAGAAATACCAATGATGTGAAACCAATATTTAATTAATTATTTTCGAGCGGTTTCGCAAATTATAATCCTTTGAGAGCAAGAATTAAACAACTTATTTCCGAAGGTAGTTTGAGTGCTGAGGGTGCACAGATTTTCCTGTATCCCAAATTATGCTGCGTGATTGTAATGGGTCAAAGTGCATAAAAATTTAAAAGATTTTTAGAATATTTTTGAAGCAAATGGGTCAAACTGAATATTTGTGTCACAGAAAAAGGTCAACATTATTGAGAACGGCTTCAAACAGCTAATTGCAAGTTGAAGTAACAATCCAGCTAGTCAAGGAAAAACGTGGTCCAGGATGAAGCAACTAAAATTTACATGACCATGTTTAAAAACACATGATTAAGCGGAAGCTTTCATAAGAAACGGTGTAGATAGCCGTTCAAATTTCGTGCCATAATCGGCTATGCTTAGGATCTTCTAAGTCAGTTTATGCCAACCATTTATTCATCTCTTTTAACCTTAGAAATACAACTGGGACTCTCCAACGCTGCCAGTAATATCTGATAAAATACATTTAAGCTATTAAGTCAATATGCTAAAGAGGTACTCTTGCAGTAGATCGTGATTATTAACCCGTATTTGCGATAGCATATGAGGTTCGTCGTTCAAAATTATGATAAAGCAATATAGCATGATAATTAGGATATATTGAAAATCAAAGTTCCAAGCCTTATAATAGTTGTGGCTTTGAAATCGGTCAGCTATATGTTGCAATTGAATTGCCGCTAAATTTAATGAAATGGATAACTCAACTATTAATTTTGTGTTATTAACGCACACCACAAATATATTATTTGCTATTGTTAAAACTGACACTAATATATGCCATGAATTTGAAGGCACTATGTAGCAATTCCGCAGCGCTCTTAGAAAAGTTAGGCCGGCGTGCAATGCTGTCTAACTATAAAACTTTCCTGTTTGATGCAGATGGTAGGACTTTAAATTTAGAGAAGGTATTTCAGGCACTTTGTGGAATCCCGCCGGGCTGATTGATGGTGCCGCTGATTTTTTGAATTACCTAAAACAGACTGGTCGAAGTGTGTTTCTTGTCACTAATAATAGCACAAAGTCCGTTGAAAAATACTTGGAAAAGTGCAAAAAACTGGGACTTTCTCTTGAGGCTGTGAGCTAAATGTATTGGATAATATGATGTATAGCGTGAAATTGTCTGTTCTGCTAATGTCACGGCCACATATCTCGCGAAAGAAGGCGTAAAAGGCCCTCTCTACATCATTGGACAGTCCGGTATTGGTGATGAGTTGGATAAGGTTGGGATCGAACATTTCGGTATAGGAGTAAGTTCTTTTTGAATGAGTGATCCATGTATTTATAGCCGGAATTAACCACTTGTAGTGAATTCAAGGCATCTTGCCTTCGAGATAATGTTTGGGAGTGTTTTAGTTACCTCATTAGTTTAGGTTCCTGGTGTGATTGTTGGGTTCGACTGCTACTTCAATTACGTAAAGATTATGAAGGCAGCGAGTTACATTTGTCGTGGTTCGAAGTTCTATGTCACAAATGAGGATGCTCAACTTCCTTGTGATGAATACACAATGCCTGGTAAGTTTTATTATTTTTCCTACACACTCTCTAATTGATTGTAAATGGTTGATATTGAACCCTAGGCACGGGATCCATTGTTGCCTCTGTCCGGAAGGCGACCGGTGTGGAGCCAATTGTTTTCGGGAAACCATCCAAGACCGTCTGGGATTTCATCAAGGAGAAGTATGGTGCTGAGGAGGAAACATCCGTGATTGTTGGTGATCGGTTAGTGCAATAGCAGCTCTGTGGCGGTACTGTTTAGAATTTTGCGTGCACATTTATCTTGCCTGATGTAGGTCCACGTTTTACTTTCCTCTAAAAAACCTTCGTAAAGGTAAAACTTAAGTACCTTATGACTCATCCTGGCAAAGAATAGCTGCACTTCAATTATCTGCATTAAAATCATTCCGACTTTGAAAAGGTCTATGCGTGTCTTACTGTTTCCAGTCTATATCATCCCTGAGTCCTACATACAGATACTGTGGTCTCTTCTAAACATAAGCGGACATGCAATAACACCTCGCTTGCCTTTTTTCCTGAAGCCTGGATACGGACATCCAGATGGGCAAGGTGTCGGGCCTGTTCTCGGTGTGTGTGATGACTGGCGTGACATCGGAGGCAGACCTGGCGGAAGTACAGGCGGACCCCAGGCGCGCGCCGCTTCTCTCGCCAGACCTCGTTTACCCCTCTGTCCTTGATATGCACCGACAGCTGCTCGCAGAGGACCAGAACACTGGCTCTCCTCTCCCCGCCTCCTGCTCAGAAGCCTCTGTCTCACAAGGAACCCCGCTGTCCAAGCAGTAGAACATTCACTTTTGTGTATTTGTGTGCATTCTAACCTTAAATAAAGTTAGTGGTTTTTTTGAATGTAAAGGGCATTTGTTCATTCGGTTTTCAAGTGTATTCAAGCTTAAACAACTAGACTAGTAGCTGGAGTTAACGAGTGTGTCGTGTCTACTGGTGAATCTGCTAGAGTCTTTGTAAGCAGTATTTGTTCTGGATACGAAATACTGTTATTTGGTAATGCGGAATTGAATGCAGATTACTTCCGAAGTGTGAACCAGACCCTCTGTGGATTACACTGGCCTCTATGTCAAGTGGATGGGGCATACACAAGACTGGTATTAACGTAGCCACATTTGTATTAGTTGGTATGTTGTAAATATTTGTGCGGAGTATTTCATGTTGACACTCAGCTGATTGCTCTGCATTTTCTATTTAGAACTTTAAATTTGTTCTTCTCAATAGTGAATTGAAATATTCCTATCGTTGTATCAGTTAACCATTGCACACTCATTCCAGTAAAACTACTGCTTGCTTGTTAAAGTGTTACCTTGGCAATTCATCTGGGAACGCCACGGAAACATTCTGGAATTTAGCAGCACTAACCGTAACAAATACAGGCTTCATGGTTAATATTTCTCATGGTTAGAAATCATGAAACGTGTTTAATATTAGAACTATAAATTATTGCAATGGTTCACACTGATGCGTCAATAGACAGTAGTAAGTTAGTGAGTAAATAGAGTCGAAGCGTACTAAGCACGAACCATGTAGAATATTCAAGAACTGAACTGCAGAGACAAGGTGTTCGATCCATTTACACCTTTGACATTTACAATTTCCCACTATTAAACAGCGCCCATTCCGCCTTATTAAACAACTCTTTCTAACCGGGTATAGAAATTATGATGAGCTGATAGAACACGTAGTTATGGACCAAAATGGCAATCTAGACTGAGTTTGTGGGACTAGAGTCAGTAAGTTACTTTGTAAGTATTCGAAAGGTGTTTCAAAGAAGAAATATCCTCCCAAAACATGAAAACCACTACTATATTAAAACTGCAATGTCACATTTATTTCACGGTGGAGGCGTGAGAGATAGGGAAACGCCTTCAGATAAATATGCAGATGAGAGTCAATACACACGCGTCGACATGCAATGGAGACCACAAAGCAAGGGCTAGAAGATGAGTCTATGTACAATAATTTGATTGGGAGTGGGGCGGGGGAGACGAACCCTTCTCCGACTCCTAATGCCGCTCAGCTTGGAAGTGGTTAAGGATTGTCTTGGCTGCACTGGCAATCTCGTGAGCGTAAGTTATAAGTTGGCTGTTGTTCCCACTACTAGCTGCATGGGCCTCGCAGTGTAAACGCAACTTTTGCGAATTGGACATAAGGGAGGTGAGTGCAGCTCCGACGGGCGGGTGGCACTTGCTGATCGGAGGAAAGAGCACCACAAGATCCTGCACCGCCGCCTGGATCAGTTGGGCCGACCGAACCTGCTCGTGAGCCCTTCGTGCATTTGCTGCCTGAAGAGCAAGAGGAGAAAGTGAATTATACCACTTGGCCAGAGTAAAATCCGAGCCTGCGATAGGTAGCTTACATCTAGCAAGGACCTAATCCTCACAATGATACACTCAACACCCCTCACGATTCTTTCATAGGGTGGATGCGTCCACGTCACAACTCCTGTCGACCCAGGGCCACTCTTCCTCAGTGGAGGCACCGAATACTCCTCCGCTCCGACAGCAGATGCACTTCGAGCGGCAGGCCCGCCACTCACACCCCCGTCGCCACCAACAGTGGGCGCGGAGCTGGCACTTAACCGCGTGCTGGCCACGGCTGTGGCGACGGTCGGCGGCGGTGGCGGACGGTGTGCTATGTTGGCGGCAGCAGAGGAGGACAAGAGTGGTGGAGCGGGGCTGGGTGAACCCGTCTCGTTGGGCGCAGTGTAGTCACCAGGCACGTCGACATCATCTGAAACGGGATAAAAACACTGAGGTCGGGTGAGAGATGCGGCGGTGGCCGGGTTTAGTGGGTGTACGTGAGTGAAGGTGATGCACCGGTGGTTACATAAACCTTAGGCTGCTTCATGGCTGCGGTTTTTTGTGTGCGTTTTTAGACGCGTTATTGCCAATGGAGGTGGTTCTTACAAGCGAACGCAATAAAATGGGTGTGTGCTAAGGTGTATCAGACTAATCAAGATCAAGCGATTTAGCAACGCGTAACTTAAAAGAAAGAAACGATAGACAAATACTAAGTTCGTTAGTACGAGGAAAATAAATATCCGTAACGCCCGATAAACTTTCAAGGCCTTTCCCAAGACCTCCGAGCACCACTCAGCGATTCCAATGATAACGGAGTGGTGAAAAATACCAATTAACGAATGGCTGAGCTTACTGGGATTATGATCCGAATTGAACAGGTGTTCATTAAAGAACCACAGCGTAGCACATTTCTGTTGGGGTTAGGCTGCAGTGTGGAACAAACATTGTGGCACTGTTTTGCGTGCAACACCGGGGAGGTGAGTTGACAATGACTTCAAAAAGTCACTTCCCGATGAAGCCCTACGTGATCGTGCTTTCGATTCGGCATTTATGCAGACATGTATACATGAAAATTTAGCGTCGTTTAAACAGTTTAAATCGAAAGTATAAAAGAAAGATTAAAAGTACGAGAGGAGTTGTTTAGGTGGGACTTAATAAAGGCACCAGGGGTCTCAAAACCAGAGTTGGACTTGAAAAGCCAGTGACCGATCTTGTGGCAGGTAGTCGTCCAGCACCTGGTCATCTACAGGCAGAGGTAGAAAGAGAAAAGGCATTCATCCACTGTGTCCACCATCAGGCACGTTGGGCCAGGACTTGCCTGGAAAACTGCCGTACAGAATGGACACCGACTAGAGAGGATCAAACGACAAAACTACCTTTCCATTATTAGAGGAAGAAATTAAAGTCACAACCTCTTTCCGCTATTCTGAAGCCGAAAAATGATAGCATTTCATAATTAATCACTAGCGAGGTCGGCTTTGAACATCACTTAGAAGTATGAAGGTAGGCATCAATTACATAAAAAACATTCATTGCATTCGGAGGTGTTTTTTCTGACAGATGGAAAAGCTGGTGTTTCCATAAATTATGAGTTAGTATGAAAAGCAATTTAAGAGGTTAAGCTTGGTTGTGTCGAGAAATTGATAGACACAGGTTGAGTAGTCTCTTCATGCCCCGAAAATGTTCACATGTACCATTAACTTTACCATAATCTACTATCAATAATCCCTGCCAGATGCAAATATTCTTATCGATGAATTCCTTGGCCAACCAAACGTTAGGAACTAATTCTATTTTGGCTCAGTAAAGAGGCTTCACCTCCCCGAAAAGCTCACAAATACACGAAAGAGTTTCAATACAGACAAATGATGAAAATGGACTGCAACAGTACCGCATCTGTAAAAGCCATCTGCAGTGATTTAAAAACTTCGAAAATTAGGCAATAGCAGCACAACATAACCAGGAGAAAAGCAGGAATTTGGAGCTGGGTTGTGAAAGACTTTATGACGCATAATCTGTAGGAGAACTAACGTGGTCCAGCTGCGGTCTGGTGCTGCTGTTTGCCGATAGGCGTTCTTGCCGCCGACGGCCTGGTGGTCTGGACGTTCACATAGGGCCTCGGCGGTGACCCTGGCCCCATGCCACTCGCTCCAGCAGTCGACACGGAGAGCGGCGGCATGCTCACCACCGAACCGACCGCTGCTGGTGCAGCCGACACAGTGGCTGTCGCCGCGGCCTCCACACCACCACCTGTCTCCGTAGGGGGCGAGGTGGCGCGCGCCCACAGAGAGATGCCCTGGTGCAGCAGGATGCCCGAGTCGAGACACTCGCTGCCCACAGCGTAGTTGCTCGAGGCGCCACCGCCGCCGCCGCCACCGCTGTGGCTGCGCTGTGGCTGCTGCTTGGAGTCACCATTGGTGTAGCCATCTCCAGCCTCGTCTTCATCTTCCGAGGAGGTAGAGGAGGACGCTCGAACGTGGCGGTGGGAGTCGCTCTCGTTTGTGGGCGGAGGAGACTTTGTGGCAGTGACCGTGGTGGCCGGTGAACCACGCGTGGCCTCGTGAGTCTTCACCATACCCGCGGAGAAGGCCGCCTTTAGGGCATTCTAGAAGCGGCAGCAACTAGGCGTCACTACCAGCTCATTGCTATAAAACCTGAAAGTGGGAGGACACTTACATTCTCCTCGGTGAGTCGTTCACAGGCTAATTCGAGTTCCTCAATGCGCGAAGCCAGGGCAGCTAGCTGCGCGTTGGTTTTTTCGCGTTCCGCGCAGAGTCGCTGCACCTCAGCCACCGCCTCGGCGCAACACCGCCCGCCCTCGCCGCTGCCCTCCGCAACGCCACCGGCGGTGACGGTGGTGTCGGCGGTCTGCACGGAGGCGGAGCGCCGCGAGTCGAGCGCGTCGTGCGACTGCTGTATCAGCGAGGGTGCCGCGCAACGCTCCAGGGAGCCGCCGTCGTAGGTGGCGGTGGTGCCGACAGAGTACAAGTTGCCTTGATTGGTGGCGCTGACACCGGCAGCATCGCTGAAGCTGGAAACTGGCCCTTGACCAATTGCAGCTGGAACACTGGCCCTAGATTTGGCACCAGAACGCGCAGAGATCAAGTTGTCGAACGAGAGTCACTCTTACAATAAATAGCAAAGCAGAACCGAAGACGGCCATAAACGTGATTAAGTGGCATGGAGCAGTAAACAGGACCTCGTCTACGTGATTGTTGACAGGATTGGAGGGGAATGCCTAATCCCTCCGGTGTGATTCTATTCCACACAACGGATCCGTGAATCCTTTAGCCGGATTCACACAGAATAGCAAAAAGCGCTTCAATCGCCAACTGAAGCCTTACCCCAACACCTTTCCCAAACCTGGGAGAGTGGTATGATCATCTATCGATGGTTCTTCTCGGCATTGTAAGCCGTGGTGAAAGAAGATTCCACTTCTCTTGTTAAACTGGCAGTGGATCTATACCTCGAGTTTCGCACATGCCAACTTCCCAATCTATCACTTTTTTCGCCGACTACAACCGTTACTCATCTGCATGCACTACAAACTGTAATGGCGCTAATTGGCTGCTCCTTACTCGTTTCTCAATGGCAACCACATTACATCTTCACTGGCTCAAGGTTAAGGGCACAGTTCCGCTTAGACTGTCTTCCAACAGCCAAATACTACACTCAATTGCATCTCAAACGGATCGAAAGCAACCAGCCTTCTCAACTGACCCTCACAAAGACCCTTGATGCTCATACTAAACAGCATCTCAAACGGATGGACGGACACTAACCTCTTTAACCACCTCATCAACCGAATCACGATGCGCAAACAATCTACCGATTTCAAGAAAGTCGTTCATTCTAATCAATCCTCTGAAAGTAGCACACCTACAACCAGCCACGCATCCTTATTGTCATTGCCCTTTTGCCCCATATTGCAGTTTTTCGGGCCCACGGCCTCCTGGAGCACCCAAAAGACATATCAAGAAACGAAGAATTTACATTGACTATACTGAATCATGTCCGTTAAAACCTGCAAACGCACACACTACTCGGGCCTCCAGTGCCTTTCAGCCGCCTCCGGGCTTAGTGGATGTATTGTAGTGGCCCTACGGTTACCTGGGGGTAATACTCAAATATGAATTACGAGGTATTGATGCTATCTAAAGTAATGCAATTAGTGATGTTACGTTCTGTCGCTAGGATAGCAGGCCACCAGAAAGCGGATGCGCAACAACTTAAAACATATATTCATAGAAGTACAACACGTCCTAGTAACAACATAAACAACTATACATAACTTACAGTCAATAGCAAAAGTAAATTAAATTATACTCTGGAACAATCAGAAAATTATAAATATAGTTTTCTGGAATTACAACAGCTGAATCAACCTTATGACTGATTATTTGACCCCACAATCAAATTGGCCAAATTTGTTTACGATAAATCAGGACAACCGAATCTTAACACTACAGAACACACGACTTCCTAGTGCGCACGCTGGTAAGGACATCTCCTCCCTCTATGATGATGGAACTCTTCATCTTGGTAACTGAGCCATCTAGGATGAGAACCTAAGAGCCGCTATCTGCTGTACACACACACACTTAGGTCTGTGGGTCAATTCGACCAACTCTGTTATCTGCACTTTTGGTACAACCAGAGTTTGCTTTCTTATTGATGAACGGTACAGTAAGCTTCGAGGCCAGCAAAAACGATCAACAGTGAATTGATCCTACTATCACCTGAGTGTAACAACCGCACCACTAAACAGGGGCATCTGAGTCACCCACATGACGGATTTGTTGACCCTAATCTAATTGGCCCAAGTTTATCGTCAAATCCGGTCAACCAAACTTTAGCATCTGTACACACTTATGCACCACTTACCCATACACACACACCTTGCTAATAAACACTCTGGGACGAATATCTTCTATCTGCCCTCTAATTTTTTGGGAATTCATCAACTTACCTTGGAAGAGAATCTAACAGTAGCTACCCTGCTACAACAAAACCGGTACCGCCTTATTAATGAACACAACTGTTGGGATCTCACGAAAAGCTTAAACCGCACCACTGGCTGACGCACAGCGACTCGTTCAGTAAGCGGACATGCCAAGCCTGGTGACTCATCGTCTCCGCTTCCCAATAAGTAAGCAAGTCGAGCATAAGCTAATGCGGCCAGTCTCTAGAATGTGGCTGTGTAGTGTTTGATGCGAGTTTTTGACCTTAATAACGTATAAATACTGGAACCCCTCTGGACGCCGCGAGACACTTGTCAACGCGATGAGAGGACACACGCTGAAACTGGATCTTGCCAGATACACCAGTACTCTCTTCCGAAAGTCTCGGGTAGAATCGGTCTACTCGAAGCACAGAGAAAATTATCGCAAATGGGGAGTCTGCGACTCATAGGCTAGCAGCAAATGGTCACAAACGACTCACCTGTAGGAGGCCAGACGCCCAGTGGCGGGTAGACGCAGACGTCGTGCATCAGGCGTTGCCGGTTCGAGGCGCTGTAGCGCGACGGCAATCTCGGTTGTGGAGGTGGCGCTGTCCTCGGTCTCGGAGACGCGTGGACGGTCGTTGAGAAGCGAGAAGTCGTCATTGGTGGTAGCGGCGGCGGCGGCAGGCGTGGATGGCGAAGTGACCAGGGTCGAGATGGAGAGCGTTGCGGTGCTAGCGCACATCGAGGAGGCTGCACCGCCGCCGCCGCCACCACCACCACTCGTGGAGACAGAGGTACGAGTCACTGTGCCCATCTCGGTCTCCAGGGCCACCTGTTTGGTAGAAAAAGGCTGGTCATCAACAAATTGAAATAGATCTACCAGCTTCCATCCACTGTAGGATGGAGAGCGGGAGATTGTACTGCTGCTTCAGGTTTGTTAAAGACTTGCAAGATTAGCCAGCACGAGCCCGCAGTACTCCCTCCTACTCATTTACCACCTGAGGCCACGAAAAGCCTGTCCAGTAGTCTTCTGTTTCCACTAGAGACAAATCTGGTGTCCTATTGCCACTTCCCAACTATGGGTTCTAGGTACTTGGTTCTGTGAGTCCCATTTTTCACCTGGTTTTGTAAAACAGCAAAATTTTGCTCTTGCCATCACCTTAACAACTCATTACGGTTCCCAAGATGACTTTATGGCGAAAATTGTATAGGTGCATACACGTAACAACCTTCTTACATATACTATTGGTATAAGTAGAATCTTTCAATTTTACTCATGAGGCTTCGAAATCAACGAGCACGAACCTCACAAGGAGAAAACACCCGTATTTAAACACTGAATTAGGTTGACTAATATAATCGGAACAGCTCAATACATGAACATCATTCAGAGAAACAATTAAAAACTGGGTCACCCTTGAGATCTGAATCGAGGTTGCCTCTCCTGCAATTTGCGAATCAAATTTGTTCTCAAATGATATCTCTAAGTTGGAATAATGATTAGATCACTGGGATTTATACATGGATGAGGCGTTGATATTGTCTACAAAAATGCATTATTTCCACCTTCCACGAAAACATACCTTAACTGCTCTCTACTATAAGTTTGTAACACCAAAATACTAGCCAATTATGCTTAACAAACAGAGATGCATTTATGGATTTGAACAAAAGTAGGGGACTGGAACCTTTCTTTTCGCCTAAGGAAGGCGCAGGGGTTTTGAAGGATTGTCGGAAAATAATACAGGGTTGGCAAAAGATGACGCACGAAGGCCATTTATAAGAATAACCTCCTTTATGCTCTCCCGCTACTACTTAAAAAACCTTTTATTTACTCAAAACAGCAGCTTAGTTTTCCCACGTGCCAACAGAACTTGGCTGGTGGCCTCAAGAAAAAATCAAGCAATCATGAGATGCAACCAGTGGAAAATGGCTTTTCCCATTGGACAAAAAAAACAAACCGCACTGGTTAGCTATAGATTTGATACTACTATTATACTTAGTATTACATATTGTTCTATGTAATAGAAAGTGGCAAGTCCCGATAGAAATAGATTTAGAGACAGAGAAGGACGTAGGTATTTCAAGACAGAATAATTTAGAATTGGCTGTGTACATCTTGGAATTACTAAATTTTGCCTTAAGGAGCCATCAGCAATAAGCAGTACTCTACATCCCACACACAACATTGGAATTTCGTAAGGTCAAAACGCAAAATTAAATTCTATCTCACGGAGGTAAAACTAACTCTGAGTCGAGAAAAGTAGCACCTTAGCCACATCCAAGCAACTCAACTACTGGAAACTGGTAGTACACAAATCTTGGTGAGAAATAAAATATTTGCAGCTGAAAGATCTTTCTGAAGCTCCATAACAGGTCTAATACGCGGTATGCACGAAGTAAAAATTTTTCAACAAAAGTAAATAACTTCATGCACACCAAAGAACTATTAGTACTAATAGAATCACAGTTCCCGACACTAACAGCTCCGAGTTCGTTCAGAAGTGCAGCTGAAATTAGTGCTATAGCTAGTAGTCCGATGCGTGCTCCATCGATTACTAGCAATCAAATTGGTCCAGAGCAAGATAGAGTGATTTGGAAGCAAAATAGCAATCGCAGCGAATCACCCAATCACGATGGACCAAAACGGATTTAGTCAAAACCTTCGACGGTTAGTAAGAGTAACGAGTAATTCGAGAAACGCCCTCAATTCACCAACCTGATCATATACCGGGTCCTCGGTGGCCGAGTAGGCAGAGGCGGTGTTGTTGTTGCTTGTGTTAGTGGCTCTGGTAGTTCGAAAGGCTCCCACCACGGCCTCGTTCCCGCCGCCGTCATAGACAGTGTAGTCGTGGCGCTGCTGCTGGGCGCTGCGCATCTTGGGTCGCACCACGGCCAGCGGCAGACTCGAGGCGGACTCAAGCAGCGGGACGAGGCGGTTGGCCGCCTCCTGCAATACGTCCACGACCAGCGCCCGGAACGCCGTCATCGAGAGGCGACCGAGTTTCTGGCGCGCCTGGTTGCGCACCGACGTGTAGGCCGTGTTTGGCGGCAGGAAGAAAAGGATGAGAGAGGAAGGACGCGTGTTCGAGGTGGTGGTGGCGGCGGCTGGGGCAGTAGTGGAAGGGGGGAGGGAGCTCACAGCTGTCATGGAGTGCGGGCGACCCCCCGGGGTCATGTTGTTCGAGCTGTTGGGAGGGAGGGGCCGGCTGCCGGATGCGCTTGCAAAGGGCCCTTTGATAGTGGGCTCGAGGATGGAATTGGTGAGTCTACGCTCGGCTTCGTCGTAGACGTCGATGCAAAGATCCTAGAAAACGAAGATTGGAGCATGGTATTCATGCTGTTTCCCTTAATGCCGATTGTATTAAATTCACACCCAAACTAGGAGACTTCGACCTCAACTGCATGCAAAGATCTGGCAGGAAAAAAGCAAGTTGTCCAAATTCACATTTAGACTCATGGACAGCGCTGATAATTGGGCAGATTCGACACAACACCTGGCGGAGAAGTGAAAAGGAGAAATGCCAAGGTAACATTGAATTTTATGAACCTTGATTTAACAATAGAAAACATCTAACAAATTTCCTTAATGAAGAAGTCACAAATACGGCTTTGAAACCACCTCAGGAGATTAATACATTTTGTAATCTAAAAAATTAATACAGACGTCGCGCTTTCTAGTAGAGGTTAAATGCTTGAAAAAACCCATCATTCGTGAATAACGGCTTACACATCAGGTAAACCTTGTGATTTTTTGGGGTTCACACATTTTATGGACTTGATTGGTCTCTAGGTAGAAATGGGACTTAGACACGACTCAAATTCACGCGCACAGTCACACCAAAGGCAAGAAAATGAAATCACATTATACTCGAAAGTAGTTCACCTAATAAAATAAATTAGTAACTTAGAAAACGAGAAAGGAGACAGGAATTCTGTTAATTGGCACTCTAACTAATTAAATGTTCCAGTAAGAGGCGGTGATTTGGAAATGGTTTGCATGGATTGCAAAAGACGAGAGGGTCTGTGCTGTTTTCGGAGAAGAAACGGAAGTTCATAAGCCACCACGGCACCGCAATACAACAGGGAGCAACAACTGTTGGGGGCAAGCCGGCATTTGAAAAAGGATGCGACGCACTCCTGAAGGTGCTACAGTTACTAGCATGGTATTCAAAAATACCGCGGCCTTACACCAACGCTGTTGTAATAAGGAATAGCAATCTGCGTTATTGGGTTGCCCACGCAGAAGGAACTGTCTCTGAACCGTGGGTGAGTGAGGTGGATCGATACCAAAAAACTGTATTGAGGACACGACCGCACTACTGAGCCCAGAAAAGAAATATGGCGGTATTCACAAAAGTTGTGAGATATAAGGAGCAAAAAACGAATACAAAATGTTTTAGTCGGTCCGGTTAAAGCTGCGGCGCGAGCTTTGAGGTGGTAAATAGTGCTTATTTTTGCACATATATTTTATTTTTGCATCCACATGGATAGTTGCCAAGAGCGGTAAAACAGGTCTTAGAAACGAATCATACTAACAGAAATTTCAAAGGTGGGTGATTAGGGCTTATCTTTATAGGCATAAGTACGTTGCCTAACACACTGGTCAAAATCCACACCGTTAACCCCCCATTATAAAGGAAGTATGTACAGTGTTCGATACAGTTGAACTAACGTGTAAAGCCAAGTGGGGGACGTTAACGATCAAACTGGAAGTGACTGACTGATTCTCACATGTGTTCACCATATCTGCACATAGAAAAAGAGCGAAACTCCCAGGCCTTACCATGTTCCCAACTAAAACTAGTCTTCATTTAAACGCCACTTCTTGCTTACATGCGTGACGCACATTTGAAATGAAGTAGATTTGTCACAAGATCTAAAAAGCAAGAAATTGTGTGCATACCTAGCCAAGTCGGCTCAATAAAATGGGTAGAAGTTACTGCGATAGTAATGGAGTAAAAGCATGAAAAATTTTAAAAGCAGACTTACGATTCTTTCTCAGATTTCGCAGTCCTTATTTTCGAATTGATCTATACAATTTCGTCATATTTTTGAGTAGGAGGAAATCGAAACTTCAAGCTAGTAGACGATGAATAATCAAATTATTTAAGGACGGGATATTGTCGCTAAACCAAATCAGACCACAGCATTAAAGTGCTAATCAGAAATTAAGCTGCCTAGAAAGATGTAAATCTAACACACAAGCATCCGATATAATCTACAGATTTTCCTGTTCGAAAGGGATCGAACAGCCTCTTAACCGTAGCAACCTTACGTAAAACTCTTCATTGTAGCTAGCTTTTGGTTTCTAGGTGCACAATCACAGCTATTCCTGAGCTGCGACCACTATTTAGTTATAAACACGCTAGTGGATGCTATAGGCTTGGTGACCTCTTTGCCCCCACCTACCCCCAACGTTGCGTCTTTGATGACAGTACCTTTAAAAACTGCCCTCCACCTGACGCACGTACCCCGTAGATGTTTGCTCACGTCCCCACACGGGGACCTGAGTAATAACCTTCCGCTACGGTCTTGTCTTCACTCATACTAGAGTTGGTGGGTGAATTTTATCAACACCTACAAAAGTATGGACTATAATGACCCTACGAATATCCCGAAACAGTCTCACATGAAAAGGCTCAACGTGCTTCCGTTTACCAAAATGGAAAAGGGAGTCAAAAGGCAGTGCTGTGACGGGTATTTGTACTGGGAATGGTAATCAAGAGGAAAAAAACATCTGAGAAAGAAGCGTACTAAGACTACAGGGGGTGGTTAATACTAGTGTTCTAAAAGCAAGTCTGACATATCAGTGAACTGGTTAATTTTTATAACTAGTTACGCGAGTCGACTTATTAAATAAGTTGCAATATCTGCACGTTCCTCGAATGCCTACATTGCGATATGAGGAAAAGCGCGTTTTTACAAGAAACGACTTTATTTGACCAAAAAGATAAAATCCCTTATAGAAGTTCAACATTATCGCTGCTGTTTCAAAAGACTTTCGAGGATTGGGGAGCCCAGATCTCAAAACCTGATCATCAATTCAGTCATATGAATATGCCAATATTGAGAAAAGCTTAACTTATTTATGATTAAATATCGTTTTCCGTGTACGAATTCCTACGCCTCGTAGCGAAGCCTCAATGTCGATTTTGACTGACGTCCTTTCGCCAATTCTAGTCATACCACCCTTCCAAACTTGGCGTTTTTCTTTTGCACTACACCTCCCATTAAAATGCTTTTGTGTGTTTTCATGAACCAGTCACTGCTCAAGGAGCAGACCTGCGTTGCACTCAATAGGTACCATCCAAACTGTGACAGTTATTAGAATCACACTTACACAGTACACTTCCATGCAAACTGACCGCAGTACCCCACCTGGGCGAAGGGCCTAGAGCCCTTTCGTTCGATCAAGGAAAACACTTTATGGAATCGATCAACATCAATAAAAGTTCTCCAAGAGCTGAAGAGGACGTTCCATATGGTAAAGCGCCACTGTTATCGCATGCGCTGTACCAATTCTTCATTTCAAGCGATTTAGTGAAGCCAAACGGAGAGATTAAGAGAAGTGAACTCACTTCAAAAGCAGCATTGTCTAGAGCCCCAACCTTAGCCATCGCCTCCGCCTGCCCGTCCGCATCACCCTCCAGTGAGCCATTCGACTCCTTCACCGACTTGGGGGCCACCAGGAAGTGGCCGGGTCCGTAGAACGCCTTGAAGGGACCTCCTACTTCCCCACCGCCTTTGGCCGCCTCCCCATCGGCGCTTATGAGCCCATTGGCGGCGGCGCCTGGGGTGGAGCAGGCTAGGAAAACGGCCGCCTTATGGTTGGGTACCCGCCGGCAGAGGTAGAAGGAGAGGCCGTCAGTGAGCTCGTAGAAGGAGGACACCAGGCAATCGATGAGGGGAGACCAGGGCACCTGTGAACAGTCACCGTCCTGCTGCTGAGACTTCTGAACTTTCTCGAGGGCAATCTGGAAAATAGAGGGAAACTTGAGACGCTCATCTGCAGTAACAGAGCCACTCCTAGATTCCTTAGCGTCAACTTTATTGCATTTTTATTACATTTGGGAATACTAAAATAACAAGACGTCAATGAACCGAAGGGGGGAGTATGTATGTAGGCAGTAAGTTTATGACCAGCTTCGTTCATAAACGTGTTTGCAGTAAAAAAACGTAACGCCAGTCTTTACAACGAAGAGTTGTTTGGCACCATCAAGATTACCGTTGGTATTTGAGCAAAAACTCTACAAGTAGCCCAATGAAATCCAACCGTTCATTTATGTTGCAAATAACAAGTGACTTTAAATTTAGAAAATGGACAGAAATTTCTTAGGTAAGAAAGTTTTCATGCACCTGAAAACACTTCAACCAGTTCGAATAAGGAGAGAACACCTGCATGTCGGACTTTGCTTACCAAAAGATTGATGGAAACTATGGTCTTATACAGGCTTAAACAACATTAAATTACAGAAATAAAGGTAAATGAAAGCTAAAATGAAATCGAAAGCCACATGTGTTATTCCCCTCCATGAATATGTTAAGGTTTTCATGCTTTTTGCATTACTTAAGCCAGCTAAAAATGGGCCAACCACATGAAGAAAACACTCCTGGAGAAATCATAGAGTACATAAGTGTTCATGCGTGAACTTGGCACAAGTTGCAACATTTAGTCGAAATGCCTAAGGAAGGGGCTTTCATGGCAGACATCGAAATATGCACTGCCACAATAGTAGGAAAAAGTGAGTTTCAGAAGAAATGTATGACGACAATGAGTGTTTAATGGGATCGAGCATAACACTGAATGTGCAATACACGCGCAAGACTGCAACTGCTCGACCAATGTTTGCGCAGGTCGGTTTCTCTTTTTCTGCAAACAACGAAGCACCTGCCTTCGCTTGGAGCTAGTGACTTCCAATTAAACTGTAAATAGATGGTGCAGGGTGCGCTTAAAACGGGTCAAACTTGGAAAAAGAAACCGCATACGGATGCGAGACACGGCAAATAAGTTTCGATTAAAGCCTAATTTTAGACGTCCATTGGTTCGCTCCCTTACCATACACAGATCTCTCCATCGGTTGAGTAAATTTGTAGACCAGGGCTCACTTTGTGTCCCTTACACCTCACGAGAGGTGGTCATCATTACAATCACATCTTAAGCTAAAAGTCGTAGATATTCGCCCTTTAGTCTAGCATTGGCTGGATTAGGAACTTCATTCCACTTCTACACAAGGAATGAAGTTCGGTTTCCCCATTCATGCACGCACTCAGACATCAGAAAATAATCTCGATTATGAGTTCGCATAATTACGTGAAGGAAATTAAACTCCGTCCTTTTGCTGGACACCACCTTATTTTGGATCGATCGGCATAAATGACCACCAAGACATCAAGAGCATAAAGAAGTAGCTATTAAAGTTTTCGGAACAGTGAACGATTGTGTTGACAAGATGAGGTACGCATTTTTGGGGGTACAAAAAAGCATTAATAAACCTGTGTTTATGTCATAAACATGGAGGCATTGAGCCTTCCACGATGCCATAGACGGAAGCGCGAATAATTATAAGAAAAAAATTCGTTAAAAAATTTCAGACAAACCAGGAACCATAAATACAAATATAGTTTGACTGTAATTTGGGTAATGATCATAAATAATTTAAGCACAAAGCAGGTTTATGAGCAAAGAAATTAAGTGCAATTGGATACTCAAACCTCCAAGGCCAGAAGGCCCAATTCGCCTTGGTGATTACTCGAAGATTTGTGGATGATTATTTAGGAGTCAAGAAAATCTGGCGACGGAGAAAATTGAGAAACAGGCTCTGTCGATTTTCTGCCTGTTTCTTTCGGCTCCTCTCTGCGGAAATTGCAACTTATAATTCAGTTAACACACCACAACTGAAAATCCATTGGAGAATTCAAGGTAAAAAGGAAAAAGTCTAAGACTAACGGAAAGCTGCAAATGCGAGGCAAATTCTACAGGAGTTTGAATAGCCCAACAATTCCTCGAGCGCGACTCCGGCAAAATGTCTGGGACATTAACCAATTACTCAGCGCTCTAGCCGATGACACAAAGTGTTAAAACACGAGACTAGGACCCAAAGGTAGTCACAAGATGTCTCTATGGCCCGACATCGTGCACCACAACAAAACCACAAAACCAAGCATTGCCTCAGCTGACGGTAGAAAGTGATTTTTTTTGCAAACAAAAACTTGACACAAGTTTACTCTTCCATCTCCTTTCGCTAGCTGTCATTTGGCATTCAGATAAACAAATCTGTTAATACCACCTCGATACTTCGGGGAGGTTAGCAGATACAACTAACCACAGAGCTGCATAAAGAGGATAAAGATTATGCAGAAAATGTCGAGACATGAACTTTTTAACTAAACTCAGGGATTAGCGGTGGATAGTGCTTGAAGTTTCATGGGTACGCACCGAGGATGAAAAGGTTGAAGTCATCGAAATGCTGCTTTCCACAGCGAAGGCATGCACATTTTGTGAAATACAGAATGACGGAAGAATGGCTATTGTTTGCTTCAACCGGCCTTGGGGAAGACGGCTGAGCTTTTTAATTGAATATATGCAGCAAAAGAATTGGAAGCCGTGAATATTTTCACAGATCAGTACGGTTGAACACCAGGAGTAAACAAGCACCCAAGTCGTGAAAATTACACCATTCTAATAAACTAAAAAACGCTTTCAGAGGCCATGAAAAACTAACGACCACAAAATAACTTGGAAAAGGGCCACTCTCGATGGGGTTTTTAAGAAGTAAGCAAAACTATAAACTCAATTATTATCCAACTTTTCCAGGATATGCGGATGTCAAGGTATCCTGTTTCAATACAGGATTGAATGCTATATCGAAAGTCAGAATATGAAAATGAAGTGACCACAGATGTGATCTCCGTTGCGAAAAGAGCCGCGTCAGGCAGTGGTGACCCGGCGTGACCTGACACACGGGTGTCGAAAGGGCAGCAATATTTTGGTCAATTTGGGGAAGAGGTGCTGGAAGGTTTATTGCGCATCTCCTATAAGCAAAAATCGACTGCTTTTTAGACGATTAAATATTGCAAGGATAATGGGGAGCTTCAAATCAAATTATGGTTGATTGCATCCGAGAGCTTTATCGCCAATGATTAACTACGTGCATAAAAAGCAGTTTTTTAAGACTGACAACTACCATTTCTAAATGGACATTCAAGGGTCAAGAACCAAGAAAAAAAACCAATCAGGATATGCATCAAAGAAGTAATAAGCAAGAAATGTAACTTTATTCAGAATTAAATTTACCTATTGGGGATTGAATTAATCAAAAGCAGATGAATTACCGAGTTACACCTTTGAGTGATTTTCCATTGCTTACTCGCCACCAGTTGACGAAAAATAGCTACGTGCAGCCATTCGAGGTGTTCAAAATCTAGCAGAGAAACTATCAATCATCGAAGCTACACCGGGTCCTGAGAAATGGCTGCACGTCCTCTCAATAGAAGCATTTTAAAAAGCATTCTAAGTTTAAAGCGTAGAGTAGGACTTAAGACTAAGTCCAATTTTACCTATTTTTGGATTTGTGGACTTTTCGCTTACACAACCACCAAAAAGGAATGTTTGAGTTTTAGGGAAAAATACAACCCAAATTCCACTACAACCATCTGCTCTCTAAATCAGGAGAATCTGGCTTTAAATCTAAAACTCAGTACACGAAAGACCCTAAACGGCCGCAATGGTTGTCCGACAAAATATGCACTTTTTTAATTCCCACTTTCGATGAGTCACCACTAGCCGAGGCATGACTATAAGACTATTAGCCGACAGCAAGAAAAGTAGAACTTTGACTGTCCTCCCTTCACTAAGAGCCCAAAAAGATCAATTTATGACTTCTAATAAATACAACACATCGAGATGGACAGAGAAGTCGAGAATCACACTGATATAAATAGGAAAAACCATGCGACTAGTACTACATTCGAATACCGAGTTCGGGCAAGGTTAAGACCAGTCGCCTTTGCTGATGTGTATTTAACACTCTTTGTGAAAATCCGAGGCTCTGTTCAAAAAAACCAAGGTGTTTTTGGCTTTCCGTTACGCTACATTAATTAATTAATAGTGAGTGCATTCATTTGATTTATATTAGATACTAAAGCTTCCATTAGTAACGAAACGGTAATGTTAAGGAAATTTAAGCATGTGTGGAACTGAAAAGGAGTATACATGCCTCTGAAATAAACGACCGTTTACATTTTTTTAACACTATAAATTCCAATAACCTTTCCTAGAGAGCGAAACAAAGCGTACAGGACCATTTTGTGGGATGTTAAAAGAGTGGATATCTTGAAATAGCCATAGCTTCGTTCACTACACTACCACAAGGGCAATCATTCATTGGCCAGACGTCCAGCCTAATAACCTCCTTCGTTGTAGTGCAATACGGCGTAATCACTTCGAAAATCAACTGCTGGAGGAACAGGGCAAAATTGGCCATAAAGAAGTGGGGCAAATAGCCAGTCTGACAGGATGGACGAATCTAGGTAAAAGAACCACTTAACTTATGTTGAGAACAATTTTAAGTATAAACATCATCTACCTTGGTAACCCACCATAAAGTCCAGTTATAAATATTTCCATATACTTTAGAAAATAGAGCAGGCCGAATAAGCTTAGAAAATTTCAACATCGAGAGGCCAACGGATCGATCTGTAAGTAAAGGTGGCAAAATCGAAACGACCTTCTTTACTTTCTGTAGTACGTTTGGTAAAATCACCAATCATAATTCCATTTTTCCACTTTTGATAGTGAACCATTGTCAAGGAGTGTAGTTCATGCGTACGCATCACATTTCCCTTCTACCCATAACATTTTCCCCAAAACGGAGCAGGACCGTAGACAGCAGTTGGCAATTTAATGACGCTTGTTACACGCTGGAAACAAGAATTGTGGATGTTCATTGCGTTTTTACCGAAAAAATAAACGAGGAATCAGGTGTAGCCCACGGCGAAAAAAGAGGATTTCGTAAAGTCGGGTAATCTCAACTAAAGGGATATCGCAAAAAAATATGTGGCACTTAACTGCTTCATTGATTTTTGAAGATGATTTTAAAACCTCCGATGCCTACGAAATCCCGGAAACCGTTCTTTTTGCTGAAATGCAGTAGCTCCTCGAAATACCACAACAAAAGTGCTCGAAGAGTGAAAGGCGTGGAGCCAAACGGAGGCAATTTTACAACGACTGAACCAATATTTACCAAGATACATTGGAAAAAGAAAACTCACCAAAGAAATATAAACTTCTCATGCGGAAGTAGTTAGAAATCAGCGACTGACCAACAATTGGGAATGAAACTAGACAGTAAATGGAATTGAGATAATAACCACAATTGTGAGTGAAATTATAAGATGACGACCAACTTAAGATCAATTTATCCTGTAATAAGGCTTTACTTTGTAAGCAGAGAGGTAGAAAAAAAGATTATGAATTTCAATATTGGTTCAGCTTCTTTATAACACCTGTACATAAACGACACTAAAATTCATAAATAGCAAATATACGAACAGTTTGCACTGCATTATTTGAAGAGCAAGTTAGTATTTACAATTGCCGGAAGCTCATACATTTTAATGCGGCATTGAAAAGATGAAGAGTATAACTCAAATCGACGTATGAGCGATGCACCTTGACGAGAATAAAGCGCATCGGGCGCTATAGATGTCTAATACTAGTCAAGTCAACGAATCAAGTCATTGGACCGAATACAAAGGCATAATTGGGAATGTCAGAATGATAACACTCACCTCGAGTGGTGTTATTCCTTTATCAGAGCGTAAACAGACATCCCCGCCATAGGATATGAGTAACTCCAATTGGCCGATTTGCTCGTACTGACAGGCGACATGAACGGGTGATGTACCCTTCACGGGATGAATGTAGTTTGGATTGGCACCCTAAGGAAGTTTACTAAACATAATCAAACTTAAAAACAAAAAACATCAATCAAATGATGACAAACTAACGAGGGCAAGAAGGTAGAGGCTAGTTTCGAGAACAGCGGTCCTAACGCTCGCATGCAATTGTTGATTGAGATCGTCCAAATGGATCACATTTGGAAGCTTGAAGAATCCATGGAACAAATACTTCTTGCGGATAAAGTCAGCTTTAACGGGATGCAGAGGTGAGTCAGGTTGAGGTTTCTTATCAGTTACCGTTGGGATTTTACTCCGTTCGATTCTTTGATTGAGGAGTGGTTCTAGTAATACATGTTCCCAGAACCTATTGGCACCAGCATGGGCTAAATATTGTACCATAAATAGTTGGGTAGGCCTCCACAATGATTTGTGTAAATGCTTGGTCTAAAGATAGCAGTAAGATTATACAGCAATTTACGTGACTGATATGCCGACCCAACTGCCTGTGTATGGAATTGCATTCATCACAAATAAAAACCCCACGATTAATGGAAGCCCATTGGGGATTTTTAGCATCGCAATCCGCACAAACAGAGGTGGCGAGTTCCATTTCGACCGCCGTAAACGACAACACAGCACCCCTCTCCTTTAAGTTAGCGCTAATGAGGTAGATGGTACAAAGAAAAAGAATAATAGCTTTTTAATTTTAGTTGTTAATCATTAAAAACGATGAACTTTATTATTTAAATAATGAACTACGTAGGCGTGAATTGCTGTAATTAGAGGTGCTTGTATTTTATCTCGAAATCATTTGGCATTGCAAAACTTCATTTTATTACTAGATCTTTTAAATATATTTGAAACAGTAAAATGATGCACAGTAATTTTTCCCCATTTAACATCTCGTAATTTTATTCAGAGAATCCATTTTCTTATTAAAGTTTTCATTTAGATTTCGTGGTCATTTTTGACAACGATTATCCAATAATGTAGCTGATTTTACTAATGTTGCTCCGATCCGTTAATGTACCTATGCAGGTTTCTTTGTAAGTAGTAACACTCAAAGATTGCCTTTCCTTACGCTCTACGTATAACCCATTTTAAAATGTGGAGGTTTGTGCCTCTTCGACCTTATTGGAATGAAACCTACTGTCATAGTTTTTAATCTCGATACATACCATGATAGGTAAGTCACAGAAATGAATGTAGTTAATTGAAAAAAAAGGAAAATAAATATCCACAACACTATTAACCTACTTACAATCTTCTCAAGTAGCTGATTTAATCCGTCGAATTCTAGAACATATTATTACCTAACTGAACCCCTGCCCAGAACCATGGTTTTGATTCCATAATTGTCCTCAATCCATGTTGAAATAAAATTAAACAAACCGAAATGTCATTTTATTTCTAATTGGCAATTGAAAACTGCCTGGTCACATAGAACTTCATATAACTCTTTTTCATGCTCTGTGTTATTGGAATTTTGACGGAGATAATGTAAGTAAGATGTTTTTCTGTTCCTTATAATGTTAAATTTACCAGAACTAGTTATTAGAATACATCTGTTTGTTTCCTTAGGATATTCGAGTTACAGGAAGAAAAGCTTGAATAAAAGACTGGATTTGACCTCATAATGTGCCTACTTCAATTCCTTTGCTCCCCAGCTCACCTCTCATAACCATTAAACATAACTAGTAGACTTTAGGTATCTCAGTCTACCAGCCCGCGACCAACGAGCAGTCTTAAAAAAATCAAATCTATGGGATCTCTGTTTTTGGACTACTATTGGGGTTAAAAAACCGTTATTTATAAAGTTGGAACTGGGTCTATATACTCGTTTCAGTTCTTGGGAGTTTGATACAATTGTAGTGATATGCGGCTACTAGTTTTTTTTTCAATCAGTTTGTAAACTTATTTAGCAGTGACAGATATGCAGATATTTGTTTTTCACGGGGTACCTGATCAAGGCAACTAATGTGCCATCGAAACTACCAATTCAGTTACTTCACTGATTTCATTCATTTTTGGTTGACCCATTTCTGCTAACGAAATTCACATTGCAAAACCTTTTAGACAATCAATATGGAATATTTAAATGAAAACCTAGTTTAGACATGCCGAGAATCAACAAGCCCGGATATTCTCCTTGTTTAATAGAGCACTGACAACAAAATCAGGCACACACCTTAGTTACACATAGGTTCAACTATAACCTCTCTTCACCCATCGTTAACTGCTCACGTAGGATGTCTCGAAGCTTTCAAGTGGATAGAGGATCGCAGATAGCCTTAGTGGAAATGTATGAGAGAGAGAGCCTTGCTGTCTTAAAATTTTTCCTCGCTCATAGTAAGCCCGATGACCTGGATTCACCTGAAGAAAACAATAATATTAGTCAAAAATGGATGTTTCAACCGTTTCAAAAGTAGCGATTACCGAACCAGACGCCGAGAAAAAAATCTAAAATTGTTTTCAAAGAACAAGCACCTTTAAGGGAAGAAGATATAGGGCATGTACTAATTATGCAACTCACAGACCCAAACATTAGAAAGATATTGTTGAAGGACGATAACCCAGCCTACGTAAGCCGTTGAAATATATTATTTTTCACTTATAGTAAAACCTTTTTGAAGGAGCGTTTGAAGCTTAATCCGGACAAAAAGTACGAGTTTCCAATTACAACGTCGATGCAGTACGGTTGGCGGGTGTTCAAAGTGTTTCTGAAAAATGAAGCCAAGAAACCTCTATTTGTGGAGCAGCTATAATCCAAAGAAGCTTCTTCTATGACTCAATTGAATATCTTTTCAGCTAACAAATTGGGCTTGATTTTAAGTAAGCTAATTAAAAGCAAACTAGAATGATTTGAAGTTCCTCTACATCAGATGACACAAAAGTAATAGGAACGTGAAGATGTTTTCTTTTGTTTCTGTAACTGTAAATGCTCCAATCCACAATCTAATACTGGGTATGCGGAATAATGCATGTTCATGTTATGATCGCTGCTCAATATTCCCCCTAAACGCTGTGAAAGCAATCAGGTGACTTAAGATAACGACAACGATGCAATCGGGACTACGAGGCCGTGGTAACAAGAAGTTAACAGCAAAGCAGTACACGGTCCAGTTGCCCCTTCACCCCAAAGGAACGAAAAAGGCTTGTAAGGTGCACTAGCCCTTATCTAGGTTTGGCCTTCGCCGAGCTAGGTAAGAACTTATGCCCCCCCCCCCCTCCAGTAGTAGTTCCATAGCCCATTGATCAAGGGAATTCAAACCTTTTTTGAAGGGACTTTTTTCTTCGTGAATGAGTAAAATCGGCTTGCTCAAATTTGAGTTGGGTTGTTTTTAGGAAAACTTGTCGACTATATAATAGCGTAAGCCCCTTGTCTAAACGCTATGCTTACTTTTAGCCTGGTGATAATGACAAAATAATATCGAACGCCGTTTTTAATACATGGATTTCGCAGCTGGAAATTGGCGGACGGATATTCTGTCATTCACAAGAGCTCATGATAAATTGCTCCAGCATTGTATCAACCTACTTTGTCAACAATAAGAATGAAAAGGCCAGCAAGTTGCTTACTAGACATCTAAATGACGTGCATCTAAAAATGAACATTGTATTCTTCACATATATTTAGCATTTAGATATGCCATAAATCAAAACCGAAAGTTAAAATATACGTTTTAAACACGAGAATAAGAATCAATTATTAAAGTCAATGTCTGTGGGTATGCAAATAGTTAAAATTCTTGGAAGTGTTTGAGCACTGGTTGTCCGAAAGTGCATGAGCTCAGAACGACGTAAATGCCACCATGTTGGATTTGAGAGCTGATGCCAATTCGAAATTCTTGGCTGTGCTGCTTGAAGACGGCACAGACGTGTCTTCCTGCATCGAAGACGTTTCAACGTGTTGGCTGATTGAGGCCTCTCGACCTGATGTCTCACTCGTTTCGTGGTCCGAGTCCTCGTTTTGCTCCTGAGTATCTCCAACTAGGGTGGTAAGGGTCGAGCCATAATAATCTTCTCTACCGGGCAAGTCCCTCCACTTAATCAGCTGGACCGCTTTTGCCGATTCCGCGCGTTTCGACTGTCGCTGCTCCACTGCAGTGGCCTCACCTTCGCTGCCATCACTTGCATGATGCGTTTCGGTCAAACTCTGCGACTTTTGGTCGCTCCACAGTGCAGTGTTGTTATTCAGGGTAGAGTTGGTTACGCTAGTTGACTTTGTCGGATGAGATGAGTCTCTAAAAGATTCAATTCTGGCCATGCTGTTGGCGATGAAGTCTGTTATACTTTTCTTCAAGCTTGACCTAAAGTCGATATTTAATGTTAATTATTGTTAGAACACGGTGAATAGGTACGGATGAGTAAGCTTACGTCCTTAGAGCTCGATGCCGAGTCTCTTTTGGTGAGTCATCCTTAATGAGTGGTTTAGTCTCGATTTCGTGCTTTGTAGAATCCGCTTTCTCTCCTCCGTCACTCTTGGCAAGGTTAGCAAAGCCCCCTTCAGCAGGTTTAATTTCTTCATTGCCTTCATCGAGACTAAGATTATCATCGGTGTCACAGCCTTTTGTGCCATCACCACTAAAGATCTGCGACTCATTCGCGTACTGATCAACTCTAGCGGCTACCACCTCCGTGCTGTTGTTTTCAGTCCGCCCGCGTAGGGGCGGGAGAGTGCAGCAGTGAGTCCGACAGAAGTCCTGTAGGCTCGCGCTTAGATCATGCATCAACTTCTTCGTGGGAGTTGAGGCAACGTTGCCGATGGAGGTTCTGCTACTCGACTTGGAGGGCGCCTGGGGAGGTCTTGCACTTCTCAGGATTGGGGAGGGAGAGTGGTTCTCCTCGGTTACTGACTCACTTTCTCCTGCAAAGCTCTTCATCATACAGACTAGTCGATTCATTAGGTCTTCGCATTTTTCACTCTCGAAAACCAGTAGACCACGCCCCCCGACACAGTTGCTCCCGGTCAAAAGGTACAACCGCTGCTCATTGAAACCGAAGCTAAAATTTTTAGGGTTTAGGCTGATCAGATTATTATAACTGAATTAGAGAAACTGAAAAAACCGTCCTTATCAATGCCGTAATATCCCAGTTTGACAGATATTTAAAACGAAAGATTTCCCGACATCCACATTTCAACTTAAAAACATAAAATTTCGATTATTTTTTATGGCAATTTATTCAGACAAAGAATGTTTGACAGTCGAGAGGCAGTTTTTCCAATCATTTGAAGGTAGCCTTGCGATATTAATTTTCTAGTGGTTTTGAGGTGAAACAGACTTAAAATTCAACAAACAGGTGTTTTACATTGATTTAGCCAAAAATGGAAATACTGGCTCAGTTCGCAAGACTGTGGAGTTGCTATCCTTGAATATGACTTCAGAAATGACTCACAGAGGCTACGAATACTCAGCTGATTAGCAAGCCACCAACATTTGCATAACGGCTCTCGGTGGCGGACCTCCCGAGCGAGATTCTTACATATGTAAATAGGAGGAGAGGGGAGGGGGTATCCAGTACGTCTCTACCGAAATACCATGCACGCAATATTGCATAGGCACACAGAAGCTAGTATGTCTTATTTTTAGCCAGCGAAATGCAGTAAAATAAGTCGGGACATTCGACAGAACTCGATTGACCGAGGAGCGTCACGATACAGCCAGAATAAAGATTTAATTACAGACACGAAAGGCGACTTATTGATAGCCGATTGATGTTTCAGAGGAATCTATCGTATACAATAATAAAATTATTTAGCACTATGAAAGCGCTATTCAAAACATAGTTTCTTTTAGGAAGTATATATTTAAGCTCGAAGAATTATCGAGAATACACACTTACCTTCTAACTTGTTTGAATGGCCACTTATTTATTTCAGACATCGTAATGTAATCCAGAAGACACATGTCACAGTCTTTGATTTCGATTAAGTAGATCCCTCGGAGTTGGAGACGATTAGCAAGATCAGTTGGAAGGACGCGGACCTTGATTGCTAGTTGGAAATGAAGCATTTAAAGGGGGCTTAGTAAGTTATAAACCATGAATAATCTACTCTTACCACTCCAACCATGCACCTCGTACAGGCTATTTTCAGTCATAAATCTATCAATTTCATTAATGTCGCATTGCTTTTTCAAAAGCTCAGTATCGTTGACTTTATTTCTCCTATGGAGGTGCAACCGGTTGGGGTTTAGTTTTTTACTCTCTTTTAGTGCCTCCTTTATATGAACGAGAAAAAGTCTCTGAGAAGATTTTTCATTGAATCCTATTTTAAGCTCTTCGCCCTTTAAAAGTCTGCGTTTTTGTAGAAGAACTTGGTAAGGAGGTTCGTTTTTTAAAGACCCGCTTTCTTCGACAGGTTTGTCCACAACCTTCTGAGTTATTTTTACACACCGTTTGAACGAATTAACACGAAAACGAATCTTCCGGTCATCCTCATCAAGTGTTTCGTAAATAGGGTCTATTGGATCAGCTATTAAGGATAATTTGTTCGGTCTTCCAGTTATCTCCAAATTAGCAGGTATCCAGTCTGCAGGTTGGTGACTTGGGTGCTAAAAATGGTGCATTGAAAACTATTGTGAATAATAAGGCACAAAACTTCTGAAAGACCATGAATGTGAGACTTTTCTTGCCTTATTTACTGACTGCCAGAGAAAACCACTTCTAACTATGGACATGTCGATACACGGCTTTTGAGTTCCCACACCGGCGGTTGATTATATAGCCGCGACTGATTAAAACACTGAATTCCGATACTGATGTTCATTTAAAAATACACCTACTGTCAAGTGCTTTTGATGAAATTTTAGAAATTGTTATTAAATTTAAAATCTTGTGGTTTTTACTTTTAAAATAAAATCCAGTCAGTTAAATTTAATATAGATGATTTTTCAAAGGTCATAAAAATGTTAATAAACCTTTGAGGAAATAATCAAGGCATCCCTGAATTTCGATGTATTACTTGTAGAAGTGGTGAAGTTAATGGAATTTTAGATTAAATTCAACAAGCTTCAGTTTTTGTTTCGTGAACAAGATCGGAACGTCTCGATGAACCATAACAAAGCCCTGCAAACAGAAAATTTGACGCAATTTTGATTCTGACAAGGTAGATAAATCTACTGTTAGAACTTTAATTTGATTAAGATTTTTATACTGCCATTTGCCTTCGGGATATAAATGAATCAAGCCTAGGAGCTGTGAAAGGTATTTATTTGATGATGCCCATAAATTCGTCAAATTGTATGCAGAAATGCAATGAATCTTGTTGGGGTGTCGGTGGTCCGTAGGTCTACATCATGAACTCCTTCCTCTTTTTATACTTAGATATGATATTTGTGTGGTATTCTGTGGCTTTATAATGATATGTGAAAAAAGTGATCCTACTTAAAGAAAAGAAATACTAACCAATCACATAATCAAATATCTATTTATTGTAGATGTCGGCAATTATGGACATTTTTCGATAAATTGGAGATTCATTTTTGTCAAAATAATTACAATTGGAGGAACCGCGAACTTCTTAAGAATTATGCAACAATGAAATATGCAGCATTTTTGTACGTTAGCAGGTAATGCCATTGTGTGCCCATAAGAGGAGTAGATTTCCTTGAATCGGCTCTCTACGTGAGACCAAAAATGACCGCTGCCTCGCAGAAATCCTCCAGTATATGTGAGTTCTGTTAAGCCATAAAGTCAAGAAAAAACACTTTTATTGTTCTACAACCTTGGACAGGAAATATGTGGATTTTTATACACAGAGCCTGAGGTATGCACTAATTCTTGCAAACGTGCATGAGTTGCCGAAATGGAATATCTCATATTCACTGAAGTAAATCGGGGGATGTTTGACGTTGCGTAAAATGTTACAGGAATACTTGAGTGCATGGAAGTCCGTGCTGGCAATGCCCGCTGTCATTTAAGAACCCACATAAAATCGCAGCAGTTAATAAAATGAGCGGTGTCGTGAAGTGATGCGAATATAGTGCCATGTGCATGTATGGAATCCATTATTAGGGTTAAGTAAGCTTGCAGATTGCTTAGGAATCTCGGTTCTAGTAGAAATTACAGAAACGTTGTAATATCCCAGTTATAAAACAGACAAAAACTTTGGTATTAGAGCAAGCAATGTCATAAGTGACAATCTTTCATAATTAATCACTGAGACGCATAGCGAATCCTGCGCGGGTATTCAATGATCGTACCCACTCAGCTAGTACGACCAGATAAACGCATCTGTTGACTATAAATTACCATGACAAGAATAAGTTTTATTCCACCGCATCTTACAAACCACTTTAATAAACAACATTGAATGTGTGAGTATAGGATCTATTCGATATTTTATGTGTTATATTTGAATATCCACGCTTACATTCAGAACTATAAAACTTTAGTAAAACATCGGTTTCTTAGATTAGGTTTGCTTTACAAAATCCCGTTCAATTTCGATGGATGGGATACACGTATGAAAAGGGGCGTGTCTGGTGGCGCATGGGGAATGAATGCCAATACATGGCTGATACCGCTTCCTTTTCGTCAGTGTCTAGCGTAACCACTGCCTGCTTCTCCTCCACCTTACAACATTCAATACAGGAGGAACGGAATATGCGGATAACCTAAATCGAGACTTCGTGAAGATACGCAACCACAGATGGAGGAAGGGATAGACGAGGCGTATGAATAGATTGATGGCTAGAAGGTGGTTAAATAAAGGTCGAGCAGCTCTCGGAGGTCACGGAAGGAGTCTTGGAGGATGCCTTCTGCTTCATGGAGGTTCCATCCCTCCAGACAGCTGTCTCTTCTGACTCCGCTGTTCGGGGGCTGGTGGTGCAAATGGGGACCATGAAGGTGCCATCGTAGGAGGTTGGTTCGTGATAGGACTTCGGTGCAAAGGGACTTTGGGTTTTCGCCTGAACAGCGGCTTTGGCAAGGGGCCCTGTCCCGGCTATTTCTAGGGAGTCACCGTGACCACTGTCCTGATCGTTTGAACCTGGTCTATCCAGCCTCAAAGAAGACTGAAGGTAAAGGAGCATCACTTTAGTAAGCCCCCTTTAAGGAAATATATTTGCAACATAGTCAATAACAATGACACAACAATGGTCATTAACATGCTAAAAACTCACCAACAAGTAATCTCTGCTGATGCAGGTGATTATTATCTACCCAAGATTTGTGAAATTGTCTTAACAAATTACTCCACAGAATACCATTTGAAAATGCTTTAAACACTTCTCGTCCATTGACAAAGCAAGAGGCTTTTAGTAGATTTCATGTTCGTAAAATGAAACACAGAGAAAACTTCGAAAGCTCTCAAAAATTAATATGTAGGAATTAAAGTGAATCTAACGACTAGCCCACAAAGCCCTTATTAAAAGTTTAACAGAAGATTTTGTGGGATCATTAAATGTCCGTTTCAGAAGACGAAATCAACTGTTGTTCAAATTAGATTTCGATCCACATATCCCTGGGAGATTTGTAATTCTACTAGGAGCGTAAAGGAGTCGAATTTGTACACTCCTTTGATAGGAGAGACATGAGATAATTCCTCTTTCTTTGAACCGTAGACGAAGAATGGTATCAGGTGTGGTAGCCATTAAATGAATGAGCCTTGTTCCGGTAAACACGACTCTTGTAGTTTAAAAAACACAAAACTGCACTTGAAAATCGTACATATCAACAACATTTCCGGTACTTAAGTATTCCATTATGCATTCACCTAAGCATCATGAGCACCCGAACTTTGAATCAGCAGACCAACCCCTTGTCTTAGTCAGGCACATCTCAACTACAAGCCTTCAGTTGATTGCTGGATGAAATAGCATCTGACTGAGAATTTCGGTTCGAAGGTGAAAAACAGGATTAAACTTAGCCGCCACGCCTTCTCAACACATACACACGTAGGAGGGAAGGAGCGTGGGTACGGAGAGGAATCCTTTGAGGAGATGGCTGAGAATTGCGACGACCGCGGTACGCGATAACTTAGCATTTGTCTGTTTCTCTAGGCATGTGATTTCGCGCGCTTGTTTCGCCTCTTGTTTGAGCCTAGAGCTATCGCTAACAGAATACTCCGGACGCCGCCGCCACCGACTCAACAGGAAATTCTTAGCTCCCGCCGCAGCCACCACCACCGCCACCACCTTCTTCTTCACTGCCTGTGTAGGATCTACCGAGAATCTCTGTACACATTCGGTGCTTGCTTTGATGTGAAAGTAATCCCTTAACATGGTACGTTGGCAAAAATTTAATGCAAACTTACAAACTTTCCGCGATTAGTAATTATTCATTCGAAGCACTTACGGGAAACAGGCAAAATATTTGCGATTTTAAATATGATATACTAAGTGAGAATTCATTTATCCATGCGAATGCAAGTGATACATGCATCTTTTTATAATTCATAACAAAGTCTGATAAATGGTTCAAAAACAGCGAATCTAAGAGAAATTTGTTTGTACAATTGTTTTCATATCACTTGAAAAAAATACTAGCTTGTTTGTTATTGCGAAATAATAGTTATAATTATTGACATTTAAAGCTGAAATGTCACTTTCTTAGTAGAGAAGTAATTATTTTCATGTCACTTGAAAAAATGCGAGCTTGTTAGTTATTGCGAAATAGTAATTATAATTATTGACATTTAGAGCTGAAATGTCACTTTCTTAGTAGAGAACTAAACCCTTGAATGTTGTTAGCTTGGCTGGTAAAATAGTCCTACTATTTCATGTGCGGAACCGCATTACATACGAAATTTCGTAATTTAATTGCAATCACTAGGTTGCTAATATTCATGTAAGCAAAGCAGCTACTTTAGTTAATGATTCTACTTAAATGCGATGTGGGTGGACAAAGAAGGCCTTAATTCTAGCTTGAATATGAATAAGTAATGACTGTCTATGGGAATTATACCGTCTTTTTCCATAACAAGTATTGGAATGATAGTTCTCTTAACTCCGGGGAGTGTTCTTTTAAAATTTCCGTAAAGGTAATTGAAACTCCCTAAATTGGTATAGCACTATGTCTCATATTGCTTCTTAAGAGGGGAAATAGAATGCTTATTACAGATGGTAATCTTCGGATTCGGAAATTGGACGAATTCTTAGAATCGCATTAGCCCAACCTAAATTTGCTGTTTGAACTGGTAATTGGTGAAGTTTACCGGGAAAGGGATTTACCTATTTTATCAACTGAAAGATATATATATATATATATATGGACGTTGTGACACATTCGATCTTAATAACCCCGTGGGTCTGAGAAATGCCCCATAAATTGATTTGACGGGATGACACGTGGTATCAGCAGAAATGACATTTTGACCTCACTGTAAATTTGGGCTCCTTTTATGACATTTTTATGACTCACTGTTGCCAAAATTCCCAACTATTCACGTATGCTGAGTTCGTGACATTGACCATGGCCGCCCAATCCACAGTCATTACAGAAGGCAGTGTAATTTCCCCGAATCTCTTCTCACAGTCGCGAAAAGCCCAAAATTACAGAGCCAGAGGCGGCAAACCTTTTATTACATTGCAAGCAACTCTCCCGCATTACAAAATAACAGTTTAGAACTATAATTGTTAGAGTGCAGGCCGGGCATAGACTGGCACTTTATTAAGGGCATCTACGAGACAGTAATAAAGAATATTGCATAGACTAGCATAAGATAAACTTCGTAATCTAATCGACTTTTACTGATGTTAAATAGCCCCACACGAAGCTGACGAAAAATTGATAAAAATTTAGTACTCTACATTAAAACCACGGTCACATTAGATAGCACTAATAATCGTTTATCTGTCAACTAACTGTGGTTATTTATAGGTTGAGGTCGATATAAACCTCAAAGAGGAAATACACTATACCAAAGAGCACACGAGTTACCAAGGCAATAAACATCTTTCATTTATGGCAGCTAACCACTTAATGGGATCCACAAAAAGGGGGTGTTAATTAATGATTTTTTCGTGAAAACTCTCAGTTAGAAGACTGCTTTCCAGATATAGAGATTTAACGAAATAAAATGTCAGGAAGAAACTGTTTTTTGACAGAGGTTATTGAGTGCAAAACTGAGCATTTATTCTATTTAAGGTGTGAGATTTGAAGCGCGAAGCAGCTTAATTAATTTTAAAATACCTCAAGGAGACGCGAAAGCGACCAACCGGAGTGGGTGCAAGCGATCTCATTTTTACATTTCAGAAATCGTAAAAAACACCTTAAAGGAAAAAAGTAGCCATTTAAAGTTAAAATAGCCATGTTTTGCGCCAGAGAGAAGTCAAAGTTAGGTTAGCTTTCTGTTTGAGCAGCTCAGCTCAGTTCAAAGAACATATGGTAAGAGAGTGCTCGAAAACTAAGCCTTGGCTATTAAGGAAAAATCCCTTCCTTTCAGATTGCCATTAATGAGTGTAGAGACAAAATAAAATTTTAAGTAGAGCAATTAGGTGGGGCTTGTTGTTTTCGGTGACTATGTCTTCATAACTCATATCGAGCTTCACTGCCACTAACTTGGAGCTAAGCGTTGACAGGTCGATTTCCCAAGAAGCCCTTTTGTTTACCTACTCGCCATAATTTCTTGCAAATATAGAGTAGCTTTAAGCAATAGTATTTTTCAAAGAGCTTGAATTTAAATTTGTCTTCAAACCATTTGCTCAGTTCTAGAACCTGTATTTAAACCTCGGATGTTAACTCAACAAATCCTTAGATGTGGTTGGTGTTAATAGGAGAAATTAACAAGTATCAGAGGTGTTTAAAGTAAAATTAAATGGGGAATCATTTACGCATTAAAAATGGCTAGGCTTTGTGGGTCAGAAGTAATTCCGACTAACTTTTCTAGACATTTACGCAAACAATGACTAATCTTCCTAAGTCTATAGACGCTGGCACAGCTCTTCTCAACAGCATCAAAGGTTGGCAGAGAAGCCTGAGGTTGTGTGGTTTAAAACCCTGTGAGAGAGAGAAAGCGGGTCACGACTTGGACTGGGTTCAGTGTAGGTGGGGTGAAAGAGGGAAGTGCAAAGGGCAGGGGTGTGGAGAAGCATGTCAAAGAATGTCTACGAGGTCTACGGGGCTCTGGCCTGAGGTCACGCCAATGTGACGTCCACATTGAATTGTAAATACGCACTACCAATAACCCTACTTCGATGACAACAACTCATTTTGCACTAGCACTAAAACTGGCTTCCACAGCATGAAAGTCTGCTTCATTATACGTTCGTCTATTGGTGGCTATCTAAAGTTGACAGGCGTTTTACATGTGTTTAGTTAGCCAGAAATGCAAATGTTGAAAACTTCCAGAATTCCACTAAAACTGTTGTGGTGAGAAGTTTACGTCTTCAGTTTCAAAGCTTCTTAGAAAAGTAGTAATTTAAAAATTTTCCCATTAAACTTTTCACAAGTCGTCTGCCATTCGAGATTAAATTGTAACATTGCCCAAACATCGTGTTTTACACAATCTTGACACAAGAGGAAATTCGCTAACTAGCCCAAACATTTTTTGTAACAATTAAATTGTTAGCAAATTTTTCAATTAAGCGTAATATTCAACATTAGGTTGCATTTCAAGGGGCCCATTACCTTGACTAATTACGACAAATTATCTGACAGAAGTACTTCTTTTACAACAAACAATGCAGATAGAACTTAATGGAGACAGTCTGTAATTTTAAGCAGAAGAAGAAGTACTGGATGTAATCAAGATGCTTCGCATTGTTCTCAAAAAGACCATCGTGTTTGGATGACTAGAGGCATACGACGATAATACAGTTTTGTTAAGTACGGTACCATTATTTCATGTCACTTTCCGGAGCAAATTAGGGAATCCCGTGGCTTTAAAATCTTAGGTGCAAACCACTAGAATGCGGTAAAGTTTATTATTTAAAAAAGACAGCTCTGCATTGGCTTATACCGACTACGATGGGTGAATCCATTAAAGCTCCTACGCTGAAATAATGCAAGCACTTAAAATGATGAAAAGGTAGTCCAGGTAGCATTTTGCGATAGACCAGCCATTAAAATTGCTTAGTACTTTGGAATAGGAGACGACTATGCCATTTGAACAGAATTTTTCCTTTAATGGCAATAAAAAGTCCAAGGAAAGCTAACAACAATAGTTAAACTATAATTTTGACGAAGAAAAATTACTGAACTTCCCGAAATTATCGAGGAATCAATTAATTGCTGTTTTGGGCAAAATTGACAAACCTTGCTTGCTTGTTTATCCTAGTCATCCTAGATGTCGAATAGATTAGCATAAAACACACACTTGAAGCATGAAAGATGATTTGATACAGAATGATCCGATTTGTGACTTATAAAAGATCTTTTTACTGTTGATTTCATGGACTGGAATTTTGCAGTTTATATCCAACGAAAACACTTAACATAGGGAAAAAGTATTAACATTTTTAGAGGTTAAAGTGCAGAAATAAATTCAATAAATCAACTAATCGACCTCTCAAGTAAAGAAAAATTTGGCTTAGGTTCGATCATGTTATTCCAATAACACTTCCTAATCTTATGCTAAATCGTACACGGTTGTGAATGAAAGTTGTAGACAGACTAGTCACCTGGTAAGAGATTTATAAATTGAGTTTGATTTCTTTCGATGCGCATCGGATCGGTGGTGATTTTTTTTATCCATCCACTTTGCATAAAAATTTCACGGTGTCTGAACACCAGGCCTTAAGGATACATAGAACCTACTTCAAAAAGAGCATCCTGACTGCCCATCCAGAAGGTGACTTCACCGTTGAGATTGCGTTTGACCACCGAGTGAGGGGTGTAGGTGAGTGGGGGGCTGGTGCACTGCCTTGTCTCATTCGAACCCGAGGAAGTAGGAACGAAGGGAAGGGTTCGTGAGTACGCGTCCTCGGAGCCGAAGGGCGAGCTAGCCGGTATTCCGAGGCTCTCCATCCCAGCTACGCCCAGCATCGGGTTCATGGTGGCGTAAACTTGCGGACCTCCCGATGATGCAGCGGGCAACCAACAGTCGGTAGAGACAAGCGGGATCGCTTGATAAACCTTTCCGTCAGCTCGAGAAAGCGTGTATGATCCTCCCAGAGCTCCCAGTTCGGGCATCACATACGCATTATTGCTCAAATCGTGGGCTACGCCATCACAGGGCTTGGAGGTTCCTCCCGCCTTCATGGCTACAGTTGAGCAATAAGTGACATTTCAAAAAGTAAGGAATTTGTAGGATGAAAATTTGCAGCATTATTAAATGTTTATATCAAATTAGTTTGGTTCAGCTGCATTTTGTAACCCTAGGGCACGATATAGTTTCTCTGATTTATTAAGCTTTTTGTTACATGATTGCTAGGCTGTTGGGAATTAGGAAATCACTCAGCCATGTTGAAGAAAAATGGTGCGTTGAAATCGCTAACGAGGGGATAACTTTCACAGACACATATTTCAACAAATAAACTTTGGATTTACAGCTAAATTTAAGAAGTGTCAAATGTATTTGTAAAATATCTTAAATAGTTGTTCAGTAATTTTGCAAATAGGTTACAAAACAATGCGTTCATACGTGTCAAGCTTTAATTTTGGTCACTTATGGCTCTTCAGAATGATTTTTTTGTTTTAAGAAGGAGGTTTTTCTGTAGATAATGCTCTACTCTAAATTAAGTACTACTTATTCATTCTTTAAAAGAGCATTTGTAATTCCAAAAGCCAAGCTGCGCGTTCAACTCTATTGCGCCTCAAACACTTGAACAAGTTTTTCAAAGTATAGAGCTCTCATCACTTCCGTGTGTTACGTGCGTTTAAATAGAATTATTATTTGGATTCCGTTCACCTCAATAGGAATAGCTAGGCTTTGCAACATTTTCAATCTGTCACCAATTTATGATTTCAGCGAATACGTTACTCGTTTGGAGAGACCCTATTCGTGATTTAACACGTTACACACCAGGTACCAAAAACCCCCAATTCTACCTTAAATTGACCTCATCGCATCATTTACCTTAGGAAAGGCCACTAAGCTTGTTACAGCTTGCATGTAAACCTTGAAAAATTAAGTGGCGATCACACAGGACTCAAGTTTAAAGCATGAAATTACTGTTCACTAAACGGTCACATCAAGATATATGATCGATGATAGACACTCTCGATTTCTGAAACTTGGTCTATAATCATCTGGACTAGAGATCATCTGTAAGCTCCCCAGAATCAAAAAAAAAGGAGTTATTAATTTCAAGCGTTTCACCATATTGCAATCACGATAAAGGGATGTCAGTTAGACTACACCTCTATGCTCAAAGTGCACTTTTTAAGTATGCAGAATATGGACCGAAATTTCTTTGATTAGAACCAATCCCAAAGGGTAGCATTTCAGGGCTGTTTTAGGGGATCTTGAATAACTAAAAATTGAAATTGGTGTTACCACTAGATACCTCGATAAAAAGCTCTTCTAATTGGCTTCATAAAATATCTAGAGTAATTCATACGAAGAAGTGTTTAGATGCTAATTGTAACGCATACGCATTGAATGTGAATTGCCAGAGTGTCGTCTTGAGCGATTGAGGGTGATGCACACGGCGGTTAGGAGCACTCCCAAGATGATGAAAGCAGCCGCGACGATAAAGATGATAATGAACAAATTTATCATTGAATCAGAGATGGACTTGCTCAATCCTGTCAAACGATCTGACTTCCGACTGCTGGCTCCCTTCGGGGGAGACCTATCGACCAGGACTTGGAGTTTAACCTGTGTGTGAAGGGGTTGGGGACCCATGTCACTGACAATTATGTACAAAATGAATGCACGCCCCACGTCAGAGGTTTGGAGAGGTCTTTTGAGGGAAACCCCTCCACTAGAACGCTCGATTTGGAAGAGACCATGGTCAGACGCATCAGAAGGGGTTTGGGAAGAGCTTAGGAAGTACTGCACTGTCCCATTGATTCCTGCATCTGCATCAGTGGCCAGAACCTGTAATTAACAAGAATTAATATGAATGAGAAAGAAGTCACTAATTAGGAGAAAGAATTGGTACTTTTTGACTTGTTGGTGAATCATTTAGTTTAATTAAAAGATGCTCCCAGTTAAGGCCTGTCAATTACCAGGGAGTGAATGTATAATTAATGCACACAGCTCTACACTGCGCAGGCTAGTAATCTACGTTACCGGTCTCCACACAGCTCCCAGAGTTTGGGGACAATAACGGGCGATCAGATATGGACTCATCGGCATGCTCTCCCTGCATCAAACGCCAAGCTACATGTTTAAACATTAATGTACAGGGTTATGGCCTGGCTCCCGAGATTCCTAGCTAATTATTTATGCACTAATCTGACTTTCGAAAGCCAAATCAAAGTGGAAACAGAAGAAACTATACTTTTTTTACGAAACTGAATGGTGATGCAAACGACTTTTTAGATAGATCTACAGTCAGTAGGGAATTTCGGGACAATGTATGATCGATTCACAGGCTTATCTTTCATCGCTGTGCGCACAGCCGATTTAAATGCGCAGTTCTAATATGGCTCATTGCGAAAACTCCGTAGGCATTCGATTACATTTTCTTAGGCGTGAGGTGAATACTTAGTCTACACTTTTCTAATACATTAGTTGGGTGTTTGAAGGCCTCAAGGCATTTCATTCCTATTCTGTTAACAAAGATGGAGAATTAGCTATTTTGAGGATTGAGAGTGTACTATATGTAGGAGAAAACACTGGTTCATTTATTTAAAACTTAATCATACCACTTTCCTTCCATCCAAAAGATATAACCTTGCTATGACAATGATACAAAGTGGTCTGTGCACTCCCCTAATATTCCAGGATCTCAATGCTAGCACAATCTACCACCTTCCTGATTTTAATACAGTCAGTTCAGTAATAGTAAGCCAATTTCCAGTTAGACAGCCAGTCAAATAGTGATCTTGGTGGTCAGCTTAAGCGTCTGCTCTTTGCCTATAGTTCCATTGCTTCGAATTTAAGAGCGGTCTTCATTCCCTGAGCTATTTGAGTTACATCAAAAAATTGCCTACTATGAGAGATTATAACCCACCCCTCCGCCCTTCCTGTACCGCAGTCGGACTAAGCTAAGCATCTCGGGACTCCTTTGTATAATACAGAGAAAGGTCTATTTTGCGTCCTGGATAAGGTGGGCGAACACTGACACATCCCTTCCCTCTTCTTCCTTCTTCTGGCTCTATCATCCCTCCCCAATATGCACTCTTACAAGCGAACATCCGGAGGCAGTAAAAAGTAATAGGCTGGAGGGTTACTCATACCCTCTTCTCCCACGCCACCAACCATCTTATCGCACTGATTCATAGAAGTGGGTATATTCACATGGGCCATGTGTATAAGTCTATGGGGGAGGCGCCGTAAAGAGGGCTTTAATGCCCCTTTATTACCCAGCGAATATGTTGGAGATTGTAGGCTTATCGATGTATCAGACAGAGAATGTGCAGAAGTACATTTGTTGTCAATGATTACCAAATAATCACTAGCTCAATCGAGACTGATAATTCCCATGGATAAACTTTAACTGGAATGCCTAAAAGAAGCCGGATCACCAAAAATGCTTGGACTAACTTGACTTCGTCGCAAGCACTATAAAAAAGGGTAATCAGCCTTCAAATCAAAACTTTCAGAATCTCTATTAGTTCTGGTAGGAAAGCTTCGTAGCATCCCTAAGTAGGAGGACTCCCAGCTCATAAGCTTACGACGGTGTCCGTGACTTCTCCTCTCTACGTGTAAAATAAGAACTGGAGATTCTTCCTGCTCTATGACTCTGCCCACCGACCCTTTTGGTCTTCTCGCTATTGCGTATTTACCGTGCATTCTGACACACACGAACCTCCTGAATCTACAACACCAACAGCAACGATGTGGTGCAGTGCATGGAACACCTTTTCCGGAATGGAGTTTCCCGAACAGATCCTTTCTGGGTCGTTAGGAAGTGAACATCTATCTTTGCTTTTTCTCAATCTAGGGTTGCAGGGACTACCTGTTACAGATTCTAAACTTTTCTTAAGAAGTGGTATGACGAATTATTTCCAAACTATTCTCTGTCAAAATATTATGTTCTTGTGAAATAAAATTTGGCCTGGTATATTCATTCCCAGTGTTTAGTTCAATTCAAAATTTACACCAGTATTCCGAAGACAAACTCCAGCGCGTTATTGACATGCTACTTTTTTCAACTTTCAAGCAATTTCAATTTAAATTTTGACTCTAAAATGCTTTCGTACTTGCACTAGGCTAGAAAAAAATTGAGTATGCTGAAAGTTGAATATTGTGACTACGTGATGGAGGATTGTGAGAATTCGAATTAAATTAATCCAAGCTTGGTTGAAGTAATCAAGCATAGAATAGGTAACCAGGTAACATTTTGGACCAGAGAAGTGACCTCAGGTACCCTCTGAGAGTCTCGTGCAGCCAAGGCGAAATCTGCTAGATTCATAGTTGACATATCGCTAGGCCATTAGAGATAGTGGCAGCACATAGCAACGAAGCTTGGAATGAATATCTCAATATTCAATGACACTTCCACAATTTATGTTAATAACAACTCACCTGGGTGAAGGGATAGCCCACATACTCATAGCACGATACATTGACGGAGGCGTTGTTTTCCAAAGGAAATAAAATGACCGGTGAGTTGTCATTTATGTCAAGAAGATGAACAATGACGTGGGCTCTGGAGATTCTCTTTGGTATACCACCATCTTCAGCAACAACAAAGAAAGAATGGAAGGCTCCAGTCCGAGACCCATTGTCGGAGAATTCCATCTGCTGTGTCGCAGATTCTGCGTCCAATTCCCCGTCCGTTAAAACGCTAATCTCATATTCATTCTTCCTTGGGTTATATCTCGACTCAATGCGATATGGTAACACTGAGGTCTGCTCATTTCTCCAGTTGTAGTGTTGCAAACTATCACTTGATGCAATAGGATAATGGGCTGGCAAGTCATTAGCAAAAAGACGGAACTTCAACTCTCTATTAACTCCTAGATCGGCATCAGATACGCGGAGTGCTCCGATAAAAGTGTTCATCCCGACACCTTCCACAGTCATGAATTCGAAATCGGGTATGGTAAACACGGGCGGTTCGTCATTGTAGTCGTGAACGTGAACTGTAACTGCGATTGAGGTCGATAATTGTGGTGTGCCCGAGTCCCTAGCAATGACTGCGAATCTGTGACAGTCATTTACTTCTCGATCAAGTTCTCCTGTCGAACTCAACACTCCCGTCTTTGGATCGATTGAAAACAGGCTTCGAGGAGTTGGCTGAATCAAATCGTATGTGAGCTCAGCGTTGACTCCTTCGTCTGGATCATGAGCCAGAACGCGACCGATTATGTAGTCACTAGCTAGTCTCGCTGGGTCACTATCCTCGGTGACATTGAATTCAATGTAGTCTTCAGAGAAGAGGGGAGAATTATCGTTGACGTCGTTTATTAGTACGATGAGATTTTTGGATGAATTTCTTTGTGGAGACCCAAAGTCATGGCATACTATGGTGAGCACTAAGGAATCCTGGTGTTCCCTATCAAAGCTTTTAATCGCAGACAATTTGAAGAGGGTTTCTCTGCCCTCGTCAGCAGAACCATCGGGGGAAGCCATTTTAATCAGGCGAAACAGGGAAGTGACGTTTTGGGTGAGAGCGCACTCCACTCTGCCATTATCCCCAGAATCTCCGTCTGTCACACTCACTATGGCAAAGTCTGAGGGTAAATGTGAAGCATTCTCCTCGACTGAGAGCTCATTTTGACCATCGGGAGTGTAGGAAGATATGATGGGGGATTCGTCATTGACGTCAATAACATCAATGACAATCTGTGACGTGTCGTGCTCTGTCGTCTCAACTTGAATATAGTTTGAAATCTTCAACTCATAATTCTCTTCCGAGGTCCCTTTAATGATCTCGGATTCAACAGGGTTTCTCACAACCACAGGGATCTCGAATTTACGTTTCTTGGAGTAGGATAAACGTTGCTTTAAAATCACTGAGCCATTTAGAGGAATAACATCAAAGTAGGCGGACACGTCTTCCGGAGTGTGAGAACCGAAGGAGTAAATGAGTTTGCTATAAATAGACCCTTTGTCGTGATCGCTTGCTTGCAGTTGGTGAACCAGGGAACCGATAGGAGTATTCTCATTGAGATTTAAGTGTACCGACTTCTTCACAAACCTAGGAGGATGATCGTTGACGTCTTGCACTTGAACTGTGATTTGCAGACTGCAGGTAGACGCACTACTTCGACTAGCATCACTAGCAGTCACCAGGAGCTTGTGAACCGAGAGAACTTCATAGTCCAATTTCCTTGTGAGCATTAGGTGCAGGGAAACTGGTTTTTCAGGAGAGTTGGTCTCACTTACTTGGAGATCGAAGTAACGAACGCTCCCGATATCATCAGCCGACTTAAGCATAATACTGAGGGGATCGATTCGATTCATTATGGCTGAGTCCGGGTCATGGGGAATATATATGGGGATTCGTTGACTGGAATCGACTGATGCGTCCTCAGGAATATACACAGTTTGCCTATCTGAGGGCTCAAACCTGCACTTGTTATCGTTCACGTCTAGGATGCTGACGGTAACCTGAAGCATTTCGATGATCTCTGAGGTCCCTTCACGAAGAACACTGACGGTGAACCTTAGTTTACATTGCTCCACAGAGCTTGCTAGAAACCTATTATCCTCACGCACATTGTTGCAGACGGCCTCACGATCGATTTTCTGAGCCAGGATGATGCGTCCATCCTGGGGGGCTATTCGAAAGTACTGAGCGTCCCCCTTTTGTATGATCTGGAAGCTCATCTGATCCTTGAGGCTTCGCAGGCGATTCGGCAGTTTAGGAAGAAGAATACCCACAAGACTACCCGATTCTTCCTCCTCTTTCACGCTTAGCGAAATCCGTTCGACAGCGCTTGCGCACAAAGCAAGCACCAAAAAGAGAAAGCAGGAGCTATACATCGTAGTGACTGAAAGAATGTAAAGGGAGTATTTTAAAATATCCCTTGTTTTTGGTTCTTCATTTCACAAGCGAGGTTCTTGTGTCAAAGCTAAAGAAGAAGCAAAGGCAAATAGTTAACAAGAGGAACACAGGAAAGTTGTTCAATAAACATTGGCTCTACCGTTACTTGTCGCAGCCCTCAGGCACAGAAACTACTGTAGTATGATCGATTTGACTACCTCGAATGGAAATCCACTTGAATGAAATAGTTTCAAAAGATTCATTAAAAACAGTAGAAAATTAATGCACTTTCACACAAAGTTGGGGGAGAATATGCTAATTTGTTAATCCACAAATCAGAATGATTCATGTTTCCAGACGAATCCACGCCTAGGCAACGATTCATAGCTAATACCTCGATCAGAAGTATTAAGACTTGGCACATGGCAATTGCATGAATCACGTTTTGTTTTGGTAAGTCAAGAGTCTGGAAATAATTCCTCATAAAGTCCACTAAGTGCGTAAAAATCAAGTTTGATGAACTCTGTCACTTGGGTGGATGATAGATAGAGCTTCTTAGCATCAGTTTTTTCAACAAATATTCGGTGATATACTCTTAAAAGTACCCGTTCAAATTTCTCAGCATCGTGCAAACGATGGGCGAAACCGTTATTGGCAAAATTTTTTAGAGAGAGCTACACTAGGTCACTAATTTGACATACTTCTGTTGCCAATTGAAGTAGAGCCAGCGGCAGTCATTGAAGTATTTTGCTCAAAGGGCGAAAGAAGGAAAGAAGACAAGCACACTTTTACGAGGCGTTTCCGCTGCTGGTACTACCTGTTCTTACTCCTACCTAGGAGAAAACATATCTGCATCCCATCTGCATAACCGGAAATGCGGAAGAACAGTGGTAGCCAGAAATGAAAGAAACCACAAACCATGATTGATGTAGCCTTCTTTGTTAAATCCCCAGAATATAGCCAGACTTCCAGCCCCCAGAACTGTCTACTTTGGCCACTGTTAGTCTTGGCGAATATCCTACGGTGAGGAGTGGTCTAGAAGAGACCCTTGGCCCTACCGAAAGCGGTGCTATAGTCTTAGTTTCTGTCCCCTATCAAGTTGAATCTGTCCAGCTGCAGTGATGCTTCGAAAAAGCTTTTTCGAAACAGCTTCGTAAATATCTGAGGTTTTATTCAGAACAGTTGCGGGTTGAAGGATGTAGAAATTTTATCTATTAAGGAAAAGGATAAATGGATGATGAAGGTAGTTAGCTTAAAAGCCATTTATTCATATAGTACGACTGTATGAGATTGAGGCTTAGGCGAAAATCATTTATTCTGCTTTTTGATTATGAGGATTTATGAAAATCTTTTTTGTCTTGTCGAACTAGGATTTAAAACCATAGTAAATAGATTGGTTTCAAGTTAGGGAAGGTCCGAATCCCTACAAATGCAAAACAAACAGAAGTCTTGAGCCTTCGCAAAATGCTTCGACTTTCTTCAGCACGAGTGCTTAACAATAAAATACTGTCTATGTGATTACATATTTGATTAAAAACTGTGCAATGCATGAAGACAATTAGGGCATCAGCAAAGTTTTAAGAGGGTAACAGTGACATTCTCTAGCAAAAAGTCAAATTCGCCCTCTGGGGCGAAAATTTGCTCCAGTTTTATCGGATCTCTCTGGGGCGCAATGGCAAGTTTTTTCCCTTGTGGACACTTCGTTACGCCAGCCGTCAGCGCACAGATAAGCTAGGGTGCGATGAGTAGCACTAATTTCGCGTGAACATTTACATTGCCAAATAAAAAGTCATCAGTACCTAAGCCATTGAAATTAATCATGAGTTTCCTTAGCTTCCCAGTTCTATCAATGGGACCCGTACTCCAGAATTGTGGTGGAGTACCACCACGATCAGAAGGCAGTTGGCTTGAATGAGAAATGAATCAGACTTCAAAGCAGCCGTCCTATTTTCGCAGTTATTTTAGAATGCCTAATGGTCTAGTTGCTTAAAGTATCCCAGGTTCATTAACCACTTTTGACTGTTTATCTTTTCGCTGATAACTCAACTCAGACAAATAATATAAATGGCTTATAAAAAGTTATCATGATCACAAGAAATGAGACACGATATAAATTTTTAAGACATCCATAAGGGGGGTTTTTCACGTTGGAAAAAACTATCATCACGGAGTTGTGTCATTTTACGAAGGGTCTTCATTCTTTACTGCAATGGAGAATAAGTCATGGATTGGAGAAAACGTTATCGCAATTAAAAATACACAAAAACAAATATTTGCCCCAGACGACTTAACTACCAAGTACGAATGCTGGAAATTGTGAATATAATATCAGGGAAGACGGATGAATTCTCGTACTCTACTGACAGCTTGTCAAAGTTGCAATTGACGAAATACAATAAATGTGAGTCAGCTTGTCAGATTCACAACAGCCAATGCTCAAAAAACCCTAATGAGTATCAGTGTTCAATCTCAACTGAACTAAGATTTCATTTATTACCCCCTCTTTTCTATTCATATAACAACTAAAAAGTTCACGTTGTCAAGGTATGATGCAACCGGCAACGATAAGATTTAAATTCATTCCTGGCAAATTGATAGCATCTTTCTTAGTTCCTGAGCAAATATGTCTCTAGAAAGCATTACAGACCACCAGCAGACGTTTTAACTAAATTCAATAAAGCACCAGGTAGAGAACAGCTTACAGTAGTTAATAAGTTCTAAAAGTTGCCATTATCTACGGAAATCTGAATTTCAACTGAGTAACTCAATCGGTTGCCGAAGACTCGAATTCAGAAAGGTAGGATAATCTTGATGAATTTGACTAGGCTGTAACTAGATGATGGCACGACTGCACTAAACTTCTGAGGATTCAGGTCTAATTATAGGTCATAGAGGCGAGAAACAATCTCGTTTGACTAAATTTATACTGCCTGTGACGGTATGGCTTGTAGGCCTAATATGATGCTATTTGTCCTCGAGAGAGAACAAGAGCAAAAGTCAAGTTAGAGAGATAGCAATGCTAATAACACCACCAACTACAAGACTTGAATGCAGGCGTCTCCAAAAATTCACAATCTGCAGTTTCACTCAAAGAAAGGGTCTTAACTGAAGACTAATTGCGGAGGCTTGATGAGGTGATATAAGGCGAAATAAATTCACTTACTTACAATTATTCATACGATCGGTTCAGTGAGACCTGGTTAATTCATGACAACTCAAAGTACAGCTCTAATTGAGTCTAAAAACGTGTAACTCAGACATTATACTCTGTACCGCATACATCAAATCTCCAACAGTAATCGTACATCATTTAGAGGAATCAAAGAAATATCAAGCACTCAATAGCACTGCCTACTTGATACGGAATCAACGATCGAAAGTTGGCAGACTACTTATGTTTCGAACATCATCTAGAGCGCTGTAGGGCATGTATTTAACGAATTTTACCACCATATACCTACCAACCTTCTAATCGATCCCTTAACTTGTCAATGCAAAGATCAAAGTGCATGCTAAGCACGGAAACCTTACCGAGACGGACTTTTGTATCTCCCTGGGTGCGATATCAGAAACAAATTGGGACGGATTGGGTGGGCCTTGGTAAAACACGACAAATGACGACGCGGTGAGCTTCCAGGCGCCCAGTGGTAGAAGCTACGAACTTGCGCCTCATTGGCCCAGTGGGCTGGCCAATCACGTGGGGGCTAATCGTTTGCCTGCTAAATGTGTGTGACCTTACCTCTAGGCCGACCTGTTTTGGCCTCCTATGGTACTCAAAGCTCATTTTCAAATGGAAAATTTATAATCGAATAGCATAAGTTCAGCTTCATTGCCATATTCATTTTTAGCTCTTGGGCTTGATTATGGATGAAGTACATTATCCGATTCCTCGATGAGAAAAAAGTTCGTTTCTTTTTCAATTTCAGTTGTTCTATTTAGGATTTTTCGTCCAAACTATCCCTTTGTGATCAATTTAGAGCAGAAAACAGCTCCGCGACAGTATCTTGTTTTAGACAATGACCCGAGGAATGTCCTCAACTTGATTCTTTATTCCTTCTAGTGATGTTTCAGAAAATCGTGAGAAATTTCACGGGTGCTCCAGTTGCTGATAAGGTGATGTTAAAAATTAAATTCCAGTTTCAGATTTTATGGAAGAGTTGAACTAACTTGGAGATGTGATATGAGGTTGATGCAATGAATGCAAATATTCAGTTTGCTTAAGCTGGGTTAGTAAGACTCCAACTAGCATTGTAGGTGACAGGGTAGAGACTTAGCATTTAGCCAACATCATCGTCGTCATTACCTATTGGATTCGTGCCAGGAAATCATAGCACTAGGCATCAAAGGTTGCCGAAAGTATTCATCGTTTGCATTTCCTGTGGAGGGCGAAAGAGACGCAAGTTACTTTGGGGTGTGGAAAGAAGGGCCACGCCTCGGAAAGCTTTTAATTGATCTTTCAAAGAGGTGGGTCCATCGAAGTTACGTTATTAGTATTAGGGCAAAGTAGGTAGCAGTTTACAAGAACTGAAAAGAGCTTAGTCCCTGCCTTATCGAAAGATAGCTGGTAAAACAGAGATAATTGTAAATAAAGCGATAAGTGGGGAAATTCGGGGTTTATGACATGAGTACTGAGAGCTTGCTGATTAAAACAATCTTTAGGGCTGTTTCCTCAATGGCTGTCGAACTAGCAAACTATCCTTTTCAAATAGAGCTTTTTTTTACTGGATAACAAAAGTGTATTTTAAAAAGAGTCAGGGGTGAGTGAGAGTATCTTCCTCGGACACCAGAATCCAGTAAATTCTCGATAAGCATCAAAACCGTTTAATTCTATTAAGACTGAAAAACCCCATTTTCGCGACTTTCACAAAGCTTCAGGATGAGACTTGTAGATGATAGAGGCTGTTGCCTAACGTTTTTAAATAACCCTGATTGCTGTTGTTGCCAGTACAATAAATATTTCGATGACCCAACTGCTAAAAGCAGATGCTATTACTCTTGAAAGAAACCTGCTAAATAATGAGATTTTAATTTTAATACAATAGAATGGAATTTACCTTCACCTAAAAAGCCAACTTGAATCAGTTACAAGCAGGTCGCGTTGTATCTTGAAGTAACTTTGTCTTAGTGAGTTAAAATTACAACCCCTTTCTGGATACATATGAATTGCACAAGCTTTGCCTACTTCCAGGTAAACGGTCTTATAAAATGTCTAACATATTATTATAGTAATTGCTTGATTGGTTGATTGCAATCTGGACTTCTAGGTGCGGATATTCTTCATCTTGGTATTCTAGCTGGAAGTCGATTCGGCCACTTAAAATAAAACATAACGAAAGTATTTAATGGGAGGCTAGGTACCGGGCTTAACATTTTGCAAGGTGCCCGCAGAAGTAGAAGAAGTTTGGGAATATAAAAATGTATATATACACTACTTCAGAAAATACTACAAGCTCTTTTATAATCTGGTACCGTATCTAGTAAATCCTCCTTTATATATTTCGTAACACTGCCCTGTAGTATTGTATCAAATTTACTTCGGGAAAAACCAAATATTTTCAACGCGTATGAGAACACACCCATTCCCAGTAATTTCTTAATATTAATTTAAATATTACACATTTAAATTCTCAATAAAGTCATAATTTACCTTACAAAATTAACATCCGTTAAGTCATAGTAGAACTTCAAGTTGTGAAGTCCGCTAGAACTTAAATAGTGCTAATTTTGACCCGGTGACCATGTCGATGTAATTAATGTAATTTTCTTTATGAAATTAAAATAAAATTAGAAAATGGTAACAATTGTCACGCTACACTGAGTATGGAACTTCTAATTTCATAAGTATTAATCCATCAAATTTCACCTCCTCTAAGGCCAAGACTGTCAAGATTCACTAGCAGCCTTCAACGCTCCTTAATACCATTTCTCAGGTGTCATAATGGACAAGCAAATATTATCACGTAAAAAGGAGCAAAGGGAATAGATGAAGTATTAAGGCCAATGCGTTATTTATGTGCTTGATACAGACGGCACTTCCTGAATGTTGCAGAACAAGATTTAATTAAAAAGTACCTTCCACAGGACAATCAGTATTTGGCAGTCCTCTTTGATGTAATGTAGAAATGAAGGTGTGTAATGATTTAAGGTAACGAAAATGTTGCTTTTCGAGGAAATTCCACATTAATTTACCCTGAATAGGACTTGATAAAGGCCGGAAATGTGCAGTCCAAGCAAAATTAAGAAATCCATATGAATACACAATTTTCATAAGGCAATGCAGTAGCCATAAGCTTAAATGAGATATCAAGGAGAAACACACTTGATCGGCCTGTTAATGAGAGGCTTATACTGTGCGATCTCGGCACATAATGTTATGTAACCTCGAGATATTCTCAACGAGGATAAGGTGTTCGTATCATTAAACACAATGTCTCAGAAACCTCAGAAATAAGGACACATTTACTACAATGAAGCTCAATGGTGCCCTGGAGTACCAAATGACGTTCCATTACTTGTAAATTTGAAAAAAGGCAAAATAAAAGTACCTTAGATATGAATCCTGCTGTCTGCGAAAGCCGACAACTAGCTGTGGGGGTTCACCAAGCAAAATTCGTTAAGATCAGTTGGTGCTAAAAAATACTCCGCAGTATTAGAGGCACAGAACCAGAGAGCGTGTCCATTGAATAATTTCTCCTTACAGATTTACATGGGTGCTATACAAGAAATGCTTGGTGCACTTTTGGATGAATTAGAAGCTGCATTTTACCAGCGCGAATAGGCCCAAATTCCTTTACATGTCTTTCCTGCTAAAGTCTTTAGGCTATTAATCCATAAGCTCGAAATCGAACCAAGTTTTATTTGTGAATTCAATGAAAGAAATACATTTTTGTCATGCTGTCCAAAGGTTTCCACAATTAATGTTTTTTTCTCAAATAGACTACTCGATATGAATTAAGAGAATGCATAGCGAAATTCATAAAGCATTACTATTCCTAATTACCCTTTAGCCTACCTTGCATAAATGCCATTATATGAATGTTTTAATGACTAAACTAAATTTTATTTCGATAAAACTAATATGTTTATTCTTTCATTTCCTAGTCTGTTTCTGGGATGAGAAAAGCGGTTAAATTTATAAGCGAAAATTACAAACACCCCAGAGACTAGGCTTGAAATATGATAAATTAAAATCCAAGATAACCCCCAAAAAGCTATTGCATGCGACAATCATGTTCATAATACGAAGTTTATGTCTTTATGAGGTCGCTACAAGTAAGAACTCTATCATAGAATGCAGATATGTATTTTAATAAAACTGATAGGATTCAGTGGCTTGAATTTGCTAGCAAACGAAGTTTCGCTGTTTAGTTCTAGAGCACAGTAATAGCTTTCGCAGTTTTCTGTGAATTTATCACCAACTCTCTTGATAAATTAGGTAAGCAAAGCCTTAAATTGAAGCCTGGGGGTTATAAGCGTGCTATTAAGGTTTAATTTAAGACTACAGTCATTTCCCTCTTACGTAGTGCATGCCAGACCGTAAATCTATATTATTATTATTATTATTAATGTTTCGAAACGACATTTTCGTGCTAAGTTCGAATTTTCTGCAATGGATGGTAAGACTTGATACATACACTGCGTTTTGGATCAATGCTACCAGACTATGTATTTTCACAAGTTCTCCATAACAGTCTTTCAGTTTGCCGAATTGACGCAAGGTTCTAGACAATGAGAGCGGTACTGGTGCTTGGCTCATGTAAATACTGACATAAATATGGAATAAAGTGATAGGAGATATGTTGTGTGTTATTTGAAATAGCTTAATTTCTATAAGAGATTTCAATCATTAAAATCCTATTTTATGAAGAAGTACAAAAATATCCTACTGTTAAGTACCTTAATTTCGTGTAAATCAGTCCGCTTGAATAACGAGAATGAAATGTTTACAGTGCCCAGCAAATTCATCTAATAATTAAGTCCATCAAGAAAACAACTTCTAGTAAGCTTATAGAGGAATGTAATGGGATGATGGTTCCCTTTTTAATTTTTATTCGGAAGTAAACTGACATCGAGATTTGAGTTAAAAGAGGGTAATATCAGTACAAGATCAACATAATTCAGTTTCGTCTAAATTAATATTTCTGCTAATGAGGGACAAATCGTCGTGTAGACGAAATAGCACAACCGAAGTACTAGGAAATGCTCTCCATAAATTTGTTTTCTTACCTTTAAGAGAGTTTTTGAATTTAGATACCCAAACTTTTAAAAAGATACTAGATCATGTCATTAGCATTCGTATCTGTAACTTCCTTCATTCTCTGCTCACTCATATAAGCTGAGCCATCGAATAACTTTAACTCTATTGTTTCTGGAAGGTGTTTTTTTGCTACTATGATGAATGTTTTAGTTCTTGGCTGATGCCCTTCAGTATTCGAAAAGTCGTGTGACAGGAAGAGGTAAAAACAACCGAATTTGGCTCCGTCTATTTGTGATCTTGGGTAAAAATTCATTGTTAAATGAGATGGTCGATTGTGGAGCTGAGAGAAAGTTCTCGAAATTGCTTTGCTAGAATTAAAGAAGAAGAAGGAGGAGGAGAAGAAGAAGAAGAAAAGATTAAGAAATTAAGCTCAAAATTATTCTTTGCTTTATTATTTATGTATTCATGGCAATGAATAGCCACGTGATCTGATGCCAAATTAACTAAAATTCCCCATTTCCTTACTACCGCCGATTGGATAAAAAGGAACCTCGTGCCTCTTCGTGACCTTCTTCTTTCTTACCACGGCCCCATTTGCTATGTGTACATAATTCAGACTCTCCTCTGTACAACATGTATACTACTAATACTGGTGACACATGAAGGTGTGGTACGACTCAACCAGCATAGCCAAATTTTTTAAGGTATCAGCCAGTCCTTAATAAACAAATGAATTTAGCCAATTAAAATGACTCGTTGAAGCATAATTTAACCCTCTTGTGAAGCGCCAAACTAATCGTTTATCTTCTGGCTATTAATTGTTTACTGCGTTGATGTATTAACGGGCCAGACTTTCTGTCAAAAGGCTGGCAACCCAGTAAGCATAAGTAGTAGGCAAACAAATACATATTTTATTAAAGCATAGCCATTATTGTTGTTGGGGCCGAACAGCCATATTTTCAATTTGAGTTGAACTGCAGTCATTTCTTTGGAATTTTACTTGTTAAATTCTGTGGCTGAATCCTCTCATAACAACCCGGACATCGAATATCCAGCTTAAAACGCAACTTGTAACAATTGTTAAGGCGAAAACCTGATGATAGCGGCTAAGTTCAAAGACTTCGGTTATTATTGACCACTAAATTAGACAGCCACCCCTATTTGGTGAGTGCGACTCAACTTTGCTCCAGCTCACTCATGAAACTGCAATTGATAAATAGGCTTGTCGGGTCGTGCGCGCAAATCAAACCACTCCGTAAACTACCAGCTAATCAGTATGACATCCTCTCATTTAAAACCAAATTAGCAAGCAATTGAAGCAATAAATAGAATGAAATCCTTCACTACGATATAGATGCTCCGCCTTTGAATGGTTCTGAATGTCTTTTTGTGTAGAGCGTGGTTTTAGAGCACACGCAGTCACTAAGAATATCCACTTGACACCATCTTTCGCTTTTAACCATTTATTTATCAAAGTGCTGCATTGAAACTAGACTAATCCGGATAAATCAACTTTTACAGCATCGGAGATCTGTGTCAAAACAGCGTTCGATTTCGTACTCGCGTTACGTCAATGGAATGAGTTATGAAATTCTTTTCCAAAGTAAGCCCTATTCCTTGGCTATCCATGTTCATTTAGGTCTTCTACTGAATGATATTTGCAGAATCCGAGGTACTGAAACTGGTAATTAATGAATTTTGAGTTATAGGAGGTAGGTGTGCCAGTTATTTTCTTCATAGAAACAAACTAAATAAAGCTTTCAATCCATCTCCTCCTTAGCGTATTTAGCCCAGTTCAAGTGTATAAAATTTACAATTTAAGTTTTTAACAGTTTGAGGCCCATGGGCCATTCTGTGTAAAAGTATCTACTATTTGTAAATTCATACACAATTTAATTAAATAAATGCAGATAATAAAAAACACGGTCTCTCAAAAATAGTTTCAGTCAAAGGACAGAATTCCTTCGAGCCTCGTTCCATAAGCACGTTTTGACATATAACGGTAACTGCAATACTAGTAAGAGGGATGAATCCAGAGATCAGTCAGCAGAACCAAAACAAACATGATTTCCTTGTAAGAAAGCAAAAGAAATTCAGGACCAATACCTAATTTGGAACAAACACAAGTATTGGCAAACATTTTGGCTATTGCACCTACCAAACCACATTAGGAAATACGAGTAACAAAACAGTAAATAGTTGCAAGTAAGTAAATGACCTGGTGGTGTTCTTTTGAGTTTATTACCACCCGGTTTCATCAGCTCAAGTAAACTTCAGTGGCTTAATAGTTCTTAAATTAGGGTCAAACTTAGTATCATTTAAATCAAGCTTGATTTAAAATGACTTGAGACAAGCACTGGAAGAAGTGTACAGAACCACTTAGTAAACGATTATATTTAATGCTCTTGTCTCCAAATGCAAGTTTTTTCATTAGGACTGGGTAAAGAGCTAGGCTCGATAATAGGCGACCTCTATGAGTATCCGTGGTGCAGAAGTATACTCGATAAACAGCCGTTGTGGGTTTCAGACGTCATATAACTTCAGTTCAAGAGCTTTAGACCTCACGGTTTTCACCCCTTCATATTAGTATTCACTTTCCAGGCATCCAGCTAACTTTATTGAACATCAAGATTACATAGCCTTTTAGATTTACTTAAATTCCACCCTTAATAACATCTTACTTTACGAATAATTCAGATTTAACTTTGCATTTCGTAGGTACTTATAATAAAGTCTCAGTCCTAACTTCGTGAAATCTAACATCTACTAGCGTGCCAGTAATCTGCTAGACATAATCAGAATCCCTTAGCATGGTCAATTCTACCAATTAGGTTAATTAATCACCCCCTATTGTGTATGGGGATTTCGCTCTTTTCAACTTCTGCACCTCAGCATGCCAGTAAAGCTCAGGTCTCTATTGTATCCTGCTGTGAAAAATAAGCAAAAACACGTTTAAACTAGCGAAAAGTTAGTTCTAGCCGCTAGCAATGCACAGTAAAGAATGTTTTCCCGTTTTTTGTTCTTCACAAAGTAGTGCACTCCGCTTCCATATTGTCTATCTTCTTTTTTGCTAACACGTCAAATAATTCAAATACCACTTCGTTTATCGGCGCTGCTAAGATGTCAAATAATTGAGGTCATCTGTGGCCATCCCTAATGTCCCATCGGTACTTAAGGAAATGTACTTCCTAGCATTTGAAATTGTTCTTCATAAATCAACAAGGACATAACTATGTGCGTTACTTGACGTATGAACCCAGTAAAATTTTTTAAAACTATGGTAGTATACTACTAGTAAGGAAAGGGTAATCGCTGGACGGTCAGATGGAGGCCATCTCACTGACTACACTTTCAATTCCACCGGGTGGAAATAACCTCATTCATTATTGAGATTATAATGGCTACTTATTTTCCGCTTGATCATAGTATGGGTTTTCTTAAAAAAGGACAAACTTTTTTAAAGACCTTTGGGCTATCCATTAAAGTTAAGGAGATCACAGTCGCTGCTCAGTGGACAGCAATATTGAGCACTATGGAAAATATGGTGGTATGAACTGGAGAGTACGAGACAGCTATGGCAAAAAGAAAGTAACAACGGCAGAGGACGTGAGTGCGACAGCACAGCATATTTGCTCGAAAATCCAAGCCTTGGAGAAGAAACCTGGCAGACAACCACGCACTTGGCTGTTAGGTGAATATTTCGGGCCTGAAGACCTTCACCACTAGACATAGAAGCCTACTTTAGAAAAATATTAAAAAGGCGTTTCAGAAATTTCCCGACAATTTCGGCCTCCAATCTCCCCAGATTATATCGTCTAGAAAGACACCGTAAAGCCGCTACTACAAGGTTTCAGTTAATCGACGACAGAATTAAAGCAGAGAAATTTTCAAATCAGTGTCAGGTTTCACTTTAGGCTCTAATGATACGATTATTTTGAGTCAAACTCAAAATTGTGTCGAACGTCTAATTTCATTATTAATCGAATTTCTTTCGAATCCTTTAAATCTGAAGTTTCCAGCCACTTTCAATTTTCCGTAAAACTGCCACATTTATCTCTGATCCATTGTGTTTAAAAGACTGGGTTAGGCCATACTGCCTTGCTTTCTCTTTTAGTAGGGGAATTAAAAGAGCAAGGCCAGAAGTTTATTTAGGGTGCACTAATTTGACGACCCCCTAGGTGAAAAGTTGATCCCCACATAAGCAGAATGGCCGGTCTATTTGATTTGAGCATCTTTCAAATCAAAGCATTTACGAACATATCATCTTTTTCGAATACATTAAACTGTCCCTAAGAATACCATATAGTAAATCAAGCTTTCTAGTTAAAGATGTTTTCTCGGTGATTAGTATGGGTTCAAATGAAAGGGTATAATTGTGTTATGTATTTCATTCGTTGTTTTCCTCTTGTTTAGGAAATACATACGACATCAATTCTACTGGTTTTTGTTGTCCGAGTTTGTACAAGTGACTGGTGATAACTTCACTTGCCTGTTCGTAAGTCTCTCTTATAGTTGACTGGGTTTCTGCTGAGCTAGAAGTCATGGCCTCGTCCCCCTCCGGTTCCAGGATATCCTTTCGCCAGGGCTCGGAGACAAAGAGCGGCTCTCTTGCAATATTACTCCTTTCATCCTCTGGGGATCCAGAAACAGCAGTGACGCATGGAACGGACCCAGTTGTTCTACTTTCAGGCCTGCAGAAACCGGGACGTTTGTTGATGTAGGCTGTCTTGGTAACTTGTAGCAACGTCCTGTTCTTTTCCCTCTCTTCCCGTCGTAATTCCTCCTGCTTACATTTAAATTTATACTCCCTAGATAAAATCTTCCCTGCACGCTTGAAGAAATCCGGATGGTTGAAGTAGATGCAGGGAGAACCTAGTTTGACTTTGACGTCGTTGGCGTGCTTACTGGCTTCATGGCCTGTGTTTAGGATGACTCTAGACTCAAGATTCACGCAGCAGTAGTCTGCCATCTGCAGCCTATTGATTCCTTCAGTTGCTGTCGTGTGTATCGGAGAGTGGCTCAGATGAACGCCTGGCCTATTCCGTTGGGAATGGTTACGTCGCCGATGGTGGTGATGAATTTGTATTGCTTGGTGCTCTTGATCCGCTGCTGATCGATAATGAAATGGCACCGTCCATGGCAGCAGACGATAATCTGGGCATTTAATTGGTTTAATCACATCTTGCGTCAATGCGTCAGGATCTGTACTCTCTTCAAAGATCACGGTCTTTTCATATAAAAGATATATGATAAGTTAGATTTTACCTAACAATGCAAATATAGCATGTTTCAATTGATTAAAATAATGAACAAATAAGAAGTCTTGATTTTCTCGGAATTATGTGTAAAATCTTGCCCTATGACAGGTTGATTAAAGACTGCGTGACCACCAGCACTGAGAACTAAATTGCAACATTCCGTGGGGTTGCACGTAAAGTCCCTACACTATAGAATGATTTCATGGCAGCATCTTAAATGCATCGAAGGAGTCATTTTACTTGGTAGTCCTTCTCGTAGATGTTTAAAGCGGACGGATTCAGATGAAATTTAGATTTGCCAAATGGATCGCTGTTAGAACTTGTCATTTCGGTGTTGTCGAATCCTACTTCACGTGCTGATATTGATTAAGTTGTCATGTCGCTTATTCGGCCACAGGCAAGACTACAAGCCTTAGAAGGAACCTCTACTTCGAAGGCACTTCTCCATTGTTCGCTCTCTGAATTTATCACTACCCAGGTCATAACAATTTCCTTTTATTACTTACGATCACCGCTCAAAACTATTAACTATTTCCTATCCTCAACGACATATATGATTCAACGATGTGGTTATTATTAATATTACCAAACTATGCTTACAGAGATTCGTGTTTGTGTACAACACAAAAGAAATAGAACATAACTGATGATAAAACTACTCCAAATCCAGATGCTTGATTGATCACTTTGTCCCAATCAAGTGAGCGATTGTTTATTCTGTTTAATCAACGAATTCAACAGATCGCCGTGAACTTGTAAAATGTACCTCTGAAAACGCAGTCTATAAACTGTTTCATTCCTTTTGCCAATCGGTTACTTTAAGAAACGTTATTTCACTATCATGAGCTCCTGCAAGACAAATGGAAAGAAATTCAAATTAATTGAATTGTCAAAGAAATTCTTAAAGTCGATGAATAAGGATGAACTTCTAATCAACTAAAATATTTTTTAAGCTGGTATGTTTTCCCTAAGCCCACCGAATGAACTACATAAACTTGACATGAGTCCTACCTTGGAAACTGATTGCGTTCTCTTGCAATTTCACTCGGTGCTCTTCAAACTTAATATCCAACCCACCTGAAATGGCTAATGGATGTACGTAAAAATGCTCCCCTGCTACATTGCAGCGGTTCTTTATTTACATTGATAATTGTAGTGAGAATTTTTAGGCAAACAGGGGCGTGGACTTGTCTTCAACAACCCTTGTTACATTTATTTAATAGAATAAAAAACCATAATATCACTGTTCGTTTGTTAATTTTGTGAATTAAATTCCAGAGTGAAAATAGTTCACGCAGCAGGATTGTTCATCTCACTCACTCAACTGCCCTAACCTATTACTTATGTGGTCCCCACCTGTTTTCCTTTTCGCCATTGGCTGGACTTTTATGTCGATCAAATCTTCGTAACGCTCATCGTACATGACCTACATGGAAAACGCTTACTTTTTGCTCATCGCATGAATCTACCTGGTAAGTACTAGCTCCACTGATTCCTTCACCTAGACCCAATTTTGTTCTTAAAATACTATTTTTTTTTGTCATGCTATTCAATCGAGTAGACCGCTTTGGCAACTCATTAGTTATAATCAGACTGTGTCAAAAAACGAATTTCAAAATAGTTTCCCCCTAAATAACACCGAGTCACTGCGGGAAGAAAGAGACAACGCACAAATTACCGTTAGTTATCAGGGTCTCCAAATAATCATTAGCAATAGGATTTGTCATGCTCCCGTTCTTTGCCGCAACACGATATCTCCTTGGCTACCCGAACTGATACATTTACCCACTATTATCTTCTGGCAATTCTGACGGTTGGTGGTCTGCTTGTACATTCTTACAATGGTAACACTGAAATGATGATAGAAAAACCTCAGCATCGTGTTAATTTCTCCAGTTTGTGCATGTGCGCATTTTAGTACCTCGTAGTCTTCCTACCGATATAAAATATAAAAAAACAATATAGTTCCTTGATTTTTGCATTTTCAAGATTGCAAAGGTTAGTAATTTCAAATGAAATCAAACTATCAAATTTCTATCCTAAATTAGGATATGCTTATGAGACTTGAGAACGTAAAATCTCGACATCATGTAGACCTAGAAGTATACATACATAGGCTGTTTCAAAATTTCATTAGCAAGTTTATAGAATTTATAAATCAAGACCTACTCACAACGATGGTATCTCGTGAGCTTAAAGGAGATGGGGCAAGAGATCTTTTCAAAACGATGGGGATTTGATTAGATTGGAAATATAACATTACCTTCCAAGTCTTAACCATTATTTTCGTGATCTTTGATAGGCCTGAAGAGTTCATTCAATTGAGATGTTGGTATGTCTGAGCGAAATTCGCTCTCGTCAATCAATCATTATCCACCCATTTTGGCAGTTTTCTGTTTTCGATTGTAGTAAAGTGTTTTATGAATGAACAATGTAGAACTGCAAAAACTCCGTAGTTTCTCTGAGTAATCCTTATCCATAAGACAAATTTCGCTTCTATTTATTATAAGACTGAATAACACTATTGATAATAAAATTTAACTAGATATTTTGTACGCAAGGAAATCACAAGTTTGTTCAATTTACTTAATAGTTCCAGGGGCTTAATGTGTTCTTTTGTATTCGTCAGACGGACCCATTCAGGAGTCCTCGTTGGCACATTTTTGTTTGAAATAAACATACCACTGGAAGAGGGGACGATTTTTTAATGTTTTTAGACACGAATAACTGAATAGACCCAAATAATTTTATGTTCTAGCTGCCCAAATGTGCTGCATTTTCTTCACCGAAATCAGTTAGATTGAGATAGAGTTTCTTCGAACTGGAGACAACACTCTAGAGTCAGGTTATGAAGTGTTCCAGTGTCAACGTCGTGGAGAGGTCAGTTTTGACACAGACTGCAATACATAGCACAAAACTTTCGTGCTCAAGTTTGATTTTATCAAATGACCTATTATAGCCTAGGACTAATTATTGAAGCCATAGCAGCAGGCCTGCATCTTATCGTAGGTGGGTAACAGATCTTTGTTTGGAGAGGATGAAAATATTTGCAGAGGGATCTGGGGATACGATTCGAAGAAATAAAAAAAGTATATAAGTTTAAGTCTGAGGCATAATGCTTAGTTTCGTTGAAGTATAAAGCAATCTCATTCTTCGATTGGAACATTTACCTCCAAATAAACGAAAACTATGTTTTCATGGCTGCATTTTCCGAACTTGCGGAGTCAATGGCGTGAGAGAGGCAATTCTTCGGCCTTTTTCCTCGAAGAAATCAGCCTTTTTACAATCAATATGGGTGACAACTAGGGCGAACACAAGGTGATTCAGAGCCCTAGTGCATTCTGTGTTGCTGCATCCTTCGCCTGAATGTTAAAACGGGTTGTGCTCGAGTCGGCTCTAATGTAAAAGCGGAAGTAGAGGATGGTGTAATCGTTTTCTCCCCTATCTGAGCAAACAATCGTCTCATATCTCTGAAACGTGGGTAACTACCGAGGTTGTCACATTAATACATCCAAGGTCTTTGCTCATCAGAGCATTCTAGAGGTGAATGTTGAAAAGGAATGGGATAGAATTCGACGATGAACCTAAATCGTTAATCGAAAAGAGAGGCGTTGTGGGCAAATCATATCTCGATGCCCATATTCATCCAGTAGCCATAATTCTGCTTTACCAGATCTCTCCCAATGTCGAAGCTTTGCGTTTGTAGTGAAATATTTAATCCAGACCACGGGTGTTTAAAATAGCGCCGGTAGTCTGATAAGGAGTTTATGTAATACGAGTGGGACGAGGGTGTCTACCGGTCGGTATGCTTCTCCCTTACTGATTTGAACACTTGAACAAACATGTGGTTTCTCGAGGCGTTTCAGACCACTGCCAGTTTAAAGGACTACACTTTGATAAATACCAATTTAATAGGGTCAGTAGATTATATATATATAGTCTTCATTACCAATGGGGGATTTTCACGAGTTCCTAAGATATAATTTTAGTGATATTCATGTCATCGTGTGTGTAAGCTTATCGCTATCAATTTGATTTGTAATCCATTCGTGTGGGCTCACATTATATTTCGTTAAGTATATTATAGACTACAAGCAGTAAATGCACATTTAAAATGCTTAAAAGTCTTAGATTTCTTGTTAAGTTCATTTTATAAGCAATGTGAATTTTCAGTCGTCCATCGACTTTTAGAGCTTCCAGATCAATTCTTGCAGTGGAATATTAAATTCAGTAAAACTTTATTAGAATGTCATAATCTAATTCTATTGTGGTAATCTAAATGTGTATTATGAATTTCATTTTTTGAGCATCCAAAGTCTTCAAATGCTGATTAGTTATCACTGGCACTGTTTTCGATGGCAAATGAACAGTTTTTCGTGAGTAAGTGGTGACTGTCAAAGGCACGCGGCGCGTCAATGCCAGCTTTTCTGTTTTTCGGCTCTAAAAATGTTGCTCAGACTTAAAAGCGTGTTTTCAAAATAACTTTCCAGCTGTAAAATTTCGTCTGGAAGGCGAAGGGGACGTCGTTTAATTGAGTGTTTAAACCGGATGGTTTGGAATAAGAAGCCTTTTAAATGAGCCCAGAAAAAGCATTTTGGCATAGCATCTGAACACTGGAGCTCATTCATTAAAATATTACTCGGGGGCGTACTTTGCAGATAAATGGCATGAGTCAGTCTAAGTGGCTCTGCTATTTAATGTTTGTCTCAATCACCGGGATGGAGGTATTTATGAGAGCTTCTCCAAACGAGAACCAGACCACTGTAGATGTTTTTCGTGAGCACAATGAAATTCAACTTCTTTTGTCTTGTTCTACTCCTTTTTTCAATTTGCTTAAATATTCTACAAATAGGCTTTCACTCTCACATTGAGTGGTGCTCAAACTCATTTTTCTTGTTTTTCGTTCTATGGTTATGTACTACACAATTTAACCGTCTATCGTTTGAGCAACGAAGATTAATTTTCTTATTGGTGACACCCTGTCCCTGACTTGACATTTCACAGCTTCCTTATCCAGATTTAATTCGTTTTAATTATCAAGACCGACCATTATTTATTAGCTCTTCAAACGCTGTTACTGAGGCATCAATCAAGTCAGCTTTACAAATGATTTGTGTCAATGAGGTCATTTATTCAAATCGCTTATATTATCTCCTGGTACTAAAACAACAATGGTAAGAAGCAATATTTAGCAAATATACAGAGGAACGAACAGTTCCAAACCACGCGTATTAAATGTATCAGTAATTTTGGGCGGTACTTTTGGTAAGAATAATGCATTTTTCCAAAGGAAATATGTAAATATCGTATTATCTTTCCTAGACGTTTGCCCAATCAACTAATAGTCAATGTATATCAATCTTAGGGTGGTACTCTATGTGTAGTCTAAAAAAATGAGATACTTCAACCACTTAGTAGGACATGCACACATACGCTATTGTATTCCAGTAATGCGTACGTCATTGCAGTTGATTAAGTACTATAAGCCAGGTAAAGTTTGTGTTGTCACGATCGAATTGCTTGACCAGTTGCTGACTTTAAATTTCATCTAGTAAGTTATAGGCACGTTGATAAAAATCGATCTGAAGAACATGAGCATCTCTTCCTTTACTTTGTTCAATTGCAGGAGCTTAGTAACTTCTGGAACTCTGGAGCGGAATGAGGAATGCCTTCGAGAAATACAGAATAGGAAAGTTTATGCTATTCACCAAGGGGAAGTATGGTATTGCCTACGCACCAAAATATTAATGCCATATTGCACTACAGTCTAACATAGTTTGGAATTGGCACAAAAATGCAATGTACTTTTACCAGCTAGTGGAAAATATGAGTTTGAGAAATGATAAATTGACATCCAATGTAAGAAATTGTAGAAGGCGAAATTTGCATGAATTACCACCCTGATAAGCGTATAGAATTCCGTGTTGAAGAGCCAAATTATAGGCGCTAATGACAACAGAAATGAATTTAGTTTGTTTCTTAGCAGACTAACTGAAACATGCAAAAAACCTTCGTGGCTCATCACTTTAGAACAAATCCCAACAGATGCTTTCCCCTTAGCTAAATTTAAGTCAAAGCGAGACAACTATTTTGTTTTGGCCGTAATAGGTGAAATCAAAGCCTTCTACAACGAGAAGCTAATTTCTGATGAGGTACTATCATTCCGAGGCTTTTTTCCGCCTCCGAATATTGAGCCTGCTGGTTATTGTGTACTTGGACACCCCACAAATGCGATTAAATCCAATGGGGATGAAAAGGCTGGATTATGGTGGAGGAGCCGCTCACTTTGGAGAAAGAGCTTTTTCCCTATTTGTAGAAAACAGTGAGGAGGGGGACAGGACCTAACGCTCCTCCCCTCAGTCAAGCCACTGAACACGGTGGATAAAAAATGAACCTGCCCACTCATCGCTGGGACTAGCGTGACTGATCTCATTTGCAAGCATAAAACCCAAGATTTTATATAAAGGGGAAGGGTGGTGATGGTGGCGAACATTCAGTCCTCTTGTTCGGCCTGCCAGATGACAGATATCAAACAAAGAAGCCATAAGCCATCCCACCCCTCTCTCAGAAGGGTTTGAAAAACAGTTATCTACCTTGTAGTTAACGTAAGCGGTATATGCGAGCACAACGACCTACAGTTGTCAGAATGGTAAAGGCTTGTCCAAAGCCAATGCTATACCTTGCATATAATTTGTTTTTCAGCTCTAATCACTCCATGAATTAACCATTGTGCAGTATCCTTGCTGGATTGGACTCATTTTCCGTTTACATTTATCTGCTTTTAATAGTGTGATTTGCGTAACCCCATCACGTTAAGAAAACGTTGGAGAAGAATCGAAAAGGTGGCCTTAATGGCAATAATCACCCACACATGCAGTTGACTCTTTTGTGGACTCGAGGGAACGAGGTGGCTGATTGCAAGTTGCAGGAAATTGTTGGTAGTTATAGGCCACAGGGAGTCATTAGCAGGCAAAATGGGCAGGGTGTTTGCTGTTTGGTCTCCCGGGGTGAACCGGGATGGTATTATTCGCATTTTCCCGTACCGGATCAAAACAGGGTCCGGTAGGCAGGTTTTCATGTCGGAGAGGACAACTAGGATGGATGGCTGGAATCCGCTTGATTCATCATCACGGAAGCGAACAACTTGTATCACAGTGATCAGCATTGGCCACTGCCATTGCTTAATGCTTCCTCAACACAGAATACTATCGAACATGAACTGCAGCCTTCACTTTACAAAATAACGGATGAACTAATTGCCCTTGCATGGGAGATTCCCTCGAAAATTTGCTCAAAGGATGTTGGGGGACTCGAGCACTGAGATTCATACTGGGTGGGTGAATTGAATTTCCCGCTTCTACCATGAAGTTTGAACTCAATGAAGACCTTCGCTACTAGTAATACATGTGGTACAGAAGTCAACTTGCCTCTTGAAACGACCTCGGGAGGCTGAGTAAAGTAAAACAATGTGCTGAAGCCCACAAATCTGGTTCTTTTCCGAAGCACAACACAAATTAACGGATGGGTTACTGCATACAGTCCAGAGAACACTCATACTCTAGTTAGGCAGGCTAAATTTCCAACAGCTGTGGTATTTTTTGGGTGTCTCCTCTGCGGGTGATGTGATGCCTCTAATTTTTCAAAGAGAATCTTTGTTTGAACTCAGGTGCCTACATGGAATTATGGCTGACCACTGAAGTTAGGTCCTGGAAGACAGGGTTGACTAAAATGAAAAGAGTCAAAAGCCAGTTTTAACGACCACTTCAGTCCTCCAATTTTTGACCTCCCCGGAAGGGCAGCATATTTGGGCGCTATCGTGGAGGAAGACACTAATACTACACAAGCCTAACTAATTTACGACAAGATTAAAGCGTTTTTTAAGGAGACCACGGCATTTGGGGGCGTAAAATCAGCTTGCTCCAGGCTGAGGATTTATAGACGCTGTTAATGGCGGAGGATACTTTGAGCAAAACACTTTCCTTGTCTATTGAAGTCCTTTTAAATCTATCAAATTAAATACATATATCTAAAAACCTTTTTTCCTAATGAGGCAGCCAAATTTCTTTTAAAAACTGAATTCACTAAAGAGCACATATCCGTTTTCGAAGAGGAATCAAGACTGCTCATTTTAACGGTTGTTGATGGAGTACCAAAAGAATTTTAAAACGTTTATTCAAAGTAGCATCTCCATCTTTTATATAAGCGACTGATACCCCGTCCACGAAACTAGTTCACCTTAAGGCCGAACTCACCCAGTTAAGCACCTAAAAATTCTATAGAACCAGAGCGATCTAGAACCACGCGAGCGGATGCGAAAAGTAATTGCTTAGAGTTTAACACTAGCAAGATAAGAAGATTCTGAGGAGTCACTGGAAATGCTGGACCTTTTACGGCGCATCTGTTGTAGTGATAGGGCCTCTTTTTGAGGAGGGGAAATCTGGCGCTGGCGTGGTGATGGAATGCATGAGTAACGCACAGTTGCCTGCAATGGAACACCGCGACAGTTATGAAAAAGGGACAAGGGACCGCATGATACTAGCCTCATTGCAAAAAACGGGAATCAGATGCCAAAAGATCGTACCTTATCGCAATAGCCTAAGAGAGTGGGCTGAAGCTAATATGATTGATCTAGCACATGAAACTACCCTTCCTCTGCGTTGAATCAAGCTAAAAATACAAATTGCTTTTGGTAAAAATGTCCATGATCGAACCTATGTTGGTATAATTCAATGGAATTCCAATGAAGTAATGGCGACGACAAACTGGAGCACTGTCCTTACTGGAGTAAATGTAGTATGGATCCTATTTTGCTGTCGTGGCTTAATGGCCGACACTCATCTAAACTACTGAGTTCGGCCGTTGGCCTGTTAACGCAAGTGTCGTAAATCTTCCCTCCTCGAGCTTCAGAGGATTTCAATACCGTTTTGCATAAATTTCAAGATATATACACTTTTGAAAGACCAAATTCACGCTTAAATCGACTCGATAAATGTGTTACTATCTTTAAAAAACATAAGCTTACTTAGGTTGATTTTACGACTAACAAATAGGTGTCCCTTCGTTTAAATTTCCATGTAAAATAAAGGCTTATTTCAATTAACCAACTACATCCGTGCATCAAAAATGACACATCTCGTCCATACCAAACTCATGACCAACAAATTCAGGAGCAGAGAGGAGAACTCTAGTCAAAGTAGTCAGAGATGTCAATGTTGGGGTCGAGGAGGTTTTCACCAATCAGGGAGAGGTCCAGTTGGTTCAGGATGAGGTTCTCAAATGTCTCCTCCAGGTCCGTTTCCCCGATGAGCAAGGCGCCTTGCATTCGACCGTTCTTCATGACACACTTCACATACTCTTCCTCCGATGTGATTCGCAGCAACACGTAGACATCTGGCGCCGTCATATCCAGCCCCTGGCCATTAAAAAGACCCAGAAAGACAACCTACCAAAGGAATAAAATCACCAAAGACAGCTTCAGGTTTCGCCGAGATTTTCTGCACTGATCACATTGAAACCTGAAGTGGTTTGAAACAACCACAAAAAACAGCCATTGTAGTTACGAAAAAAGATGAGAATCAGTAGTTTCTACCTGTCTTAAACTCAATGCTAAGTGTCCAATTGATCAGAAAAGCCTAAGCTGCTTATCTCTGAATCGTATAGGTGCTATATAAATAAGTACTCTCGTGGGGAAAACCACCAGTGACCCATCAATACTCACTCAAAGAAGCAGTCCCGGAGAATGGGGGAATCTACTTAGAGAAAGTGTGAAAAATAGCTAGGTATGCAGCTGGCCGTGCTTGTCCATGTATTTTGCTAATTGCGTTTTTTGAATAACCAGCAAACGAATAGGAGAGGGAAAATCATTTTCGCACCTTAGGGTGAGAGAATGCAAAGCAGCGACAGTAGTTGAAAAAAAGTGGTACGAAACGGCGGGACTGAAGGCTGCTGCCGATGCTGCTACTGGGCAGCTAGAAACCGGGGAAAATGTCCCCCGCCGCCCACTTCTCCAGGCGAAAAGCAACACTGGCTTTAATGTCCGCAAAATCCCGATTCACTTACTCACTTACGAGCCCGAGAGTACATGAGGGCGAATGCAGCCAGGAGTTTAGTGAAGACAGAGACATCGGTAAGTCGGTAGTGCAGAGCCATATACATTCACTGTGCACTTGAAAATCAATAACGCATTAGCAGACACGTGATCAGAAATGAAAGCAGTAGAAAGCTTCGAGACCTCCATGAGCCTGTAGTAACTGTGTGATCCTAATGGAAGTGCGTACGAGAACCTGACAATATACCTGCTGCTTCTCAAGATAACTTAATTTGGCGAGTTTTAAAATGATAAAAGAGGACAAAATTTGACAAAAACCCATCAAAATGCACTTGAATCCCTACAGAATTGTTTACAAAAAATGATGCAATGTGAGGACAGAGAGTGAGGAATAAGTGAACTAATTAATGGAAAGTTTAGATCCCCGACGCCTTCAGCCTAATTTACTCAGAGGGACAGAGCGCGCCCGGTAGACCCAGCGTGTGTGCCGTGCAGACTAACGAATAATTAAAACATTTAACGCCTTTCATCCTGTTGCAAATACAACAGGCACACTGTTTCTCCTCGCCCACCTCCTCCAAACAGGAAATAAGTCTACTAGCTCACACAAAACTCTACGAGGAAGAGTTTTGACAGTGTTGGTGCTAGGATATCCATTTTTCGGCCTATTGATGGAATCATCTAGGCACCAGGTCTTTTCACTTTGCGAAAATCATAATGTAGAAGTGCCCAGTAAAGCATGTTGTGGACAAAGAACAATTTGAATGCGAAAAAACGTTTGTAATATGTCTTTCAAACAATCCCTCTTGAAGTTAACATACTTTCGTTGTATGTAAAAAATACCAAGATCGTTAAAAAACTGTAATTGCACGACCTCTATATCGGAGTTTATCACCGTGCTTTCTGACGTTCCATGCTACCTCTTCCATATCTTGCGGAATTGCAATATACAATGAAGTTGTGTTCAAGGATGTCTTCATTTCACATTTCCATTGAAACTGTCCAGTTGACTAGCTAAATATTTTGGAATTTGTGCAACTGCAAATTTCTATATAGCAACAAAGGGAGATAATGAGGTTAATAATGAAAGTCGATGCACTAAGTTCAATTAAAATGATCCATAAATGGGCGTGAAATATGAGGGAAAAGCACTGATTTGTTACCAAGACACTTACAACACGCCCCGGTCGAGAACGCCTCAATAAAGATTCACGGAAAGGACCACGCCCGGCATTTGTGTGTGATAAGAATTAAAGCATGCGGGGTTATTTATAGAAGGCGATTAAACAGCAGTAAGGTCTTCGCAGATGATAATTCACAACGGCATTTTAGGGGCACATAACACTGAGTTTGAACCCATGAAGTTACGCGGTAAAATTAACCCGATATTGAGGAAAATTCTAGAACGGTCATTGAGATTGAGGCGATGTAACTACCAGCATTAAATCAAGAGTTAGCTAGAGAATCAGTTATTTACTGTACCCTCCAAAGACTGCTTTTTCACGCGCAAACCTGCACAAAAAGCCGAGAGAGCGCGAGAGGCGAGGCGAAGGCATAAGTAAAAGCGATGCAATGGGTGTTGATGCAACTAATGCTCACAAAAAGGCGGTTTCTGTAAGGCTGGAAATCTGAGCAGTGGAGGGAGGGACGGGGATTAGAAGAGCGCGAATGGGCGGTGGTGGGGCGAGGGAGTAGGAGGAGGGGTGAGCAGTAAACATTAATTATTCAGTCGGGAGCGTGTGAATGCGATGCTGTACAGCCGATGGCGCGCTCATGCGCGTCCCAGATTGCCGAGCGCGCACGTTTGGCGCTAAATTAAGACGCGACCCAGGCGAATTACAGCCCCAGTGCATGCTAAACTCAATTACAGGTACGCGATAGTCAGCAGTAATTGACCCATCTAGACACATTTCATCAATTCCGATCCCGTTGGACAGGCCTTTAAATTGTTGGCTTACAGCTAGCCCTATGTGACAGGCTCAGACGCTTCGAAATGATCGCCTGTGAGGTCAACGTCTACGAGATTTCCCACATACATGTAATAGAGACTACAGCTTCACATCTTGTCCCAAGCACATGCAAACATCATCGTCTACCAAAGACCAGCAAGAAATGATCAGCAGATTTTACGCCATGTAATCTTTCACTACAACTTTCCCCTGCATGCTTTAAGCCAGTCACATGCTAATCTAGTGCTCTGAAGCTTGGACTCTCAGTAAACTAAGCAGCCCTCTATCAAGTCATTTCATACTAGCCTTCGGTTGAGATCCTTCAAAATCTGCATTTCCATTGGAGCGATAGAACAAGCGGTATCGCAGAAACCCATTCTAGTCTGAATCACGGCAGGATGAGCTAAACGGAACTTCAAAGATTGTGAACTGCATGGCACCAGGTCGCTTCAGATTAACGAAGGCGCTAATCAAAGTTGGTGGGTGTTTGTTTCAGGGCGTTAACCGTTTTATCTGGAAGAGATGGAGGAACCTAGACCAGCACAGGGTAGGGACATCGCCATGGCCGCAAACCCAAGACATTTTCACGCACGAGAACGGGCGGAAGCTGGCGATAGGGGGTGTAGCTCAGTGCCTCGGCAATTCAACAAGCGAATGTTTGAAGTTTGTCATCTCAACGTCTCCTCCCAAATAACGCTAGAGAAAATCCTGTCTCACTTCTTTGACTGATGGAGTTCTAGTGATAAATTTATCTCGTGTAAGAAAATTACGTGGGCATTACTAGAAACGCGAGAAGGACAGAAAGTGAGGGTGAAACTTACTGGAAGAAAGGTGCCACCTAAAATCTAGATATCAGATTTTTACAACCTGCAGAAGATAACGATAGCAGATGATTACAATTCAGTACGGTTCTACTACAGGTCACGTGCACTAATGGCGGAAAAACAGACCCTACTGATACCTAATGGAGTGCCTAGCGGTCTTTCAGGCGTAGTCAACTGCCACAAGCAGTCAAACTTTCCCTTAGTAATCATGTCATGCCAGTTTAGAAAGATATGACCACACAGCCATGTAAGTTCTTCAGTAAAAAAAGGATGGTTATTTTGCTTCCAGAGTGGAGAGGAGGGAAACAAATGCATAGGCTTAAAAACGTCAATAGCCAGGTATGTCACCTGGGAGGCTGTGTGATTAAGTGAGTAGGAGAGTATTTGCTCAGCAAACAACACCAAAACCCGGCGATTGGTTAGACACCACTGTTCCGCCTCTCCGATAAGTACGAAACTTATGAGAGGACGTGAACAGTAGTTGGGAAGGACAAGAGATAAAGTTGGAGCAGAGACGGCGTTAGCAAACGACCGTGCTGACAATATACAAAAATCCTCCAAAAAGTAAGCATTAATAAAAGACTTCACTAAGGTGATCGAAAGATTAAGACACTGCAACTTCTATGGCTGCCTTCTGTGGACTGAGAAATCGCCAACTAGGAATGGTACTCCTAATCACTGACACTGTTAAGAAGGGGGGTTAGATGAGCGAAGCAGCCGCTGGGAGGGCTCTGGCGACGGGCTTCGCCTCTACTTGTTTCACATTCATCCATCCGCACTGTATTCATTCCACTATGCTCGACATTAGTTAGGTAACCAGTACTAATAAATCAATTTGAAATTCAGGTATCACTTTATGTTGAGAATCATCCATAATTAAATGCTATAAAATTAACTTCGTTTACGTGCCTCGAGAACAATTAAAGCTATAAGATTTAAAACGACGTCTAGAATATTATAAGGTGCAAATTTCATCCAACTACGGTAAAACCTACGACGGCTTGATGAAAGTACGCCAGCGAGCGCCAGCTAAACTAACCTTGAATCCAAAGAAGTGCGTGACATGCGTGAAGAGCTCAAAGGAGAAGTCTAGAGGCACCTCCTCGCCGACAGTGTGGTAGAACATGCTCTTGGCGGCCTGAAAGGCGCTCTGTCGGGCCTGCGACCAGAGACGCATCTGGAACCAGTGGGGCGCCTTCGGCTCCCAACCCGCGAAGGCGCAGTCGCCCGCCGCGTAGACACGCGGCACCGACGCCTGCATCAGCTCATCCACCACCAGTCCTCCGCCGGCAGCCGCCGGCGCCGTCGCGACTTTCGCACCACTCCTGGGACATTCGAGGACCACGGGGCAGCGCGCTGAAGGCGTGGGACCTTGTTCCGAGGAGAGATTCGCCTCTACACCGGTAGCACATATTACAAAATCGGCGCCGTAGCACTCGCCGTTAGTTAGGCGCACGTAGATAGGCCAGTCGTAGGAAGAGGAGGCGGGGAGTAGGGGTCCCTCGGAGTCAGCCTCGACTGCGGTGCATCCAGAAGCTGCAAACTCGGAGGGACAGAGAAGCTGCTCGACTTGGCACTTGTAGACCACCTTTTGAAAGGTTCAAGAACATGTTAAGGGGGAAGAACTACTGAGATGGTAAAGGTTGTGAGGTGAAATATTTTTCTACTTTCTCATGTAAGCCTCTCGCAAACCGTTTGCATTATCAGGCTTCAACATAGATACCACAAAGATATCAATTGTCTATTAATTTCTTCCCGGTTTGGTTGTCTACTTATAGCATACTGTGCCAACAGCCCATGTAACAAATCAGATTCCCTAGAAGAATGGAGGCGTAGTTGATAACTTCGCTTTCTTATTCCAGCGGATTAGAGGTGATGATGACTTTAAGTTGGGAATATCGTTCTTTGTAACGACTTAGGCTTCATGCAAATGGACGTCGAAAAGCGCGTTTGCATGGCAATTCTTCCTCCGTTTTTTGTTGTTCTACCCTCTTACTTCCGCCTAGCCATTCCCTCCGTTTGGTGGTCAAACAATGAGTATTTTTCAACAAGAAGCAAAGGGAAACACTTGAGTTAAGACTGCAGATTATCAATTAGTTAGTTTAGCATTTAAATGAAACGCCGGATGCTAGTCAATTCAGTGTGAAAATAGTAATAATAAACTCGTTTGCTGAAAGCCATAACATCTCTAAGGTATCGAAGACGGTAAGGTTAGACTGTTGGGTGCACAACACTCTGTAGATGTATATCCTACTTAGAATATTTAAGTAGCAAATTCAAACACATTAAGACAAGCTGCCCCTTTGCTAACCTTGATGGGTCGCTTTAGGGTGCCCTTTTGGAAGAGTCCGGTGAAATTCTGCCCCTGTGCCCAATCTGGACCAAGAGCAGAGCCCATTCCGGCAGCAACTGTCTGTGAATCGGCTCCAGCGTCACTTCGCTCGGCCAGGGTGTAGCGAAGCGTCCGAATGAGTGGTGCCGCCTTGCTCTCTCCCCCCGCCTCCGTCGGGCCTTCGCCGCCTTCGTTGGTGGCCACGCGCCGGCGCCTTTTCAGCCCGCTCCGCAGGAGGAACTGCGAGGCTGCGGGGTCGAGAAATGGCATGGAGATGTTCTCGTGTTTCACCACCCAAAGCACCTGGCAGTCTTCGATCTCGTAGGCCACCTCAGTGGCAATGCCTCCGTTGCCAACCAGGATCACTCGACGCGCACCTTCCGAGGAGTGGCAAGACATTTCTCAGGTAAGCTGATTAATCACCTGCTGTAGTCCTCTCGTAGCTTTTAGAAAACGCGTCAAACATAGGTTTTTATCATGGTGTTGGTTCCTTACCTCTTACAGTGCAACTCAAGTTGTGAAGAAATGTTGACTTTGCACTAATATTTATAGGACTTAACATTACTAAAGAAAGGTAATATATGCATTTTCTTTCAAGTTAGATTTCCTCGATTGTTGATCTGTGTGACGTTGCAAGAAGTTTAGTGCAGAAAGTACCAGCCAGGTTGATACGAAAGAACACATGGGATTGATGGGACGTGACCGACAATCCCATAATAATGGGATTCTGGATAGATGCCTATGAAGCAAATAGTCGATACCACAGTTTAAACGTAGTTGGTTCTTAGTACCGATTTTGTACTGCTATAATGGCATAGACCTATGATTAAAAATTCATTAATTCCTATGCATTCCGTAAGAAAAACAATGACCGCTCTTATTAATTCACATTACTTACTGGGGAAAATGACTTCAATAGCCTTTTTGAAAAAAAGCCAAAACTACTAAATGTCACTCATTTTATTCCACTAACTAGTTTGAAATAATAACGTAATCGGTGGATAACCTATCAACAGACATTGGAATAGAGGTTCTTTGCTATGTAAATTTGTAAATTAGTATTAGCTTCTTTCGCTCCTGTATTTGAATTGATAAATGATGGAAGGGCTTCACACGAAGCTTAAACGAGTGAAATGATTGCTGACAGCGCGTGGTGTATTTTAATGTAGGCCATGCGCAGTCACGAATGAACCGACTTTAAGGACTTTAAAAGTGGAGTGTACAACTACAAAATAGACCATTATACTTGAGCAGATGTGCTCATGATGAACTTTGCATTCAAACTGGCGAAATGTTTTATGCATTCATTTTCAGAGTCCTCGTATTTACCCTTTAGAATTAGCCTGAGCTTTGGCTTGAGTTCAGATGTGATAATTACCCTCGGTTGTTACTTCAGAATGATATTACCTGTCTTAGAAACGGAGGAAAAACGGCTCTATGCTGAAATTCGCTGATACCGATGACAAATGCTGTTCTGGTACACCAATTTTCAAGACTACAGCCGCACAAGGTGGCATTGCTAGAAACAGAATAACACAGATAAAAGCACATTTACAATTGTGCTCACTCACAGACGGCTACAATTTGAGTAGTAACTCAAAAGCCTTCGAAGATTGCAAGCGTTATGACCGTTCTGACGCGTAGACTGATCTACAGCACTAGCTCATCTTGTCTATTTAAGACTCTGTACCTCTTTTCGCAATCGCACATGACCTCCGACTCAAAGTAAAAATTATCACATTCATCTTAAGTTTTGGATTGAGGCCAGAATCAAGATGTGGAGTTCAGGAAGAATGGCGAATATTTACCAGCAAGACGAGAGCGGAACCTGGCGACAGATTCGGTGTCCCTTAGGGTCAGCACGAGCGGATTTTGCGGGGCGATTTGTCGAGGGACACCACCCGTAGCCAAGCAAATTCGGCCATACATCAGAGGCCGATCGATGTGCCCAGCCAGGTGTACCAAGCGGTTGTCACAGCTGCACCGAAGAAACAATCGTGCATCAAACAGCCTCGAATTGGCTTAGGAAGGGAGAAGTTGCGGAATGAGATGGCTTACTCAACACGAGTAATCGTGTCTACAATCACCGTAAGATAGGGGGCCCACGCATGTGACCAGTCATCAGAGGCTCGCTCTGCAACGTCGAAGGACTCTAGAAGTCTAGTGACGCGTTGTACGTTGACGGCCGTCTTGAGGGTGTGCGAGGCCGAGATGAGACAAACGCGCCAGGAGGTCTGTTCATCAGCTGACTCGCCAGCCCTCTCTGGTGCAGCGAAGGCTGGTGGGGCGATGAGCTCACACAGCGTCTCCGCACACACAACACCGGCTATCCCCCCACCGACCACTACGAAATCGAAAAAGTCTCTCTACAATAGAAAACAAAGAACGACGCTTCAGACCTCATACAAATGTATTACCTATGCATATGAATTAAAAAGCAATAAATGGGTTAGCATTGAACGTTCATCAATCCCTTTATTCACGCCAACCTGCAAATTCGCATTTTCGCACACCAGTATCATATTTGTCAGCTGGTAACTGTCCGGCTATGAATAAGCTTCAAGTAGTCGAAAACGTTCACAACCTCAAACAAAAAATAAGAATTAGGTTCTACCCTGAACGTAGAGGAACTCAGTCACTCGGAACAAAAATATACAATACTCATCAAGACAATTTTTACATCCACAACTAAAACCTTGCTAATGTCACACTCTTTCGTCGTCCAAATATGGATATAAAAGCAGCAGGACAGCTCTAAAGAAGATTACGAACGAGAAGCTTGAAGAGACGGTCACCTTATAGGCTCATTCCCTACTACTACCCTCGTTATAATTTACAATTGCAAGTGCTAAACTATTCTTAGCAATTGCGCAAATTGTTCTTGATGCATGATGCTATGAGCAAGCAAATGAACAAATCACACAAATGGGGAGGTCTTTCAATGTAACGCCTATATTCCTCAAAAAGATGGGTATACATATAGGCGAAAAGGAACAAAAAGATAGAAGACGGAAGTTTCAAGAAGAGAAAGATGGGGTGATAACGGCTCTGGTGACGATTGTGGGACGTCGGAGGGCAGCTGGGCTGGCAGGGAGAGAGGAGGCGTGCGGTGGGGTCGCTGCTAATGTGAGAGGGGAAAGATTTGGTGCCGTGGGCAGTGTGCAGGAGCCCCTCTCGAGCTCCAGCATCCACCGGTCCAGGGAGTCCACCAGGCGCGAGGCGTGGGCGTACTTGAAGGAAATGAGGGTGCGGTAGAAAAACACTGCAAACAGCATGAACACCACAACCACTGGCCCCACGATGAGGAAGCACACGCCCGCCGACCACTTGGAGATGTTCCAGAACTTCACCCAGCACGCCAACACCACCACGACCAGAAACAGCAGCATCCCCAGCGCTGTGCTGAAGATCCACGCCATCTCTATGTACCTGCGCGCACACACAGGGATGCAAGTTGGTACAGGAATGCATGCAGTTGTCCCCAGAGTTACTCAAAACTGCTTACAATGCCAAGCCAAAAACTCTCTCAGCCCACGTTTTCAGGAAATTCGCCCCTAGGCTCGTGGCCAGCCGAAGATGGAGTCTACCTCGTCTGCCAATTCGGTTACACCAGCTCCTCAATGAATCTATAATATTAATTTCACTTGATGCGAATTTCTATTAGTTGCCTTATTCAGCTAGACGAGGTATTTGGCTTCCCTTAATCCTAACAATTCCAATGATTATTAAGCCAATTCACATCAACACACTCCTCCCTCCTCCTAAAACAGCGCAGCTGGGTTCGGTGTTATCACGACCACCTGACCTATCGGGTAGGTAAGAGCCCCGCTTTAACTTAGTCGAGGTTGAGATAAAGTACGCTGACTCGAATGCCACTTTATGGTACCCAGGCTCCCTCTTCAACGACATCATTACTATATTACCATTCCAGATGCTGAAGTGTGTTGATTCTCATGCTTTTTTCAACAAAGACTATTTTTGTGCTAACTTTGGTGGATATTCGGCAGACATCTTTGGTGGAAGTAAGTATAATACGACGGCAAACATAGAAAGAAGTAGATTAATGCGCAAATTACAAAACTACGTAAAACTCGAATAGATATAAAGTATGTAGAGATTGGGAAAACATAGCAAAGGACCAGATGAGATGAACATTCAATAAAGGGAGCCAGTATACTCGATGGAAATGCGATACCGAATTGGTGAATAAACTTCATTCACACAAGCCCAACTCTAACGGGTCACAATTACCTCTAAGTAAAGGAAAAAAACTACTTACCCTTAAAGTCCAACTCATAAAGTCAATTCGGGATGGCAAGATTGGATTTCCACGTGATATCAGAGTAACTCACCATCGAACCCTCTCGTAGGGCGAGTCGGTACTGCCGTCGACTTCGCATGCGCCGATGTAGCACTCGAGTTGAGGCAGGACACATGTACTGATCAGGAGCGCGGAGATGTGCACCACAATGAGTAGCGAGGCGCACAGCGTGAAGGCGATCAGCAATGCCTCGGGAACGCGATTGTTCTCATCCACCTCGATCTACAATCATTATAGACAATTTCAGAATCCATTTAGTGTGGTTCTTAAAACTACCACACCTTTAATATGCTCCAATTTTTGCTGTTCAATAATAGGAAAATAATGTATTCAACAAAATATCAACGTTACTCCAACGGATAGAAATGGTGGTTAATATAAAGGTGGTATTCAATGACTTATATGCAACCTAGCATTATAGCCAGTTTAAGAGGCACATTTTAAATAGAATTACCGTTAATTCGATCATGGCGACCATTGCAAAACCCGAAAGAAGAGCGCTCGCTCGACTTGAGGCTTTAAGTTTGGCTCTACTGAGATGCAATTTGCGTACGGAGGTGAGATTAAATGAATGGCGGTGTTCGGTTAAAGGCACCTTTGTCCAGTGCATTTCATCGTCGTCAGTTTCCAACTTTCGCTTCATTGCAACTATAGAAAAAGTCGGGATATTTGGAATAAACACAAGATATTGACAATATTGAAATCGTACCTCAAAATTATACTAGGCAAGTAGTCTAATACATAGGCATTTACCATGCGAAATATTCTAAAAGAGAGTCTGGATGGTTCTCAAAAGTGCACAAGCATAGCAGCTGAACCTCAGAAACTATGCCATTTGAAGCATCCAAAAGACGATCCGCAGCACCTGCTCAAGGTTAAGAGCCAGTGCTGCAAAACATGTCAAGGCGTTCTTCGTATTTTTTTCTTTTGTAACTAGTGAAGATATATTTAAAAGAATTATATTCAAAACATGCACTTTGCGTGTAGTTTGCTCTATGTGCATCATTCTAAAAAATGCCAAGACTTACGTACTCATACTTGGGATAAATACGAAAAATGCAGAGCTAACTCAGAATATTATCAAGTCTCAAAGCCGTACCTCTGAGTTTTAATTATATCAAGAGCCTCACTGTTTCATCTTAACTTCAACTTAGGAATATTCTTAAATCCTTAGGTGAATCGAACCTTGATCACCTGATTGTGATAGCCCTAATTGACGTTTGTGCAGTTCGATAAATAATTTCTTTATGTTACGACTCAGTCGTTTGAAAAATCACTCTTTGCACTTTATTTAATTTGGCATAGTGGAGGTATTCATTGATGGTACCTTCGTATTTTTAAATATTTCTTGCTTGTTGAAGTTGAAAACAGCCGTTATGATCTGTTTGAAACAATTTTTCGATTGAAAATCCCTTTAAAAATTTTCTTAAGCCCTTAAAATCCTTCTAAACAACAGGATGAATGGCCTTGTGCGGCATCACTTAACAGTGGCTTTCGCGTGCTCTGGTAGACTGATTGCTAAATTCATTTAATTTAAATATTTCATCTGGTTGTAAGGGAGTTAGCTTTTTTCTGGAAAGTAGTCTAGGCGCAATTCAATAGCGTTAGATAAGGCAAATGAAAAATGATTTCGTAAACAGTAGTTATAGATATCTCCGAAGTTGCTATATTTAGTATTTGATTCGGAATTTAATTACATTAATACAGTAATAAAAGCAGTAGCCGGAGATTCAATGGGGATTCCGATTAGCTTTATCCTTCACATGGCCTTCACTGGTATATAGAGGCTATTTTGATGAGCGACTTCTTAAACTAACTGGATTCAGTGTTTTCATTCATTAGTTCCTCTATAGTTCTTGTCTTTTCCTTAATGTATTAGTTCAATATAACCAACGGAAAGTTTTGAAAATGCATTTAACCATTTTCCGTCGGACTGGAAGGTGTTGTCTTTTTCTCTGTATCCTCTTCCTATTTGTGCTAAATTTCCTTTGGGTATGGTTTTTGATTTAATATTTTTATCTCAATAGTTCTCTTACTTGAATACCGACCCACGTTTTGAATTTCCAAAAACCATCAGTCATTCAACTTTGAGTACTTGGACACGAAACGAATGCTCGGCCTTAGTGTCAAAGCTAATTGATACTGGTGAATTTGCTCGATCTATTCGGCTGCCTAATCGTTGTCCCACACTCCGTAAGTATTCGATTTATATCAAAACTCAAGTGCTTAAAGACTCAAAATGCCTAAAACTCTAGTTTTGATTGTTTTGTGTGCTGTGATATGGCTAGAACTTCTATTCATGCGATGGATGGCTTCGAAAAACAAGCTATTGTAGCAATTTCAATTTTTTGAAGTGTTTTTTATGCTCGTATTCAATTCGTCAGAAAAAAGTGATGCGTTTTGTCGCTAGTGTTGCAGCTGACGATATTGTAGAGTAATTATTTAAAAAGCAAAACCCACTTCACCTCACGTTTCTCACTTTGTTGTAAAAAAGTTCACCTGGCTTAGGCAACGGACAAAGGATGCGATATTTCTACATCCATTAACCAATACCTTAAACTACTCCCATCAACATATTGATCTCCTCCGCCTTTTCTTAACCCTGTGAAGAACTATAGAGACCAAAGAAAATAGGTGGATCTCGGGTTTATTGATCTAGACCCTACTATAAACTGGGCAGTGTCTTCACACCCATGTCCCTTTGTCGGGGTAACCACCACCCATATCCACTGCTAGGTCAAGTGTGTGTCTAGTGTTTTTACCTGGGATCATTTTGATAGCCCGTGTTAGACTAGTGCGTTTGATTTGCTTGTTGATTGGGTAACGGAGGAAATGACAGCTCGGCTGTAGGGTGTGTACAGCTTGCGTGTGAGCATGAGATGTCCACGATGCGGTGCTGAGTCTGCATCAGCCAGTGATGAGACTTGGCCCCAACAGGTCATTACCTGTAAGCACTATTACAGACAGTTCTGTGGTGATGCGAAGTCGTTCGCCTGCCTCTGTAGAAGCAATGAACGATGAGCCGCGCCATGTGGGCTGCTTCTACTACGATCGGGCAAAACCGCCGTTGCACTTAGTTTACTACAATGAGTCGCAGCGCAACTCGCGGGGCCATTGCGTGCGCGCCTGTCGGTGGGTAGGGGCAGCGTTCGCGGGGCTGGCGGAGGGAAGCTTGTGCTACTGCGACCGCGCCGTGCCCAGCTTCCTTGCACCCTCCCTCTTCTGCAACACCTCCTGCCCCGCTCCCGACGCAGCGGAGGATACCTGCGGTGGACGAAACGCCATCGATATCTACGCCACCGGCGTGCCCCAGGACTACCCACTGAAACCACCAAGTCTTGGTGAGCTAATTTGCAAGCCTCTTTTGATGGATTTGCGAGGGAATTGTGTATAGGGACCGGTGTGTATATCGGCACAAGTGATATTAATTTTCATTATTGTAAGTTCTTGGGATAATAGTGGGTGGGCTCTTACAGTGAGGTTAGGCAACGGCAATGGTTAAGTTTAAGTAAGGGAATTTGGAAATGCATTTCTGAAAACGTGGCTACTCTTCTCCGTCGAATGTGTTTATTTGCCTCACCGATGTGTCCTAGTACTACCTGTTGAAACCCCAAGCCGTGATGAGTCTGTTTGAAGGCCTTTAACGTGGTCGATTTGCCACACAGATGCATCGTGTAGAGCCCAGTAAGCATATCAGTGTAAGGATGTCAATCTGTGTGTCTGAAAGGGCTTGTGAAAATATGTGGCGAGTTCCTACAGGGGGGTTAGGCATCCACAATACTTACCTTAGAGTGTGGATTTCGACAGATAATTTTCCGGAGCTTGTGATACTTTACTATGGAGACTGTAGTTGTTGGCTCCACCGATGTGCCCCAGAACTACTGATAGCAACCACCAGGTCGTGGTGAGCTCATTTAAAGACCATGAGGACAGCACCATTTTCGCATGACTGATTTACCAAACTCTGACTCCTAGTGGCAGGTAGGTGGCTTACAAATGGATCGTGCAAACACGGGTTTGGAGATCAGCGGAAAATTGTCTATCTTGATAACTGGAGGGGCTTGAAAATACGTGGCGAGTACCTACAGTTGCTTTACCATATGTAATTGCAGAAGGGGCTTAAGGAAACCTTTACTCTTGTGTACGAATTGCGGTCGCATGTCATTGTTGTTAGGCTTCGATTCTAAAAGGCTTTGCGTTATGATTGATTCAGGCGCAATCAGTTCACTGATGCCACAGAGCTCAGTCAAGGTTGTCAGTTGCCAGTTGTCAGTTGTGTGAATAAACTTCCTTACAACGTGTTTTGATCGCTTATTTTATGTAAAAGCAGTTCTGGGAATTTCGGATATATTTATGACGTTTTGTGATTGATGAAGTGTCGTTTATATCGAGGCGTCTAATTATCGAGGCTACCCATGTATTTACGCCCCACACTTCCTTATATGCCTTGGTACAACTGGGACTTGATTATTCCATTTAAGGAATTCTTCCTTACTTGTTCCGCTATAAAAGAATATAGCCAATCACTTTGGAGTGTTTTCAATTGATGGGGCCAGAACCTGTGAAATCGCATGTGGGTTCCACTAATCACTTCAGCTGGATCGTTGACTTTTACCGATTTAACTCAGGCTTTTACGATCGAGGTTTACTAAAAATATGTCCTTAATCTGTACTGTTTGTTTTTCAAGAAACAACTGCATGTACATGCTCATACCATCATGGCAAGTGTGAATTCTCGCTCATTTTTTGTAGTTTTAATTATGCGTTTTTGACTGTTTTGTACGCTTGATTTTCGTAAAATATAACTATTCTATGCACACAGTGATATATCAACTTGTGGATTTTAGGTTCACTGCCACCAACTGTTACTCTACGCCACATGTCTTCCATTTCCTCCGACGCTTTCACCGACACCCGAGTCGTCTACGTGCTGGTCCTCACGGGCCGAAGCTGGCGCCAGGTCCAAAGGATGTTTCGTCTTCTCTACCACACCTCGAATTACTTCTACATTCACGTTGATTTGGTGAGTGACGCTCTCCCTTTATCTTATGTTTTTTCTCAATTTCTGTGATCTTCCCCTCTCTATGTCTTCACAGAAGAGTGAGTACCTCTTCTCAAGGTGCAGACAACTGGAGGTCCTCTTTCCCAACAATGTCCATGTGACGCCTAACCGTCATAACCCCGTCTGGGGTGCCCCAAGTCTCCTGGATCTTATTATCACCATACAGCGCGACCTCTTCCGCAATTTCCCACACTGGAAGTGGGATTTCATGATCAATCTGAGTGAAACTGATCTGCCACTGATGTAAGCCTCTCCAATGTGCGTTAAAACCCGCATTCTTTCCAATAGGCCTGTTGGTGGACTTATACAACTACTCGGTGTTTCTCGTGGAAGAATATTTGTCAAGCAGACGAGTGAAGAAACATTCAAGTAGGTGTACGGGGTTGATTTCTTTGGATTTTCAACGTTTTTCTGTAGGCCATTACAAACCCGCTAACTGTATACCACATGTTAATACTGACATTTGTGGAGGTCGAGCTTAGCAATTATGCTAAGACGTGTACACTTCCATTCCATTTTTCTAGTCGGGCAGGGTTTTCTGCTAATGGCGAACATTCTATGTGGAATATATTCATATCTTTAGCTAATTTTAACAATGTAACAGTGCTCACTTTTTTTTACTTTTCTTTATAATGTTAAACGAACGCCGCGTATCCCAAAAGTAGGCCTTGTTTAATAGTCATTAGTAACGTTAAAAAGGGTTATAGGTGTGGTCTCTATCGAAAGGTTGGTCGTAGTACTTTAGCTCAGCCATGGCCATAGTCGAACTACTCCAAGTGCCTTATTTATCTCACAATGTTCCTTGACGTCAATTGTGCATTGCTGGATTAAGTTGCCATATATCCCGCCTTTTAGATATATTAATGCTGAGGGACTACAGTACGCTTTCGTGCAGTGTGGCAACTACGTATGGCGGGTGGGTGTACGTCTTCCAATCGACGGTATTGTAGTCCACGGCGGTTCTGATTGGCTGATTCTACCTCGCGACTTCGCCTTCTACACAGCCTTCGCCAACGACAGTCTTGCCCATGGACTCCGCACCTGGTTTGCCAACGCCATCCTCCCTGTTGAGAGCTTCTTCCACACCATCGCACACAACTCGCACTTCTGTGGCCGCGTCGTGGACTCGAACCTTCGACTAACCAATTGGGGACGTCCAAGAGGCTGCACCTGCAAGGCCAACAGCGTCGCTGATTGGTGCGGATGCTCGCCGGCAGTTTTCTCGGGTGCTGAAGGTCTCAAGAAGCTTCGGCTGATCAAGAACAATGAGATTGCCTTCGGAAGAAAATTCGACTCGACTGTGGACGTGGGAATGGTGAATTACGTGGAGGAAAAGTTCTTGGGAAGGCAGTTGTCAATGGTGGATGTGGAGGGTCGGGAATTGTACCTAGAGTCTGTATATTCGAAAGAGGTCGACCAAGGGACCCCCTCTAGTTATGTGGATAGAGAAATTGTGGAGCTGGTAAAAGTCGCCTGTGAATTCGTGAGTTCCCGCGGTGTCAAATCCCCCTTCTGTCAGCGTAAGTCTCTATCTACTTAGGCCAAAGTATTTCACTTAGGCAGTGTTGTTTCATTTAGTCAAGTCAGTTGCGTTGAATCACTTCATGAACCTACGTGGTAATTACCTTGCCATAACAATCTGATTCCAATATTGCTTGATTGAATACGCGGCAGTTTGCCGTTACTCATCTTCAAAGTTGTAATCGAATGAGACCAAGATTGTTTGGATCATTTCAGCTAGTTACCCCATCGCTGTTTCCAACAATTCGTGAATGTCTGATAGTTTGTACATGTAATTCCATGTGCTGAACTGCACAAATCTCCCTGTAGCCATTCTTGGACATCTGGGCCCTTCACTCGATTATTCCTAGTGCGTATACATTTATTCGTCCCTTAGATCCAGATTTTGCTTTGAGTTGTATAGTAGGTACGGTCGTTTAATGGTACCTCTTGTCTGCTTTGTGGTCTAGAATTCGCAGGAAACAACAATGTCGCTTCTCGCCTTGCTGATGCGTTTGCCCTTTTCAACTCTACTGCCTCAATTGGACTGAATTACACAAGTTTGGGTGAGCAACTCGAGCGCTACGATGTTTTGCCCTCCATCGAGTTGCCGTTGCGGGCTCTGAATCCACCCCATCTGGTCCTGTCTTTGCCTGAATTCGAGGTGCTTCTGCGACCCAAAAACGCCCTCCCCTCTTCTCCGAATTCGCGCATCTGGATAGCCCCACAGGGGCCACAGAATCTAAGCGCTGGGGACATTCTCTACGTTGAGGTACAAGCTCTCACTTAGTTATCCATTCCGGGTGGGGGAAGCTTAATTGACCTTGTTGACGGAGAACAAGTATGGGGCATGGCTTATTGGCTTCTCTACAATGAGTTCATGTTAGGCTGTATCTACTGAGCTCCTTTTCATGGCTTAGAGATGCTACGATCTAATCATGCGGGCTTGCAATGGCCTGGCGTTTTAGCGACGATTGCTGGAATTATCTTAAAGCTGCTTGCGGTATTACAGAGGCAGTACTATTGCGTCTTAGCAGTTTCATAGGCACCACAGTCTCTATTTTGAAACCCTGGTCGTTTCGATTTAGGATAGCTGTGAATAGGCTCTGGCTGATACTGTGGCAGCCGAATCAACCAGTTTCATTGTTCCAACTGGCTTACGTGTCATGCATTGTTATTTGCCTTTAGGTGAACTCAGGCTTTGACAGTAAGGAGGTAATATTCCGAAACTACCTCCGTTTCACACCTCCTTCTCCCCTCTCTGTCCCAGTGACCGTCTTGGTCCTTTGGCGTGAGCTCCCGAAGAGCAGCAACACGACTGGCAGTATTCCCCCTCTCAAAGTGCACCTGTTCCAACCTCGAGCATCGGATCCCTTGTGCACTTTCGTGCTGGGTCGCAATCCCACCAAAGACGCGCCCTACCCAGGTCTCCCTGGCTTTCGCGCTACGTTCACTGAACTCGATGCCCACAACTGCAGTCTGAAGAGCGAGCTGAATGACAGAACTGGTGTGTGGAAGGTCTCTGTGAATGCCCATGTCGTGCATATGAACACCCTGGAGACCGGAAGAGATATTTGGGAGGCGGTGGATGTGTGCGAAAAAGCCGCTTGCGGGGAAAAAGTCTGGAGTGCGTCTCGGGTAGATAGGAAGTGTTCTCTGGGCCAGTTCGATGCCGCGACAGGTCTACTTTCTCTGGAAGGCGAAACGGACTCGCCATTAGACATTGCCATTTAGCCTTTCGTCTATCGACTTCTTTGCCACTTTACGAGAGTCCATCAAGTGGTGTATGTTTGTTGCATTTACATTTTCTTTGAGACAACTTAGGGATGGATTTGATAGTTAAATGAGTCGTATGCGAGAGGCTCGGTTATTCAGATTTTTAAGAAGTTTCTTTTATTAAATCGCAAAAAATTTCTTGCGTATTTGTTCAAAAAATTGGCTAACAGAAACCAAGTATTGGGACTAAACCGAGTAAAAAACATTTATAGAATTTGCACGGATCTTGCGTCTTGGTGAAACTAGAGTCGATTTTTGTCAGGGCCATTTCTTTCTTGGCTATTTTTAAGTTATTGAGAAAATTACCGAAAGAATTCTTGCTGTTATTTTTATTTCTTTTTTGCATGAATCTACTACCACAGTCATGCATGTCTTTATACTAACAACGGAGCAGTAGCATACCTTTTGTTGCTCCGTTTACAAAATCGAACCACCGAGGTTAGCATTAAATTAATGTATAAAAAGTACTTCCTTTTCTATTGTTTCTAGCGTGTGAATAAGAATACTTGCAGGGCTTCATTCTAACAAGTCCTAAAAGCTTTTTGGTGGATTTACTAATCTGCTTAGCCCCACCAGTGATAATAGGAATCTCGTAAAGCTTGGAAATTTGCCACTCAGTTTCGTGCTTGATATCTTAAATTAGGACTGCGATTACAATCACTAGTGCCATTTAGCCTCACATCTCACTGTCTATAGCTGTTACGCATCTTAGTTAAATTAACTGTCTAGAAATTCCCGCAAGGTATGATACCACGTTGCCTGTGCCATGCCAAGCTCTTTATGGAGAGCTCGCTCAGTTTTTCAAGTGTGTTTGGTCGATGAATGCTATAAAAGCACTGCAATGTCAATTTGCCAAACCCCAGATTGCTCCTCAACCGGCCATTTTTATCTGTTCCTCATAGACTGTTTAAACATGCATGCCTGTTTCCACCTTTACCTGTGTCTCTGACACCGATGAAATTAGATAAAGACCAGTAATAAATCAAAATCCACTTTCATGTAACTTCAAAACCTGGGGTCTTTGTAAAATGCACCCATTGTACCCTCATAACCGCGAACCCATAAACTTAGTAGTTACAAATAAAAAAAACCATTTAGAACATGTTGAGTATTTTTACTAAAAGATTTGGAGACTAATATTGAAGTGGGCTGAGATTTGTTCTTATCACAGACGGCTGACCGAGTTTCGTAAATATGTTCTGAGATTGTCCTCCCTTCGGAAACACCCGATCCTTGGAAAATGGAACTACCAACACTCCTAAGTGGGACACCGCTTAGTAGTACTTCATTTGTCAACAGCTCAAATCCCCAGTGAACTTTGACTCGTCAAGTACACTCATCGTTTCAACACACTGGAGTAGCTTAAATCATGTTTTCCCCCGGTCCTTTTGACACCACGGAAAAGTACAGAATAGTAGTATTTCATGCTGCGCAACTGGTGTTCTGAGTCAAAATAATAAGTGATTCAATTTCTGGTTGCCGATCCCAAAAGTACGTGGCCTCAGATATACATTACTGTACCACGTAACGAAAATAGGCCACTGTTTTCGGTTTGAATTCAAGTTTCCTGTGCATCGTTGCGTTGAAATTTTCCTTTACAAACTAGCCCTTTCTATGAGCTCAACTGAGTTTATAAATAGCGCTTTCAAGCAAAATACTTTTGCAGCATATACTCAAGTACCAATATATATTTATAGTACGCTTGAAATGAAAAATAACGGGTGATTGATGTAGATAAATAAAAGAAGAAGAAGAAGAAATACAGGGCATCATTCATGCAGAGAGAGACGGTGAAGCGGTGTTGGGCAAGACTTGGCGAAACGACTGCTGCGTGGTGGCGGCGGTGGGGGTGGCGGGGAGGGAAGAGGTGAGGCGCGGGGAGGACGCCGTTGCAAAAAGTGGCGGTGGTGGCGGCGGACAGGAGCCCCTCTCGAGCTCCAGCATCCACCGGTCCAGGGAGTCCACCAGGCGCGAGGCGTGGGCGTACTTGAAGGAAATGAGGGTGCGGTAGAAAAACACTGCAAACAGCATGAACACCACAACCACTGGCCCCACGATGAGGAAGCACACGCCCGCCGACCACTTGGAGATGTTCCAGAACTTCACCCAGCACGCCAACACCACCACGACCAGAAACAGCAGCATCCCCAGCGCTGTGCTGAAGATCCACGCCATCTCTATGTACCTGCGCGCACACACAGGGATGCAAGTTGGTACAGGAATGCATGCAGTTGTCCCCAGAGTTACTCAAAACTGCTTACAATGCCAAGCCAAAAACTCTCTCAGCCCACGTTTTCAGGAAATTCGCCCCTAGGCTCGTGGCCAGCCGAAGATGGAGTCTACCTCGTCTGCCAATTCGGTTACACCAGCTCCTCAATGAATCTATAATGCTTCCATTTGACATGAAATATTGTATCAGACTTCTCAGCCTAACCTTTCAAAGTAATCGGTTTTCCCAATTCCAAATTACTACTTTAATAGCAATTTGGGTTGCATTAATTCTGTCTCATTGATAACAGCAAGCTAAGATTCGTTGTGCTGCTGCTTGCCGTCGACCTGATAGTAAGTGCTATTTACAAAGTATTGGGAGATGTTACGGCGACTTGACCACGAGTGTAGAAATGGAAATAAAATACGCTAACAAGAACACCATATGAAACAGTCTCAGGGTCAGAATCACTTTATCTCAATCTAGCCTCTGTAGACTGCATGTTTCATTTAATTTGATCTACTTAGCCAGACATTTCCATTTTAATAATTCCATTAAGATTTTACGGAAGTCACTGATGTAAACCGGAACATAGCGGTGAAAGTAACATTAAATATTTGCATTCGTTTAGTTCGTAATGTGAATACTGGGTCTCTTGGATCATATTTTTGTTGATTTGGGAGATATTCTTAAAAGTGCCACTTACAAAAAAATATTTCCAATCAAGAGTATTCCGGTATAACTATAATGCAATGTTTAATTACTACAAGCGTCAATGTGAATAAAACTGCACTTCATTTAAACATCCAGATTTCTGAGTACAGAATTGGAGACTTGATTGAAGATATGGAAGCGGTAGTGATTGCTGAGACTAAGTCTGCCCAACTGTTGTTTCGGCACAAATTACATTCCTTCAATTTGATTGACGCTGTGTTTAGCGGGGGGTTGCAACTCGATTAGGAAAAGGAAAGCGCTGTTGACAATCGTATTGACGTCCTCACGATGTCTTACTTATCCCCCTCTGCTCCAAGTTCTCGTTACCTATGAGGTATGCAAAAAACAAGGTACTTTTAATATGAGGATTAGTCTCAACCGTCAATGCTGAATAATCTACTTGTCAGAAAAAAACAACAAACACTGTGATAGCAGTCAAAAGGAATTCAGGAGTACAAGCAGTAGGATAATGTAGTTTTCTTTAGTACACAAAACCTCCCACATAGTGGCTCAACTACATCGTAGAAGTACGGAAATCCGAGGACCTTTTATGAAGATCATATTTCCGAATGCACCATAATCGGATATAGTGGGATTCTCCAGGAACACGTAGCTTCAAAGAGTTCCGTTTGCCTGCCGAAAAGTTTATTATCGCGTCCAACCCTAGTTCATCAATGGAGCCTCTTCACAAAGCCCTTTTTAACACGGATAAATTGGTTTTAGGGATGGTGATGTTTGACTGTTTAAGTATTGTACCAGTAGGTACAAGAACAAAATTAGGATCTAAGCGCATAGGGAATGTTTTTCGTGAAAATAGAGAAAAGCACAGGATTCTCTAGACATATTGATTTGCCCCAACATACTCACACAAATTGGACCACCCTAATTCTCTTACACATATAAAGTGGATGGTAACTTATGAAAAAGGTTGACTAGGCGGAATCCCAAGCGAACAGAGGATAATACGTCCCCAGGTAGGAAATAAACAAATATTGGAGGAGATGTAAAAGAACTCACCCTCGAACCTTTTCGTATGGAGTATCGATGCTGACGTCTGAGTTTTCGCAGATACTGATGTAACATTCAAGTTGGGGTAGAATACAGGTACTGATCATTAAGGCTGTGATGTGAACCACAACGAGAAGAGACGCGAATGCTGTAAATACCACCAATAAGACCTCAGGCACACGATTGTCTTCGTCATTTTCTATCTAAAAATAGACGCTTTGTGTACTAATGATTGCCGGCTAAAACCCAATCAATACTAAACCTTAATCAAAGAACCGATTTCATAATATCAGATCTTATTTTACGGGGTATTATTTAGGGCATTATCGATGACAATCAGAGAAAAATCGTTCCGGATATTAAATTAAAATGCTAATCACTTGGAAAAAAATATGAATATTTACTCACCGTCAGTTCAATCATGGCCATCATTGCGAAACCAGAGAGAAGTGCGCTGGCCCTACTGGAGGCCTTCAGTTTGGCACGACTCAAATAAAGTTTCCTGATAGAGGTACGATTAGCTGAACCACGAGGTTTGTTTAAGGATAAGTGCTCCATCCAGGGAAAGTTGCGATCATCAACGCCTTCCTCAATTTTCATAACCTATCCCAAAGGATTAAAAGTGTTTAAAATGAAAGAAAAAGTGTTTATATGATGTTCAATGAATCTTAATATCATTCGAAATAGATGGTGAATGACAATTCCAGTGATGAGCATAACAGTACCAAGACCAAAATTTGATCTGAACAGATCATACCAAAAAAATACAGCTACAGCTTCAATAGAATGTAGTAGATAAGACTACAGAATATGTAATTATAAACAAATTTGTGATCATTAACATAACATTCAACGATTTAAAAAATGCCACAAATAACTGCAGGAACCCAACCACAAACGTATGCACTTGGATAATGAAGGGGCGAAAGGGTCATTGACAATAATTCCAAAAGTTCGATAAAAGAATAATTAATATTTTGATGTAAATATCCACTTAATCTAGTTTTCTTATGCAGAAGTATTTAATGTTTGAATTTGACATTTTGCTTAGTGCAAAATAGGAGACCATAGGTTATGATAAGTGTAGGTACCTATGAATGATTCTCTTAAAAAACGTCACCTTGATTATTCAGTACCATCGTTTTGTTAGCATGAATATATATCGATTCTGCTTCATCTTCGATAATGGACACGTATTATTTCTGAGGCCCAGTACTGGTGTTCAAAATTAACTTCATGCTGGTAAACTTTCCAAGTAAATAACAAGAAAAGTCTCAGTAAGGATTCATGACGATAGTTATGAGTGATGCTCTTTAGCGATCATCTCCGCTATATCCATTTAGTATTTATCTCATGCCCTTAAGGTCTTTGAATTCAGATAGAATAAAAGGCCTAATTTAACGTCTTATGTGGGAAGAGAATAGTCAATTAATCTGCTTAAATGCACATTAAAAAATATCAGACAAATTAAAAATTTTTCTTTACTTTAAATATTTTTGACTATTTAAAATTAAAATTTAATTTTTGGTTTTTTTAGCATTATACACCATTTTGTTGTAACATTATTTGTTTGTATTAATGGATCTTTTAATGCATCATTTTGTTGGGATTTGTGCTAGTGAGTTAGTGGGTGTTCGGGTTTGCACGTATTGTAGTTGATAGTGTCTAATATAAGGTTGTTGAGCCGTATTGGTATTTATACTTTATAGGTTCTGCGTAATTTCTGATTGTCATTCGGATACATTCCACTCTGGAAATGGAGTTCGATGTATTCGACAAACTCAGTGAATTAGAAACAAAAATAATCATACAGAAAGGAGAGCTATTGAAGAAAGATGCGCTTATTGAGGAAATGCAGAAGGAATTAGAGGCGAAAATGAAGGAAAACGCTACTTTGCGTAAGAATCAATCATCGAATCCGGTCTCAACTGCCGATTTCGGCGTTCAAACAGATGACTTTGCCGGTGAAGAAAAGGGTGCCGAAAGTGCCTTTGCGGGTGCAGAGGCGTCTATTGCTGATATCATCAAACAGATATCCGAAGCCGTAACTCATGACAACGGATATGTATTTGACCAAGACACCGGTTTGTATTTTGATAAAAACAGCGGGTATTATTACGATCCAGTAAGTGTGTACAAATATGTTTTAACCAACTTTAGGAAAATCAATTGTTCTTTGAACCCAAAAGTGGAATATACTACAGTTACAATACAGAAACGCAAGAGTATTCATACCATTCCCGCGTGTCTACTGAACTGAGTGGCAAGTTCAAGGCACTTGTAGACCGGGCTGCAGCCCAGTCAAAGGTTTGTTATTACTCTGGTGAAATCAATTTTTCGTATCTGTCGATAATTACCACTTATGCCTGGCTTTTCAGATCTCGAAGGTGATGACAGTTGAGCAGGGCGCGAATCATCATCCTACCCATCACCGAAAATCTTCACATACTAATTATTTTCCCTTTACACACGCAGCCCTCCGACCACCCTCAAAAATCCGATGATCGAAGGCGCCGTCGATCTCGTTCGCCATCTTCCGCATCCATCGAACGATACCGCCATCGCAGGAGTTCACACAGATGTCGCAGACATTCAAGTCATCGACGAAGCAGTAGAAGGCGTCGACGGCGATATTATTCTTCGTCTAGCAGAAGTCGGTCATCCTCCCCACGCCGATCGCGCAGGCGGAGTAGGGATTATTGTAGTTCATCCTCTAACGGTTGGCATCGTTCCCGTCGTGGAAGCCCTCGAAAAGGTCGTGGTAAGGTCATGTGGTTTGTATTGGTCTGATGTTATCGTTATTTTGCCATTTTTCATGCTAGGAATCTCCATCTGGAGACCTTTTTGGTGGCTAGTCCTTCCATTATAGGGTGCTCGTTACGTGTTGTTGAAACTTATGCTCAAGTAACGTTTATCTGTCCTCGTCCCGTAGGGGAAATGCTCTACGTTAGAATTGTCCACAGAAGAGTAACGATGTGTGTTAAGTGTTAGACGCTTTTTCTGCGTTACGATACCTTTATGTAATACATTGGTGTTGGTCAATTCTTCCACCCACATTTTTCCCTCGGTACCAAAATAAGGTATTCCTTAGGTTGAACTCCGCTATTATTAAATAGATAAACCTGGCTTAGTCGCCTACTATAGCACTTATCACTAATTTTCTTAAAATTGTGCACTGATGTTGATTTCTACCCACCGTCATCTTACATCATCAAGCAGATCGGTCATGCTGGTTGAGCCTAGCTGAACTGGCTACTTTTCCGAATGCTCCCATTTATTCAGTGTCCTGGTTAGAGGTCATCGCCTTCGGAAGGTATAGATACTAGACACTACATACCGGCTCGACGCCTTCTCAGTGTGCAGAGTATTTCTTCTCTATCAAAAACTGTTTTTAATGTGCACCTTCAGGAAGTTTACTTTGAGCGTTTGTGAAGATTAGGAAATTCTGGATTTCTTTATCACAGGTCATTGAAGTTTCAGTTCTCGGTGCTGTAGTGATAAATGCATCGCTCTAGCCAGCTTTTCAAATGTTCCTTTAAGTACTGTGGTGTAAATTGTTGGTCCAATAGTCTCAGGCAGCAAGGGCATTTGGTACTTTTACAGTATTCATTAGTGTTTGTATGTGGATCTAGTTCATTTTCCCGTTCTTTTAGATGACGCAGTGGAGAAACCGAATGGAGCATTTATAGCTGCCACCGCGGTTGTATATCCCCCATCCTTACGTTTGACGGTGCTTGCCTCGAATTCCGTGGGACTTGCTGTAGGGTCCGTCGGTGTCATCACCTCCAAAGAAGCCTCTTCTGGCTGGGGTTGCCTCGGTCGCAACTTTCATTACTGCCCTATCTTTGATCTCAGCCAGGACATAGATTTGGAAGAAATCCACTGCGAAATAATATTTAACAAGTCCGATGAAAGTTATTTTGTCCGAGATAATAAATCCAGAAATGGCACCTTCCTAAATGGTGATAAGCTTGGAATTGTAAGTGGTGGTTTTTTAGTTTACTAATTACTACCTACTGATAAATTGTAAGTAAACGTTTTGGGATAACCTATAGGGTGATAGAAAGAGGCTCACTCACGGTGACGTCTTGCGTATTGGTGCCAATCGATTCCTGGTGCACATACACTCTGGTCGGGAAACTTGTGGCCAGTGCGACCCCTCTGAGGTACAAGCAGCTATCAAGTCGGTAGCCGAGGAGGCCGCTTCTGTCAACCCTCAACCTGCGCAGCCATCAACTTCAGACCAACAGGCTACTGTCAATCCTACTAGACATCGACGGTCAGGCAAAGCAGTAAGTACTCTTTCAATAGTATAGACTCAGTACATCGCCAGTTACAAGCTTTTAAGACTAATGGCTGTATGTGGGACATTTTCTCCTGGGATTTTATCGATGGTTTCGTACACGGTTTGCCTCAACGGTCACTGGTTCCTGCAATCCAGCTCAGCTTTCATTTGTTTACGATTTCAAAGTTTGGCACACAGTCTCTCTGCTTGCTTTTGGGCTGCTAAATTTCGGCCTAAAACGCAAAAGTCCTCAAAGTTTAATCACTGGTTTTCCTGTAGTACCTACTTTTCATCATATAAACTAGCTTCGACAGGATAGTAGAATTCATGCCAGATAAAAATACTCATAATTAATTGTGCTAAATAGATACAACCTTTAATTTGTCGTTGCCATAATTTCTCATCACATTTTTCAATCGTGCGATTCCTCACGTTTCACTAGGTCAGCTATTCTTCAAACTTTCATGATTGCTTCTATCCCGTCTTTCATCTCAGCAAAACGCTTAGTGTAGTGTAGTGACTTTTTGTATTCAGTATTTCATATTTGTCATCAAAATTGTTTTTAAGAAACGTAAAACAACGCATTTTCTGGCCTTTTAAAGAATGTCACATAACCACCTTTACCGGTAGTTGAGTCTCTGAGCTCGTGAACTGGTGTTTGGACATTTTTTGTGACTTACCCTCGTTTGGCCTAATCTAGTGCCCCTTCGGTACTGCTAGTGCACCTGCATAAATGCACGCACTTCGCAAACTTCTGCGTACTGCACAACCCCGTGGTTATGATAGAGTTGCATAAACATACACAAGCGCATTTTCGCTGTATCAAATGACTCTCCTCGTGACCTTGTCTGAGCCCTCGTCTGCTTGGCTGTATGCTGTGTTTTTCTGTCAATTTCTTCACAGTAGTTCAGGGTATTTATTGATTGGTATTATTAAATCTGCGCAGAGAAATCATTTTAGTATTTTCGCTTGCCATTCGACGGGGCCATAAGTGCCCCAGCTGGCAAAACAATTTCATCATTTTGTTGAGGGTTTCCCCGAAAAACAGCTTCTTTAATTTAAACATATTTCGATTTTATTGCTTAAAAATTTTTGAACTAACTTTTATAGATGTGTTTCAATGGAGCATTAGTAGTGCTGGCATGTTAAGTGGAAATGTTATCGAAGCCGAAAATGAGGTCCAAAGGAATCTCCGAATGTCAGACTTAAAAGCTGTTTATGACCATTCAAGTTGTTTATTTCACTACTCACGTACATGAAAATATTCTTCGATAGAGATTCCTGTGTTTTTTGGAAATATAATGGCAAATTTTCACTTTTTAACTGAGTGAATCATTACTTCGTTGTGAATCTCGGAATCGGAATGTAATGATGCATAAGCCATACATACAGTATCTATCAGGAGATTTTACAGCTTTGTGTTTTTATGACTCTGCGGATTTATAATCTACCAGCACTATCAGGCTTTGCAGTATAATTGCGTATCTACTGGTTGTGGTGATTGTTCGTGGAATTGTGCTGCTGTCCTTCCGTTGCATCATAGAGGAACCGTAGAGCTGGTCGCCAGCAGCAGCAGGCAGTGATGGGGACAAGCGTCACGCAGTATGAGGACCGAGCTGCAAAGCGGCGGGCCCTGGAGAAGGCCACGGCCACCGCGATGACCTCCGCACAATCGGGCGGCGGTGGTGCCGCAGTCGTGCCCTCCGCGAGCGTCTTTACGCCCATCGAGGAGACAAACGTCGGCGCCCGATTGCTTGGCAAGATGGGCTGGAAGAAGGGCGAGGGCCTTGGCCGCGAAAAGGGCGGCATCGCCGAACCTGTAAGTTCAGCTGCTCCATTCACGCATATGTCGTCTAGAGGACTTTTGAGGCTGTGATCTAATCTAACTATGAGTTGAAATTGAATCATGCTCATTCATCGGCTCGACTTGCTCTACGTTACTTGGTTGTTTTGTAGCGAATCGCATGATGCATCTAATAGGTGGGCATTTCCTTCTACCGCTCCTTGCCCTCTAAGCGTAAACAAAACAGTAGTTGCATAGCCTCGTACTCTGGTAGTAATTTACTGTTACTCTGGTGCAGATATCTGCAAGCATGCGTGTGGATACGCGAGCAGGCTTGGGATTCGGCAACGCAGGACTCGGTGGGATTGCCAACGCGGTCCCGATCGATTCGACTCCATCAGAGTTGCGGTACGCGCGAACAATGTCGATTACGCGAGAGCGCTACCGCATGATTGAAGAGCAGGAACGTCTTAATCCATCTTAGACCCCTCCCCCATTTCTCTTTATAAAACCCCTCTTCTCTACTATAAAAGTGAGCATTTCTGGGCCTTTTTTGAATAAAGACATTGTTTTTATCACTCAAAAAGGCTTGTAATGTATCTAGTTTATGATCAGTGGATGACAAAGCCGAAATACTAAATCTCATAGTTAAACCATGTCAGATTCACGGCTATTTTCGTTGCCCCGATTTTCATGGAGCAGAACTTAGTTACGTTGGAACTATAGCGCGAGGTTTCTTACACGGCAGAAGTAGCAGTGAGTGGTAGGGGGTAAGCATGTTGTGAGGGCGATGGCCTGGAATTAGGCATGTACTTTTAAAACACGTAAGCGGTCTAAGCCACTGTAGGTCGCGCGGGTGTGTGCGCTCGTACTCGTTTCGCAAACCTCTTCCTGACCGCACTAGGTCAACCCGGACATTCGTTTTGAAGAACCAACACTGCCTTAAGGACAGTTGTCATCGCCTATAAAAAGGCCCACTTAGTTTCATTAAAGTGGGTTTCATATGCCTTCAAGGAATTTTTCGTAGAAACAATGTAACAGCGTATTCGCATTTGTCTCGCTATTTGTACTCATATTGTCGCAGTTGAATGCGTATCATTTCTTTCAACCGTCTCAAGTAGTGCATTTTACCAATCCACAAACAAGTATATCACTGTCTATTTTATGGCCTGAGGATTTGAAACAACTCTCGCCGTTAGTTAGGAGCACTTCCTGAATGTGTAAATTTGGTCCATTCCACTTTCTTACCCCCATTGCTTTTTCTTTTGCTCTCAATTTGGGCTGTGATTCTCCCGCGGTTTCCTTCAACTAAAGCAAGTTATGAATCTGGTGTGACTGCACAACTAGAACGCGAAATTTGGTAAAGCTTTATTTTTTACGAGTTTGACAAGTTCACCCACCTCCAAATTTTGTAGTTCTACCTACATTTAGGCGACACATTATTCTGGTGCCTCAAGTCTACTATGCTCTTTGTAATGGGTCAACAACTCGCTTTCTGACTTTTGGTCTTTTGAATTCAGATATTTTTTCATAGAATTGCAAAATTGTGTCTTTGAACGCAATATATGAACTACTCTTTTATTTTCCTCGTAGTTTGCATCCACTTTGTCTAAATAAATCATTCTAAAATTTAGTTTGATTTCTGATGTCGGGTTTTCTTTTTGTATCAAATAAATTAAGCATGTTTGTAAACTGCCGTTAGCCACACTGGGTTTATTGCACTACCTTTAATGAGATACCTCGATGCCTACTTTTTTGAGCCTAAGTCATTTTGCCATCCGATAAAGAGACCCACGGAATATACGAAAACGTGAATCGAGCCTGACCAAATTTTTTTGCATTGATACTGATGGGGTGGTACAGCTTTTTGAATCGGAATCGTGCTCTAATTTCGGATCATTTTGCTTTTGGTGTTATTCAGCATGATTTTGCGAATTATTCACTCAGTAATGATTCAATATGTCTGCTAAAAATCAAGTTATTTATTGTTGCTCCGAACCGATGCAGTACCTCAGGGTGACATTCTTTCAGCATACCCTTCCAGCAGATGGAAGAGTTTAATTTTCTCAGAAAAAGGGTAACCATGGCTTTCTTGATTGTTGAAAGCCTTAATTATGCCGAAGCCCCCACTGCACTAAGTGTATGTCTCATCAAAGTTTACATAAGAAGCTGCGGGAAATTTGGAGCTGATAAACAAAGCAAATAGCAGATATCAGCAGGATTTTGGACTGTGTTCATAGGTTCAGTCCGCCTGAAGGCATCGATGGTAATAGTACCCGTCTCTACCTTGATTTGCAGTGTGAGTAATCTGGCGCTGGCTCAGCGTCGTGTGCTCTGCACTGCGAGTGTAGGTCATGTGCGCTTCCAATTCTGTCGTTCCTCGTAGCGCTGCTTACTCTGCTCCACAGGCACACAACTCGCACCAGCCGAGTCTCTGGCCCAGGACACAAAGCAGCCCCGCAACAGTGGTCCACCCCGCCTACTTCACGGTGCCCGTGGTCTTACACTAAACGCTTAAGACTGACCGAATTTACTGATGCATAGGGCTTCTTCGCATCGTAAAGAACACTTACGTGATTCCAGTATTTCTCAACCTGGCATAATTTAATTCATTCTTTTGGCTTCAAAGTACACCTTAATGGCATTGTCATCAAATTCTCTCGATTGATTAATTAAAAGGAATTCTATTTTACTACTACGATGTTCTTAAATCTATTCAGACAAAGTTGTAGGTGGATTTGGAAATAAAACTAAAACGGAATTTTAAACTAAATTATGAGGGTTTTTAAAGAGCAGGTGATTCTGCATTTCAGAAAACCTATGACTTCTAATGCTTGAACCCGTGGGTGGCAGTATAAACTGTGATTTGCACAAACCATGGCTGAAAATCAATTGCGCAAATTCGCAGAAGAAATTGTAGAAAAGCGTTTGCGTGAGCTCAAAATTTTGTCGACCAATAATGCCTATCAATCCTGGATGTCAGTTCCACATAGCTACCATTTTCTAGGATTATTAAACGGACACCATCATACTAACCTAATAAATACTCTGTTTCACCCCTTGTAGATTTATTGCCATCAAAATTAGTAGATTTTTTATATAATTCCTTGTTATCACCCGGAACACAAGAAACCCTTAAGTGCTTTACGATGGGCGTAGAGAGATAGTGAACTCGAATTTCGCTTATCCGCTGTGGAAAGTATTTTTTGCTCTTTTTTCCTTTTTATGTTGATATAATTTATCAGGCACTTTGTAAGCTTGTCTATTAGCTGCATCCTCACTCATATGTGCATTTCGACAGTAATTAGTAACTATGCGGCACCTATCAACCAAAGCATTTGGGTCGGTAGGGTCACTCCACCGCGGTCGATGTCTGTGTACTTTTATGGGCACGTTGCGTGCATTGATGCCACCAGCACACACGCACGTTCTTGAGCAACTACCTCATGATTTTGTTCACATAAGGGGCCGGGAAAAGAGGTCATGCGCGCAATCTTTTAACTGGTTCCTTTCTATGGCTCTGCAAAACGTACCCCATGTGTTAAGGCACTCGAAGATCAATCTATTGCAGCACTAAATACATTATGTGGCTGCCATCAAATGCAGTGTTTGTGACCAGTATAAGCTCGGCGTATAACGTTGCACGAAAATGTATGCTTATGACGTGATGCTTTAATTTTGCGCATGCAGTCTTCGCTTCCGTGTTAAAGAGAATGGGGTAGTTCTGCGCCACGACAAGCAAAGTCACTTGGTGGAATTCAAAACTTCGCTTCAGCGTAAACATGGTACTGGAATTCTCGCTAACTAGCTTAGTTGTCATTCTTAGTTGTCTTTAAGGTCGTAAAATCCCAGTCCCTCGAAGTATTGAAGGCCTACAGTTTTTGCATTAGTAGGTACTGTGTATATTGCTGCTTCCGGGGGTCATAATAGCGCCACACTGAAAGATCGTAAAGCTTTCATCTTGGTGCATTGGGGTCCTTTTGACCCCCATAAATACAATTTCCTTCTGTTCACATGATTCCTACTTAATAAGACAAATTTAAGACTATAGCTGTTAATGGAGTGATGAATGTAAATGCATGAATCAAACCTCTACAAAGTAGCTAATTATGCCCTCTTTGAGCATGTTCATTCTTAGCGTCAAAATGACTACTGTAACTGTCATAGTTAAACTGTATTTGGCTAATTATTGAAAATCAGTGCTTCTGATGAGTCTACGATTGCAATCAGTCTCTAATTTTTATTATATCGGTAGTAGGTGATAAACCCTGAGGGGTCGATAAATAGATACGCGTAGTCTAATTGTGAACTTTCAAATCCATAATGTTGAAAAAGCCAATGCGGAAATGGGAGAATATATATATATATATATATATCACGGAGGAAGACGGCCACTCTCGATGAGCCTGACCTGTGTGTGTCCCTTGAGTGAAAGTACAGCCTTGCGATTAAGCATTATATGGGCGACTGTGATAGATACAGTGCAAGATAATTCATGGGTTGTTAAAATGGGCTAACGAGGTGTTATTTATTGGAGTTAGTGAACTTTCAATGGCATGTTCACTGCGTGGATGAGGAAATGGTTGTACAAAGCCGTAAAATGCCGTTCGTGACATTTATACAGTAATTCTACTGGCACATCGAGGCATTTTCCGAAAAACTGAAAAAAACAAAAATTTCAGTGGAATTTCGGTGATTTTCAGTCTTGGAGCAAAATGTGTGGAGCATTAACTCTGCATTGTAACATTTCCACTAAATGGTTTATCACTATAATACCAATAGAAGGAACTGCTGACGTCTGTTACAGACAGAGAATATGGTTTATTTATTTAAATAGCCTTTTAATACTGCCATGGTCTGGGACCTGCCATCCACCTCACTAACCAACACCCATTGCCGGTTACTTGTTTTAGATATTCTGATTAAGTGTGATCATTGGGAATTCTTGGAGTGTGTAGGCAGATTCAAACAGGAAATGTCATTAGCAGCTATTTTTGCATGGATTTTCCAAAGGATCCCTTTTTTCGTGGTTTCGATTGATTGGAGTTAGTACTGCATATTTCAAAAGCATGTGGAATGTAGGAGGCTACATCAACACAAACCCACGGAACCAAAGTTAGCGAAAAACCGCAACCAGCGATGTATAATTCGTTATTAATTGCAACAAGGATTCAAATTAAAAGTAGAAATTATGGTATATATCCCATGAAAGAACATGAGTCAGACAATATGTACGAAATTCCCATATTTTATATCGCGTTTCCGAATAATGTTAAATTGAAGCTTTTAAAATAGTTTAGCTTCAAAGTCCTCATTTATTTTTGTGTGATCATTGTGGCGATTTAAGACCAGGAACTGGGTCATCAAAGCCTGTTGAAAAGTCCTCGAAGTAATTTGGTTAGAAAATAATTGAGAATATTGTCGTTTTAGCTGGCTCACAGTTCTGTGAAGTATTCGCCATAATTTGTTTAAGAGGCTACTGTATAGCTCTTGAGCTGTTTAAAAACTTCTCAATAATACATTCTTAGCCCTTCTGTTTTGTGGCCCTGCCGGGAGACATGACCGTTTTACACCGTTACGCTCGGTCTTTCTCGTTTCATCAACAATTACCTAGCCGATATGAAGACACTTTGGCTTCCAAAAAGGTTTCAATTACAGAGACCAGACAAGGCACTCTCAGCATTGAAGGAGAGCATTCTCTTTGCGTGCAGCGAATACTCCTTCGGGTCTCTGAAGACGCCACAGCATTTACTGTAGTCAACCTGCTATTATCGACAGGGGATGGCGAGTGTTTCAATGAACTACATCTGGGAGCACTAAACCGATTTTCTGTGGGAATAAGGAATCATAACTTTGAATAACTAAAAAGCTGTCCTTGAAAGTGTGAGTTGGAGGCCGCCACTGTTGGTACGACTTGCGAGGAATGAAGTTGCCTTTCTTGCGCGCATGCCGCCTGGGTGACACAAGCCAAAGTTCATTTCTACACATGATCACGTCGGTAAACGCTTACGGGTCACGTGGACGGCAGATTCATATCAATATGCTAATCGAAAAAGCACCCTTCAACAATTTGGTACTATAATTGCAATATGTCCCATTTACAAGCACATTAGATAGGGGAAGTGGATATTTTTCTGCAGCATATGTTTACAACAGAAATAGAAGTGTATGATATATTAATATCCTCATCACTTAAGCTAATAACTTTAGAGCAACAGCGACACGGTAAATCATGCATTCCAATTATTTCCTATAACAACATAAGGTCATTTTCGACTGGTTATACCTACTTACGCACGGAACAGAGTTATTTATTCTACACGCGCAAGCGTTTGTCAGTGCATCTCGCTGGGCTATTCTAGGCCATCCAATGGAATCAATCACGCGGATTATGATGATCCATGCAATCTACTAGCTAAACTTTTTTTCATGCTTTTCAAGCGTGGCACCCACGTGGACAAATCACGAGACGTGGATATGCCCAGGTGCAACAAGTATTCATCCCACGGAAGTATCCCAATGTTACCCTGTGGAAGGAGCGAAGGCACCAGTTTGAGTCCAAATTTTTTATCAGCACGCTAAAAAGACACCCAGACATAGAATTGGAGTCCACTGAAGAAAGAACGGATAGAGAAAGCAGATGGAGTTAGGTAAAGCAAAATAGAGACAGATCCTTAGGAGAAGCATCGGGTCCAGATTCAACCAATTGGAGAAGAGTTTATTCAGAAAGCACAAACGCGGCGGTTGGTGAGCTACCGTCAGTTTATCTTAGAGCTCAACCCCTGGGATGTGTACATAAAACCCGGGCAGAAGTGAGATCTAAGGAGTGATCGAAGGATATACACATGGAAAAGAGGTTGAGAGACCATTCAAGCTCTAGCGGTGCCATTTTGACTGTGCGTGCCTGGACCAGTGAGAGGCGAACGCCGCTGGCACATACCGCATTCGGTAGTATGGGGGGTGGGACAAGCCGTAACTACGGTGGAACTGGCCGTCGCTGGTGAGGGATGAGGTACAGCAGCAGCGGTGGCTATGAGGCCACTGTCACTGTTGATAGGACAAGGACGCTCGCTGGGTGTGAGGTTTGCGGGGTGACAGGAGGACGAAGAGGGGGTCAAAGTGCGGTGAGGCTGGTAGACAGTGGCCGCACAACCTGTGGATCCCGGGGACCCTGGTAACTGGTGGTAGTTATGAAGCGCCGCCGCTACCGCACTGTCTCTCTTCAGTAGTCGGTTGCGGCTGCAATCATCGCACATGTGTGTAGCACTGTTGTACATTTGCTTGGAATGGGAGCATTGTTCACAAAAACTTCGCACGCAATTGCTACAATGAGAACAATGAACCCCAGTCCGAGGACCACAAAAGTACTCTGTAAAGCCAAGTGGAAGAGACTAAAGAATTTTGTATTAAAACATCAACAGATCGGGGAACTCAGATTGGAGCGCTAGGAGTCAGATGACTTCGGACATAGTTCTCCACTGGATAACCATTAGACATTTTAATCAAGACATTGTCATTTGAAGGAGGTAATAACCTACAAACTTCAAATGTGACAGGAATACCTGAACCGGAAAGGCAGGCTTATAACTATGAGAAACCTTGACATTCCATGTTTACGAACCTGCAGGCATGGAGAGGGACGTCGTCAGACAGAAGCCGGTCACACCCGCTACACACGGGTCCACCAGGCGCAGCCGGGTATGCCAGCATGGCCGACTTATCAATCACATCGAAAGAGCTATAGTCCGACGAGGTGCTGGGACCGCAGTGTTTTCGCTGAGGCGGTGCTGATGGAAAGGCTTTATCACCGCTCCCGTTGCTGTTGACTGTAGCGAAGCTGTCGGGCCAATTGAGCAAAATGTCATCGTTGGCTGACTGCGCCATCAGGAGAGCAGCAGTGGCGGCAGCAGCAGCGACTGATTCGCCATCGGCGCCGTTGGCAATGGAAAAAGCGCATCCATAGTCGCCAAAGTCCTTGACCTCTTGATGGTTGTCAATTGCGTCGCTCAGGGCCTAGAAAAAGGTCCAACAATAATAATCCGACCGCCTTTGAAGCATTCTTAACCAGTAATAGCTCGCAGAGCAATAGCAGCCAATAAAATAAACCGATTTAACAATAATCTCCTTTATTTACGCGAAAATAACAAGTAAAAAGTTACCCAAACGTTGAAAGATCAATCAATGATACTTATCCTACAACGTAAGAGGAAGCAAAAAATGCAGTACACGACTAGCAAGCAAAAATTTGAATAATTTCAACGTTTATAAAAATCATAAAACCATACAGACAGGGCATTCAGTGAGTGCAGAAGAAACCTAACCTCAACAATAGATGACAGCGGATTGGTCTGTTCTTTACAGTTACCGTTCAGTGCTACCCCCGTCGTCGGCGCTAGCTGCCGAGATGCATTGCGAGAGACAGACTGTGAGGAAGTTGTTAGACTGCTGTCAATGGTGTCGAAGGATGCTAAGTTCCCAAACCTAGACTCTTCCTCGCCCTCTTCTCTCCGATGCTGTTGGTTTTGAGAGGCTTTGTTGCTCTCGACCATTGCGCGCAGCCTCATCACTTCCTGGCGTAGATTGGCAATAGTGGCGACCATATGGTTGATCTGGCCCTGGTGACTCGTTTTCAGCTGGTACTCCTGACGTTGGCGTTCGTGCAGCTTCAGGGTAACGGGATCAATCCACAAGGGCAGACCATCCCAATCCACGGAAATGCTGTGTTCCGGCACAATAGGAGTCTAGAAAGTGACAATGTCAACAATGGCCACTAGCGTTCGAAATAGGAAGTTACCCTAGAATTATACACTGCTGTCTACATTGACCTTATAACCTAGAAACCATCTTTGAAGATAGAACAACAATAAAAATGACTGCTTGAGGCTAACGTCGGATTCTACGTAAATTTGGCGACAAGCGAAGATTGGATATTGAAGCATACCTTGCCCATACTGGAGAACTCATACCGTCGATCTGCTGCAGCAAAGACATTTCCAACTGAGCTCTGACCTGATGGGGGTTCTTTTTGTTGGTGAATAAAACCCTGGATTTCACCTTCAGTGTGTGAACGAGTACGACCTCCAATAACGCCATTCGGCAACGCAGACACATCAGCAGCCCCAGTTGTTGCCTGTGAGTTTAGAATTGTTGACAAGGGAACTTCCATAAGGGAGCTACCGACTTCTTCGGTTTCGCTAAGACATACAGATTCATCACCCGGTCTTTGAAAATGCTGACTATATACAGGCGGGCCGAAGTAGCCATCGATCCATACCTTCTAAAATAGGAAAGTCATACACAGCCCAAACTAAATTCTTGATTCGACAGCATTGAGAATAATGAAATCGACGCTTACCATGCCATCAAAAGCAGCTCCAGAGAGAAACAGAGTTGATCGAGACAAGGGAGATGTAACAGAGGCTGAGTTGGCAGTTTGTTGGCTCTTGGAGGCGTCGCCTTCACTACCTACGCTCCCACACCCCTCCGCTTCACCCTCGTCGTCGGAGGCGGACCACGTGGTGGCAGATGCCCGACTATCGGCCCTGGGAGGGATGACAGGCTGGTGGCTTGCTTCTTCCTCCACCTCGCACTCACGCCCTTGCTCAGTAACACCATCGTCGTGGTCGTTATTGCCCCAAGGCGCCTTGTTTACTACCAGTGTCTCATTATCACCGATGCTCTGAAGAAGGTACAAAAACAGAGACAAATGCGTTAATCCCAATAGTTTCCTATTTCATTGGAGGTTACAATCGCACTCAAATCTAACCTTTTTAGTGTACAATTGACGATTGAATACTATGCAACCACATTGACAGCTTTCATTGAATGTTCAAGGCGTTTTTAAAATTCAGTGGGCTTAATTCTACCAACTACTATAGCAGAAGTTTAAAATGCATAATATTGTTACCGAAAGCAACGTACCTCTTAAAAGAATCCCTTTAGTTGCAATAATAATCGCAACTTAACCTAAATATTAATTCTGATCTTGATAAACACTAAATTTGATACTTCCAAGAATAAGAAGGTCAAAATCAATTTTAAATCTTAAACAGGTTCAAAAAAGAACTGGGTGGATATGGCCTTAGTAACTGAACAAGCTTACTGTTATCTGGAACGACCGAAATCGTCGTGGATTTCCAGTTACGAAGGGAGGATCACTGCCACTACGCGCATGCCTGCATGGCTGCAATAGCTTGCCTTCACCTTCCTCGGCCTCCACTGCCACCGTTGCAACAAGATTTTGTTCTGACAAAGAGCCTGTGCAGCTGCTGTCATTCACATTCTCCTTATCGGATAATCTGCCACTCTTGTCCTCTGTAGATGAAGATGAGGGGTCTTTGCTACCGCTGGAGCCCGTGGCGGCGGTAGCGATTGAAGTTGATCGGATTTCAGGCTCTGACCTCACATATGACTCCTCAGTGTCTTTTAATGAAGCATCTACGAAAGGCTTCTCGATACCAGTAGCATCAGAGACGTTCTTCTGGTCGGTTTGGTGAACAGTGAGGTCACTGAGTGACCTCGAGCGTTGTTTAACAGCACCAAGGGCTGTGATACTGAGAGCATCAGCTTCGGTGGTCTGCATATCAGTGGTGGATGTGGGAGCAACTAGAGTGGTGCTTGGAGGGCCGCTCGAATTGTTTATGACGTTGGTCTCAGCGGAAATAGAGGTTTTGGCCGTGAAGACTCGTAGTGGAGCGCTGGCATCGCTGCCGCGGCGTAGGGGTTTGTAAAGGACAGGGGGTTGGTTGAGACTTCCGCAAGGATCGGGAGACTGAAGCGCCTTCTTGTAGAGGTTATCCCACAACACCAAATTACAGATGTGGGACGATGGATTAATCATCTAACACGTACCCAAAAAGACAAGTAACGGTTTGAATATGTCTACTCAGAAACACTTTAGTAAGACATACTTCGTCTTTCTCTTCGTAAAGGTAGTTAATGATGGACCAATTAAAATCGGGATTGAGATAGGCCCAAATTGAGCAAGTTAGGTTAGCACAATTGTTTTCCTGTCTTTCAAATTCAGTATTGCAAAGGAATGTTCCAAACAATCCCGAATAAGTGTGGATTGCCAATTTAATCTATGAAAAAAGAAAATATTAGATCAAGTCAAGTAAATAGTATGACGAAGGTCGTGAAGTTACAAACCAGGAATAGTTCGTTGAATTCGAAATAACTTGGGAATTGGTGCTGGATCTGATGGACACAATCCAACCACTGGAGGAATATGGGACTCTGCTCCTCCGGTGAACAATACCCGAAACTATGTCCACAGCGATCTCCAAATTTGTGGCCAAAGTGTAACCATTCACGTTCAACGAGGATACGGAAGCCCTGATTGGACAAACGAAAAATACAGTACTTTGCAAATAACTGTTGTAGACACTATCCACTACTAATCTAAACATTCTACCAATATTATCAGTTGAAAAATAACGGAGGAAATACTTTGCGACAATCTAACCTGAATGGTCCGGTAGTAGGGATCAATCAGCAACTCAGCAAGCGAGGTGAGTTGAGGCGTTCGATCCCAACCGTCAGTGCAATGTACCATGACTGGACGGCACTGGACTTCAAGAGCTACTGCAACATCCACGGCCGCCTTCAGGAGTTGGCTAATGTAGGACAGCCACAACGTGCCTTCCAACTTTGAGTACCAGCTATTCCGGGTCAAAATGGAAAACCATTGCTATGGAGTCAAGTTATTTGATTCACAATTGTGCAAATCAAACCCTTTATAATAAGATTAGCGACCTACAGCCGACAATAAATCATAACGAAGAGAAATTCTTATAAAAAACGGAACTAGGCGCAAAAAGTCACAATACCCAGTTCAACTCACAAAAGGCAGAGAACATGACAACAACTTACTTGGCATCAGGATTTTTGCACAAGTTCATTAAGCTATCGAAGCTTTCTCGGATGTAGTGTACGTTAGCCAGCGCCATAAATCGTATCTGTGAATCGTCGTAGTACTCTCCGAACTCAAAGCCTCCACCTCGAAACCTGTTGAACTGGGCTGCGCTGTAATACCGAGCATCAATTATGAGAAGCTTTTGGCCATCTGAAACCAAAACGAGGTTAGATTTTGAAAGATTCAATAGCAAAACCAAAATATAGGAAAGAAACCCACCTTCGATATTTTTGAATATCCTATCTTTCTTGCAATTTGCCAAGACTTCAGCGACGAAGCGTTCGTCGAACTCATTTCTCGAGTACATTATTCCAACACAGGGCTGTGCGCATCGAAGTAAAACAGCACCGTTTTTACGGGATCTCCATACAACTGAAGGAAATCTATTGTGACTTCTAAAGGAAGCCATGTTCGAAATGTCTTGATCGGAAACTTCGCGAGGCATTATGTGATACATCGGATATGTCTTGCAAATTCTAAAAACAGTTTATAGATATGGAAGAGAACTTGCTTGAATGTACTGTTAACATCCGTTATTTTCCAGCTATTGGGATCGAATCCTAGCCTCTCGAATTCATGAAGTACCAGGGACGCACCCAAATTGGTATCACCTGAAAGCATTACACACAAAAACCGTTACCTCCTAGCTTGAGTACCTCTTTCGATTGCAACAACAACGGATGTTCTTCAAAACGCTTATTAAGTTGCTCTCTAAATGAGACAGCGAAAATTTCAGACATTTTCTTCGGTGTCGACAAGATATTTGTTATTTTTTTAATCCACAATTCACACGCTTTTTGACTTTTAAATTGACACCTAAAATGTGTGTAAAAAGTGTCTGAATTCCTACTGGATTGTTTTGGCAATTTTTGTCCCTACGGACGCTTGAGAAGAAGCTGCTGATGAAACACATGACCTTATAAGGTGATACGGAATGATTGTTACATTGCTTTGATGTCGGCAGTGCAAAATGAGCCTGTAATTTGTGAGGCATAAATTCCCATTAGTAGTCCTGTCCAAGCAGATTATCTCTTCCGAAGGCAAATAATTAAGTCTGTGAAACCAATTATACTTCCTTTGTTCGAACTGATTATCTTCGAATGAATTATCAACATCCATCTGTATATTATTTGAAATCATACTCCAACCTCTGCAACAGTTCACATGAAACCGTATAACCTACTAAATAATTATGAACGTATTTCGTTCTTTTGAATCATTCAAACAAAAACCAGTTAATTATGATATCATTAAATTTTGTTCGACTTACTGATAATATGTTAATTTTAATCTTTCATAGATGATTTAAATTAAATTTTTGCCTGAAACAAATGCATTGGTTAATTAATTAATATTTGTTGTTTAATTGTTCAATCGATTTAGTATTCATTTGAATACCCTTTATCTAGGAATAAACTACGTTCCTAATAGTTATCTGTAGATTTAAATCTCATAGTGATTTAAAGATGCTGTTTGGATCTCTCGTTTTCAAAAAAGTTATCCCAGATTAACTTTTTGCCTTCTGGCAATTAAGCTATGGGTAAGCCAGGCCCAGTAGGATTTCACCCAGGTTTTGATAATTATTCTAATTCCTTGAAGGAATTTCGATTTCTAATGGATTTTCCCAATACTTGTTGCAGTCCATCCTCGCCACCTTCAAGTCTGTGCTAACGCACAACGAGAAGCCCAAGAAAGGCGAGGCTGGATATTATTACGCAGGGCTTATTCTAAGTCACCTACAATCGTGTGGCGCGAGGTTTGCTGGACAGCGATTAAATCCCTCTTGTGGTGCTGTTCGCACGAATCTTCCTCAAGGCAATGGAAGAATTAAAGGGGGTTTCGAGGAAGAGTTCTAGGTCTTCTCGAAAGTATTACCAAGATTTTCTTATGATAAATATTTTAAGGAAAATTTTGACAGTTAGGATAGCTATTGCAGTTTTCATCTGCCAGCCATTTTAGGATTTCAGACCAACATTGCGTCGGTCAGTCATTCTATGTTTTTACCACTCCTGCCCAATTGTGTATGTAAAATGGATTTAAATGATAAGAATTTATTTAAGCATCCTTGAATTTCGGAAGTGTGTTTTACATTTTCATAGTTGTAAACCAATAATTTTTACTTACATTTAATGCAGATGTACTTGGAATGATTTAAAAATTGCTTGGGAAATCTCAATAATAGCCTTAATAATCCAAAAGATTCTCTTTTAATTTGGAAACCATCGCTTTCAACATGAATATCTTATACTTCATGTGATATAAATTTAGAAAGAAAAAAGATAGCATGCCGTTGAATACTGATACCTCAGTCAAGCACTATTGATATTATTTCATTATTCAAATTGTATCTCTTCTCGTTATTTCAATTTTTGAGGAATGGGAGTGTAACTACTTGCTTCTTCTAATTGGGTAAGGGGTATGGCACGGCAAGAGTATCTTGAATTTCTTATCAAACCAAGGAACCTTTAATAAATGAATGAGTGACATTTTCATGTGTATCAAGGTGAAGTAATATATCTCTTGACAATCTGGTAGTGACTACTACAGAGCTTGGTTCTTTCTTTTATATTAACAGCCATATATTGAAATAAATCAATAAGTGGGATTTCAGTTTGCAACATGGTGCATCTTCAGGCTGGTTCCATTTTTGGAGCTAATTGCCTTTATCATGCCACAATTTTAAGTGCCTATTGCTACTTTTTCTATCAAAAATTAATGAAAATGGTTAGATATTTTTTATCTTTCCAAAAGTATGCCCTTTGGACCTCCATTTTATATGCGATTTCATTGCTCTTGTTTGTATTGGTGCAATTGACCTAGAAAATCGAAAGAGCGCTTTTTGCGATTGGCCTTCTAGGTAGTCGCTTAACTTTGATGTACTAACCTCCGTCTGGTTCTAAGGATAGAAGATTATTCCATTTGGTTTTAAAGGTCAGCTCCTACTTTTCAATTTAATTTTCAATAATCTATTTTGTTTTTGAACTGTTGCGTTTATTAAGAATCGATGCTTAGCTCTACAATCCTTTGATCGTCCTCATGTTTTTCATTTTTAGACTACCATGAATCCTGCCTATTTCCAGAGCCTTTCAAACCCGTCTACTACGAATAGTTTCCAAGATCCCTCGAATACGCAGCCCGCTGTAGGAACAGTATATTCACCCAACTTCGGCAACGCTGCCCCATCAAACCATGCACAGCAGTCCCCGTATATGCGGCAGCCCACAATGCCCCCATATGCTCTCAGTCCTTCTGCCAACATTAGTTATAATGGGCTACTTCGAAATGTTAAAATTGAGGATTCGCGTTCCTCCCTTGACTACATAGGGACTTTCTCCTCGAACCCGAATGCAAGCATGCATGGTTCGGCTTCGAGTACGCGATCTTCAACAGCAAATATGAACACTTCTGCTGGCACACCATCATTTCGTCACGATGTGTCCTATCCATATCAAACTTCAAGTGGAGGCTCATCAGTTCATATGGTTGAGCACAGTCTTTCCACAAGTTCTATAAAAGCTACGTTTACTCCTTGCCTTGTATGTGGTGATAAGGCCAGTGGTTATCACTACGGTGTGATTTCGTGCGAAGGATGCAAGGTATGTTTAAGTTGAAGGAATCAAATCTCACATTAGTGTCGTGGCTCCTTAGCCCGCGAAGTTCTTTTAAAATGTATTGCCTATAATTTAGATAATTTTCAAATTTACTTCGTAGATATTTAGTGTATAACTTTCCATTTTAGATTAATCGTAGCAACCATTATTTTTTCTATGATTGGCGTACGACTAATAGGCACCTACTTAAAGGCTTTTTCCATTTCACTTAAATACCTAATCGCTTTCCTGTTTTCACCTTTCACTAAAGCTACCAAACAAATATCTCCTATTCAAGTTTAATGATAATCATTTTTCGCAAGCACTTACAATGCGCAGACCTTATAGCCTAATCTGTTTTACTTCTGACGGTACATTCGTGGTTTAGATATCGACCATCTGAACCCATTAATTATTGGGTGCACTTTCTATATTTAAGTTTTTTCTTTGACCATCATTCAAACATTCTTCTTTATTACTCAATTTTCTCGGATGTCTTTTCCTAGTTAAAATTGCAAACCAAAGCTTACTGCTCCTATTTCGGGATCCTTTAACTCATATTAGTTGCTCTTTTGGAACCAATATTTTTATCTCACTCAATTGTAGTCCTTCAGATAGCATCTGACGCAAGAGCTTTTCTATTACTTTTCGAAATATGTTCACCTTCGTTCTCTCAAACCAAATCGCCTCTACACATCAACACGCTTTTATAGCCTGCTTCCTTTATTTTCCTCAGCACCATTTAACCTATAACCCCGAAATCTGACGGTGCTGATAAATATTGTTACCAAAATCATTTACTTTATTATCTGGTAGGGTTTCTTTCGAAGAAGCATCCAAAAACAGATGGACTACAAGTGTTTGCGTGATGGCAAGTGTCCGGTACAGCGCATGAACCGCAACCGTTGTCAGTTCTGTCGCTTCAAGAAGTGTCTGTCAGTGGGGATGTCCAAGGACAGTGTTCGCTATGGACGCATGCCCCGGCGAACCAGCAGCCCCGATTCGAGTGTCAGTGGAGCCCGGGCGTCGTCCAGTTTGTGCACTCCTCCTCCTTTGCCTCGTAGTCATCAGCAGCACCAGCACCCTCAAGGCCCGATGCACAGCTCGCCCATGAACTCGAGTGCTATGTTGGCCAACGCCGATTCAAACAAGCCTAGTGCCTCCGCCTATATGGAGCTCTGTAGACGCCCTACTAATGAGTCGGAGAGCGCGCTTTACCAAATTGTCTCCACTGTTTGTAACGCTTACCATGTCCATGGCGTTTTCACTGAGCACCGCGTCAAGCAAACGCGCAAGTCGGATCACCCATTGGTAAGTCGTTTCCAATCTCTTTCCCTCGTTCTTCCTTTAAACGATACTGCGCCACACCGGCCTGCCAAGCAGAGATAATTTGGCGGTCAACATTTTGGGTCTGTTGTTTATTTGTTTCATTCGCTTGCTTAGGTTAGTTAGTGCGCCTTGTAAACACTAGCACATTCCTGTGCGGTAAGAGTCGTATTTCAACCACCTCATCGATTGAGTTGTTAGAATTTCTCTTGGACATAAATAACGCAGTGGACTAGAATCACGCATGTAAAATCAGATGTTTGCAGAGGTCCTTTTTTCATGGGGTTATGCTAAAGCCTTGGCGACACAAAGGTCAGTACTACATCCCATTTCGCCAGCTTCCATCTTCATTCGAGATCACAATGAAGCTTCATAATCCACATTGCGTACACTTCAACGATGGTGTATAGATATAATGCCCGCCTTACTTGTGTGAGGAGTTGGATTTTGATTACATTTTTACAGGGTACAAGACAAAATATTTGGTATTATTTCCCAGGAGAACTGTCACCTCTTGCAACCTTAGGAGGAGCCTTGATAAGACACTTGCGAGGTGTGTGGGTACGTGGGTGGTCAGACAGGATTTTGTTTGAGCATTTAATGGGCTAGTCATTACGAAGTTACTATTCAGGGAGGGAAGGATGTTGCGGACGAAATACTCAGAATCTATGGCTCGTCTAATTAGTGTTGATATCTAGCAACCAAAATGATGAACTGGACATCCTCCTACTTATGTAAATGCGAATGAACAAATAGGTTCCCCCTCTATAGAAAGAATTAGAGCAATAAAAATGTTCGTACGCACGGCACTAGGTAGAATGATTTCTGTAGTGCCTGTCACTACAACTTTTAAAAACAAACGTTTTTAAAGAGTGATTAGCATTGCATTAGTCATTCTCAATTAATTACAGTGCGAAGGAAGGTGAACTCTGTCCTGTGAATCGGTCGGAAATTCCTATTTATCAGTTTTAGCCCTTGAGTATGCCCAGAATGAAGTGACGCTTCGTAGGTAAACTTTTGTGACTCACGATCTTTTGCTCTATGTACGCAGCATTAGCAGTGAAGTTTTATGCTTATGCAGAATCTGTACTTCTTGAAGCGGTGAGGCTAGGTTTAAGTTGCACAGAAATGGAAATTATTTCTTGGCGATTCTGCCACATGCGCACACACGTACGTAGAGGGATGCGCTCCACCAACGCCCAGGGGTTTGTGTGTGCGCGTGCGTTTGGAGGCTAAGGTCATCGACTTGTGGACGACTGCGAATGCATTCATCCTTTCTGGCTCACGCAGGCTGCTTGAACACAAGCTAGCTTGCACACACTCATGCGTGGTGCGGGCGTGCGACCCCGAGGTCAAGCACGTTAAATGTGACTGTCTCCCCCATGTCCGTCTTTCCCCCCTTCCTACCTTGCCTCCCCCTCCGCCCACTCATGCACACAGCCGCTTACATCGGCTGTTGACTGTTGGTTAATGGCAGAGCCATGCAGTACCTACACGACTCGATTTTTTGCAAATGGTTCGGTAGTTAGTACTGATAAAATCAATGATGAAATGGCGGCCACGTGGATTACTCCCACAGAGTTGGCTCTGTAGTTTCTTTCATTGACCATTTGAGTTTAGATTGTTCCGGTGTGCACTAAAATCGGGGGTGTTTTTCATATCGCTTACGCCTACGTACGCCTAAGTAACAGTGAGTTGGTCCTGTTTTCATTTCAAGCAATAGACGTTTGGACTTTAATTATCACTTATGGTCATAATAAACAAAAATTCGGTCCCATCAATCAGTACTCTGGTGCAAGTTGGTGGGTTACTAAAAAAGCCGAGCCAGGAGTTACTTCAAACCACTAATTAAACTTCGCCATTTATAAGGGTCGTTTTGTTATTCTCGTGTGATTGGATTTTTTAAATTGTACATGCTATAGGCCGCCAATTAGATGAACTGAAAAATTGCCCCTTTTGGTTTTGGCAGTGTAGGCCGGTTTTAAATTGTCCTTTCATTTCTTGGACTAATTTTTTTAAGAAAGTTGCATTGTGCATCTAGGAGGGGGCAGTCAAAGTCATGCTTACTTGGGAATCCTAGACTGACTCGTGCCTTACAAGTGAATAACCTTGTGTTACCCAATTAAGTTGAACCAGGGATAATTTATAGCCTCTGTGTGGAGCATTTTCTTGCGAGAAATCTATTAGCGTACATGGGTCATGTGAATCACGAGTGCACCCAAAGCATGAATGTGTTGCATATGACGGATCTTGCCTTTCCTATCTCAAGCATACGCTTAGAGGTTTCAAAAAAAATAGTTAGATACGTCCTCACTAACATTTTCTTTTGGAATGCTATTAATGTGGTTTTTTAGTAAGTTGGAATGGGAAAGGAAGAAGTACGGAAAATTAAGGACCTGCCATGCAGTATGGCATGCGCCGAGTGCTTTCCTGACGCTGATTGGCCGCATGAGCAGATGCGCATAGCTGAATTTCGCTCTTGCGCGTGGGCCTAGTCTAACCGCTAGCGTCTGCAGACTGGTAACCTTCGGGGCTCGCCATTGGTCCGCACGAGTGTAGTCCGTGTGGCAGCTTTTCTACACATTTGCCAGTCCCAAGCGTTTGTTTAGTGCCAAGTTCCTTCGAGCTTAGCTGTTTTGTTCAACTAAGGGAGGATTATTTACTTCTCGAAGCGTGTTTTGGTCGCACCAATTATTTTACTCAATTGTCCTACTATTTTAATACTTTAATTTCACCTCAAAAGCTCTTCTGATGTCTGATAGCTTTAACATTTTGTTAATCTTTTGATTAATCTATAGATTTCGGAACACATTAGCCACGGTATACAAAGTGTTTTCCGTCAGCATAACGGATAATTTTTCGATTCCATTAATTTCAGTGTTAGGATTTCGAGCCTCGTTTGTCTTACCGTTCATTTACTGCAACTGACAAGTCCAAAACAAAGTGCTAACACCTTATTAGTGAGGCTGCCACTAATTTAGCAGTTATTTTTAATTGACTGCAAGGCACCAACTTGCTCATACAAGCATTTTCGCCTGGTTCCAGCCACCCAGCCTGGCGACTAAGGTGTCTGACAGGACACTGGGGTACGTAACTAGTTACGTGAGCTTAGAACAGAAGGTGAGGGTGAAATCTGGTGACGTTCAGTGTTTCAACGACCTTCTAGACATTAATGTCAAAGAACTTACATTTTCACTAGACCTACTCATTGCACCACTCTCGGTATCTGCAAGTAGCCTTGCTTCATTCTCGTTTGGTAACTTGATTCGTGTTACTTGTATATTCTACTCCTGGTACTGGTCAGATAGGCTATCAAAACATTAATTTTATACAGTTAAGGCGGGTAATATAAATTTCATTCTTTGGAGAAACTAAACCATGCCTATTGTGTTCCTGATGGCAACCATATCTACAAGATGCAGTTACTGCTCTTGATTTCCAAAAGGTCGGTCTATATGCGCATCAACTCTTTGCATGCACTTGGTAAATTTCCTCATGTGGTAGGCTGCACAGTCTGCGGTCGCTATAATTTTCTTTGTTTGATTGATTAGCTTTAGTGGCTCTATGATTTCTAGGTGCCAAAGAAACCTCTGGGCTATGGTGATCCATGTACTTACTATTGTTTCCTTTCAAAGGCGAATTTAATGTCCCCCTCCACGTTAAAAAAGAACAGCCGATCAGTCATTCTATAATAGACAAACTGCGACTCGTTAACATGCCTCATGGTGTAGCTCGCGCTATTCTCTTAGTAGGTGTTTCATTAAATAAAGGGCTTCATTACTTAGATATTTTTGGTAACTACTTTCTTCTCACGGTCTACACTTCCACTTCTCATGCCACTTGGCTTTTTCACTGCGGCTTGGTACCTTTTTTCTGGACAAAAACACAACAACACCTTTGATCTTTCTATATTCAATTGATTCACAGAGCACTAATATGCGCAGAGAGAGAGAGAGAAGCATTTACTTTGCTATTAAGTGCGCCTGGAAATTGTAAACAAATACTCCTGTTGGAACCTGTGTGCATATGCGTGCGTGTGTGCCCGCTGACCCCATGTGCGCACGTCCGCACATGCGCACGCTGCACCAAGCCCCGCTGACCAACCGGAGACGGCCCTTCCTGTCTCCCTGGGGCCCTAATCGCCGCAGCCGCGCATATCATTTTAACCGCTATCGCTAATCATCGCAAAAATCCATAAAGCATAAAAAACGCTTTAGAACCTAGCATGAAATGAAACCGGGTGGATATTTGCTGGTATTGCTCGTCCGGGGTCTTTGGCCCTGGAGGAAGACTCGCAGCCTACTTTATCGTCAGAGCAGCCCTAAGAATGAAATCGGAATGCCTGATGTATTCGATTGTATCGGACTTGTGACTAAGAAAGTTTTTAACTTTTTCAAGAAACTCTATTGCAGTGTGGCTATCCCAAACGCTTAGCGTACTTGCTTGTCATGTGATATTGTACGCATTCACCTCACCTGAAAACTACTTTGGGGCGAAAAAATGACTGGGATGAGTTTTAAATAATAATTTATTTTGCTTTATAGCAATACCGAATGCTCGATGGAATTATCTGTAGGGAAATTTTTGACCAAGTTTACCTAATAGGAGAACTGATAATTATTTTCTTCTCTGTCCAGCGGTGCAAGCATGGACAGAAGGAAATCGGGCATTTCGTAAAACACAAAAATGGCGGATGCCAATGTAATGCTCTAATGGCTACCGATGTGATTAGCAAATGGGTTCTCGGAATAGGTATGTCTGAGAAACGCAAAGACCTGAGTGCTCATTGTTGATCGTCTTCTTCCACCTGCACAAGCAGAGAGGAGGGCACTTTTCGCCGACGGAGGTGGAGTCGCGGAGGCTGGAGATGCACGAAGCCCTGAGCGAGCTGATGGCGTTGCACATCCAGAGCGTGGTGGAGTTCGCCAAGGCCCTACCCACTTTCTCCTCGCTGACGCAGTCGGACCAGCTGAACCTCATCAAGGGCGCCTTCCCCGAGATCTGGCTCGTCCAGTCCGCGCGCTACGTCCTCCTCAAGGAGAACAAGATGCTCTTCGCTCAGGGCGCCCTCGTCAACCGCGCCGACATTGCCAACATCTTCTCGGTGAGCCCAAACTCCTTCACCCCTCCTCCACCTCCAAACCATCCCAACACTTCTAGCCTTATGGGCATCAGTGCACTTAACTTCAGTTGCCGCATGTGACTTGCATATTATCTACTTAACCTCTTCTGAGGTATGTACACCACTTCCGGTTACAAAAAGTATTTTTCAGTAGCCCAGTTTTTCACAATGTGGACTGCAAGGATCTTAAGGAAACTGTCAATCGCCGGCTCTGCACCAGTAACTCATGTTTAGGGAAGTAAATGTGTTCTCCTCTTGGGATATTTAGAATATCTTAAGAGAGTCAATGAATTGGTGAGATTCTAGAAAAAGTTGTCTATTTGAGCAAATCTATCACCATTGATAGATGGCTTTTGTTAAGCGTCTTTAAATTATCCTTTTCATTATGTACATTTGTTTAGCCGCCGCTGGCTAACGAGATATTTGACATCGCTGCTGCCTTCAACACACTGGGATTGAATGACGTCGAAATTGGGATCTACAGTGCTGTTCTCTTAACCAATCCAGGTTTTGTTATATCCTTCTGTTTTTTTTTCTGTTTTCATTCACTGTTTAGTGTACTCCAGTGCTCCAGAGCCTTTATAAAGTCCGTTAAAAGTGTATCTGTTTATAACGCAACAGTTCACATGCCAGAGAAGAAAATTTCTAGCAAGATGACTAAATAACCATGCGGCGTATGTAGGGAGCGATTTCGGGTTTAGTTTCTTTGTATTGCTGACAACTTATTAACTTATTTTGTTCACAAACCGTGAGCTAACGCTCATCTTATAAGGCAGAATATGAAACGCCGTAGTATACAAAATTAACAAAGCAGAATGAAATAATAAGTTATATGATATCTCAAATGTCTTTTCATTATGCCTACTGAGGAATAGTCACAAGGGTTGTCAGAGAGCCTTTGTAAAAAGTTCAACGTCAAGTGCTTTCTGAGGCAGATATGAAGCTAATATAGATTTCCATTGTAGATTTCGATAAAATATCCAACAGGGCGTTGGTTTCGACAATGAATAATCACTACAAGAACGCTTTACGCTATCAGTTGGAGATGCGACACAACCCTGTTGGTGTGGTACTGGAGCAACTGGAAGATGCCTGCAGACGTCTGATAAACTTCAAGATACAACTGCGCCAGGTACTCTACTGGAGCCGCAACCTGTGGAATCGCGCAAAGCTGAACTGCCTCTATGCCGAGGTATACGAAGCGGCATTCGACCCAGCTGCCGTAGCTGCTCAGCAACAAAATCAAACAGCACAGCTGGCGGCCTCGGGATACATGCATATTGACTTCCAGGCCTCCGCCTACAATGCTAACACAAATCCAGCTGCCTATGGTGATGTTGGGAGCAACTACCAGGCACCCAAGACACCACAGACTGTTCTGCACTACCAGCAGTACTCCAACTACGCTGCACAGCAGAATTACAGCCAAGCATATGGCCAGCCGGACCAGGTTTATGCTGGTATTCCCAACTTTAGTGACGGGTTGCAGCAGTCACTACAACCGCAAGAACAACAGCAACAACATCAGTACATGTACGCTCAGGGACAGGATAGGTGGGGCAACGGTGCCTTTGAACTTTATTCCACTGACATGTCAACTGACATGAAGCCCAATGTGCAGGAACTTCAAGGCGTGAAGACGGAGACGACGACTGATGTGACAAAGGCGGAGAGCACCTCCACGAGCACTTGCACCGATGGGCAGGTGCGTTCTAGAAGTCACAGCTCAACAACGTCGCCTGGCACCGCTCAAACCGAGAGCAATCAAGCCCCGTCTGTCGAGAACGTCAAAACTTTTGGCGGAATCAGCAATGCAAACTACCGAAACGGCACTAATGGTGAAAGCGAAACTACAGCGAGGATAACTCCTTTGAATTACACTAACGAAGCTTTAGAGAGCTCAGTGATCGACAAGACCATTGTTTCCGGAAATGATCCGTTTTCTCTTTATCAAAACATTTTAACCAACTTGAATCCTGGAGAAAGCAATGCTTCTGCGGGCGTCAGAAAGCCAGCAAATGGACAGAGTGACCATCTTGCTAGTTGGGAGGGTCCACCGACGCTGCACAATGTGGAAAAGGTCGATAATGATGCCGACGATGATGGGAAAGCTGAAATGCCATCACTTACACCAGCTCCGGAGACTATGACGCAATCCAAACGTGAAATCTCCATATCCATGCCTATCGAATCAATGACTTGCGAAAAGAGTAAAGCTGTGGAAAAGTTGTCTCCTCCCTAGGAAATCCGTTAATGAGCATTGAGGAGAAATGGTACGTCCCGTTTCTGAAAGTACTTTTATATGTATTGCTTTAGCTGCTCTTATTGGTTCCCTGTTATTTTCTAGTGTTTCGACCAAGGAATCTGCCTCAGCGTTTCATAAGAAGTGTTCTGACACCCCTTACTTCACAAACTGCCTCATATCATCCTGAATTGCTACTTGATTTAACTCCATCGCCCCTTCCCACTCATTCTCCATACCTTGCCTTCTACATAGTTTGCGATGTCAATTAAGTAGCTACGATCACAGTAATCATTTAAGAAAGCACTGTCCCGCCTTCCATCTCCGTTTGTTTACCTCCATCCCCTGACGGTAAAATTCTCCGTAAGCTCGGGAGTCGCCGCCTCCGCCGTAGACCAGAGTAGCCTGTTGTGGTGACGGGGGTGTGCTCACGTTTCCCTCAGGGAATTGCGTTCTGGAACGATCCCATTTTCTTTCTTGACCTCCTTCGACGACGCAGCCGTGTATCCACTGTGCGTATGTGTTTGTGATTTCCCGAATGTTCTTGCAAAGGACACTGCTGAAGACTTAGCACACGCTCATGCACGTTTTGTAATGCCCCCCACTTGTCCGCCCCTCCTTCCGTGTCCGTAGACCTCCCCAATTCCCTATTTGTATGCAACGAATCTACCTCCATTCAAGCCCGTCTCTCCATCAGGTTAAGCAATACATCAAACATGCATCGGTCTTTACCTCGTTGGTTGATTGTACACTTTTTGGCAAATACTACCAGCCACGTCAATATCACAGTCTAAGGCAGCTTGTATTCTATGAAGGGGCTCCTAACAGCCATGTAAACATGCCATCAAGCAGTTGGACCCCAACTCTGTACATTACCGTCTACTTTTCTCTTTAAATGGCATGTGCATGGTTCATATCAGAGCCGCAAGCGGTTATAGATATTCGCGATTTGACTAGATTACAAATAGGAATGATTCGTAGGTGATTCTGATTTATTTATTGAAGAATATGTATTTGAAAACTTGAAAGTGGGTTAATGTGCCGATACCCAATGTATGAGGGGGTCGTTTTGGATATCGTGCTTCATGGTATTGCTTGAATTTAAAACTACCACTGTTACCCACAAATAAGAAATTGATGTGACACTAAAAGGGGGAATGTGACGTTGGCATACTGCTCAATGAGTGTTTGCCTAAGCTGTTCAAAGCTCGAATCCTGGGCTTCCATGACCTGAAATCGAAACACTGGAGCTTTGTGGGAAGCCAAATGAGCTAATGCTTAGGAGCCTTCTGGACTTTTTTCGTATAATTTTATGCAAATAAATTGGTCAAGTGCAAGTCCTTATGGTGCTCTGAGGGTAGCAGATATGGGTTCTTTCAGGTAGATGGTTTTCTGCCTTGTGCAAACTGGAGCGTTTTAGATGAGGATTACTAACACTGTTAGTTCTTCGTGACAGCATTCCAATTACGATGCATGAATACTAGCTAAGGATTCCGGTGACTACATTTTCACGGAATCACTAAAGTGAGGTCATACCAAGGTTACAGGTGGTGCAAGCAAAATGCCTTTACGTTTTATTGTGAAAAAAAAACATATGGGACAAACAAAAGTCCACTTCGTTGAACTGAATTGGTTGACTAGTAGTTACTAGTAGTGAAATAACAGAAATTAAGATGTCAAATCAGGAATGTAATTCAATGTTCAGACACGTGATGTGGTGAAACAGGTGGTGGTGTTGGAGCAATCAGACAACACTGATCCCATAATCGCACATGACTAATTATTAGTAATGAATTAATCGTCCTAGGACTTAAATATGCTTAGCATGATCAAGTACTATCGAACGGCAGCAGGAATTGTAGAAGTAGTTTGTAGCCTGATCGACCGGTTTCACTTATGATCTGGATTCAGTCACAGACAGCAAACCATTGCCTTTGGAAAACCAAAACTTCACTCCTAATGACACGGACCCGAAGAGCATAATCCCTTACAAATAGAACTGATAGCATATTTATAAATTGATTTCCTTTGAAGGCTATTTATATCTACGATTTGCAACCACAATCAGTCTTATTACCCCTTCTAAAATGGATGCCTTTGCAAACTAATTTAGAATAGGTGTTTATGTACAAGTTCTCTTGCAAAAATTATCCAGTTTAAAGTAACACAGAAGGTAGTAAATCACAAGGTCATTACATAAATGACCAAATTCATGAAAAACCCCTAGAAGGAATGATTTTTGGTGTTGACAGCCCACAGTACACATGGAGATAAGCGAACGTATCCGACTTCGTCGGCCTCAGGGCGAACAATGAGAGGGCAGTTCGCATTCGGCAGGAAGATGAGCGTCTAAACAAAACCACTTTGACTTGCCACCTTATTATCGGCTACTAATGTCTCCTAGCCCATTTCTGAGCCAAAGACAGTTCCATGTAACTAATAGCATGATAGATGAGGCCGTCAGACGCAGGTGTGAACATTTGGTTTTTAGATTTTTATTATTCATACAGGATTTGAGGCAAATGAACTAGCAAATGAATGGAGTGTGCAGGCTAATATGTTGGATTAGGCAAGTCCAGGAGGTGGATTCTTTTTTGAATTTGAGTCCACGCGACGGCTGGTTTTAAAACAATGAATACTCTTCAAATTGTTATTATCAACTGCAGAAATAAAAATTGAATATTACTTAGCATACAGCTATTGGGAATGTAAAAGGACTCAGTTAAGAATTTCAAGGTATTTACCTGTTTATTAGAAGCCTATAACAGTCTTGGCACATGACCTCGCATACATCAATCACCAGGTAAACGTATTCGCTTTTAAGGTCACTCCTCCTGATGAAACAAAGACAGGAATCTTCACCTAATTCATGTGTTTAGTTACCTACCCTACAACTGAAGCCAATTCCATAGCTCCTTAATAGAACTTCGATCTTATTGAATGCTACAAGTTGGGGGTAAACTCACCGGCAAAAATGTTGAACAATTCTAGGCTTTTACTTACATAGTGCAGCTCAGTTCCCTAAGAAAATCTTGTCTAATAATTGGCCATCATCTAAAGATCCTGAGTGAAGATTAAACAAATCAGAAAGTATAGGGTGCTCTTGATGACTCTGACAGTCTCACCAGGATAATGAAAAGTGGATTTGGCAAAAAATTAATGGGTTTATTAGAAAATCCATAGACAAGAAAATCGTAGTACTCTACTCAAAAATACCGCGCAAACAGGATTAAGCTTATTTGACACTTTCCATGAGGAAGTGTCACTTCAAAATTGCTTTAATTCTATTAATAAACTGGGTTTTATAGTACTGCCAACACAACAATTAGTGTCCTCGACGGCGTAAAACCAACTTTAACTTTTCCTTGAAGTGTAGCAGGAGACTTTCGAATCTTGTAGCCATAGTTATGGAGTAGTACATATGGCTACCCTCGTTATCTAGGGCTTAACTGCAATGGTCCTTCACGCCACATAGGCATCGGGTATCAACCTTAGTCCCTACAGCATTATTCTGTACATTTTCAAGTAATTCGGCTGTGAGCGAACTCAGATATACTGATGTTATGCTCCTTACTTCATAAAATCACAGCGTCGTAGTCTTCACTACCTCGTTCATGCCATGGGACTGTTTTCCAGGTGTTTAAAGGAGAGAATTGATCAGTGACCATAATTTCTTCCTTATCTTTATAATCATACAATCTGGAACCATTCTTATGGTTGCTAACACCTATACACTTAGGGTTTAAAATTGTAAACACTTTCAGTATTGATTTATTTCATAATGCCCTTTTATACTTATTCTGAAAACTGTTTTTCAAGACTAGAGACTGAATAGGGAGCTGAAATAATTTTAGAGGGGGCACACGAAATAAATCCTTGTTTGACCTAGAGTAGGTGGTTCCAGGGTCAGTCTTGATTACACATGTATGGGCTGCACGAGCTTACCACAAATAGAACAAGGAACTAAGGATAGTATGCATTTTTGTCAGTAGAATGTCAATATCCAGATTTTCGGAATTTTCATACTATCCTCTATGGAAAATCCTCGAATTTTCTACGAAAAGAAACGATGTATTCGAATAACAAAGATTCTTTAACTGAGTCTTTGCTATTAGTTTGAACGTTATTCCATTATAAGAAAAATTGTCACATGAGCACATTGACCCTGTACGGATAATGATTCATGACATATGTAAAATTCTGATGTGAAATTTTAAAACCGACGTTTTAAGCAGTGATTTAATTTCGACTGCTTCTGAAACGGTCTCTGTCACTTAATGCTGGAAGAGCGAAGTGGGTTTTAGAAAACACAAGCACACCACTAAATAAAAGTATTTAACATTTAAAAACTTTGTCTATAGCTCACAATTACTCACCAAGAATTGGACTACGTCGATATTTTTAGGGAAAGTAGATTCATTCAGCGTCGATTGAGCTGCAATAAACACAGCTGATGAAATAGATTAGATCGCTAATAAACCAAGCAAGATTTTACCAAACTTACTGGGCATGAAGATGAGCACAATGGGTTAGTACTCTTTACAATCGGTAGTTTTGAACGAAATGCAGGGATGAGGGTGTATAATAGTGTAGGTGGAATGATGGGACTTCATAACCTTACTAAAAATAGTATATTTTAGATTGCTAGTAGAGTTTGTTAGGGCTACCAGAGTTCAGGTAAACCTGGATGCAATGGAACAGGAAATTCCAGAAACCTGATGAGTTGTAATTCCCTGGAACCAAAATTGACTATTCCAATTGAAACTAAGCTGCTGTGCCACGATATGAATATTATTTAACTTTTACACTTTACTGGCTAACAATGCTGGTGAAAAGTGCTTGTCTTATATGTTCCCACGGGACAAAAACAATAATAATAATGATAATAGTAATAATGATGATATTGTTAATAGTAATAAGGACATCAATTGCAATCTTTTAGGCATCATGTTTTAAGGGAACGATAAGCCAATGTGTGGATAAATAAAATCCAAATACTGCACAAAAAATTGAATGGAAATATTGTAATTACCAATTGCTGGTTGGTAAATAGTTGACGGCGCTTTTAAACATCAAATCTAACCTGGACTCCCAAAAGCCATTAGAATACAAATTCACACCCCTAAAAATGTATTCGGTGCCTTTTCCAGACAGCAGTACATGAATGAGTAACTTAGAAACGCTAGAACTCAATTTCCACACTACTTATAACAACATTTCTTAGTTATTATTAACATATTGTAACGTAAGATGATTTTAGAAGGTTGAATAATGCAGGATTATTTTAATGAAATGCTTTTCAGTTATGCAGTGTAACGGGCTGATATGAAAGATGCCTTCAAATATGTAAAAATTGTCCCACACCACAAATATAATTACCCATCATTCATTTATTTATCAACGAAAGCTGTTGGTTAAGAACTAGAGCATCAGCAAGGCAACGAAATGCAGTTTCGTATCTGCATGGCTGAAAATTCACGAAGATTTGAACACAAATTACTATTTGTAAATCTGAGCAAAATTAAAAATTTTTTTATTAGAGTGAGAAACTTTTTTGGAACAGTTCACATCTCTTTTATTACACTTCAGGCCGTCCTGATATTTTGAAGTAGTGTGTGGTCTCATGATGAGCCAGCTGGACTACAATTTATTTGATGACCAGTTTAACTTCGACAATATTGATCTTGAAGACCTGTCAATTCTTCAGACAGATTCGAACAATGAATTAGACCTTGAGTCTTTGTTCAAAAACTATGAATCACAGGCACACGCCAGCGGCGTCCAGGAGAAGTACGAATCCAAACATAATAGCACGTTGGCGACTCTCCTAAAACCACAGCCCTTGTGTGCTTATGTCCCTCCGGCACCCCAAATTCCCGTTGAGAGCAATCGGGTCATTGAAGCAGGCCTGTACTTGCCACCCCATAATCGAGTGTTTGCGGATGATAAACACCCTCAACTGAAAAATGCTCTCATTCAAGATTCATCTGTTTGTGGGACAAATTTTAAAGCCAAATTGTCAGTAGAAGATCTTAAACCGGTTTCGACTGTTAACCATGTGTCCAGTTGCACGCCTGATCATGCTGACTTCTACAAAATCAATTCTGTTGCAACGAAATCCCTAGCCAGGAGTGAATCGTCACGTAAATTATCATTTCGCATTTTATTGGAGTGCTAGGGAACGGAAGTGACTCAAAATTGGCCCGTAGATCCCCACACAATGCCATAGAAAAGCGGTATCGCCAAAGTATAAACGGGAAAATAAATGAACTGAGAGAATTGCTTGATGCCGGTTCTGGAGGAGATGTTAAGGTTAGGCTGTCATTTTTTATTTCGATGTTTATTTTGTTAAGTAAAATAGATTCCGAGTCCCTAGCGTAACTTTTTTGGCTCTCAGTAGTGCACTGTGTATTATGTTAACTTCTCATTTAATATCCTGGCTAGGAAAAAGTTAAGTGAATGGAAATGGGGGCCCAATTCTAATTTGCTTCACTTTAAATTCGCTAACATGCCATTCATATCGTTATTTTGTGTCGACTTTCAAGGTCATTAGATGTCACACCATATTCAACCAATCGGGTCGCACGTCCTATTGTCTCATTTCCCATGTCTAGGTTTGAACATGGATTTTGATGTATTTAGTGAGGGATTTCTTAAGTTATCATCTAGTTTTTTTCTAAAACATGGATTGAGAACCTTATAATTTGTTCCAACAAGGGCGTTGTATTGATGTAAATCCCTCTACATTCTAAAGTGAAGAGGATGGAATTTTTGATTTTAGTCCAACAAATCCGCCGTTCTTCGCCGGGCCATCGATCGAATTAGATATCTCGAAAAAGAGAATGAATGTCTTCGTATTCAGCTTAGTATGTACGAAAACGGCTATACTTTAACAACAGGTAAATTATCTCACCGATATGTTGTTGCATTTCTCTCGATTACTCTGCTGCCGTTCAATAAAATGAAGCCAATGTCCTTAAATCGGCCTCTTGTAGATAACAGTAGTTCAAGCTCCTGCAGAACCCGATTTGTACGCGTTAAGAGTGACCCTACTTGCTCACCGCCGCAAACTGTGGAGATTCTCGGAGGTCCACTTAAGCCCCTCCAATCTCGGCAATGTCATTCTCAACAGCAATCTGCTGGGTCGAAGATTTCGCGTCTGCATCCTGTTGTAAGCTTCTCCTCGGAAGAGAGTTCACCCCGCTCAATTGCGGGTCTAACGTCTATAGATTCGTCCCACTCCGACGACACCACAGTCATGTCTTCTCCTGAATCGCACCAGTACATGCCATACAGCAGGAAAAGGGGTGGTTAGTTCTAATGACCTGGTGCTAATAATAGCAAAAATGTGATTTTTCTCACATTAAATAACACGTCTTCGTTTACAGCGGATCCCTACATGTTCCAGCAGGTATGCCCACCTGATTCAAAGCTCGGAGCCTATTCTGTTGCGACCGAGACAAACGGCTTCACGAATCTTACCCAAATTTCTGCTGGCGAATTTTATGTAGCTCCCGCAAACACCCACACTTTGAATAACGCTTATATGAGTCATGATGCAGTCAGCAACGCCTTTGATCCTTACCGTTACTCCTCGCAAGCACCAGTGAGCTCACACGGTGAAAGCAACTTCACTCGTCTTAGTCTCTTCTGGGGATCCTTCTCACTTCTCATGTTCAACCCATTTGTTATACCCTTCGGTGAAGATTCTGGCAAGGATGCAGCTCGTCGTAAGTCCTCAGAATTCATTTCTACCTTTTGTTTGATTTTTTGCTTACTCTTGTATTCAACGCTGTTTTGTAGCTACAGGGATGCCGATTCTGCGTCTCTTGTCTGCTTTGTCCTTCAGTTCACCTCAGGATGGCAATGGGACTGAGGGTAATTCAGTACTCGGCCCTCTGTTTCTCTGGTCTATGTACGCTGCGCAATGGATAATGGCTATCCTCCTTCTGGTTCTTGCCTGGCCCCGAAACCTTACCCCTTATCTGTCGAAGTTCCTGCCTGGAGCACTTATCAAGGGAAATCGTCGAGAACTGAGGGGAAAGCGCGGTGGAACGTCAGCTCTTCGGCACTGGGAACTGGCTAAGGAATACACGGAAAACGTGAGCCTTGGCACTTTAACATTTGTCGCAGTGGGTTGCTTTGACCTTATCTACTAGTTGTTGAGGTGTAACTAACGCGAAAAGTTCAATTTCACAACCATTGTTTATGTTTTAGGATTACTTTTTCATTTATCAGTGTTTCTCTTAGGGTATTTTGGCTATTATGTAGTGTGACGCATTAGCTATTTAATTGGAACGGGCTTAAAACTCGCTCCCTGATTAGTTGGTAGCAAAAGTCAAAACATATTTCTGCGTTTGTAAAAGTATAGTATGCTTTTCAGTTTAATAACTAGTTGGCGTATTTAATGATTTATTTTCGTTAAAGCGGGGTCGACGCTGTCAGTAAACGTCGTAGTAGTGAGGTTTCTCCTATCCTCTAAAGGAAATCTATTTATTTCTTCGGTTTAAAAGTCGAAGCCCGTAGACTTCATTGACACAGGCCCTCTATGTGTTATGAATTGCTTTGCGGATGCTTCCTCTGCTACAGCGGACTCTATAAGTTAGTTTAGGTAGTTAAAAGTAGAAGTAGAGAAATGTGCTCTGTGTGCAACATCCAAGTATTCGAAGTGTGATGGCATGAATTGTTGCAGAGAAAGTGGCTGAGGGCAGGTAGTGAGTTAAGGAAGTCGCTGACGGCGCTGGGAGTATCTCCAACATTCGACAGTGGACTGGTCGGCATGGCGTGCGCGCGCATCGGCGCCTACGTGAAGGGCGCGCGGTTCCTGCTGCACAGGCTGCCCGTCCTCTTCTGGCTCTCGCTCCGCAAGCACGCCCTCCCCACGACCGCCAGGTCCATCGCCAAACAGCCTGACGTCCTGACTGTGGCTCAAGTTAGACGTCGTCTCCTTGATTTCAAGTACCTTGGTGAGTGTGGCGTGTGCTTGGAAGTGTTGCAGACTGGTCTCTTGGTGGTTGTACTCTTGTGTGCTTTCAGCGCATAACTGTTATTCTGTTAACTTCTTGTCTTGAGCATAGTTTTCTTCATTTTCATGCGCTGGAAATCACAAGGTAGAAAGGTAAGACAATAGATTTTCTGGCGATAAGTTTAGCTTGGTGGATCCATTTCGTCCTGCTTAAACCTTTAGCGTTTACTATCTTAACTCCGTTGGTAGAGGGTGTAACTGGTGATACGTGGAATTCTGCGGAGATGGGCTTTGAATTACTTGATTACATTCCTTCGTTAAAAAATCGTTGATATTTTGTTGTTAGTGTCTGTACATTTTTTTTCAATTTTAACTGCAATCTCTTGATACATCAACCTTTGTGAAGTAAGTTATCGCTCTTGAGGAGTAATATGAATTTTAAACATTTTAGTGTTTCCTTGATTCTCCTTGCAGTAAATTGATTGTGGATGTGGGAACTATGCAATAAGCATTGCTATTAGCTGAACTGTGGCACGACTTTCAGGTTAGTGACTTTAGCGAAGACGTGTGGGGGCGTGCTTGCATGTGGTTGGAAAGAGCGCTGTGCCATTGCACCATACTGATAAAACCTCTACGATCTAATGCTTCGAATTTTGTATGCTAGAACTTATGCTGTTGTGCTTATTCGTAGCGTTTTGGCATTTTAATTGAGGTCTCAAAAAGCGGACCGAAGCTTTTCTTCACTATGCGTTTTCGCAGATAGAGGTAATTTAACGGCATCAAAATTTGCAGTAGCTTTCAAGTCATACACTCGTGCACATGAGTCCACTTAAGTTTTTCAACTTTGTATCGCTTGCTTGAAACGACGAATCAAGAAGGGCATGTTCATACCAAGGATTCAAACTAAACAGCGTATCTTGTGTTTATTTTAGGTTCAGAGTGTAGAATTGGGTTCACATACTTTGGCTGCTCTTTGATCTGATGATCAGCACTATAAAAGTTGGTGCCTGTGATTACTATGATAATCGAGAATTTGCGCAAACAGCAAGTGTGAATTTTTGTTGATTAAACTCACTAGCGATTCCTGAGACTCCCACCTAATTAGTGAAAGCCTTGAGTAGAAAATAATTTACTCACCGATAAACTAGCAATGACTTGAGCAACTCCGTATTCTGAATGTGGTGACAATGTTACCTATAGAATTACTAAAAATGAATTATTTAAAAGAACTCCCTCCGCATCGTATTATTAATTTTTCTGTGAATTTCAAACCTGAATAGCGCTCAGGTCTTTTTCCTCTGGTCTGATGATTCTGCTTTGAGTCATCTCTAGGTGTTTGAACGGGTCTTCTGTGTGTTTGTAAAATATTTCACTATGTTGACTCGTCGTTCTTACGTCAATTGTCTCTATTTCCATTTGCAACACTAATATGAATTACCGTTTAAAATAGATTACATAGAATAAGCAGTTAAGATGCCCTACCTTATGTCTTTGAAGACCTGATAAATGTCTCCGACGATGGTCCAGTAGTGAAGGCCGAGGAGATGCCGTCACGAGAATGCCTGCATGTGGTGCACCTGCTTTTCGCCTGCCTAGCCGACTTCCTCGCCGGGTGGCGCGCGGCCCTCGCGGGCAAAAGCAGCAGCGCGGACCTCTCCGAGCTCCTTCGCCTTGGCTTCGTCCTCTCACTCGCCGTGAAACGCTTCTTCGGTGTCAACTGGCTCGCCGTACGTCACACCCGACCCTACACCTCACATCACCTCCTCTTCAGAGGCTCTAATGCATCCTCAGTTGCTCACAACTATGCCATCCCACCTTCATATCTTTCGACAGTCTAATCAGACTTATGCGTATTTTGTAGAACCTACTGCTCCGTACTACAAGGCATATGGCTGAGGATCTGAACGACGATTCAGTGCTCTATATGGGCTCGGAAGAAGGACCAATAGTTACCACGTTGATGTCTGCCTCGTTCAACGAATTCAGTCAGAAACGCGGGCTGGAAGAACTGGATGATGCCGCCGAGAAGGCTGCCCACTCCTCGTGCCTTTTGAAAGTCCTACGCACGAGGCTGTCCCTGACACTCTCTGAGTCAATGGTCGTTTACAAGGTGTACCATGACCTCTGTGCGACCCTGTCAACAAAGGCCCTCGAAGTACCGGATAGCAATCCGCATTTTGCCCCCAAATATGAAGGCATGCTTGTAACACCACCTATTCTTTCATTTCAGTGCATTGTACTGTGCAACCTCGAGCAGACGTCACCATTCAAGACCTATCTGACGGAACTGAGGCGTCTGGCGACGATCATGTTCGGTGATCAGGGCTTAGAGATTACCAGCGGCAGTTTCTCTGATACGTCTTCCCTGTTCGGTGGTAGGTTCCTTGGCGATCGGTCTTCATGCCTTGCAGATGTCTCTCATTGGGACGCGCCTATTTTTTGCCCTCCAGATGATTCACAAGACAGCTCGAACGATGGTGATAAGGCTGAGCCAGTCTCTATGGCCTGGTGGCTCTCCGCTCTCGAATTGGTGGGCCAGTGGTACGGCGGGTCTCTAGGTACCATGGAACACACTGATGGAGGAGAAACTATCACCGCTTCTCCTAGAGCCACTGGAGATGCTCGACTTATTTCTCTAGTATTCGAGTGCGTTTTCTCTGCTACTTTAACCTGACTCCTTAATCATTTTATGTAATAAGACTGCTCCACCGCGCTCATAGTATTCGGATTGCTTTAGTAGCTTTGGCGCATTTCACTTGTGTTTTGTGGTCTGTTTTTGTGTGCTTAAGACTTCATTCTACTTGATTGTTTTAGAATGCTGGGGTATTGATGATAGTTTGCTCCATCGACATTAACGTCTACCGAAAAATAGCTGACCCTTTTAAAGCTGCTCGAGCAGACTGGATTTACTGACGAAATTGCAGGTCACTAGATTAAGGCACAAACACAAGGTCTCAGATGCTACTCAAATTGCCCCAATACGACGCCATCAAATTGTTGCACTTTTTAGCCTCTTAGAAACCACCCATGAAGGCGCTCCTCGGGAGGGGAACCTGAAGTCTCTCCCGGATGTTTGGTTCTCGATTATGTCGGCGTTTGACCTCTTGATGAAAATGCCTATTAGTAAATGCAAGGCTGCGGATATCTCCCTCGTATCAACTGGTCTATCGAACCAGGAGGAAAAGAGTGTTAACGCGAAGTTCTACATCTATGAAGTAAGTCTCATTGGCTCTTCTGAATCTCCTATCAATTCCAAACATTCTGCATTCGTAACCTTGAAACCACAAGGGCTCCTCAAATATTTCAATTGCCATCATAGAATGCCATCAATTAGTGCGGCATGTTTCGTCGTTTCCTAACCTGCTAACTGTCGCAGAGCTCTTGCCTGGTTTTGGGCGAAATGGAGGGCATAAATGCTTCCGATAATCTAGCTCCACATTTGCTATTTAGCTTGCCATGTGGGAATGTGCGACTAAAGCGGACGCTTAATATAAATAGTCGGATGAGTTAGCTTCAAGCAGAGCCGTTTCGCGTGTTTAAGCTTGTGTGCTGACTAACGTATTGACCAGGTGAAGTAATTTGCGGTAAAGTTTAGTGTAACTAAGTCGCTTTTGAAGGCATCCAATACGACTCGCTCCCGATTTTATTCTAATATTTCAGGTCTACTTGCTGGTCACTCAGGACTGGTTGCTGCGTTCCCTTGGGGCGTTGGGTGCGAGTTTCACGGGCCACCGCAGCATCAATGGCGACGACGTGGTCTCCAGCACCAGTGGCTGCCGGCACCGCCCGCTCTCTCTCAGCAGCATCACCGGCCTCTTTGCCAGCGTCTTGGAGCGCCAACGCGTCCTCGTCAAGCAGCTCTCTGCTCCTCACGCTCTCTGGGTACGCCCCACCGACAGTCCTCAGCCCCTGATGCAACCCGAGTGATGCTCTATGCTCCAAATCGAAGAGGGAATGGCAGGGGTGCTTTTTAAGTCAATGGGGTCCCTTCTTTCGTAGTCACGTGAGATGCCTCGTCCCCACACCTCTAAGTCGGTGTGGTAAGTGAGACTTGCTGATTATCCGCTTCGCAGAAAATCTTCAGCGGTGCGCTACTCCTACGACTGCACGCATGCGCGACCTTGAGGGAGGGTGGCGTGTTAAACACGCCGGGTACGCGTGTGGCCTCAGATTGGCCGTGAGTGTGAAAATGACTGAACATTTTCCACGCCATCTGTTTACCAGTGGCGCTTTGGGAAGGGGGTACTCGGCTTGGGTAGCTGAAATCCCCGGCTGCCTTCGTTGTCAACCACATTCTATTGACACGGAATATTCGTGTTTGTTTTTGGGCGTGAAGATGGCGTGATTTGCGCACCAGGCACACGCGAGTGGATAGACAACATTAGGCCAATAGTGGCGACCCTTTTGTATTGATAATGAGAATTTAAACTCCGTTGATTTTACGTAAAAATCAACCTGGTGAAGAGTTGATAGCAGGTTAGGTTCGTATTTTAAGACTCGTAGTCAATTTCAAACGTCTCACGTTTGTTGTTTCACCAAGGAATCTATATACTAACTAACTGGTTAGGGAGGTAGTGAAGCTTTTTAGCCAATCGAAGTTGGAATATTGCTGCAGTAAATATCTTGGACAGCAGCGTTATTTTTTCTCTATCTGAATGTGTTCGCGTTAAAGGTTCATGCGTGACCAGTTGTAATAAAGGTTGGTATGTTAGTCATTCTAGAGGTTACATCAACTATAGATCGACGAGTCTTAGCTCGAGTGTAACCATGAACGTACATTCTTTGAGCTGAGACTCCGCTGCAAGTGGGTAGACTTAAGCGCCAAATTTACGCGATTTTTTGCTTAGTCTCCAAATTGGCTTTCAAGTCAAGTGCAAACACAAGGTTGACTTCCCATTTCCTCTCTCGGCCTTGAGTGGGCTTTTAATGAATTTTCAGTTAGCGAATTGTAGAAGTAGTGGCTTGCGTTTAAAGAAATTGACATGCACCCTCTGTGGTTGTTTTACAGTTGAACGACGTGGAGGCCTCGTATCGCCGGCTGAGTCGTGCGAACCCGATCTGGGTCAGCCTGGTGTCCGAGGAGAGGTCCAGAAAGTGCAAGATGCCTATCCGAGTGAGGAATCGCGGCCTATGAACTCGCCTTTCTTCTTAATACTCCCTCGATCTTTTGTATCATCCTCGCTAAACCACCTCAAACATCCTACAACACTTTCTCTCCTATTAATAAGCGCCTACTTTGCATAAGACTCCTTAATTTATTCGGCATACGCACTACTCTTGAAGGAATTTCCCTTTTGTTGATTTCATTAGTCTTGGTTAATGTGAAATAATCATCGCATCAAACCTATCGTTCGTCAAAAATATACACTCGTAGAAGTTTTTACAGTCCCTAACCTGAGCTTATGGTTCTTATGTTCCTATACGGCTATCAGGAGTTTCGTGGTACCAACTGACATAGGGGTTGCGGTTTGCGAGGCAGGTGGTCGACTTGTTTTCGATCAACTGGCTGTCGAACGACTATTTTATTTAAGTCGAGGTAAAGTTAACTGTAAGTAAAAGTGATGATCATCCTAAATGACTTCACCGGGGCTGTATGACCTAACTAGCTAGCCAGAAGTGGGGATGCTGTCATATAGGGGGGTACAGATTCATCCTGTGGCTGAAAGTAGCGAGCTTAAGCAAGTTCTTAAGAGGGGATATGGTTAGTTGAGCTAAGGGCTGTTTTGCGGCTGCTTTGAAGGATTTAATTATTGGTGGAAGTCGTTATGGGTTCGCAGGCTGCCACAAAACAAAGCACTGGGCCATTCCTTCGGATTTTCGCTGCTTAAAAATGCAGCTGTTATTGGTGGTATGGCTAAAGGAGGTGTTATATTTTCGCAGCTCCAATTCCTGATGGCTATCGTTAGTCTAGTAAGGTAATAACGCGTTACATCGATTGAGAATGTATTATGCAAAAAATAACCAGGTATTGCGTATGACGGAAAACAAAACGACTCCACTTATTGCCAATAGCACAATGATTACTCCTCTTTTAAGAAACTCCGATTTTTTGTAAAGTGCTTCTACCTACTTCTAGTTTATATATAATCTGCCTAGGAGTGCCTGCGCAATTACATGGGCTCTCTTTTATATAAATCTTTTCTATGCACACAAGGCGAATATGGAGAGAACAGGTACATATGATCAAACCGAAGCGTAGCGTGCATAGTATCGCGCTTACGTCCGCCCCTGTAAACACCGAAGTCCGCTATGGAGTCCACGTTAAGTGTTCCACTCTCTCTTCTGTTCCGAGTGATAACGCAATATTTAAGTAATTTGGAAGAGATGAACTCAGGACACTGGATGTGAAAATATTTAAGTCGTGGAAGTTGAGCGTTCCGCTTGGTGGATGGCCGAAAGCAAGTAGGAATCAATGGTAACGGACGTAAGGCCACAGCAAATGGATATTTTGCTTTTTAGCTGGGTAACATGTTAAGTAATTTTATAAATGCTGTGCCCTGTCGGTAAGAATACCGATTCTTTATACACATATGTATTTAACTGGACATAAAATAACAGGGGACTGATTAATGACACAAATAAGTTCGCGAATGGTAGGAAGCAATTTAAATGATACGTAGCTATCGATTAAATTATTGGTAGCATTTCGAGAATTTAGAGGTTTTATAAAGCGACCGGTGTGAGTAACAAGTGATTAATAAAAATGAAATCAATTTTTGTGAGAGGTGTTCAAACGGGTCTTTTTATGACAAATGAGAGCAATTTAAAATCAGAGCAGAATTTTACGCTGCCTGAGGGGTGCAAGGTGGTGCCGAATGCGGCAATACCTGGATGAAATGTTGACACAGGCTAACTTGTGACAAATTATGAAATGCCAAGCGTAATTATAATGGAAATCCCAAAGTAAAAACTACAAACCATTTCAAACCAATCCATCGGTAAATACGCGACTAGATGCGCTAATTTAATCTCCTGTGAATCAGCTTATATTGATGTCACCACAACTAGCTATTAAAATTAGTTAGGTCATAAGAGAACTCGCAAGGTAACAAGATGAGCTTGAAGAAGAAATAAATAACAATTCGAAGTTTATGAGCGCATGAAGGGGAAGAATAAGGCAGCAGTAACCTTTAAAAAAGGTAGCAATGTTTTTAAAGGATCAACAAAAATTCTTCAAGACAGCCTGAATCATAATTGCATTGTAGCAAAAGCCACAAAATTATCATAAAAGAATTCTACTATTTCAGATAGTAAACACAAAGACGTTGCATTTTCTTATCCTCGATTAATACATTCTCTTAATAGTATTGCTTAAGGATAATAATTGAAGCCAATGAAATTGTGAAATCGGTGCCCAGGAAAATAGCAATGTTGTACAACATGAATGGAGTACTTTTTCAGTGAATAAATAAGCACTTGCATACAATTATATAATTATGAGGATTTTATATCATAAATAAAATAAGTTGTTTATCTGATATGTAAAAGACTTAAAAATTATTACTAATAAATGTAATTTAAATTAATGACCTTAATTTTGTGCTTATATTGATTTTTGTTGACTGCGCACATTGCAGAAGTTGCCGAAATGGGGTTGGTGCATGTCGTTGGCATCTAGCATTTTTATGTGACGCTATGTACTGCTACAAATTATGCTCCATTCAAGTCTTAAAATAATGCGTGGAATGTAAGACTGTTTTGATAGTGTAAGGAAGAGCTTTGAAACTTGTTTTTGCTCACAATTATTTCCATTTTACGTAAAACAGGCTTGATTATTGGTGTATTTACAAAACTGTTCTTCACAATCAGTAAAATTTTACATCAATTGAACTATCGTTAAGCAGAATTTGATTTAAGGGTCATGTTATTTAATTCTCTCAGTCGTTCCATTTCATGATTACCTAGAGTTATCCTAAGATAAGTCCTTATACTAAATGGCATTTAAATTTTTCAGAGAGCAGCCCATTTTTACATGTCAGGCCCATATTTTCACCATTAATCCGGCAACTCGCCGATCATGGGTTCAAGCAAGCTCCAAAGCTGTTGATATCAACATATTTTATGACTCCACCAAACAATGCTATCGTATTGTTAGTGTTGAAGATGGACCCACCGGTATCAAGGTAAGTTGCATTCGTTCGTTCTGTATTATATAGATTTAAAAAAGGTTGCACCTGAAAAGTTTGTTAATGTTATAAGTCTAAAGTAATCTTGACTTCGAATTCATTCCACGGAAATGTCTAGCAACATTTTTTATGCAGAACATTCTAATTTGTGTTTTGTATTTTTCCTTGCAGGTGGTTATAAATAGCACAATAACGCCAAAGATGGTATTCAAACAGACATCTCAGAAATTTGGACAATGGGCTGATCCTAAGTCATCCGGCGTCTTTGGACTTGGTTTCGATTCCGAATTAGATCTCACAAAGGTATTCACAAAGACATTTGTCATAATCTTGACATGGCCGAAGTACCACAATGGTTATTTCTATTGTAGGCTAAGTAAATCTGAGAACTAAAGCTTTAAATGATTACCGTCTTAGGTTGAATATTTCTCCACTTGGAGGTGCGCCACATTTACTTATATAATAAGCGGTGATATATAACCAATTAGTCGAACTATTATGGACACCCAAATCACTTTTCAGACACCTGATGCTTTAAAGTTCCCACCATTAATGGTTTCACGTATCTATAACCTTTCAAGTTTATATAATTTATTCTCAGCTACACTTGTTCCGCTGTAAAAGCTGCAAATACATGTTTCCTATTCTTTGTATTATCTTGGTTTTTAGTTTGTATCTCAGTTCCGACAGTGCGTGGAGGCTACGAAACAATTAAATGGGGAATCGAACATTTCAGGACCGCCCAAGCAAGTAAGTTTTTAACGTGGGTTCTTGTTGCTTCGATCGTCATATGAGGATAATTTACGGCCTAGAGAAGGTATTGTAGATAGTTTTGTTCTTTTTAAACTTTCTATGGTAACGAGTGCATTCTTATTTCCGCTGAAGTTAGTGAATTTTATTTAAACTCGCCAATCGCTGTAGTCTATTACTCGACGGCTAATTAGGTATTTCGGAAATATGATGCTATTTTAGTCCCAGTGGCAGCGGTATTAACTTGCAACAGCATTACCGAAGTACTTTTATGAATGGTTTATATACGCGTAGACAGCGCTATTTCTGTTGTTTTATTTTAGAGTTGTCATTTGCATAGTAGTAGTGACCATAAAAGACCTGCATTTCTTCCGTACAAAAGAGCATGTTTTCAAAGGTGATACAGGAACGAACTTCAGGAATCACATTTCGTCCGAATAGTTACACCTTTATTTTTCGCAAAACGCTCTAGGTATCCAGCTACAAATAGCCTTCTGTAATTAAATTGTGGAGCTTTCATTAGCAGTAGTTATTTTAACACAGCAATTAAGGTTTGAGCAATACAAATTTGTGCAATCTAATGCCTATTCTTAAACAAACCAGTAAAACGAGTGCTGGACGTAAAGGACTACGCTCTGTGGTAATGTAACCGGCTTACGGACCACCATAACACATTAGAGTTTGGTTATATATCGCAACAACAGTAATGATCATGGTACTCCATAATTCTCCAGTTTTTTATCTTGTACTGCTGTTGTATCAATTCTCAGGTAGGTACCATTTTCACTTCCACTCCATTTTCCTTTTGAATATTTTTCCTACGAAGGGAAAGTTTGGAAGATAACTCATAGAACGACTTATACCAAGTCTTCACATCCCTGAGAAACGTACCAGGGAGATATCTTATGTGTTGAGAATTGAGAAGTCTATAGCTAAGACACTGGTAAACGCAAATGGTCATACTTTATTAAACCATTTTATCCAAATTTGCGCATTATTTAGGTGGAAGCCTAAAACAATACCACTAGTTACCTGTGTATGTTTGAACTTCATTCCATTTCATTGCATGTGTAAACTAGTCTTCACCCCCAACTGAGAATCCATTTTGTATCAAGAATTTTTAACAGACTTTCTTTCAATCGGTGTTCTAAATTGTCGATTAAAAAACACGAAATTTCAATGTCATCCTCCGGGTGAATATCTTTGCACTAGTACTCCTATTTTAAAGTTTTGTTTATTGCTGCGCTCATGCTACATATCGGTTCTATACGTTACGAGATTAAAGATTTGGACTTACTACAAGTGACTGTTAATGGTACCTAGGTCGTTTTCAGTTCTTACAGTCTGCATGTTTCCATGAATGATTTAACTTTGCTGATCGCTGGTTTGATGATAGTTGACAAAAACTGCACTTCAGTTCTTTTCTGCATGCATAGTATCAGGGATTTTCTTCGTTTTAATGATACTCTCTGATCCCTTCGGGGTTTTCGAAACCAATAACACATGGACGTCACGTGTTCCTGAGTTCCATTTCATCCAGTGGTGGAATCATAGGCGATTGAACACTGAAAGAAATAGTTGCTGAGAAACTCAAAGGCTTCGAGTCAGCGCGAAGATGACCTCAGCTCAGCAAAATTATCAGTGGGTACGACATGTCCTCGTTTGGTTGGTTCTCTAGAAAATGGCAACATGCATGTGTTAATGCTAATTACGGTAGGTGCCTCGTAGACCTATCTATCCACTTGTTTCACCTCTTGTCTTTAGGGTGAGTCGCAGCCCTCGACGCTGAAGAACGGGCAGCCTGTGGCGCCGGGGGGCGGTCTGATGATAGGAGAGCGAAGCACATTGCCACTCGCGGCCCCACCACCACCGCACAACTCGGGGCCATTCCTCGGTCCCACCACCACCACCTCATCCACGACGGGCAACGGTGGCGGCAGCAGTGATGATGCTGGCTCGGGGGAGCAGCTCAGGCACCAGCAGTACTACCAGGACCACATCCAGCGACTCGAACGCGAGCTCGAAGCCGTCCGAAGGCAGGCCTCGAAACACGTCGATGTGAGTGCTAGATAGGAGTCGGCGCCCACAGATTCAAAAAACAGATAGGGTGTGATCGTGTTTATGGCATTCTAGGGACCATACATCTCTATAACAGTTAACAAATGGACATCAAGTCTAGTCTCAAAAAACTACTTGCCATTTGCTGATTATTTACTGAGAAATTTACTCGAAAGTACCTTAAATGAGGCGCCGGATTAATTTGCTTCTGAATTTCTAGTTCATTCTAGACATAACGGTGCGAAGATCGACTTTTGGAAAGAGATTTAAGTATCACGCAGTACATCGTATCAAAGTGATTGCATTTATGAGATTAGTTTGGTTTACTTTCTTTAGACCATGCCCAGAATTGCTTCGAAGTTTTCGGGTAGATTTTGCTTCAACAATTTCCTCTTATCCAAGTTCCTTTGCGGCATTAACTACTACTAGGTCTACGCTGAGAATGGTAGTGTGGAAGCTGCCATCAAATAGTTGGGCTTGCTTGCATTTAGAATAATCTTAAAGTTATTCCATAATCTCTTACTCCTAATTTTTTTAGTAAGTAATGGAAAATGAAATTATATATCTAATTGCATAATTTTCCTGCTGAGACCTGTGCTATTTTTTGTCATTTTGTGCCATGCGAAAGTTATTATCAACGAGTCCCAACATTGGGTTGTTTATGGATATCCACGGTTCAAATTTGTCGCTTTCTCCAACCCAAGTCCTATCTCTAAAACATTATATCGAAAATTCCATTGTTAATGAAGAGTCAAGGCTATTTATTTCTCGTAATCCTTTTAAATCGCTGGATATAGCCATTTTCTACTCAATTATCAATTTACCTGTACTTCAGAAATTGTAACCCATGGAAGATAAAAACTGTCCAATTGAAATTGCGGAGGATAAAAGTTTCTTGTGCGTCTTAAACTTTATCAACTTAAAAGTACTCTCCTGTAAAGTCTCAGGCATAATTTAACACTGGTTTCTGACCATAGGTGTGGCGACTGTTACTCAATGTTTGTTCCAGTTGTTTTTTGATTGCTCGCAAAAAAGTGTCGCTTGAAGATTGTGGCAGTTTTTGCTTCCTCCCTAATCAACTAACAAACAGCTCCCTCTTCACCGGAAACACTTATCTCTCCCTAGTTCGGATCACGTAAGCTTCGTCTTTCTGTCTACTGTATTCTCAATTGCAGTTGTAGCTTTCTCCCCCTCTCTCATCCTTTACTTTAAGGACGTTTGAAATAAGTTTTCTCATAAAGGATCGTTGGTTTCCTCCTCCTCCCCATTAGGGAATATTGGCCAAATCGTCGATTTATCACTCAGCATTTTCCACAGCACGCTTCTATGTTAAAGCAGCTCACGCGTTTTAATTTCGTGGTCTCAGCTTCTTTTCGCCATTTTGACTTTAGTTTCTGCAGGAAGTAAGCTCTACCACCTTGGAGTGGAAATTAATCTTGTGTAAAAGTTACTCTCTCGTGAAGGGAAGATATAGAAAACGGTGCTTTCCAAGGAGAACATAACCCCTCTTAATTACCACTTTGTATGAGAAAATATGGTGTTAGAAAAGGGTTGAAGAAATAGGAAGTCTCGCATACATGTCTCTTAAATCGTGAATGGTGTCTGTTTTCCAGACTGTATTGAAGTTATCTATAATCAACCTGTATAGAGGAAAATAAATGAAGGTTGCATATAAGACCTCTTTTTTCAGCTGTGATGGAGAGTATAGAATACTTGATTTACTTTCAGCTTAAAAACAAATATGAACATTTTAAGTTATCAAGGAGATTTGGAGATAAATAACCCACTTTTAAAATAAACAAACATTTGCGGAAACGTTAATCCTTTTGTAAACGGAAGTCTCGTGGTACTTACCGTTCTTGGGGCTCTTTTTCGAACCAAACCTAGCTGCTGATTAGCCCTTTAAATCATTTGTTAGTCTGTAATGACTGCTGGAGAAATCGCCATGGGGACAAGGAAGTTCACTGGAGGCCTTATATGTCTTAGCCCAGTTCTTGTGACCGCTTCAAATAGGCCAGGTAGTAATTGCGCCCTGATTACTTTATTAGCCCATGAAAAGTCCTTGTCACTGATAAGCCGCAAGGAACTAGTCCACTGTTGAGGCGAAAAGCTTCAGTTGTACTTGTCACTCAATTTTTACGGAATCTAATGGAAATCAGCTGTTTGTAATACGACATTTTACAAAATGACAAAAAGGAAACCCAGCTCCAAAATCGGTTCGATTGACTGAATGCTTTGCTGGGTAATAGCGTGACAAATTCTTCAACCGGTGTGCCTGAAAACACGATGCACTGCATGTTGGTGTGTGCAGCAGAGGTAGCTGAGAATGTCCCAACAAGCGAAAGAGAAAAATCACGTAGTGTTTCACGAAAAAAAGGTGTAGACATGTAGGCGATTTGTACCCTCTCGCTCAGTAGGTGCGAAACCACCGAGAGCGGCGTTTCACATCTGGGAAAGTGTGTATGCAGCTAGCAAACCTCGCCCTAATTGACTCTGCAACCATCTTTCGAAACCACACAATGAAGCCAGCTCATTGCATTAGTGCTGCTTTGTTTCACCTAAAATGCTTGTAATGGTGCCTAAGTCGTGGTGCCGAAATAATCAATTGCCAGTAAACATGGAAGGCTTCCTTGCCCACCATCTTCAACTGCACTACTAATGCAGTCGTATTTTGTGAGTGAAAAGTTGTTCGTCCATGCGTTGCTCATTCAGATATTAACCAAATCGTTGTTCAATGTGCCTTGGAACCCGACTGCCTACATAAAATGAAGCTATTTTCTAGAGGTCTCCAGCATCTATTGAATTGACAGAGGACATATAAGTGTCTAATGCTCTTGATAATTGAAGGTACCCATTAAAAATTTAAATGTCCCCATCACTCCTCCTGGAATTAAGCATTACCCTTTTCCGTAGTTCCAGTTCGCTAGACACATTTCCAGACTCAAAAAAGGCATGATTGATATTCAAGTGTCGCTAGTCACTAGATTGGTGCAATCCCGGCTCGATTGCCGAAACGGCAGCTCAAATAAGCATCTTTGTGCCATATTTTGCAAAAAATACCTAGAGACGCCTTTTCACTTCCATCAAGGAAACTTGGACCTCCCTGTCTTCTTCGGGATTTTAATCTATGCTTTGCCCTCATTATCTGACAAAAGAGAAACCAGTTACAAAGCAGCTGTAGGCGAAATAAAGTTATGCAAATCTGGAGTCTCGAGCAATCGGTCTGTACCAAATCGATGAAAAAAGTGGCGTTCCTCGTTAATATTTTCAGTATTTATTGAATAGATGAATTACTTATTTTAAAGTAGGTTCGTTTGAAAGTCCTACCTCCAATCGCATCTACGATCTTCGCAGTTTAAACATGGGGTTTCGTGGTAGGAATAAGGAGTCTTGTAGCGCGTAAATAACACTCGAACCGGTAGATGATTGAATTATATCCTATTCTGTTAACTTCACTGTGAAGCCAATCAAGGTGTGGGGGGTTTAAAAAACTCTTGGCAATTCTTTTGTTGATACTTCAGGAGCATTATCCTCGAGGGCGGCGTACCGCCACCAAAATGTGAGCAATAAATAAATCGATACCCCGTGGCCATCATTTAAGCAGAAGTAGTGTGGGCTAGTCATTCACGTTACTTTCTACAGCTTCTTTTCTCTGCATTTACTCCTGGCTTTTCAAGCCAAAGTCGACTTTGTGGGTTCATTTTCCATTTCCCATTCAAAATAGGTAGTGTTCCAAATTTATTGTAAGTAGGACATATTTAGATGGCTATCGAGTAAATTTCCTTGAATTTTCTTTCATCGGTTAGCAATAGGAGCCTCTGTAACTGCATCCACAGAGTGTAATTCATCATCACCTTTTTGAAAGGTACTACTCTGCACTGCTGGACGCCTGCATAATTCATTCGCTTGTGCAAGATTTTCTGTCACGGAACTGTAGTTCGCTTGTAAACGTTCGAAGTGCTCTCTGATGCAGGCATACAAAGTAGGTGCTCTTGAATTTTAAATGGTTAACGAGTCAGTGCCTTAAAGACAGCTTAATTACGCGCAAATGGCAACCCACCATCTTTTATACTTGTATTTCTCATCCGTTGCTTATCATGCTAACTGGAACTTCCTGAATGTGGTTCTGGGGGTTCGTGTCCCCTCTGAAAGACTATTAGGCTTCTTGAATTCGTTTTTGAATATCAACGTCGGACCTCCGTTCTGGCCCATCTGGAGGCACAAGACAGTGAATTTTTTGTCTGACCTGTTTTACAAAGCGTACAAATCGGAACAAGCTCACTCCTTGCGACAGAAAAATTTGCCCCTCGCGTCTCGGATTATTCAGGCCGCTTTTCTTGCTGCTCCCCTCAATTGAAACATTTACTTCAAGCTCTCTTGAGTGCAATAAATACGCGATTCACTTTGAAATAATTTCTGTAACTATTTGGAATAAACCTTAGTGGGAAATACCTAACTTCGGTACTCAGATTTTCGCTCCACTTCCATCATTTTTTCTCCTCTCCCTCCTACTGCTGCTCGATTAGACGAGTAGAAGTTATGTTCAATTATTTATGGGTCTCCTCTCCACGCACGAACTCACGAACACGGCGCCTGGTGTGTGCTGTAAGGGTCTGAAGATTTACTGCTCTTCTCCCCCTTTCTAACGTAGTCATAAAGTGTCCTTAAACGAATGCAGATGGGTGTGAAGGTTCGGGGGTGGGGTGGATGACCCAAAGAGTGACAGCGGGTGTTAAAGTTACACAGGATTTGCTTATCCCTTAACTCTGCGTTTACCGCTGTAGTGAACTACATGCCGTGTAGAGCCTTCACACGCGGTTGGTATTCTCTGGTTCACGTACTTGCTATCGTCTAAGCAAACTGAATGAAAAGCAGATTTGTCCTCAACACCGGACTCTAACAAATGCGTAAAATCAGATATTGATACCGCTAAACTTAAGCTGGGGAATGTTGAAGAATCCTATGTTCTTAGTTATCACACGTTTTCTGAAAGCGCGGGTGTCTCAAGCCATATTCGGCTTTTCGTGCATCAAGTGCACTGAAGGTGGAACCCGCACATTCACATTTTGTTGTGTTTTCCAATAAAGGTCTCAACTTGTATCGCCGATCGTATCATCGTAGCAAGGCCTAACAGCCTAACAGCGAAGTTGCAGTAGTGTCTCCGTGTCAGCGATGGTTTGATCTCTAACCTCAGGCTGCAGTCGTTCTATTCCTTTTGGTATCTTTGTACATGAACAAGTTTAGGCTGGGTTGGTTGGGGTGAACATGACGACCTTTGTCTGAGGCGTAGTTACAAATCCTTTGTCTATTTTTAGCCACTCACTGGCGGAAATGCTTTATGGCCTTTTCCGTCTCCCAGTTGAGTTTTTGAAGTTGTAGAGAGAAAATATTTTGCCCATTTCTGAACCTTTAGTTGCAATTTCCTGCATTGCAAAATAATAAAAATACCACAATGATTAATGGATTACATTTCTTTTGTAAGTCCCTATCAACTTTCCATTAAGCATTCATGTTTAAGTTCCGGTATAAAAAATGTTATGCGGTATTTGGTTCTCAAAATAAGTCATCAATAAGCTCCCCGTCGGAATGCCACTAACAGGTTCCTAAAAAGCTGCATTTTGCCTAATGCAAACCTTTCAGCCATTCGTTGGACATAGGGTCATATTGGTATAGGTACTTTCACTGTGGTGTTTTTTCAAAATTTTTGATGATTTTTTAGTTCCACTGTAGCCCACAAAAAATAGCTGAAAGGGACCGGGTGTGCCTTCTGGTTTGCACAAACATATGTTTAATGTGCTGCACATGGCCAGTGTGGTGGGATTGGATGGGAGTACTTCCCCTGCTGCTGCTGCTGCTCCTGACGCTGCTATGTAGGCGCTGACTCACCAACGTGTTAGACCAGTCATCAATGCTAGTCTACTGACTTTCCCCTTGTAGAATGCTTCATATATCCTGGCTTACATGGGAGTAGACGCCTTTGTCACTTCTTCTCTAAGTACTTTTACCCGATAGGGAGCAGTTTTATTGATTCGTATTTCATTGCACATAATTTAGGCATCTGTTGAATCCGTTGTTTCAACTCACTCTGGAAGGTACAGCGTGGGGCGTTTATTAGATCTAAATTAAACTTGTTAAGCCGAGAAGGAAGAAACTACATTAATTTGGAAGACTGTCACTCCCAAGGAGCACGGGCAGGGGATGACCGAACCAGTGCTGAGTGCGTGCCTTTCTTTACTAGCCATAAGATGTGTCCTCGCGATAGCTGGTAGTGCCCGCTGCGCATATTCTATGATTGACGGCTGTAGCTGTGAAACAGGGTAAGTATTTAGCAGTTTAGTAGCTTGCGATCAAAGCTAGACATTTGGTCTATAAACTGGGCGTCCTGCCGCATACAACTGCCATATTTTCCCTAATTTGTTCTGTGAAAACGATGCTGAGTGGATAATTTGGAGAAGCCTTTGCCTTATGTGTTTTGAAAAGGACTGATCGAGTGGATCTGGAAAACCAAGTAAGAAACATGATTGATGGGATAATCTCTTAATAGTTAGTGTTGTATATTTATGGAAATTCACGTTGTGTTTTGTTGCCGCTTCTGTAGGCATGAAACAAAAGGATTGAGGTCTAATTAAGACACTTAAAATCTGGGCTCCTTAATGTGAGTGAATGGCTTGTGTTTTCTCGTTGCTCATCCGAGTTCGAAGGAGGTGGCTTAAACCTTAGTTCGGCTTTTTCGTGCCCATTTTGTCAGTAACTTTTGAAGATATTACGTACTAAGTAGGATCGACTATGTTGCATCGAGTTAAGCGTTAAAAATAGCGTATTTTAAGTAGGTTTGAGCTTTTGGGATTCCAATCCTTATATCTGCTTACCATGTTCCCAATATCGAAGTGGATGAATGAGCCTCAGGGATTCTTACACCCTCATTGTATCTGCCTTTCAGGCAGCTATAGAAAGTAAAAGCCAGCTTTGTCTGAAGTTGTCTCTCAACATAACTACCGTCTTTATCTCTACTGTTCTCATTGTTGCGACCGCTAACTTGTTAATTTCATCGTAAATAATTGTTGTTGAATGGCAGTAAGTAGCTCTGCATTTACGCAGGGCGCGCACCGACTGCAATTAACGCGTCATTTTCGCCGTCTCCTGCGGATGCGTTGTGACGAGAGAAGCACTAGTCCTGGCCTCGCTCTCTGGTACACACCGAGTGTGCTTTGTGGGGTCTTGTGCCTTACTGGGAGCATACCAGGTCATTCCTCCGACATTTGGCACGCGCGCTTCGTTTCCAACCGCCTGGACTTAGTCCAGTAGGAGTAAAGCAAATGCAGTCACCTCGTCGGAACCAGCTCGAAATTAAATTGATGTGGATTCATTCACAATCTGGAGTAGCTTTATATAGACCATTTATGCTTTTTGGTAGCTAAAATTAAACCGAGCCAATTTTTCATAGAGGATTATGACCCTTTCTCTAAATTGCACCGTGAACTACCAATATTGTGGAAACAAGTTTTGGTAACGTCATTAGTGGGATATGTAGAAAATCATAAATGCAACGGCAACTCGCAGGCGCATGGTTACTTTAAAATACTAGGGCAACACGGAACGCAATTGACCCAACTCTGGAGCTCATATCGTCACACATTACAAAACAATCTCATGACGTGACTCCTACTCTACGAAGTACGATTGTTCATATTCCTGGTGATGCACTCAGTGGAATTGCCTGTGAGCGCAGAGTTACGTGCCGTCATTATTTTGCGATTTTGTTGATACGGTGCCCTTGATACTAGACGTAGATGTAATAGTAATTTAGCTCTTCCCAAGCTCACGATGATACTTAGAAAATATTTGAAACCACGTTTGGCAGGTCTAAGACACTTTCATTTCACCTCATAGCCCGCTAGTCCGAATTCGCCCTTGAAAGGCGGGGAATGCCTGGGCGTTCTGAGGGACGGCTTGGATCGAGTGCACCTGGTCCTCTCGTCAGACGACGGAGGATCGGGCAAGGACGGCGGCTCCTCCTTGGTGCACCGACCACCTCCCATTCCCTTCCTGTTGGGAGGTGGAAGCGACAGACTGGACCAAACGAGCGGTAGTGTGGACTGCAACAACGGGTCCGAAAGTGCACTGATGCTGCTCAAACTTCATAGCTGTCTGGGCCGCATCCTGCAAGAGGCCTGTGACTTGCACAGGCAGATTGGGCACCTCCTCACCGCCTCCGTCAACAGCAACGCTCCCACCGCGTAACGACTGTGTCGAACTCTACCCTGCCCCCTTCTCCGCCCGAACAGACAGATATATGTACTACTACCACCTTATAAGCTTTGTAATGCGTTGTCATGACTTGCACCCTGGTACTTTCAACTAAACCGCTTTTACTAATCATGCAGACCAAATACGTGCAGGAACTTTGCGATCGCATGAGAACCAGTTCGTGACACAAACCTAACATCGGTACAACCATAGAAATTTAGAGGCTTGGTCTATCTAGGAGAGGGTTCGAAGATTAAAATAACGCTCAAATGACTAACAAAGGGGGTTTATTCATTAGTTGAGGCGGAAATTTAGAGGAAATGCTATCCGGGAGAGTTTACCGAGAAGCCAAGGACCGCTTAGGCACGTGGACAGGGAGAAGCCAACGCAATTTATACATAATTGATAAAACCAGAGAAGTGTGGCCTTTCCCAAGCGGTGCATGACCACAGAATCAGCATTTAGACTACCTGTGCCTCGGTTTCATTTGCTTGACCATTACATCCGTTGCGCTGATGGAAACCACCGCGTACACTGCCTCGACCGCGTCCTTAGGAAGTAAAACCAACCCATGAGTAGAGCACAAGTAGATGGATAAAAAGAAGCATTAAACGTACCTCTCCCTTGCATTCCAGCACCACGACCACGGAAAGCACCTCTAGAACCACCAGAGCGGGCATTCAACAGCACATCTCTATTTGAAGGTCGTGCAGGCCTGTGCTCGCGAGGTTCTCTGGGTTGTCCTGACATTCCACGAGAGGTATGGCTTTTTTGATCACCGTTTTCTTCAACAGGTGGAGGGGTAATTGGTTTAAACGATTGTGGTGCTGGAGCACCACGAACTCTATCTGCCCATGACTTGACACCACCTGGAGTGGCCTTTACAGATTGATCTTGCTGTGCAAGTTCAGCATCAATCACGGCCTGCAGAGAAGGCGGGTGGACAGGTTGAGACTGTTCAATTACCTTAGATTGGCTCCGCATTTCATTATTGACCGATTTTGGCTTTTCAACGTAGTCATCCTCGGACAAAGGCGTTGCGTTTGGTTTAGATTCCGGGGGATGTTTGTGTTCTGTGGGTGCACGTGTGGTAGGGTTTGCCTGCACTGCGTTCTTGTTCAAAACTTCAACCTGATGAGACGATACAATGTGTGCGTCAATAATGCTATTCATAGTCGGTACTGGCATAGATTGGTTATTAAAATTTGACTGCAGATTGTCGTGAGCAGTTGACTTTTCCACACGAGCAACAGGAACACTTGGTACAACACAAGACGGTTGAAGGAAATTGAAGTTTGTCTTAAGTGGATTGATTACGTTATTTACCACAGTTTCACTTGCATTCTGGAAAGCGATACTATTGACTGGCGGTGCCACCAATCCCATGTTTGTATCCCTCTGCTCCAAGCTTAACACTTTCTCTACATGGGCCTTTTCGAAATGGCTTTCCTGCCCAGAAGCGACCTTTTCTTTTCGCTGCTCTCCAAGAGGTGAATTCAGAGCAGAGCGAACAGTCTCATTGAGAAGCAAGTTATAACACAGATTTCGAAGTTCGGCGAAAGTCATCGCACGGGATTTGCCGTTTTTGTTATTTACAGAAACTTGTGCACCATTTGCCAATTGGTACAAGTACTCTGCAGGTGTTTTGAAATAATCAGAAGTGTCAAGCGATTGTGGATCAAAGCCGCTCGGAATACGAACATTAAGTACCTTTGAGGCTTGTTCTAAGGAACGAAATTGTTGTGGTGAAGACATCGTGAGAATGGCTGCTTTCACAGCGGGTAGCTGAACCTTTGCCAACAGTTCAAGAATGGGTGCCACTTTTCGAATAACATCCACGGTATGTATTTTGCGCATCGATTCCATATGTTCTTCATTTTCTTTAACCGCACGATCAACTCTGGCTTGGAGCTCGTTAATTATTTCAGAAGTCTCCTTAATTGACTCCACTAATTGACAGACAGAATCATACTCCGCGACCGCTTTCTCTTGATCGGCCGTAAGGTTTCCGCCTTTACGAAGAATTTCACGATATGTTTCCAATTTAGCCTGAGACTGTAAAAAAACGCGACCTTACCTTTCTTTTAAGGAGATTGCGCTGTTTTTTTTCTAGATTACCGACATATTCCGCCATAACATCAGTTGGTGAAACCATCCGTAACACAAATACCGCAACACGAAGGAAATTGGCTAATGGCGCTTGTAAAGGTAACTTCCTAGGATAATTAAACAACATCAGTTGATTCTAAACATTTCCGTGTGATTTTTGATTTAATCTGTTATATTCTAACAATTTTCTATTGATTATCAGTTATTTCTAATAAAAACTCTACTGCACACATCAAAATAAGGTCGTCTCTTGGATGAATTAATTTCTCGAATCAAATAGCTGCAGGTTGCACATTCTTACAGACATTTGAAACATAGCAGAAATATTTAAAAATTACAACTTTTCAGGTTGTTTGTTTGCAAAAATGCATTTCTTCCAGAATTCGAGTTGGTTATATAATTACTGCTTTGGTGGCGGGCAGCAACTATTATCAAAAAATGTCGAACATTTAGAGCGTTGTCTTAAAATGCTTGGTTGCCATTATATGGGTCATGGCATGTTTTTCTTTATCATGTACACAAAGAACATTAAAAGCAGTCGATAACGAATAGTTAGGTACTATGGCAATCTGAAGGATCACTTAGTGACGCTTAATTCAGGAGAGAGATACCAGGGCGAATTGTACGTCTGACCATACATAAAAAGTATTCAATGACAACCTTAAGAATTCGTAATTACCATCATGACAGTTTATTATAGGATTTGGTGAAGGGAACGAAGTATGGGCTCAAAGGAAAAGACGACCCCAATGTAGGAAAATATCGTTGAATGGTAGCATACGTAAAACAATATGACCATCTTTAACTATGTGTCTGTATTATTTTATGGGGATGAGAGATGAGGAGCTGTTAAAATAACCCACAACGGAAATAACAGTCATAGGTATGTGGATAAAAGTAAATTAATGAACACAAAAAATCGCGGAACAGTAAGAAATTTGTGAGAAGAGTCGGGAACTACAAACTAACATGTTTCGAAATCACTTTAGACTGAACCTTCTTGTGTGCAAACGGTACTTTCAGGACAAGTGCGCATGGAAAGACATCCCAAAAAGGAATTAAGGGGCGGCAATGGAAGCCAGTAACCAAGGCTCCTTTTAACGTTGTTCTGAATGCTTCGACTGTGTGTTGTGTTGGACGATTGAGAGCTACGCGGTTGGATTGATGAATTCTGATTGGAGCTGTTCATTAACTCAGTTAAGAAGTTCTTCGAGTTGCTCCCGATAGGAGAAACGGGTCCGTCGTCCCAAATGCAATCAAAGTTTCCGATTCGTCGTTCATCACCCTTCAAGCGACCCTCCATATCAATTACATTCAGTGTGTCATCCAATAATTTAACCTGGAATTAAGGAATTTGTGGATATGGAAAAGGCTGCAGCTTCGACGTCGTGGGAGGAGCTCTGTGACCCAAAATGCTCGAAATGTTGATACGAAGCTACGAATTTGTGAAGTTATCGATGATCAGCATTAGTGAAGTCTGTAACTATCTGAATGCAATACGAAAACAGCTAGGAGCATATCCTACTGAACTATGCTGTAGTCACTGTAAATATGTGTACACGGTGTAAAGCAGTTTGGAAAATTACTCATTTTCTCCATTGATTTTATGAAAATATTGCAGTGGGTTTTGAATTGTGGATAACGTGTATCTTTCATTCGACGAAGTTGCCGACGGTTTTACTACTCTAGCTAGATTTCAGATGCCTTTAAGGAATAATATGCGATTTTTTAGTTAAGGGAATGTTACCAACGATTATAATAATTGGAGTGTATTCAAGACTACCTCATGGTTCTCTGAGGCCAAAATATATCTATGAGGAGCGATAGCTGTTGTTTTCAAAAGAGAAAGAATGAGACCTTACTTTGAGGGCGTAGTCTTCACTGGAGCTAGCAGTCAGTGATGGTGAGGCGTTGATTTCGAGGAGCCATGGTTTGAGTTTGTCATCCACGAGGATATCGTAGCCATACAGCTCAAAGCAGTGCTTGTCATTGATCATTACCTTCTGAACGCTCAGTAGGCTCACCATGAATATTCTATCAATGTCTCGGAATAGCTGGTCGACCTATGGCGGATTTCGAGAACAAAGATGAAGCTATTGTGAGTCAATGCATAGGTTTTATTGAAATGGGTTAATATAGGCTGCCGGGTGTCTTCTCTCTCCTGCTATCAAAGTTGCAGCCTAAATTAGAAACTGAGCACGGGGTCCCACTGGGAAATCATGAACTGAACTTTGAAGCAGCTCTATTTTTAGCAAGAACGAGTGTCTTACTGGGAAATCCACATTTTTGTACTATGGGACAGGTTACAACCATCAAAACTTGTCACGCATTTTAATCTCGATATTCAGCTACATGTCGACATTTTTGCTTGAATTCATGTGATCTCATTACACATAACAGGCGTTACTACTTCCAATATATGTATGAATAGTCGAAGTAGCCACATTTGTAAAGTACCTTTTCAAAGCCATGTTTAGCGAGCATATAGCGACGCAGTCGACAAATAGACCACTTGCAACCTTTTTCCGCGTCGTAGTCAGGAGCCGTCTTCTGAATAGCAACATTTGTCAGGTGGATGTCTGTTCAAAGGAACAAAAGTGCGCATCATTAGCTAAACTTCATGCTAATTAATTGACTAAGACAGATAACTGCACAAGGCACCAAGTTATTACACTGGTCATCAATTGAGTCCATAGAGAATCCAGCATTCGAAAGCCGGGCGAATCCATCTCTGTACACCCACGCTTTCAATGGTTGAAACTAGCACGAGAACACAACATAAGTAAGCAAATACAAGGTGTTGGTGGCAGATTAACTGAATAACACCTACTGAGGTAACAAGTAAATACACACGGAGATCAAACTTTCTTCCAGCAATCAGATAAGGATTATCAATGTAACGAGACACAACGTAATGCTCCGGAATCTCTCTACCTTCTGCATCTGTGCACCCATCAGACTATAGGAAAACCAATCAAGCCTAATTAGCGCTACTTTAGTAAAATAATTGAAAATTCCACCACGCTTCCAGGCTTCAATGTCCTTCAAGCGTTTGAAGAGGAAGATTCCCTTGCCCTGTGACTTGGCCACAGGCTTCATAATCCAAATCGATCCAGGGCATCTTTTAAATTCTTCGAGGAACATGTGGTACTCCATCTTTTAAGAACATAATCTGGCTTAGTACACCATTACCGGCAGTTCAAAAGTAGTTGGTATAAAGTCGAACCTGCTTAAAAAGAGAATGTATTCAAAAGTATACTCACGCATCAAGATCTCGGCAGCCAGTCTCTTTCTCAAGCATCTTTTTCGACCTTTTAAGATTTCTTACCATCAAATTCTTCCTGGTTAACTACAACGATTTCATTTAACAAAGAAAAATCAAAAATGGAAGCCGTGCAGTTGCAACACACTTCAAAGTGATTACGAAAATGGCACAATCGAACATGATCCGCTAGGTATCTGTGATTGAAATTGTCACGCATCCACTCAATAGTGCACCAAAAGAAATCAAAGTCCTCAGCATCTCTAAAAAATTGAATAAAATGCCAAACTACGGTCCAAGTTCATGCCACCCCCTATTTCTTAAGACATCGAGGATCGTATTATTTAATGAACACCTAAATTTTATTAAACTTGTGCAGTATAAATATCAGGTGTGGTTATACCCTTTGTATTCAGTACTTCTTTTTGAAATCATGTTATTCGATGCCATATAATTTATAATTTTAGGCGAATGTACGTGCAATACGCAGTAAGCGCGCTTGCAATCGCGCGTGTAGTATATGCTATTTTGAGGTCATGTAGTAAAAAAACGCAAAAAAAGCATACCATTTTTAATTAAAATAAATTGAATCAAAATTTAATATATTATATCAAGTGTGCTCATATACAAACAAAATTATGTAATATTATAATAAAATAAAAGGAAGAAGTAGTAAAATCTGTTTATGGAATAGGCAAATTGAAGGCCATTTGAGGTTTTAGCCTGTCACTCGCTTTGCTATCTTTGTTCATCTGTTCCATCTTTTGGTCTTAGTTCGTAAGCTGCCGCTGCGTCAAATTTATGGTATTGTGCATTAAATTTGTACAAATATATGCTACAGGGTATTTGTCTAACGTTCAAATTTGTAGACATAACACGATGAGTACTCCTGGCAATGTTATTAATGATTTAAGGGCATTTTGCAGAAATAAACGAATTCAGTTTACTCAAGAATTAGTCGATGAAACCGGCCTTCCTAATGAGAAGACCTTTCATGTGCAAACGGTCATCTCGAACTTACTGTATCCTGGGTGTCAGCGCGTATTTAACGGCTTCGGCCAATCTATAAAGAAGGCAAAACATAGTTCTGCATCGTCGGCTCTGTCCTACCTGAAAAGCGCCCTTGGTGATGATAAGCCATTTGTATGTTGAATCTGGATACGTGCTTCTGATGGCTGGGAGCGGCATATAATTTAGTCACTTTTGCTTTAGCCGGGCTACGGTGATGTACTATCGCCACTAAGACTCAACGAAGAAGAGCTCCTACCATCAACAACTGCCTACAATGATCTGTTGGCGTTAGGGTCGCTTTTCAAGGTTCCTGTACACATTTCGAGGTCGGGACCCGATTATTGCATATCGTTTTGCCACAGTTTGTTCAATTCCGCAATAGGATTCCAAGATGCCAGTTTCAAGGCACTGAATGTAAGAAAACTTTTGAGCACGGGACTTTAGCTGCATATGTTTTCGTCCTTCAATCTAGCCAGTCATTTCAAGCTTTTAATGCCAAGTTTTGTGAAGTTTTAATATCATTTTGTCCTTCAGCGCATCTGTTTTACTTGATTGCTCATCTTTTGAGGCTTTGCACGCGGCTATAAAATCAGTCGACAGTGTTGCTGTTCAAAGTTATGTGTGGCGACTTGCGGTTATTGCAAATCTCCGAGGCCTGGTTGTATCCTATGCAGTCGTATGTTATATTTTTAGAAATGTCAATTGGATCAAATATATCAATGTGATGTTTTAGGAGGAATTAACACAGAAATCGTGCTTTTCCGTTGATTGCCTCATAGCTACAATTTCTGCAACATCGGCTAAAGCGAGGTCGGTAGTTAAGGCGAAGGAGCTTGCCGCACGGGCTATGTTGGACAAACTCAAGGGTAAAAACATTATTAATCAGGAAACAGTGCAAAGTTGTTCAAAGGTATCCACATCTACCATCGATTCTGTCAACTTCGATTTATCCGTATCAAACAATTTAACTTTTCAGTGCAACATTACGTCTCATAAAAAAGTTTTTGATTCTCCCCGAGGACATTTTGCCTACAAAGGTTCTCTCCATCCTGTTGAACGCTTGAATCTTCATTTAAAAAACAAAGGCGACGTGCCAGTAATTTATGCGGAAGAAAGAATTTGCTCCCTAAAAACTATCACTCACTCTCGTGATGGGATCAAGGTTACTACAACGAAGTCCAAACCAGAAAAGTTTCGTTTTACTGTAGGTCTCTTTACTAATTACATTTTATAAGTAAATCCAATCGTGGATGGACAGGTTGTTAACATTTTTGCAGTGTATCGTGAAGGACCAAGAGATTTCTGGTGATATCTGTGTCAATAAACGTCTTGCAAAACGCTCGGCAGCGGAGAAAGTGCTTCAAGCTTTGCAAGTTGACGCTTATCCCGACCTAAAATCGGAGAAGGCCGTCTCGCCCATTCATAATCTTTCAGTGACAGGTACAGAAGTGTGAGATCTACAGACCAGATATGGCGTAGCACGTCAATGCATGTGCGTACCACTCATGGATAACACACGTTGGCATGTGCACGGTTTATTAAATATTTTTCCTATCTTATAATTCTATATACATTCAAGGCATGGTCTAGAATTAGAGTAAATGAGTTGTTAAAATCAGCGATATTGATTTTTAGGGAAAAAAGGTACTTTCCAAGGAAAATCTGGAGTAAGTTAAAATTTATTGTCTCGAACTAACCAAAAATACTCAATTAATCTTCTGTTAAAACATCGAATATACTGTTTCATGGTTATTTATTTATAATGGAAGTACCGTTTTTGTAGGAATCGGCTGTAACATTTTCCTGTGCGAAAAAAGTCTACCTGTTTGATTCGGCACCGCGAACGAACTTTTGCTTCAAGCAACGTTCTTTGAAACGGTTAAGGTGGTTGGATTATAGCTTAAGATTATTTTTATAAAACATTTAAAGCACAAATTTAGTGGTTTTGTTATTTTAGATCCCAGGATTGGTTAAGAACCAAGTCAAATTCTTCACCTCAAGCGAGTGATAGGCATTCGTTGACATTCGAAATAAATTCCCTAGCCCACAGACTTAGTCAGTTGGTCAGTCTCGTTTATATGCGCATTCAAAATGCACCGTAGTTTTCATTTCTACGCTCGACTTATTTCGCGTATTTTTCAGGGCACTGTCGCAGTCTCGGATGAGCCCATTACGGAATCACCATCCATAAGTAATTGTAAGATAGCCTATTGTCCTAAGTTATGGTTATTTAAGCAATGCAGTTAGTTTCTGTGGTAGCTGAAGCACAAACGAGGAATTTCCTGCAAGAGGCAATATCCTGGCAGTTGTTAGCCCGACTCGGTAGCCTGCTCGTGCATCTGAGTTCCCAAACCGGGATCTTGCCAGTGTGCGATGCGGTGAGCTTGGACGAACAACTGCTGCAAATGTGCAACCGCTTTTCCATTCCCTGTCAGCTCACTGATCTATCCAGTGGAGGGGCGAATATACACCGCGTAAGCTCATACACTACGGTCGCAAGTGTGCGTGATACCTTGTTACTTTTACTCTACCTTAGGCAAGAAAATTTCACGATTTCTCTGAGGGTGGCAGTGCTTTCCTGCTGCAGATTGGTGAGAGGCATGTGCGGCCGCTAGCACTGCTGGAAAAAGTTGACAAGGCGGGCTGTCAAACGCTGAGACTTCAGTGCGCCCACGAAGGCAAAGGCGGCTGCTTCCTTGCCACCGCTTCCAATAGGGAGTCATGCAAAAAGTCGCTGGCCTTGTATACTCTGCAGAGTTTGTTCAAACACCCAAAAGTCACTGAGTGAACTTGCATGGCGTACAAATCTCAAGTATCTATTCTGGGCATTGCACAGTAAATAAAGAATTCAAGTTAGCTTATTTTGTAAGTGGTGTTATTGCCAACTGCGGGAGACTTCAATGCTGCATTGTTAAGTCGAAAATGCCTGACCTATCAGTGTTCGTTATAAATGCGCGATGGGAGAGGAGTCCAATAAATCCGACACGCAGCGCATCACGGTTTAGCCAATTCATACGTGAACACGGGTGAAGATGAAGGGTGAGAGTTAACACCACGTCTGATTCGATTACACTACTTTGACACGTGAACCAACTAGCAACTTCGAGAAGACTAGTAGGTTAAACATCCAGAGAATATATCAAACCTTGAGCTCCATAAAAAGACACAAGGATTTATAATGAAAATTTATTGCAGGCACACGAAAAGAGAGTCCTACAAGGTACTCGGAGTTTCCTTGCGTCTTGTGTAGACCCGCACAACAAAAGAGAACTAGGCCTGATTGTTTGCAGGTCCGGTGGAAGGTGGGATACACAGTTGTATGGGAAAGCTTTCAAAAATCTCGAAGTGCGCCTCGATCCCAACTCTAAGAGCCGGAGGAGGCACCTCGAATGAGTAGTCCCAGTGGTGACGCTTGTAAAGTGTGTCAAAAACGATCGGTATCTCCAGTGATTGCAGGATTTCTATGAATGTGTTGAAGTCCCTATAGTTCCATGGACGGTCAACACACAGCTGAAAAACACAACGCCGGCATAAGGGGCTTATGAGGTTACGTAAGGGAGCTTTTAAAAACATACTTCGTATGGTGTGGCAAAGGCGAAGAGTTTTGGAAGAGAAGGACAGAGGGGTAGTCTTGCGAGTGCTTGCACCCACGTCGGCCACAGATGTGTTAGACCACTGTGTCCCGAATCAAGCCAAGTCATAGAAAGCACACGGGAGGGTAACCGCAGTTCACGCGAGAATTGAGGTAGGTTGGAAAACATGCCCAACTCGTAAATCAGCTGCGTGAGCACCGAGCACCCTTTTGAGAATCCCAAAATAGCGAATGGCAGGTCTGCGCGGGTTCCTTCCAAAGAAACCATCGCATTTTTCATAAGAGCATCCAGGTGCCGCCAGGCGTTGAAGGTCTTACCGCCAGCACTGTTCATTTTCGAGTAATCCGGTGCATTCCTACTTGAGTGACGAATAAAATTATCATAGAATGCAAACACATTGTCCACCCATCGAGAAGCTCGAATGATCCAGAGATGAACATCTTTACCGGAATCCCGAAGACGTTTCAGAACCAGTTCGGCCACAGCATCGAAGCTCCAATTTTCCGCGTACTTTGCGAAATGTGGATGCAGGTTCATGATACTCTTTTCATTCTAAATCAACAAAACGTCAACGCTGACGAAAAGCTAAGAACTGATACTCGAAGACTGTGTCAAAAGATCGGAATAAAATAGGAACAAGAAATAAATACATGCAGTGAATACAAAGATCAGGCATGCGGTTTCCACTTATCGAACCTGAACGTCCCCACAGAATAATATCACGTTGGCAGTAGGTTGGCCACCACAAGAGTAGAAAAATATGTCATTCCTTAGTTGGCCGAAGCCACTCACGGCTTGTAAGCTTATCTTTGTGACGGTCATTAGAGCTGCCATCCAGCATAATCGGTAGAAACTAAAAAAGCGGAGTTAAATGCTGAAGCGCGCGCAGCTACACCTAGATTTTGTCAAAGAGCTTTTACGATTCCTTCAACGATAAAGCGGTATATAGATAAATTAATAAAATGATCGCTGAAATGCAAAAGTTAACCAAAATGCCATAATATGTTCTTTATTTTCGTTTAACAACGCAACCTGCAAAACTATTTAATACGATATGTATAATAGAGAAAAATATTTTTCCAGTATTTTGTGCTTTTTTGGTATGGCTGCCATTCTTGTTTATACATGTTATTAACACCCGAGTAACTATAGCTACAGTCGGTGCTAGTGTTTTCAAATGTCACACGAGTAAATGAGGGTTTTAATGATCTATTTTAGTAGTGCCTATAATCGTGAATGGAAGGAGGCACAGTCAAGTCTAGAAAGTGTCCTTGTGGTTGAGCCAAATGAGCATACTAAGCCCATAAAGGTACATTTCAATGCACCCTAGTAAATCCAGGATGCCTCTTTAGCTTTTAGGACCTGTGCAAAGCTTTTTGTACAATATATCCAAATACTTAGGAGTATTGAGCGATGCTACGATCAAATTGTCCATCCACAGAAGCGTGTTCTCATTCGTAGAGTACTGGATGGTTTAATTGGGAGGATTTTGGAAATAAAAGAAGAAATGGTGAAACTGGAACTCAGTGAATATCACTATTTTGATGACATTATAGCGGAGTTCAGACTAACACCTACAGAAATGCAAATTCCTATTCCAAAGTATTATGTTGTTGATGCTGAGAGCGTAATTCGTGACCGCCATGCATTCATAACTAACATCCGAAATCAGATTGACGTGACCAAACCCTCGGTAAGTAGAACTAGTAGCTAGAATTGGCAAACGCGATACTTTTATCTTGTTTCCACTGCAACTCAAGTAGAATCCATAAGTGTTCCGAGCTGGTATGCTTGTTGAATAATTTAGGAAATAGAGCCAATGTCTATGGCAGAAGCGGTGCTAATAATCCAAAGACATGAACGTGCTAGACAAGGTCGCTTGCGAACTAAATACATGAGAGAAATTAGACTTCAAGAAGAAGCTGAAATGAATCCTCACAGCCATAAGAAAGAATCGATGAATCCCCACGATGCTGCCATTATTATTCAAAAGGCAAGGCTGGATCATTTACGGTTCTTTTAAAACAGGCTCGTCTCTCAATTAATTCTGAAGATTTTTGACCTTTAGTACTGGAGAGGCTGTTTGGCCCGTCAGTACACAAGGAGAATTCGCCACGATGAATTTGTTTGGCTAGGAATGGTGGGTTGACAATTTAAAATTATGAGCTCACAAAATCGCCAGGAGCCTGTGAACTTGCACTACAACACAATGGTGTCAAATACGACGAAGGTAGCACAAAGGATTGAGAGTCAGCGCCGAGTTGCGCAGAGTATGAACCAAAACGAGTACGAGCAGGCGCTGATTAAGGTGAAGGAAAAGGTTCGATTGTCAGAGGGTCCAGACATGCAGGAGCATATGGAGGAACAGATTCGCCAGTGGTTTCTCGAATGCAGGTGCTTTTCTGTCTATTGTTGAAAGCGAGAGGAATGGCTACATAATAAGGGATTTATATCGTCTCATTTCTTATACACCAAAAATACCTCCGTGAAGTTCTTTCAAGGCTTAGAGTTTGTTATCTTGTAAGGAATCGGTAATGAAATGGAATTTTTAAGATCGAAAATTAGCTCGTGATTTCATGTTTAAGTTCATCTCCAAGTAGAGATTAATATCACTAGAAAACAGGTAGTGAAAGGAAGTATATGTCATGGTCAATGATATCCACTTACGAATTTGGCCGTTATAAACCATATTGTTTGTCAAAATCATGAACCCAGACCCTCATTTCTATAATCGACTTCAGTCGTACTTTAGTCAGTGTTGTTGTTATATGTGAAAGGATTCATTTATCGCTATGGCATCCGATGTTCCTTTTCAGGGATGCAAATGATGTCTTCCCAGAATACCCTTCAGTGGAAGAGGGTGGATCACAATGGCTGTTTAAGCAAAAACCGCCAGAGCTTCTAGCGAAAGAAGAAGAGGAAAGAGTAAAAAAGTCACTTATTCCACATGTTTGAGGGAATTCGAGTAACAGATTAAAATGGAATTTTCGGAACTTTTTAACAAGAAATGTTAGCTGTGGATTCTACCGCACTCACTGTCTACTAAGGTTTTTCTAGTTCAATTTTCTATGGTTTCCTGTAAAGTGATTATAGCAATTACACTTTTTGTGGGCTCACCACAGCAGTCTGTTACTCCCGCGAATTGTATCATGTGCCATATTCATCATCGATCGATTAGTGCATAATATTAAGGCGAATATCACCTGAACGTTACAGATTTGGATCGCAGTGCATCGCTTTTAACCCTTGTAGACATTATGCATGCAAAAGATATCCAAGATTTTGTTCTAATGCAGAGTATTCCATGAAAATCTTTTTCATTATTTTTCAAACCACCTTTACAGCTAGCGGCAGAACAAAAACGCAAAGAAAAGGAGCTAAAGAAAATTGGTAAAAATCTTCAATCAGACAAGAAGAAAAAAGTGAGACTGCTGGTGGATTTTCGAGCTGAATTGGCCCCCATTTCTAAATTCAACAGTAACTTTGGCCTTGTAGAAGGAGCCCGAGGGTTGGCTTATGGGACCCTCAGCTTTTATGCAGGATCTCACCGAGGGCTGCAAGGAATATAACGGCAAGCATTTCAGTCACTGTAAAAATAAATAGTGTTAGGTGTTTATATCTGACTTCTCATTTTATGTAGAAAATTGGAAAAATCGGGACGAGAGTACCAATTTCTCACAGAAGCATGAGGAGGATATCATCAAAAGAGAGAAACGCGCCCAGCTGGAGCAGGAAATCCGGGCCCATGCACGTTAACTTGGTTCTAGTGTATTAATTCACTTCTTAAGAGCCGATTTTAGTAAATAGTGGTTTCATTGACTTCGTTATTAGGTGGACGACTTGATGAGACAAGAGCTTCGTAATTTGAAAATTGCAATTGACGGTCTGAAGCAAAAGCGAATAAATCGCAAGAAAGTAAAGAAGCCGAAGGCAAAAAAGGCGAAAGGTCGAATGAAGGACATGACCAAAGACAGGCAGGTGTCTTCCCGCACTTTCATCCGCTTTGGTCACAAAATTAACCATCACGAATGATGGTAGCCTTACTCGAACTCCGAAAATAAGGTTGTTTCGTGGTCTTCAGGACTCTCGAATCAGTCTACGAAGAGTTAATTACGGAGAACATTGTCAAGAGACCGATGGACGTAAGCCTGGACCAGTACTTTGGCGAGTACTCGTATCTGGCCACTACGCTTCGTGAGAGCTTGATCGAGCCCCAGCCTTCCTTGGCCGACGTCAAACAACTCGTCACGCTATACGGAATACTGCCTCTCGGCAAGTTGTTTTACGTTTCGGCATTGAGATGTCGACCTCCACTTTTATCGGGCTATCAGGAGCAATTACCTACTTACAAATTTGCGCGACTCAGGAGTCAGACCAGTCGTGACATTAGGCAACACGTATCTAAAACTATTTACGCTGATTTGTTGTTACTATTCGACTCACTGAACCTTAGAGAGTTTAGTAATCCCAAGTTCCCAACTTTTTTTTCAAAGAAAATTCGAATTTGAGATCGTAGAAATAGACCAAAGCTTCCCTCTCCACTTCCTATGCACTCATCCTTGCATGTGTGCTTCGTGTGCACACTGTAGTTTACTTTCTTCCTCAAACTGTTCAGAATGTCAAGGGGTGTTAAGGCATCCTGTGCTGTGCGATTCTCAGCCGTTGTATATTGCAATCTCGAGAAAACACGGGGCTACTCTCAACTCTAATGTTCAGTGTTCGTGACGAGGCGGCCAAATAATAAGGCGAGACCCAATGCATTGATGCACTTTTCTAGGCTCACCAGAAGTGCACGCGAGAGCGACCCTGACGCGTTCACTACTGTTGGCGGGACCATCGGGGACGGGGAAGCGGATGCTGGCGCACGCGGTGTGCACAGCGACGGGTGCGAATCTCTTTGACCTGTCAGCGGAGAACATCGCGGGCAAGTACGCCGGCAGCAAAGAGGAGACTCGTCTACTCGTCAACATGGTCTTCAAGGTCGCCCGCCTCCTCCAGCCCTCCGTCATCCTCGTCACCGACTGCGAGCGCATGTTCGCCAAAAAGATCCCCAAAACTGACAAGGTCTGTTTCTCCACACCTCTCCTTCTTTCTTCCACTTGTTGGCATTCATGACAAGGCCTTAGGCTATTTCAGGATGTCTGCTTTCAAAGCCTTACTTGGCCTTGACCCTTTTCTCAGGAGTAGTCTTATCTTAATAGTCAAATCTTCCTTTTAGCTCCAACCACCGCAGACCATATTCTAAAGTGGGTTAATTTAAATCTGGATAATTCAAGGGTGAGCAGAGAGGAAATTATTTCGGTGAACAGGCAGACTGGATATTGCGACTTCATGCATTGTAGACCGATCCCAAACGACTGAAGAAGGAGCTTCCAAAGGCAATGAAGACCATCAAGCAGGGCGACCGGGTCTTGTTGATTGGAACCACAAGTGCCCCGTTTGAGGCTCAAGTAAAGCCCTTCTGCAAGCTCTACGATCGAATAATCCTCATTCCTAGACCTGACTATGCCTCCAGATACCGTGAGTTAGAATTAACCCTCTTCGAATTAGCATACTAATTGAGTCACCTTCTAAGGCAAAACTGTTGCGTTGATTTTAGTAATCTGGAAGGTGCTCATTGCGAAGAACAGCGGAGTGATCACGAATGCCCTCGACATTTCGTCTCTGGCGAAAGTCTCAGACGGCTACACGATGGGGATGATTGACAAAGCATGCAAGGAGGTGCTTACTGAACGTCGACTGGCGCTCATGAACAAAACACCCCTTGTTGCAACCGAATTCATCACTCCTCTGGCTCGCATGGACCCCGTCTTTGTGGAGGAAGAGGAGACGTACAAGGTAGTTCTTTTCAAAATTCAACCACACAACAATTGTCAAAGTACCGTTATATGCTGCTAAAATTCATCCTTTCACCCCAGAAATGGTATCGTAAAACTCCTTTGGGTAAAAAGAAAATGAAGGCTATCAAGGAAGCAACGGAGCCCCAAAAGCCCACTAATGAGAAGAAAAAGAAGTGAAAAATCACTAGTAGTGGCATGGTTCGATAAATCGCGGCAGGTTGATGAAGATTGGGATTCGTGTTGCATGTTTTGAAGGTGTGACTACGCTTATTCTATGACTCCTGTGTTCCCACCAAAGTAAATAAACCCAGATGTATCGATGAAAAATGTATACAAGAAATACACAAATAATCTAGTGTTTGTGGTTCAGCTTGGTGACGCAGTCATTGAAGCCCAGTCGATTTCTTGCGATCTCAATTGCAAGGAATTGAACGCGGGGAACTAAATTAGGCAACAAAACAAGGACATGCATGTGAAAAACTGGTAAAATAGGACGGTACATCAACATACATGAATGTACAAACCAACGCAAGTGTTAGTTTCATCGTATCCTTTCGAGCAATCGAGTCGAAGAAGGGTTCCTCGATTGAAATCTTCTACGATACCATCAAATTGATTGCAGAAATTACGCCATAACTGAAAATAGGGAAAAGATAGCAAATTGCTGGTCATACTTTTTTTTGATCCCCCGATTTAATGTCATCTTCGCTAAAACAATCCACTTTAAATTGTGGAAATTTTTCACAAAATCTCTTGTAAATGAGGCCATCTTTGGGAGATAGCTGGAGTATTTTGGCATCTGGAACGGCAGAAAGTATGTCGTAATGGAATTCAGCATGATCATAAGCAGCCATCGCCCAGGACATCTCCAGTACTTGCTAAAATGACGTTAGATAAATCGAGGAAATCGCGAATTATTGACTATTTAAGGGACTGCATGCAATCTCGCCATAAAAAAATTATTTGAGGTAGTTACATTGTTACCATAATCATTTGCGTCAAGGTCTAGCATTCCCCGTGGCTAAGCCAATATACACAAAAATCGTCTAACGCGCAGGGCAATGACCAATATAAGAGTGACTACTAACTGTTAGTATCCTTGAAATAAACGACACATGCTAACATTCCGCCAATACAAAATCACAAAACAAATTAAAAATATCGTCACTGAGAGCCACAATATCTCCGTATGTGGTTAGCGAATGGTAACTGATACATTTTTCATGTTGACAATAATGTATGTTCCGGTAGCTTAACATACTTGATTAGGCCGAAAATTTTTGAAAAGCCTTAATTTTGTGATTGAATTGTCAATACCATTCCAGATGCTTGCCCGAGGTGTTCGATGATTGATAATTCGTCTGACACCATCTTCGCGCTAAATACTCTTCAGAAAAGCAATAACTATTTATGATATATCGTACCATTTATAGCGTGGACAGGCCTCCTATAAATTGTTTAGAACGTTGTAAATTAGTAACTTGCCTATTTTGGCCAAGTTGGTTTATTGAATCAATTAAAATAGCTTTGAGTTATTGAGAGGATTAATATAAAGAAATACCTTTAAAAATTCCAAATCAATATAGCATATGCTATATGAAAGAAGCTCATTAGACAATCTCAAAATCCAAAATGCTATTATACTTTTTCGCTTAAATGATCCCCGCATTTAAGGCCAAAAGTTTTAGGACCAAATAATTGTTGCAGACTGTTTTACAATTACAGGCTTCGCTAGTCACGTTCAATATTTGTCTATCTTCTACTATTGTTTGAGTGATCCTGTTCAAATATCTTTAAAAACTGAGTTTCAAGTTTATTCACTCTATTCAAGATCATGTACATTAGGCACTTGCCTCTACCAACGGCCTATAGGTTCATCTTAGGTGTATGTATTAGACAAATCTTGAAAATCGAATGTAGATCCTTGAAATACTCCATTTCAACTTCCTTTCTTCATTCCCTTGTTGAAAAGCACTAAATATTAGGGATTCATAAATATTAACGACTATTCACGCGACTTTGACACTTCTGGAAAAAAATATTGTAAGTTGCCTCAGATTTGTCGATTATTTTACCACTATAATCTGCCCAAAAGATCAGGCACTTGTCTCTACTGAATGAATAATAATTCAATAAGTTCTTTTTATTTATGGGGCTCAAAAACAAAAAGTAACCTTGTATTAGGTCATCTTTGACAATTGATCATGAGGCTCTTTGTATTTTCGTTAGAAAATGCATCGTAATTGCAACTAACGATGACGATTCATGGCTACATGAGATAAGCCTTCCTTATTAAGTTCATGCCTGCTTTTCGCAGAATTAATGCGCAAGTTGACGAGCTGTCCTAGAATTTGTTGACTTTCAATGTAATAAGTAAACGTAAAAGAGGATTATACTCGTTTTCCAGCACTCATGTGTGCATCCTATGTGACTGAGGTTATGATAGCGCTATCCAATCCAAATGCAACGTCTTTCTCAGTTATTGAAAAGGTAAGGCCACGCATTTTAATGAATAGAGACAATTCAATGCATTAACTAGCTGCTCTTCGGTCATTAGTTGTTCCTTGTGGCCGTTTACCTCGGATTGGTTGAAGCAAGGTGTCAGCAAACAGGTAGTCTCTACTAACACAAAAGGTTTACTATGCTATGAAATAGGAAGAAGTTTGTACGTTTTTATTTAGGATTCAATGAACTGTTAGTGATTAATTGTCTGTTATCTTTGTGTTATTGCAAACTTTGAAATAAATATCTAAGAGAGAAGCACCTCTGAAAATATACACCATCCCTATACTTCCTCATTCAGCCACGCGCTGGTACACGAAACTTGTTTGCACCATTAATCTTCTCCCTTGAAAACGCTAGACACATGCGATTTGTCCTGGCAAAACGGATTTGCTTCGCTACGTGACAGTCGAAGTGGCCGCGAGCCAATCGAAACGCCTGCTTCTGCTGATGGTGGTGGTGGACTTCTCGCAGGTTCTGCCACTGCCGCCATAAGGAGCTGGTAAGCCTATAAAGAGCCACATCCGTCTTTACCCTTATTTTCTCTCTTTCTCTACTACTGTACTTGGCTAGTATTCATAAATAGGGACCTTGCACTCTTAACCAGATCTCTTTTAAAATTGAACTTGTTACTTGCAATAACTTCATGCTGACATAAATTCTGGTAGTAATTTAACTAAAAGATAATCGAGCCATAAAGGTAGAAGTTAATGTAAGTAACCTTCAAAATCTGTGTTGGTGCGGTGCCGGGGGCAGAATCTCAGTATTTCGCACTGCTTAAATAGTGCTTTGCGCAGGGTTCATATCATACTTTTATGGCACATCTATAAAACTAGAAATTCGATATTAAGCACCGAGGTGTGATAATCAAAGCTCTTACTAAAATCTACTCAATCCCACTCCTGTCAGTTGGTGACTCTCACGCGATTTGCGAACTCAACCAGTCACGAGTTCCAAGCACACAGATGAAGCAGGATTTGATGTAGTATTTTCTGCGCAACTCTGCATTCCATAGCCTAGCTAAAGCGCAGATCGTGCGTAGCGCAAAGCAAATGATGTTTAGGTGGAGATTTGGAGAAAATCCTCGTCCTTGCAGGGAGGTGGCAGGCAGGCAGTGAGTGCGAGAGCGTACCTGGTGATTCATCGTTCTTACTGCAGTGGTGGCCGTGGCAGCAGCAGCAGCAGCAGAAGCAGCAGCAGCGGCAGAGAGGCCGTAATGGTGGTGGTTGTAAGCCATCCGGTCGATTCGAATCATGCTCATCAGTCTTCTTTCGCATAGCCGGCGGTTGGCTGGCATAGCGCCCTCTAAAAGCCCAAATGAGGCAAGCTTAGCTTACAATTTAAGAAGCCGGAAAACAGGGTGCACCATATGACCGCACCTGAACTAGCATTTTTTAAGAATAGGATTCGGTGCGCATTGAAAGTTGGTTTTTATGGGATTTGTAGGCTAATCGCCTTTCATCACAGCGTCAAAAAGGATTTCTTGAACCTTTGAAGGCGAATTTTTTCTGCTCGATTAGAGCACCACCACGACCTTTTTCGTCTGCTAAGCGTGTAACAATCCCACCTAATCAGCAACCATCTCCTGAAATTTTAATATGTACTTATTTACCATAAAAATCCTGTTGTTACAGAAATGCATTGAATTAAAAGGTCTAATCAGTTTGTTGTGACTTTCGCGGGGATGATAATTACCGATCGAGATTCCCCTTGGTGGGTCAAGGCAAGTTTTTGAAAATATGTTCACTTGTTTTTACATCTACCACATACTTCTAGGTAAAAATTCCCACTGGAAAAGTGGCATTTGTACAAGTTGGGTCCTGGGGATGAATCAAATATAGAAAACAAGGAGAAATATTGGGAGAAGAAGTCGAAGCAGGGAAGGAAAGCACACTCACCAGGAAGATGAGAGACGTGTGAATAAGCACACACCCGCCGTAGCTGAAGAAAGGCGAGCTTGCCGGCCTTGATTTCACTCACCACAAGGCGGCTAGGTGATGAGTCAGCTTCTACCATCATCCACCTCCTCATCCTCTCGCCATTTTGCATGTGCACACGCACACAACGAGAGAACTTTGGACAGAGCTGGAGAATGACTATTTCCTCTGTGAATTTCTCGGTGCTGATGGCCCAAGTGCTGCTTTGCAATCACAAACGCACCAACTGTCCGAACTCTAGTTATATTAGCAGTACAACTGCTCATATAATTGCACAAACAACCTGTTCTGGAAATCGGTAGTACGCAGCTACCAGTAGCAAACGAAGTTCGACTATTTTACGTACATCCAAGGTACTTTACTATCATATCAAGATCTCAGAATCGAACTAAGGTAGAGCATAGTTTGACGTCTAAATTAATCAGCACTGATTTGTATAACCTTCTATCTAAAAGGAGAAAAAGTCTCTCTCAAACGAATCACTAAATTTTATGTTCCTTTAATTCCACTTTCGAATAATTCCATACAAACGTGCTGTGGAGGTGAATAAACAGCAAGCTTAATATCCTCTTTGCATATAAACGGATTTGCAGGCACTCGAGCTAGGTGGTGTAGTATTGCAAGCACACAGTGATCAAAAGCATCCGTTTGAAAGAGCGTTACTTTAGTTCTTGTCATTCTCATGAATTTCTGGTCTCTTGGAAAAGTGTTCCTTTACAGAAAGCAGAAAAAGATGAGTATGCCCAGTCATTCGAATGGGTGTCGAAGAAGAAGTGGTACTACTAATCCTTCCGGATTTGCCTAAAATGGATTAAGTACAAGGCCTCCGTTTTCGAAAAATACTACCTGACAACTAAAAGAACATTATGCACAATTTACACACCTGTACGATTTTTGTCAGCTATATGATTCATTTTAGATACGATTTATCGGAAGAGTGTCAATGGGCTGGTTTTTAGTATTTCAAATTAGAAACGAAGCAACGTCTCATAACTGGGCCGTAAACGTATGGCAACGATTCACAAAATATACGCCGAAGGAATTAAACATCACCGTTTGTTATACCAGACAATTACACATTTTAAAAGCCTCCAATTTTGAATGCGAAGCGTCTCCTTCGCCACCAGAACGGATTCGAAGAGTATCTGAAACGATTACATTGCTTTTCAGTGAATACCTGAAAATAAAGCACCATATTTTGTGCAAATGAGGAAACTATTGAGCTGATCAATAAGTGCGTGGTATTCGTTCAATTCGTAGAAATTTTCTGGTCTATAGTCAAATACGAGATACACGGTGGTGTGAAGTCCTCGATATTTTTAATTGACTCAAAAAATATAATAACTCGATGATTAATAAAGTAGGTGAACATTATATGAAACACGATTTCCGCTTCCAGATCGCCAGAGCCTAGAAAATGCGTTTACCTCAATGTTTTCGGGGAGACCGAGTCATCTTGCAATGAGTGACGCACAAACCACAAATCGAATTGCCGAAATTTGGCAAGTAGTTTTGCATCTGTAGGCTCTACTGCATAATAAATGAAACTTTAACAAGACTACTGTACAGTCTGATATTTCCGTAGGCTTTTAGGAAGACACAAATAATTGGTACTGACTGGTGATTTCACAACAGAATATAGCCAATTGAAACATCGCATCAAATATAGGAAAATAAATATAACAATTTTCCCTATAAATGTAAGCCAAATACTAAACCGATCACATAGAAATAAAAGATTAATGGCTAAAATAGTTGTGGCAACAAATGCGTTTGGTCTATTCGTATTTAATAGCTTAGACATGGCCCATTTCTAACGTAGTGTGGTGGGCGTCAACTGCCAACTGAAAATCCACTCTTTCCAGCCATTGTGATGCATCACATACTCCCTCGTTGCTCACTTCCAAGTGTAGTGCCGTGGCAGAATGAATCATTCCCTCGTTCCTCGGAGCAAAGTAGGGCTATTTTCTACGAAGAATAACCGAGGTAAATGGCCATTGGAGTCAATTCTTCCACAATCATCCATAGGTAGTTGTTCTTTCAAGACTTACTTGGGAATCCATATTGATGTTATAGCTGAATTTTATGGAATGTCGCACCTGTTTCTGGAATTAAGTTAGCTAAAGGAGGCGGGGAAGTTCACAGGCACTCTTAGATGGAAACGAAAGTGACCTTTTCTGGACCGTCAGGGTCAGTGCAAGAGGCAGGGAGGGGAAGTCAGACAGAGCTCTCAGGTCACTGGGGTTTTATGTTTTAAGGGTCATGCGATTTGAGAGACGCACACTCAAGGGTGCACACGTGTGTCTGGCCCCAACAACTAACGCGCAAGCGAGCTTGCCCAGCACGAAAGCGGAGGGTCTTTGTGCACACTGACTCGACCGCGTAAGAGCCCCTCTAACTAACTCTCAAAAGGCGAACAACTGCGCACAATTTGTAGCTAAAGAAAAAACAAGCTTACTGCGCTTTTATGCTCAAAAATCAATCAAGAGAAAATTGGCCAGAACAGTAATCTGTGGTAAGACCAACTGAAACATGGCCTCGTTTGATTTAAATTGTGCAGATGAACTTTTGGAAGCATTGTAAATGAAGCACTGCCATTTTAGCTGCTGCTCTAACCTTACATCCCTAACTCATGTATGCAAAATTGAATTCAAGAGTAGTTTGCGTTACTATTTTTTAATAGATTTCAAAGTCTTTATTTTATATGAGGTGAGAAAGGTCACAATAAATTAGAAACCATCTCGAAAATTCAGGATTGCATGAAAGATTGTTGCTACCGCAGCAGCGAGAAAATTAAGTTCTTCAGATGCAATTAAAATGGGATTTTCGACAGCATGTAAGGGTACCTCAGTCAGAGGCGAATAGGAAACTTAAACTATCGAAATCTCTTAGTGTATGCGAGATTAACAACCTCATTCAACCAGCATGACATTCATGTATGCAGCGCAAAATTTGGATGAACATTCTTGCTAACTTTATAAAGGCGTTAAAACAATGTACGTGGTAATATCAAGTAAAAAGATAATTTAGATTTTAAATTTTAAACTAACAACAATTTATTAAGGTGTTTTGACAAACTAACCGGGCAGAAGGAGCCAATTTGACTTCAACAGCAAACTAACCTGACAACGTCAGCCTGAATAGAGACCGTGTTGACAAAATGAAACTACTACCTTAGTGGTTAATTTAGTTAATAGTAGGGTACTTTTCATAATCCTCGCAAAAACTTTGGAAAGAAGAACCATCACAATAGTCAATAATCTACATGGCTTGGCGTCTCTAGTGCATCCACGGCTCAGTGCAAAGGATCGCCACAAAGTCAGTCTATGATTGCATAGAGCAGTTTTGTGAGAGGCATGCATGAACACTAGGGAGTGTTGTCTTGCAATAGTGTAAACAGAATGACGGCGCGCCACCTAGTAGGGAAGGGTCAAAATTGCACTATGCACAGAGTTTGTGCGCGCAAATATACCTACCGATGGATGTAGCTCTTCCTCCCCCTCGTGTACTACACGCGTCACCCTGTCAAGTGTATGCGCACGCTAGCGCACACTGCCAAAGCGCGTCTTCGCCCAAGCTACTGATACTACACTACTGGCGCCATACACACACACACGTGAAGGCCGCGGCGAGGTACTGTGAATGGGTGAGAGCTTTTACGTTGTTGACGCAGGCCAAGTTAGCTACACCAGAAGCCAAGGTTTTTGCCTTCGCTTCTCCCCTCTACGAGTGGGTGCAAATTAGAAAGCACCTTTTTTCAGGAAGCACCGTTGTCCTAGCGATGACGAGGACTGCTGCCCTTTTCGCTGCAGTCTAACCGTTGGTTCACATGGCGTGTCCCCACTACGACCGAAAAAAGCCGCTAGCGCTGGAGTTATGCCATCGACCTCAGATTAGACTGGTGGACTTGCGCGTTACCCGAAACCTCGGCATGACCTCACGAGAGAGGGTGGCATTAGCAGTAGCTCTGAAGTATGCACGCAGATGTCGTGTACGTGAAACCTTCCAGAGCTCGAATGAACTACCGCCACTCGGAGACTCACCTAAGTCACAAGCGGACCTTAGGAAAATCTCCTTTCGCCTAATTTAGTTGTATAAGCCACCAGTAATCCTACTCCTACGAATACATTGAGGTAGTTCGCAATTCTAGACTCAGGATCAACTTAAATTGAGGTTCTGCATCACTGCTTCTTGAAAAAGGTATAATCGATTTTATAAAAATTTTGTGTCTGAATCGACTAACTGAGCGGCTCTCCGCGCATGCAAATGACACGAGCGCAGAAACAGCATCGCCATAGTGATATTATGTATGCAAACACGGTGTGGATCACAAAATCTGTTGCCAAACAACGCGCGAACAAGGCACAAGCTCAACCCCTGAGAGCGTAAGCAACAAACTACCGTCACCCTACTATTAAGCCTTTGCGTTGGGAATACACTTTTAAAAGCACTTGTAAGCGGAAAGGAGCATTCAGCCTAGAACCAACTGGTGGCCCATACCCGCATCCAAGAGTACATTGGAATAAAATAGGAAATTATATCCGAATCATAGAATATACTGATAGCATATCCCACACGAAAAAAACAAAGCCCACATAAATTAACTTATTTAATGCAAATAAAAGCGAAGATATAACACAGATACAGCGGATGCGATTTAGAGAGTTGGCGCTGTTCTGCAAAACAGCCGTAGTGAGATAGAGTATAACAAACTTGCACGCAAGAAGAGGGAGGTGAGAAAAAGAGATAGAGGAGGAAACGACGAAAATTATGGCTGGCGGAGAGATGACGATGCCTGTGGTAGCACACAAATTGCCCCGGTGAATTTTCGTCATCACTAGCCCTCCAACTCACCACATACGTACGCTAGCGCAGATACGAGAAGCAAAGACCAGTGGAGCTCCTGCTGAGACAAAAATATAGCCTAGTCGATTGCATTACAAGAGGTTGGGATGAGGATAACACTAGTACGATTAAATAGAGGAAAGGGCAAGGTCCGTCTTTAGTGCATGTGTAGGATAAGAAGCAGGTGCCGCCGAAGAGATCACATTTGTCGAAGTGAGTGCAAGAGATGGGAGTAGAAAAATACTGACGTATCAGAGATGAGACAGAGAGACACGGTGCTCGTTAGCAATGGTAGAGAACGAAAGAAGTAGAGATCACATTCTTGGTGCTCCACAGCACAGTGCCAAGGTGTTGCAAAGTGAGAGTTAGAGTTGGAGGGATGAAAGTTGGGAATCAATTGCACAAAGACGACTTATGATAGACAGAAGCTAGGGGAAGTGCCAGATGCGTGGTGATTGAATGCCCAAAAGAGGTCCCACTTGATTCACTTGCGTTGTTTTTAGCCTTGTTAATGCTCCCACAAGTTGGGAACAAATGCATCGCGAGAGGACAAGAGTAGCAAAGGGAGGGGCTGTATAAACTAAAGCATAGGTGGTACTAGAAAGAGGGAGCCAGGAGGTGCAAAACGATAAAATAACGGCGTTTGCAGATTGAAACGAATGACAACGCAGACCGACTTACAATACAAAGGAGGGGATCATCAAAAGCTATGAAAATAGTTCCCGTTATTTTAAAATATCATGCAGTGTGTGAGTAGAATACATCGAGAGAATGTGCGTGTTTCAAGAGCTTCGTAAGCGTGTTCGCCCTCCACTCACAGTGATGCCTTTTGACCTGCTGCTACGCTGCTGCACCGGAACGAGCGAAGGCTCAGTCAACACCCCACACAGTCACCACGAAGGCTAGATGAAGAGTAGCAGTAACAGAAGATAACAATGGAGGGCAGGAATTTTGATAACGAATGCGTACCACGTCCGGAAGAACATGCGGAGACTAACTGCAGACACGTACACCAGGGTGGAGCAACGAAACGAGGAAGACTGCATTGGCCTTACAGAATCGGAGGAAAAACTAAGGTAGTAGCAATAATAGCGGAAGGAGTGGGTGAGCATAACTAGCAAAATTGAAGACAAATTGACGATGAAAAGCTCCAGTTGCAATAGGTAGAAAACTGAGCAACTACGTTGTAGGGGGCGTGAGATAGAAGGTGGCCGAGTGCGAAGAAAACGTCAATCACCCAATATGAGGAGGGGTTCAAACAGCGCGGCATAGTCAGTGATTGTCGAAAGTAGACTACGCGCATAGCCAGTTGACAACCAAGGCACACGGACCAACACTTCAGCAGTAGGAGCACGTGATCACAAACAACAAGAGGGGAGGCGGATGCTGCACAATTTCTCACCGATAACAATATCAAAAGAACAGACACGGAAATGTAAGTTCGGGATAGGAAATGATTAGGAGACGCAAATTGCACAACGAAAGAGTATTAGCATTAGAAAAGGGCACCCACTTGTGTTTGGCATTGTACATAAATCGAGGGTCGGGACGATGATACGTGAGCGCAAATTTGCTAAAAACCGGTTCAACCCCTCCGCCAAGCGAGGTGCATGAGTATTAATGTGACAGCTGGGAGAACTAGTGACAGCAGCAACAACAATTGGATGTGACGACTGTATTATGAGATTTGCGAAAGAGAAAGAGACTGTTCACAGAAGTCAGCTACGTTTTGGTATGTATGTGTAAATTAAAATAGTTCATGTTTTAGTGTGAGAGAAATGTGCTTACATTTACTGGGAGAGGTACAAAGGAACGAGAATAAAAAGCTCACATAACCGAAAACCATGCAAAAGGTGTAACAAAAAATAGCGATATATATCCAAAAGTCAATCAATTAATGAACGAAGTATAAGTAGAGAAGTAAGTTGGAGGTGTTCGGGGAGTAATCGAAACTCAAAATGCGCAAGAAAATGAGGGCAGGATTGGACGTTGGTGGCAAAGTGGCTTCATCCACGGAGTTTGTGGGTGAGGCGAATACGTCGTTATAAATACGCGGCCGAACCAATCACGAGAAGAGCAGGGGGCTACAGCACTGACCTTACACGAGTGTGAGGAACTACAAACTAGACACGAGATGGAGCAAGTAGCAACTACAAACGCAATGTGCGCATGATTACGACAACAGAGAGGACCGCGCTTTAGCCGGGGCGCAGGAGGCCCTACCAGCGGTAGAGTGCTTGGCGGGGTCGTTCCGCACCCTCTTTCACTAGGGGTCTGTGGAAATCACGACCCGGTCGGCTGTGTATTTGACTCCAGCAATGCTCGCAGTAATACTGCAGACAGGCAACATTTGCGCAAAAGAGTTGTGCAAACTTGCCGCCACAACGAGCACCTTGACACTCATCACACATCTGATTATCCAACACATAGGGCTTCACTTCCACCTAAAATAGACGTAAGAATTAAACATTCGAAATCAAACTCGAAATTTCAACATTTAGTAGGGCAGGTTCCAAAAGGAAAGACTCACTCGTTTGTCGATGTCATTGTGCTGCAGCTGAACAAAGCGAGCACTAATGGCAGCAATGTAGCTTTGTTGATTTGAGAAAGCAACGCGTCCAGCGCCCTTGGGATACTTCAACTCAGGATCGATGTCGATGCCGGCATAGCAGACACCCCCATAGAGTCGATCCATAATCAAGGCCAGCTCAACTATCGAGAAAAAGCCACAAATACAATTTGATAAATTACGGGATGATAAACTAATTCATCGCCTAATTTATCAGGAAGCGGTCACAAAGCATACATATAAGGGAATTCATATGCGAGGAATGAACGAGCTGCTAACCAATTGCAATTGAAGAAAACTCACTTGCGCGAAGCGGCCGAGGTACACCACCGACGAAAATGGTTTTGCGTGGGTCCAAAGTTTGCGATCCATCCATGACAAAGTCCGAATCAGCCAAATTCCACGGGCGAATTTGAACCTTAATCCCACCACAAACAATTAGGAGATATGCACACTTACACAAGGCATTTCAAGCTTAAAAACAGATACATTCAGAGCAGGCTACACAGAAAACAAAACGGTAACTCACCGGCTTGTCTTTCATCGTGGGTGACGAAACACACCAGTAGTATTTACCCTCATCAACAATGCAAGCGTTTATTAAGTTTTGCACTGACTGTTCTTCCTGGAAGAGCAGGAAGCAGTAACCTGTTTAAATGAAAACAGATGGGAATCATAAGTACAATAAAATACAGTAGGATCGATAGAATAGGCATAAAAACAACCTTTTGGTGGGAAATAAGCCTTGCTTTCAGTTTTGTGGGGCCAATCGACTACGAGAGCACCAAAGCGGCGAAAAGCTGTGGTAATCTCCTCTACAATTGCACTTTTGAATGAGAAAAGAATATAAAAACTCAATTATTATGGAAGCAGAGGTATACCTTCGTCAATATCAGGGGGAAGACCACCGACAAAAACTTTTCGAGAATAACCTTCCTCACGGGGAGCCAGTGCTGAGAGACTAGAGTGAGCATTGCCAACGGCATGCAAACCCTGACTTTGCAATCCACCAGGCATTAGACCAGGCCTTGATTGTGATATATTAGAAAACGAGTGAAGACTTCCATGGAAATTATCGATTCCGTGCACACCAATAGCAAGATCCTCAAGAAGGTTCGACTGAGAATTGCTAGATGAATCAATGGACTTCATGAGGTCGTACAAATGCTGATCGAATGGGTAGTTGGGGTACTTATCCGCATTCAGTCCATCCACGTTGCCGGACATCAGTGCATTAGAAATTGAGGAAACACCAGAACCCGGACCAATAGACCCAAAGGATCCATGAGAAAGTTTTTGGTTTAGAACGCTGTCTTGTCCTCCGACTGAGAGCGGGCCGGAGTTAGAGAAATCGGCACCATGTTGCTTGTTTAGAACCGACGAAGTGGTTTGTTGCATATGCTGCTGTTGCCAATGGGCCATCACACGATGTGAGGGGCGCTTAGGGAACATACTGTATATGGAGGCAGGATTCGACGTATTGTTACCCTTAGGAAATCCATTTGAGCCAATGTTAGAGATGCTATTATTCATGCCGAATCTTAAGCCATTTCCACCAGCACCTGGAGAAAATCCAGCTGTAACATCCGATAAGCTGGGTTTGAATGAATTTTGTTGCGATGATGTTGAGGGCCACGGATACGATGCACTGTTTTGAGATGAGAGGGGACCCATCCATCCCGAACCTTTGGAAGAAGGCACACCAGAAGACGGAGTAAAAAGAGAAGAGGAATCAGAGGAAGCTGTGAAACTGGAATCAAACTGAGTTGTTGTCTGATTCCAACCAACAGGCTTCGGCAACGATGTACGTATTCCTTGGTGTTGGCTGCTCATAAAAACTCTCTTGTTAGCGAGTGAGGAGCTAGAATTGGACTGTGAAGTACTGTTATTGCTCACAGGTGGATTATTAGACTGCTGGAAAAGCAAATTTGTCAAAAGAGGTGACAAACTACTAAGTGACATGCTCGGCTGGGAGTTAAAGTCATCAGATTGGGTATTCACGACAGCATTCCAGTAAGTCGAAGAAGCTCCACCCATATGGTTATCGTTGATGGAAGTCAGAGTATCAGAGTCCTGCAGAAGCTGACTTCGAGCATTGTTCGATGTGTAGGTACTCTCAATACCAGAACTAGATTCTGGGGTTGAGTGACTCTTTCCGCTAGAGTTGGTAGTCAGAATATCACCCAGAAAGTTAGAGCTATCAAACTTTTGTGCAGATTGACTTCTTTCGTAAAATGGACTTCCGTCACCTGGTGCAGCAGAAAATGCCACGTCTCGAGACTTCATCCCATTAGAGTTAGGGGATGGAAAAACCGAGCTGACGTTATCTGACTTCAGTGATAGGGATTTCATCGATTCAACATTCGCTTCAAGTATGTCACCGACATCATGATTAGATGGCTGATCGTTGGAATATGAGCTACCCGAGGGTACTCGATTTTGCGAGGGCATATGGTCACCAAGTCCTTGTCTACAAAAGCTACCAACTCCTTCCATGTGTTGATCTTCAGCCGCATCACCGCGACAGTTTGATTTAGTGGTATTCACTTGAAAGGTGTTCGGGAAGTTAAAGGCTTGCTTTGAAGCCGTCTCATCGGATGATTCCTTTACTAATGTACCATCGATCACCCCACACAACTGGGATTTTTGGTCAGCATCCAAGTCACCGGTCATCTGTAAATAATAAAAAAACACGTGATTATGGTTGATTTTAGGACAAGAACAAAATAATGAGAGCCAACCTCCGACAAATTTGGTGAATTAGGTATCGTTTCCTTAAAACTCATGGAACAGATTACGCATTCACAAACACTGAACTTCTGACACTACAGTTGTTGCAAAAGAGTATCAGCCGAATTGAAAGACGCGTAGTTAACCTGGTGATCGTCACTAATGCCAGGTCATCACCCTTAGCAATATTTCAATTAGCGAACTTGTCTGACAGATTATAATTTGACGCAAACAAACACAACAGATAATGGTCGCTGGTATTTTTATCTAAAAAATCTGGGTTACTCCAAGAATAAAGTTAACCTTCTAAAGAGTTAAGATTAATCGTCAAAAATATTTAGCGAAAGTTGATCATAAACAGCGCCGTCATTATAAATCCAATGCCATAGTTTATGCAGTAGCAATATTTCCATTTTCTGTTTCCACAAAATAAAGCGAAACTTCCGAAATTCTTAATCGGAACCCAAACCCAATACACTTTAGGCTGTATGAACGGAGAATGAATTAAAATCCGCAAACATATCAGGACTATGTTTTTTAAATGAAAATGATACTAATTTTTTGTCACTCTAAAAGCCATTTTTATCACCAATGGCAGTCATGAATGCATTTTTCGTATTGAAACTGGTTTCATCAACTACCAACTCTTGCCTTTAAACATTTTTTTATCGATTTATACGCTTTAGTGATTTTTCGGAAAGTTTTCTGTTATAAATATCCCGAAGGAATATTAATCCGGTTGGTAGTTTTCTTAGAAAGACTTGGTAAAGCAGTTTTAATAACACTGTCATTTTGCATGCTTCACTATTGCCAATTTTAATTACTAATTGGGCATATTTTTCGTGAACATCATTACCTCCGCTGGGATCTTTGCCAATTACTGCCAATTCTAATGTGGGTCACTGGAAAAAACCTTACACAGTGTGAATCTGCATCTGGTAGCTTCGAATTTCCTGAACCAAACCGATACTGGAGGATTTCCTTTGCGTTTCGACTTTCATGGCCGCACTATTCATGCTTCAGTGTCCTTTTTGGTCCTAGTTTAGATGGTTAGATTTACAGGCTCACGAAAACAGTATCGATAAGGATCAAGTCAGCAGCTTTTTTATGAGATAACTGATCTGCCACTATCGATCCCCCTCCTTATTTAATGCACAGATTTATACTCGACTCATTAGATGGATCTATCACATACCGAATTTTATGACGATATTAGTTAATCAGCTCGTAATCCTACTTAGTTTTCGTTCGAGACAAATTAAACTAACCTTATTATTTGAATAGAGCAGCTTATTAAAAAAGCCCAGGTTCAATGCCATATCTGAAGTGATTACCATAAGCACAGAATTTAACTCTAATCCCGCGATTTTCGTATTCGTCGTTTTGTGTGCATCCCTTTTTTATTGATACCTACCAAAAGTTCGTGTTATGACTTGAATTTGATCAAATAAATGTAACTTGGTCGCCATGGAACACGATTTGCATGATACCCTAGGTGGAAAATTGGAGAAAAGAGTAAAATTACAAGAAATCAAGTCAAAGAAGTATCCGTGGTCTCCAGTTAAACCCCCTCAAGCTTCGTATATTTAAGTATTCAATAAGTAGGGATCATTTGTCAATGAAAACAATAACTTACATTTATTTATTAACATCAATTACAAGTATTTTTAACAATTAAAAACACACATTTCAAGTATAATAGTTTGATAATTCGCATTATACGTTTTTGTACACCACAATGCAAAGCACTGTAATTCTGCTTGCAGTGGCTACTCTTAGGAAGGTGTAGTGACTTGACTAGGTCCTAGTTCAGTAGGGGACTCTCCTATAGTGACCTGACAGCATCATCGCACCGCCTAGTAAGGGACTCCACGAGGATTGGGTGCACTGGCCCAAAATCTTCTTATTCCAAGTGTTGACCATTCTCGACTGACACGCACTTTCATAATGAAAGCTCTGGTACAGATGTCTTCGCCTCTCCCTCTGGTATTGGAACTCCTCATACGAGTAGTTGAAGAGAAATGTATTATAACTACTAAAACCAGGGTGATGATAATTCTTCTGAATGGATAAATTGCGAAAACTGAAGTCACCACACTTCAGAGCCCCTTTTTAACACAAATAGATCCATTTAATGACACACCGAAGGGGGAAAATGAGTGAGACATCGATAAACTAAAAAGAGCAGAAGTGGGGGACTAAGGAATACAAATTGGCAAGTTTTAATCCCTCGGAAGTTATGTCCGAAAACCTTCCTTCGATGCCTTATTGTTGTCATATGTTACTTGTTGCATCAAACTAAATTTCTACTCACACCTTACATGGAACAGTTGCTACATTTCAAAGACTCCATTTGTGAAACAGGAAAAATTGCACCCCGTCTACTCAACACCCAAGGATTGTTTGAAGCCTGTTGTTAATTTCGAGAATGAAAAGATTTTCAAAATTCAGAAATTGCAATTCAAAATGCATTTTCTGGCTAAAAATGCACTGAAAGTACGTTAAAAGGAGCAAATTAAAAAGCAGTACAAGAAATGAGATCGTGTTCCACATTTTGAAATTTGCATTTTCTCCCAGAAAAGAATTATTCAAAAATTTCTTATCAAGGTCACAGATAGGATAATTTCAACTTTTCTTCTAAAAACGGGTGACTAGAATTTTGTGGGCAAAAAATAAAATTTTACGCTTTAAGAACTTTAAATCAACGTTCATGCGAACATCTTTTTACTACATGTGGAACAATTTTTGACCTTAAGAACAAGTTAGAAATAATCATCGTTTTGTCAACTTACTTACTTATGAAAATAAGACACGAATTACGGCAGCGCAATAAAACATGGCACCCATCTTTTTCCAGAATTATTTGTTTTTCCTGATTGAAAAATACATTTTGTTTCATTTGCAAATGTCAAAATTTTTGATGGACGTCGGGTCACAATTTTAGTTTCACAGTCTGTTTAATATCATTGAAAGCGTCTTTAATATGTTATACCTCGTAGGTAGCTCCCATATTAAAATGTTAGATATTTGCTCAACTTTTTGCTTTATATTCCATAGTGATTTTTATTCAGATTTTGTTGAACTGGATATGATCTTACAAACATTATTGTGCTTATATATTCGTGCCAACGATTTTGAAGCCCATTTGAAACCCGGTTGTATCGCGCAATCAGTCCAGCTAAATCAATAGAGGTCAAAAAGGCTATACGCATAGGAGAGAAAGTACCTGAAGCGTGAAATTCCAGCCCATTTTAATTAGCGCTTGAGTCCAGAAAAGCATGTGAGGCCACCCCTTCCTAAAGGACAGTTGGTTCCGTTAATGGCTGAGTCTTGCAAAATGACGATGAAAGCCGAGAATAAGCACAAATAAAATAGAGCTTTTGAATCTTCTTAAGCACTTTTTATGTAATGCTGTACATTAATTCGACAAGAATTTTGAGTAAGGAGCTTCCAATTTCTACACAATCGAGCTCATGTGATTGCAGGATACAGGAATAATATTATGAACATTTGTAACTACGTAATAGAGCCAATTCATCAATGTATTTATCTACAAACGAACCAGTGGAAAATTTTACAATCGCTTTTACAAAACAAAAACCGACTCCCAATATTCGTGTTATGTAATGAGAGATTGATTAAGATTGAGATAAGTAGTTTAATAATAAATAAAAGTTCTAGTAATTCAAAAATTATTTGGTTTCGCCACTCATGAAGACGTTAAAACACCACATCTAAAATTCACAGTAAACAAATTTCATAAATTTACACAGAGTTTAAGGAACTATTTAAAATACAAATACAGTGCAATTACTTGTTTAAAAGTTTCTAAATGACAGCTTTATTTAATTCATAAAAAACAGTCTATCACGCTACTTTTAGCTAGTCATCAGGGATTATAGTGACGTTGGGCAAACCTACAGCTTTCATGTGAATGCAGATATCACCGTTTTCATTACTGAAATATGGCTCTAAATACCTACAATCCATGTTCATGATCAAGACCAGAACCCAAGGGACTGGAATTTTAAAAGCTAATTTTGGAAATTACGGCATGAAGCTCCAATTATTCGCCTCGACTTCAAACAATACCGGTCATAAATACCTACTAATAACCTTAATTTTAAGTTTATTACTATAACAACAAAAGTAGAAAAATACTAAAAATGAACGAAGAATGGATTATAGCAAATACAAATAACTTATCGGGCTTCATTCCAGCTGATTTCGTGAACTTTCATCGATGAAGAAGGAGATCGCCACGCAAAGGGTGACACTTAAGGTTCATTTAATGACTTTACTAAAAGTCCAGCGTGTTAGCCTAATTAACCGCTGAAACAGCAGAATCATAATGACGATTTCAATTAAAATTTTATTGGCTGAAGCAATAAATAATGCAGGAAGTTTAGATTCTTGCAAATAGACAAAGTTTCACTTAGTACAACTAGAGCCACTGAACTTAGCCTCTTAAAATTTCCTATCTAAACAAGACAAAGGGGGGATCTGAGAGCATAAAACATCTTCTCGAAATAAACTTGTGCACGCCTTTTTCTCTTTTGCCTTCTCCAGCTCGTAATGCCCTTGCTTTGTCATACTTTCATGGACGCAATTACAAGGAAAGATACAAAGAATACGTAAGTTAATTGCCGGAAGCGATTTCCTAATAGCACCCTCTCTAATTCGCGAATGCCTTCTAGATCGTTGGGTAAAAAAGTTGCCAGTGTCGAAGTCATTGCACTTTCTGAGATCCGATAGAGAGCTGAACGGGACGGTCGCTGTCTGAGAGTGGCAAAAGATTTCATCCCTATCTGAGATTGGAATAATTGTAAGGCGGAAAACTCCTTAGTCTATTCAGCAAAAGGCCATTTGAGTAAACTATGATTTGGTTTCTTTGTAGTGTTGCTTTTTTAAATAAAGAGGTTGAATCAGTTGAATTATACATAACATAAATCAGGCAAGCAGGTCAAACCCCTTTTATCTCATGCTGATTGGAGTTTATGCTTAAAAACGAAAAATCGAACGGAATTCAATTTTTCTCGGAGAAGTACCCTATTCATTTTACACAAAACGACATGAAAAATGTCACACTGTAGTAGTTGTATGAGATTTCATTCCCTTTTATTTTGGACGAGAGCTAACTTATTAAGGTTACTGGTCCTTAGCAGGTAATATGTTCAATGACCAGGCTCAAAGGAAACTATTTTTCTAATTAACGGATTCTCTTTTGATTTGCAAAACGGATGACACTGGACCTTATGATATTCAACATCTACGCCTTATGTGTTTTTAATGTTTTTTTGTTTTTTTTTCAATCTGCTGATAATGGATTATATATATATGTGCAAGTTTGAACTTACAGATGGGTACTAAGTACGATGCATCGATCTGAGAATGTCATCATGAGGTTGAAATATCCAATTCTACAGAAGGTGCAGAAATGACCAATCCGACGTGAAGGATTTGAAAATCGCCCATTGGTTGATAGGGAATGGGCTTTACCCCGCGTTTCAGTCGAAACTCCAAGAGCGCTCGGCTCGGAAGAGGACAATTACCGGCCCGACATCACTCCCAGTAAGCTACTTCATTTGCCTTTCCGTTTTTCTGCACAATAAATGCTTAAATGATTTTTTTGAGTTATCCGTGTTAGATGTTCAAGTTTTTCTGCCATTTAGTGGGTGCAAGTACAACTCTTGAATAACATTGTCAATTTCAGACCATGATTGCTGTTGAAAAGTTTTAATGAGGTGCATCTCCTGATTAGATAAAAATAAATCAATCGAGATTACCAACAAACCGAAGAATGATAAATACATTTATCGTCCAGCGTAAAATATAGCTTTAACTAATAACTATTACAGCATGAGGTTCTTCAAAATGAAAAGCTACAAGTAGTTCTCAGAAATGGACAGTTTTTGCCATCATTTTTATATGAGTTTGCTGCCTCCCTTTTGATGAATTGCACTTTTAAAGCAAAGAATATCTTTTCAAAATGCAATATTTTTAAAAAGCACAAATCAAGGAAAGCTAACAGAAGAAGTTAAGATTTGTTTTAAAAGAATGAAATTCATTTTTAAGCTTCATGGACACATTCATTTGAAGAGTCCTAACTCCAAACAGCTTAACAAAGTCGACCAGTGGAAAGAAAATCCTAATTTAGCGAAAGAAATCCATAGGAACCAAATCTACCACCTTAAAACTGAAGCTATAAATCAAATCCAAACTCTTTCACCATTCAATATCCCGAATATTTCATGAACTATTTTTAACAATCGCCCAGAAATACAAAATGTTAGTTCATAAGGCGAAATTTGGACCAAATTCTAGGCTTTTCTATAGAAAAACTATGCTGCTCTGATTACCAATGAACTCGTATATTTTTGTGCAAATTCGCTAAATTTGACCTGAAAAACTCGCCGTTAATCTCGGGCTGTTTAGTTACATATGAAACGATATCTTGCGAACTAATCAATTTTCAAAATGTCAAATTCCAAGGTTAGGGTTGAAAAAGTGTAATAAAGTTAAAACCACAATCTTGTGGTTTTTAAGTAGCGTTAGAAGCCGATTAAGTGTACGATGAAAATGGATCCTCAAAACGCCACAGTAGAAGCATTCTTTTGTAAATTTTTGGGTTAGAAATAGACAAACATACATTAATCGCAGTAAAGAAATAATAGTTTGGTATTTGAGTGATTTGTAACTCCCTTAGAAGGTGGATTTGATGCTTCGCTCCTCGAGAGTGATGGGGCTTTTATACACTTGGAGTTGCTTAAATAAGGCCAAATAGTGCTTTACTTCCCTGTAACTGAATCTCATTAGATGTAGTTAATTTAAAATGGCCATGAGATGTGAATCGTGATGTCTGTTTATTGGGTATTATGAATAAGCGTGTTTATTTTTCAATCGCAATTAGGGCTCCTTTGGCAGTTGCACAAGGGGCAAACATGCAGGCAATAGGGGTGGATTTCATCAACAGCTTAAGATCCATATACGACTTCTCTCGTTGGCTTGATGGGGCTTTTAGTCGTTATTTTCTATGGGTCTGACTTATAAGCCTAGTTCTTATTTATAGATCCAATGGAAATATGAACCTATAATTGGTTGAAGCAAATCTAAAACTTTTATTAGTGTCGCAGTTAGCTTGAATTAGTGTGTAGAAGATGTAAAAAATGTACACTTACGGTACTACTACTACGGTACCCAAGGGTAGAATTTAATACTATTTCATATGAAGCTAGATACTAGTCCAAGTAATCGGTTCCCTCAGATGAACAGTATGAATAGATTAAAACGCCTTAAGATCTTATCAAAACTTCATTTGATAAAGAGACAATTCAGAATAAAATAAGTGCTGCTCAAATGTATCCAAATGCTCGATTTTCTAAAATATAGTATCAAGACTAAACTGAAGCTGAGGTAAAATTCACAGACGTAATTATGGAGAAAATGTTTTTTAACGGGTTCGTTCATCCACTGAGTTCTTTCATGGGCTCAAAGATTTTTATTAAAAAATAGTTTCACGAAAAACTGTTTCGATTAGTGAAAAGACCAGGTAATGAGGCACTTGACAATAAAATTTATTTTAAGGACTCCAAGAAGAGGATAATTATTCGACAATTAAATAAAATTTTAAATGGGTTGACAGACGAAAGAAACTATTTCCAAAAAATTATTAGACACAAGGATGCCCAAAAGGGAATAATTTGGGGCAATTTATTCTAAACAAAGTCGAAAGTTTAACCAGAAGATAAATAACGGGGTAAAAGAGATAATTGACTTGTAATCAAAAATAAAGTTTAAATTTAATTTAATTTAAAGTTTAATTATTTGTTTTCTCACCGTGATTCATGCCTTTTGATAATACTTAATAACACACTTTTATAGGGAGTTAAAATGCAAAGAATCAATAATGTATGTTCGAGGAAAATTCGGATTTTATCTGAGGTTCTAATTGTTTTAACAATAAATTTTAGCTCATGATCCTGGTGAATTAGCGCAAAGTGTGATACTATACATTGCAGTTTGCCTTTAATGAACACGCAATTCATTTGCTTTATTTAGTTAGTTAAAAGTGTGTTGAAATATTTATTGAAAATTTTTTAGAGATACCAGTTAAATTAATAAACACAGGTTATCATTATTTATTGGTAATCAAGACTATAAATGCGAAAAAAGGGTATGAATGATGTCCGTCAATAGATTTTAGTTTCAGAATGTTATAATTAGGATGAAAGTGAGTAGCATTATATTGTAGGAATATTAATTATTACCAAGTTGTTGCTTCTAGAACTTTGTTGCGTTGGTCTATTTAGCGTAATTTAATAAAAAATCGTTATCTTCTATACAATTATCATTTAAACAAATTTCGAACATTGCTGTTTGAGATAGGGACATGTAATCCTTAATTAATGGTAATGTTCTCATTTTCAAGGACCCCTATTAAACTGTACTACTATTTGGTCTCAAGCGCGGATATAGGTCACCCTGGATGCTAGCGGCTACTAATGAGTGACCGATTTCAAGAATTACTATATATGAAATTGGAAGAACGCTATATTTCGTCATTTATGATATAGACAGTACTGTAAAATCTTGACTCTGAAGTTTCGTTCAGCTCAATAATTAGTCTCAACAGGCTAATAAGTGCCGGGCTAAGCTTTCCTAGAATAAGGATCAATGACTCAGTGGGGCCACTGGGTCGGTTATCAGTTTCAGTATCGTAATCATTGATAAAAACATTTGTTCAAATATCTAGAAAGGTATCCCGCTGAGGGATTCAGCCATCTAAATTTTACATGGCTTTGGAGACAACTTATAGCATTTTCACTTCATGAAGTAAAATGATGCATTTAATTTGTCTTACAAGGAAATAAGATGGCCGTGTACGCTGTTCTATGAAACTGGACAATATTTACTTACATTTCAGAGCAATTTTGGATTTCAAGATTCAAATATTTCCTATTTACTAGATCTGGTATGAATCCCCGGATTTCACATTAGGATTCCATAAGTATTTAAGAAACCTGTCCTAGCAAAATATGTGAGCTTGAAAGGTCTTGTCTGAAACTTTTTGTTGCTTCACAGTGTGGTATTGCGATCTCATCCTAAAGGCGTTTTTCGGAAATTATAGGCGATGCATCCGTGCTGTCTGATGTAAAATGGGATCTCACTTCCACAGTCTTGACTACACGCTTCAGCTGAATGAATCCATCGTTCCAGTAGCGCGGGCAGTTTCAGCCTTCAGCAAATCCTATGGTCCAATCTTTCTCTGCATAATCATCAGCAGTCTCTTCGAAAATGTCTTTTTCGTCCTACTTACCATCAAGCCGTTGCATCGCGTTTGCTACCTCCGCCGTCGACGCAAGCGCTTCGCATTTCTCGCACGCACTCGTGCCAACATCACCTCGCTCGCATACTCCTTACAGACCACTGTGATGCCCTTCTCCATGCAGATACCGGTGCAGAAGACGGGATGCGACCTTTGTGACAAGTACACCACATCTCCACATCTTCTCATACCCCACCCCATCGCGCCTTACCACCGAACCCGCTGCCGAAACCGGTGTTTATCTACGGAGTCAAACGACCACTGCCGGTTCCATAATTTGCACAAGTTTACCTTCTATTACTTTTGTAGTCTCTGCTTCTCTATCGTGCTTATAATGAGCGCCACTCTGATGAACGTGCTAATGGATTTCAGAAACGACAAACCCAATATATTCATGGTGGATAGGAAGCACACCATCCAGTGCCAGTATGTTGAGATATTTATTACTGCGCTTATGATGGTAATGTCATTCAGTCTTGTTCAACTCACTACGGATCGTTTGATTGCTATTTGTCAACCACTTCATTATTGGAGAATTATGTCTTCGTGGAAGTGTCTCCTACTTATAGCTGTTGGATGGCTTACTTCCATCATTTTCGCTCTCATACCTTACATTCACCTGAAATTTAACACCAAGGCGTTGACAAAGGGTATTCGATATTGCTTTTTGATTAGTATGGAGAGTCTCAGTGGCTTCTGCATGTATGCTTACGCATACATAGCCCTGGTATTCTTGCTGCCTCTCAGCTTCATCCTCTGGGCATACGCAAAAATCCATCGCATAGTTGGCCGTTCGGCCGATCTACATGCAGAAAATCACGCAAAATACTTGGGCCAAGCGAACGAGGAAATGACTGTGTCTAATTCAACGCTGAGACAAAAAATGACCCCCAACCAATGTCTAAACTGCCACAACAGGTACCTCGATCCCTCTTGCATTTCCGCACGTTCTTCTACCTCACCCCCTTCACGATCCCGTGTTCCTCTGATTGTCAACCTATCCTCAACCTTCCCCAGCAGAGACGGTGAGAGCAGTAAAGAGAGCACTCATTGCTACAACGACTATCTCAAGAAAGCGAGAGCTGCAAAGTCGGCTGTGGTAATAGTAAGCAGTTTCTACGGTCTGATTCTTCCTTACATCTGTATGATCGGCTACCAGGCTGTTATGCCAGACCACGGTAAGTGGAACAACTCGCTGATGGAGGCGATAGAAACCATCAGTATTTTTCTTGTCTATCTCGCCACCATAATCACTCCCGTAACCTATGCCATCAGAGACGGTGCTCTAAGGAAGCGACTCAACTACTTCTTCCGTTGCATCAAACTCATATGTAAGAGGAAGGACATTCCAATCTTCTCCTAATTTTCTTTTATATCCAGTTGCACTGGTAAAGGTCATTCGCGACTATTTTATACTTCATGATATTATCATATTGCGGGCCAAATACACTGCAAGCATTATGTGATTTATAGTTCATGTTAACCGTGCAGTTTCTAGGGGTTGAATTTTTATTTACCTTGATCACGGGATGACTGGAGGCATCAGATGATTAAGGCAAAGTAAAAGTAAGTGAATCTGAAATATTTATGGTCCCTTGCTACGGGGACGGCTTTGATAGCATCTGGCATTAAAGACTCACCTGTAAACCTAGTAATGATTTGATGCATAATACTGTAATAATCCAGAGTGAGAAACTATTTAAATATAATTTAGCGCTCAAATGACCTACCCTCAAGAGTTTTAGAAAATAATGCCAACATAGAACTATAAGATCTTGGAAAGTTGACATCAGCGGCTATTAGTAAGTCAAAAATTTCTGTAATGTAGGCCGAAAATTTACGTGAAATATTAAAATTAAGCTTGATTATTGCAATGGAAATTTAAAATTACTTTTTCTTGCAACCATGTGCAATTTCAAAAGGCAATAATGTATTTGAGTTTTTCATTTTCAAAACAAATTCTTTCTAGCATCATGATAGAAAGCGATTTTCGGTAACGATAACATTGGTAGTTTATAATAAGCGTGTTTTTATATGAAATTTGATGCGAACCTTCTATTCGCAACCTGTGCTTTTGAAGAAAGGGCAGGAACGTTTATTCCAAATGAAGTGTTACAGTGAGCCCTATGCGTTATCATGTCAATAAGGGGTCAACTAGGTGACTATCTCAGCCATAAGGACGCCTTTGAGCAGCACTAGAACCAAAATTTTACCTATTCTTCATGATGTTTGAATCTTAGTGAGACTTTTAACTGTTACCTTTCCCAACGAAAATATTATCTTACTGTTTCAAGTGGATCACTGTTTTTTTTCGAATTTTTCTAAAAGAATGCAACTTGCATTGCTGATAAGCAGGGGCACCGTACATAAATGAGGGACGACATCTAAGAAAGCCCGCATAGACAGTTAACAACCATCCCTTAGCTCGATTAGAACTACTCATTCAGGCAAGTTTGTGTCCAAACTACTTCCTTTTGGTGTGGTGATTGTTTTCAACTCTGATCAATTTGATTGCTTCTCCTTTCATTTTAATGATTTCTCACTTCAACTATTTTTGTTGAATTATTGTTAATGATCTCAGAAGATTAAGGGGGATCTTGTTTCTGTGCGTTTGCGATTTGGAGCAAAGAGCGTTCCGATCTAAACTACTGAAAGATTTTGCAATGGTGGTTCGTCCCTACCAATGTATGCACTTTTCATAGTCTCAAAATGCAACTGCCGTAAAGTGTCATTGCACGAAAAATGACTTATTGAAACCTGCTACCACTTAGTTTAATTTCGACAACACTATCTATCGAGTTTATTAACACAGATTTTGGTGACAGTTTATCAGCAGCTGATGCGATCAGCTGGACTAATATTTAGCACAAATTACATCACTATGAACCAGCTTTCTATACACAGGAATGCCAACTAAATCGTTGCTACAATCGTGGTTATAGTGCATGTAAGCTCAATAATTATTAATAAGGCGTCTTTGATGGATACCTTGCAAAAAGTAAATTAGAATTTGTAATTTTTTGCGGGCTCCTTTTTAATTTAACGACCCTGCAATTTGAAAATCATATTATGATTCCCTTTTATGCATTGTTTTTGAGACCATTTTTTTAATTTTCGGAGCATTGATCACTTGTTTTATAGTTCATTCGGGAAATTAAATCCTATGGATGACGAATCACGCAATATTTTATGTGGTGATAAATCTATGGCGGATTATTTACTTTAAAATGGAAAAAAAGGAAACATTTTCTGAAAAAACGTTACTGTTTAATTTGTGAGGCACAGAAAGACTTATGGAAAACAGGGGCATCATGACATTTCATTTCCAGCTTTTCGGTCCCCAGTTTATTTCTTTTTATCTTCTGGGATTGTCAAACGACTTCCACTATTTAATAAAAACTATTATTACCAGGACCCGACACATAAGCAGTCTGATAGATAGTACGGGCGAATTTGATGCCTCAGTTAATTATGTTTCAGTGACCTGTATAAGATCACTATTGGCTTTAATCCTCTGTCATGCAGAAAATTACAACTGCGCTAATAAGTAAACTTTCAATTTTAGAGCGAGAGATGCTCCTTTCAGGTAATTTTAGCTTCCTCTCCCTACCTCTACTCGGGGGTCTCAGTCAACCGCATGTAGGTGGTTATTGGTTGTAACTTAAGTACTATTATGATACCTCAAACGTCCCCTTAACCTGATCCCACCAGTTTACCCAGTTAAACCCTCTAGACACTATACTATCTCAGTAGCATGCCAGTACAATTAAGGTCGTTCAACCTTGTGGTATGTTTCATAAGATAAAAATAGCGCTGAATCTCACGCCGGGATATCGAGATTCCGAAGAATAAGCACCCGTTTTTGGAGGAAATAAATACCACATAAACTGGATAATCCCTTATCAGATTACAAGTCACAATTACATACAAATAGCTATACTGATAATAGATCATTCTGATCACCTAGAGAACATAGAGATAGGTGCTTAACTCACGTAGTTGGGATTTCTTGAAGTCCACGCACTCTAACTTCGTCTAAACGAATCATCAAAGACATCGGGGAAAGAAGCATCTTTTTATACGAACGAATCCTAGGAAGGTGATCATTTAAAAAAGGAGACAAAGTGATTTTTCTGGGCCGGATTACCAATAACAGCACAGGATTCAACGAAGAGCGTTTGACGTTTTACGGACATTTTACCGTCCTCTATATGCGTGAAAAGGTATAACAAACTGACTAAAAACAAAGAATGAATTTTCAGTGGAAACAGCCACTGTCTCGAAACCCGTAAAATTGCATTTTGTGTGTTTGGAGTACCAGCACAGCTGTTAAGTGTGAGTGGTTGGTTCTCTGAACTATTTAAAAGTAGAAACACAATGAATAGCACCAAAATGAAGGCGTCAATAATGGTTGACGGACTTAGTCTAGGTATATCTTGTTAATAATAACTACTTTAAAATGTTCATTTGACCAAGAATAGTCATATTTGTCACTCTGTTAGGGGACTTTGCCGGCATGATTCGATTGGGTTACTCTTAATTCATCATATTTAAAGAAAAGCATTTTCAAATCTTCAGTCACGATGGTTACTTGAATATCATATGAAGTATATGACTAATTTTTTCCCCTTGGTGGGTTTTTATAACAGATTCATAATGTCTTCACAAATCAAGGATTTATAAATTATTGTTTTTAACATATGCTGTTAGAGGATTACATTTTGAAGCAATCAGAGAAGCATTCAGTTGCGGATACTTCAACAAACTATCAGAGAGAAAGAGGAAAGATGAAGCAAACAGTTACTTTTTAGTTTTCCATTGCATGTAACATCGTATTTATTTGATTATTTAAGCAAAACCATCCGAAAAGATTCCGATTCGCCACCTTGTTAAAGGATAACAAGATTCTTGCATTTTGCTTGAATGGGTTACTGGTAAGTGAGTTACACTTACAATTGATTACTGTACAAGATTCTTGCATTTTGCTTGAATGGGTTACTGGTAAGTGAGTTACACTGTACAATTGATTACACTTCTTTACGTGTGAGCACGTTCGTTCTGACTAAATAAACCCAACTCATACCTATAAAGACAGTAAAGTAGGTTTTTTTAATATCCATGTTTTCAACGGCTGAATATATACCTTCTAGTTTCATAAAAGCCAGTTAAGTGAACAAGTGACCAAGTAAATCAATGCATAATACCAAAGGAGTCCATCGGAGTTTTATTGACGATTCATATTGCATTGTCAATACGTAGTAATGCTACTCTACCACTTAAACATTAATTCTCCAGGTGTCCTATGATCTTGGGTTTAAACACGCTGCTTCACTCTAGTTCAAGTGTTTCAGTCTAGCATTGCAAACATAGACGTCCACCAACATCGAAGCCACTACTGCCTAAAGGAGGGCTAACATAGTTTAGAACTGAGGTCTCACTTTATCCTCGAATACCTACTTTGTGAAATACTTGCCTAGCTAAATACAAAGAATTGTCTCCATCCTTTCACATGTAGCAGGCCTCAAATTAATCCATATAACAAACATTTGCATGAAATTCCATATGAAAATTATGCTAAAGTCATAATCCCAGAACGATTTTCTCTCTCCCTTTGTTCATGAAGCATGTGCGTTTCCCGTTATTTACTAACTAGACACTCCTAGCCACTCCTCCGTTAAAGTCCAGGCGCTTGATTGACTTTGCGGCTGCTGCGAATCCACGGGGAAGAAACACGGATTGTTAATGGAACAGTAAATATTGCCCTGGGTGTGGCCTCATTCCTACAAAGCTTAGCATGTCTCCCAATTTTATTTCGCCTCTTAGGTAACGATAGCTGCAAATGTGTCTAGAAGGGTAGATTTTTTAGTACCAAAAGTGGCTTAGAAATTTCATCAATTTTTTCACCACTTATAAGTATCCACAAAGGTAAATTGTGTTACATTTCACCAGGGTGGGAGCAGGGAGTTGCACCACTGGAGCTCATTTTTTAAAATGACATTTTAGATATTTCTGATACTCGTTTTATTCAACCTTCACTTTGGCTTCGTTCTAATCACGTGGCCATTATAGGGCCTTCAAAAGCGTTAAAAAAAGAGAGCGACCACGAATGCCCAGATTGTGGCACCGGCAAACATGGTGTAAGCATGGTTAACTTAGCACTTATTAATTCAGAAAAACTTCATGAAACTACTATAAGATAATTTGCTATCAAAAGGCAACTACTATAGAGCTTCAAAACTTTCTTTGATAGTTTAATAGGATTTTTATTTACGAAACCCCTCAACTTTTCTTAACAATGGCGATGATTGTGTTGTCCGTATGCTAAACCGATTATTATCGACAAAACAAGCTAACAAGACTAACTTAAGTAGAGGGTGTTTCAAAATCATTAGTATAAGCATTTCCAATGGCAGCCTGAAAGTTCAAGTTAGTAGCTTATATTTTTCCATGATGAGGAAACGTAAGAAAGAGAGGTGTCTTGGAAGTTCTTTCTGAAGGATTTCAAACTCTTGCTATTTTTTCTCCATGAAGTACCAAGTATGGCCTCTGACGACTTCCGGTAAGATTATGTTTAATAATATCGGGTGTTCTCCCAGGTAATCTACTTATCTCTATCCTACTGCTTGGGTCTTATGGACCGAAATAATTAACTTATGATAAAATTATTAACGCTTTTTGCATCTCATCTGCTTGGAAATTCTGAGTAGAAGACGGCATTATAACTAGCATTCATCTCAACCAGCTTTTCCGTCACTGCTAAGCAAAACCGCGACATAGACCCCAAACCGCTGGTTATTAAGAGGGATAGAGATAGTAGCATTCCGTAATAGGGAGAGTGATAATCCTCAAGAAAATCATGCGGCTTTCTAGACAGAGACATTGATAGACAAACCAAAAGTATGCAGACACTGGTCGATGAGTCTGTTAAATTCGTCTGGAGAAGGAAATTGATGGGGTATTCTCGTCAGCGTGCGATCGCAAACGGCGTTTAGTCGTTCCGTCTGATCAGAAAATTGTCTTAAACAAGCAGGAAGTATAATTTTCCTGAACATAGACTAAAAACATTCCACCGAACTGGTGTAATTATCGTTGAGTCTGAGTTTAAAATGTACGTTACTCAATTACTGTTCTTTCGAGCGTCCATTTCTGGTGCAAGTTAGATTGTAGTTCAAACTTTAATTAAAGCCTCAATAAATCGTATAAAAAGATTAAAGTTTCGGATGTCCCTCAATGCATGCTTCAGTTAATCTCTATTGCAAATGAATAGACATTTCGATGCAGGGATAAGTGAATTAGGGGCTCAAAATTAATATATATTAATTTTTGAGCTAGCTCGCTTTATTTTAGAGTGAGTGAGTACAACCCATGATAAGAAGGCATATAAGGGTTGATAACCACATTGAGTTGGGCTCACTAACCACAGACTAATCAGTCGGTATCTATGTTCTGAAACGGGCTATAGCACTTTATAGCAGGCACAGCATTTGAGCAGACGCCTAGTACAGCTATGCTACAAATTGCTCTTTAATGCAACTCTTATGTGAACACTTCTCTTTGCCTTTTGCATCAGAAATGGATAACGTAAGTTCGATCACTTATTGAAATAATTTACTTAATTACATTTTTCCGAAATTCAGCAAACTAGTGCTATTTGTAAGGCTTCCAAGGAAAAGCAATGTGAATGCTCAGCCACGGTCAGGTTCTCTGCGTTATTATTTGGAACCATAATACCGGAAATCTTAGTCACTAGCACAAAAACTCGATAGTCTACGATGGAGAGGTGCTTGTTACCAACTGAAGTTCACCACAGATGTGGTCCACATTGTCACACCAGTGGCAATCTGATTCATATGGTCAAACATCCTGAGCATCTTCGAAAATTATCTGAAAACTCGTCTAAACAACAGCATAAGCTCTGGAGTGCTAAAGTAGTGTTATCCAATTTTTGATTACCTTTGTGGGTCGTCAATTTTAATCATAAATGTGCAATTAAAAGGGAAATTTTAGTGGTTAGTGAGATTTTCATTTTGTGTGCACCTCCATCGCAATCGACAATGAATTATTTTTCTTTAATAACGTAATCGTTAGGTCAAAATATCTCCCAACGTCAAATAATCTTAGGAAGCTATTTTGAAATGATTCATTAACCCAGCTGGGATTTTCCTCTTACCCCGTGACGGATTTTAGTTTGATAAATCATTGACAACTAGTGTTTGCTAGAAATGTGGTTGATTTCATAGTCGCTTTTACTATTGTAAAGCTCGATTGAAACTACACTGGTAACGAGAAAAGGTATCAGACAAGTGTATTCATCTCGGTCCAGTTTACGAGATTAGTGTTGCGACCGTAATGGCAATATATCTTAAGAAAATTATATCTCTAAAATGTTAACTTTTAAAGTCCGTACCTTAATTCCCTTCCCTGATAATAACTGAAATATTCTATCTTGGTTTAAGTCGACTTTTAAACAGTCGCACTTCGTTTAATAAGCGGTTTGCTCACTCGTAAGGTGGAAGATTATTTCAAAGGGCTCCTTGCTTATACACGAATATTTTGCGTAATGATATTCAGGTAGCATAGCCGAATATTAAATTGGCATTGTTTGAAAGAGTATCTCACTTTATGGTTAAGCGCTCATACAGAAGGTAAGTTATAATACAAAATTCCACGTGATTCCATTTATTCATTAAGCTATTTCATATGTTGCATGTAGCACGATTCCATTCCAAGTACACACTGGTTAAATAACAATGCTCCTGATCCTATAGGCGAGATTTGGATAAGATGGACATTCCTTTAGAGCCAGTGTCTGGTATATGCGACAAAAAAGGAATGAAAAGGCGATTCTAATTGAGATCACACATTTTTGATATGTAAAGTGGTGTATATAATAAAGAGGAAGCAAAACGGATTCTGGAAGTCGATACATCTGTCTATCCTAAATCAGGGTAAATATTAACTACCATTTTCCAGATTAATGAGAAATTTATCGTCTAAATCAACGAAATCATTGCTTATATTACAGCTTAAACTTCAAATATAATTCCGAGAATAAATTAGCCAAACATGAGACTAATTATCCACAACCGTTCGTCAACGCACGGCTGAACCAATTCGTTGAATTAATTTTTTAATTAACCTTCGAGGAAGGATTGCAGAGTTAAAAATATCCTGCCCCCTAATTATCCAATTTACGCTTCTCCAAAGTCTAACTAAAAGGGCTCTTTCGACTAGCGGAAATCAACTCTTAGACACATAAAGCATTTCGCTGACGACAGAGTATGATTGTGTCTAGAAAATATAAGGATTCTCCTTTTAGCTTACATTTTTATTCTTTGCCGTAGATACCGTCTTTTAAACTAAAGACAGCTTTAACTGTCAAGAACCGCCATCAGGGATGATAAATTTTACCGTTTGGTTAAGACACTAGGAAGCATTTTGCCATTACCGGGCTTGTTAGCTGTTGGCTAGTAAATCTTTTGAAGAAAGTTGGAAAGAGACTTGAACCTGATGTTTAACGGAAACCGTCATCTGTTATAAACTTAGGTCTATGGAAATGTTTCAAATGAACCCTAGAGACCTCTGTAACAATTGAAATGATTCTGTTCAATTGAAAATTGACCAAGCATACCCTAACTCAGTTCTCAGTTGTAAATACCTATCTTGAGTTTCCATGCATTCCAGAAACTCTTAGATAAATCATGAATGTTTCCAAATGTCAAATCCCTCTAATGATCTAAATTTTCTTGTCTCTTGGCAGACAAACACGTCGCTTTTTTCTCCTTTAATTAGAGGGGAATTTAGTAAACATTTCCATTCCTATAATTTCGTTGACCAGGCCACTAAAAACAGTTCAAAAATGAAGTGGCCGATAGAGCAGACAGTGCAGTGAAAGAAACATTTGCCAACTTGGTCAGCTGGATTCCAGTGCGATCAAGTTTTTTAGTAAACGTTTTATGGCCTTATGTGTGTCCTGATAACGTAGTCGTGGTTTTAACTGTTCTGAGGAGTTAAAATAAATCAATATAAATTCAGATAGGCTCTTCGTTATCAAAATTAAATGTTTCCATCGGCATTTGGGTAAAAAAGCACAAATTTGAAATTTATCAAATTTAGTATGTACCGAAACTAGAATAGATATGTGATTGTCAGTATAAAATGAAAAGTGCCATCCAAGTTGACTCTCAAAAGCATAAATCACGCATGACAGCAAGTGTACGTATTACTTTAATGAATGTGATTTTAATTTTTATCCTTATTTGGAAAAGATAGAGCATGTGCAAAAGCGACCAAAATACATCCAAGTCCCACAACAGAGCAAAGTGTCCTGCCATGGGCTTTCGTTTTTTCAAGTACAACACAGAGCTAATCAAACGGAGCAGATCTTATTTAGAGAATATGCAGAAAATCATTTTATTATTCCAGCTTGTGTGATTCTAGGAAAGTCGGAATATTCAGCCAAACGGATCCCACAAAACATGGGTTTTTTAGCTAAACTGAGTACGTAGCCGTTGCTTCTCAGGAGTGAGAGAAACGAATGACGGTTGGGTACTCGTTCTTGCAAATCAGGCTTCTCAACATTTTTCGATTTCTGATATCAGCCTCATAAAGAGAATCCTTGTTCCAATCGCTGTAGTGGGAGGATGAGAACACCATTGCAGATTAAATGTTGAAATATGTAACATGCCGCAAGGCATAAATGTCTAATGGAGATTTCAGTTCAGTTCTTTGAAGGTGTTCTTCTAAAGCTAGACTAAGATAACCGTATCAATTATGAAAAGGAAACGTGATTCCCTACCAGCGATCCGCCGAGAAATGTTTAATTACTGCCCCAGAAGATCAAAAACTATAAACGTCGCTTTGTTGAGATACTTTACTGTTCCACGAAACTTGAGCAAAATCCTCGCTAAACTATACTCGGTTAAATACTAAGGGCTAGTTAAAATTTGCTTTATTAATTTTCCAGTAAAAAACAGAAATAATGGAACCAAAGCTCTGAGATACATAGTTTCTTTGCTAAAACAAATGCCTTAGATAAAAGAAGCACGATAAGCTCTTACGTTTGGGTCCATTCTGTCAAAAATGATTGTCGACCAAATGGATATTTTTAGAATTTTACTCTAATTTGTTGTATGCGTTTTACTTTGTGGATTTAGTGGTTGTAGTTTGATATTTGGGTGTATTTCGGCACTAAAATTCTGCTCTAATGCATGTGCGATTTGTATGGGACGCCAATTTAATGAAATAGGTGAGCTCGAGTGGGAAACCAGTTAAGAATTGAAGTGTAAGCTTGTGAACGAAAAGGTTTTGAGTTATCCATGGTAATGAAATAGACCAAAATGCAACTTTGTGGATTCTACGTCGAGATTTCGAAAATCACCAATGTCAGAATCCAGTGCCTGCACGCCAAGTGAAACTGAATAAAGTTAAAAATAACATCATCAAAGGCAATTAAAGTGCTGCTTACTTCTCCCTCGAAGTTAATAGCTCCCAAAACGCTACAGACGTAAATACCCCGACACCGTTAACACGAGAAATTGAAAAACGTCTTTATGGCTGTAAAAGTGCATCCATTTAAAAATTTAACTCTGAGGTTATTGGGAAAATTGTGTACAGGAAGTAAATTTTTACATTCCATTTTTCATACGTCGAGGATGTGCTATTATAATCATAAAAGCTATTTCTTCGAATGAAAAGAAATTCGATCTTTTCGTTCCGGTTCACTTTTTCCCTTACGTCGTCAAAATGATCTAAATAAAATTAAATAAGTAAAATAAATAAATGAAATAATGAAATTAGTTGCTATCACAGCCAATTGGCATTTGAAGTTTCATTTCACAAAAGTGTGGCAAATGAATAAGTGTCATATATCAAGTATAGTAAGTGGCATCCTATGGCATTAGTATCGATTTTAAAACCACAAAACCTCAAAAATTTGCAAAAATATTACTGGTAACATGACAATTAAATAGTATTTATGATAGTATAGAGGCTCATCTATATTACACTCGGTAGACGCTTACGACCCAATGTGCGATTTAGTGTCTTCATGGAGAGGGCCAGAGAGGTGCCTGTCTACGATAAAGGTGCAGATAAGTCCCCAAGCTCATCCTGTATCACTTAATTCACTTACATTCCAATATTGGTTGTATAAAAGCCATTTAGTCACCAAAAATTTTAACTACTTAGTTCATGTAAGGAAGAAGAGGATAAGGATAAATAGGAACCGATGTTATAAGGTACCAATTTCGGACAAAATCGTAGCCCAAAAAGTTTCCTCGGGCTGTTAGAAAGTTTTAGTCACGGAGTATACTTAAAGCTAGGTCTCTACCAGCCATTGAGTGTCGATTTTATCTTTGAAGCGTTCATTCAACTAATGTTTAATTGAATTAATGTCCCGGTTATAATGATAGTTAAGGAAAAATTAATCCTTCGTAACACCTTACAAGTTTGTTATAGTGGATTCCATTATCGAAAATTAATCATCTGATGTCTGTGTATGCATATGAACTTACAATAAAACGTTTTAGAAGTAGGTATCACGACGGCTTCTTCGTGAGAGTTTTAATGTACTAAGCTAATCACCATCTTGGAATTTTAAAAGCAATAGCAGTTAAAGTCTATGATTGGAATTTTCGAAGGCAACATCCAATAAAGAAATTTATTGGGCATTTTGTCTGTAAACAAACTCTAGATTTTTCATGAATACGTCAAAATGAATTCATGGTAGCTTTGACATTCACGCTGATGTAAAAACATGCATGCTAATTCCATTCAATATTAAAAAAGGACTTAAAGTTAATAACATTATCTCAGAAAAATCTAAAACTTAAATAAGAGTAAAGCAACTAATGCATAAGTCACCCACAGCTTACCAATATACTAATAGCGAATTTTAAATTTCATCTCTTAGAATAACTCAAAAGCTTTTTGATTTTGTGCTCAAAAAATGTGTTTTTCCTTAGATGGATGTCAGGTGTTGAAAGCCTTGTGTGTAATTGATGCTGGTTACTATTTATCATCTTAGACAATTTTATTCCTTTCCAGCCATTCTTTTCTTTTTCGTCCTATACCACTTTGACTCTAAGCGAAATAAAAGGACTTCGATACATTGCGGATATAAGAATAACCGATCCAAAATTTACTAATGATGGGTCTTCAAAAACAGATTATAATCAAAGACAAATTTTATTTAAAAACTTTCAAGGAAAACTATAAGCTTTACAGACTGTTTGATTCAGATTAAAAGCACTACACGTCAAGCATATGTTTAAGTTCACTAATCTACCTTCCAATAGACGAGTCCTGATCGAGGCTAACGTGTGAGCGCTCACGTCTTCCTAGGGCTCTCTGTTAAGCGTATATTGGTCTGTTTTCGGATTTTTTAGAGTAAAAAATGCAGCTCATACGTCGGTCCTTAAGACAATTGCGTGTCAATCACAACAATTTCTTCATCTTGGCTACGCGTTCTTTCTCTATTTTCACCGTACCGAATCGTGAAAAGGAAACCATTGCCATGAAGAGGAATAGACTACTCTACGAAAGTAGAAAACGCGGCAATCTTGAGAACGGAATCATACTCTCGTACGTTCACTTAGGCTGAATGTGACATTCCTAGGTGCACTATATAATGTCTGAAAACTTTACTAGTTTGCTCGACCCCCATTTTAGAACTTTTGCAGATAAGTACCTTAGCCAAATGACTGAACAACAATTGGGTGACTACGACAGACTCATCAACACAACGGAATGTGACTGGGATCTCTTCTATTGGTCTACAGGTAATTTTAACATCTACGTTGGAGAATATGATACCCCTCGGCTAAACTTTTTCTTTTAGGTGAAAAAGAAGCCCCCGAGGAGTATAGAACCGGTGTTCTGGATATGATCAAAAAGCATACGAAGAAACTTGGCCGTGAGATGAGGAATCAACAACCCAACATACAAACATACCAAAAGTAATTGTACATTGAAGCACGTAGTTTACAATTTCGCTTCGTTAAATAAAAAAACATCATCTACAAACAGTGGACCTATTTTCATGACTTCCCGTCATTCATTTCACTGGTGATAGGTTTCATGTCCTTTAAATTCGACTCGAGATCTGATTCGTCGCTGCTGCTACCGGGTTGTTCTACACTGGCCTCACCTTTGCGCTTTCTTTTCAAAGCTTCTTTCCGCTTTTGACGCTTAGCTCTTTTCTTTGCCCGCCTTTCTTCGAGTGCGCGATTTTTGGCCTCGTGCTCAGCAATAAATTCATCTTGCCTTGCTTTTTCCTTGGCCTGCTGTTCTATGAATTCCAGACGGGCGTACTCTCTTCTTCTTATTCCCCGGTAAATGTGAAAGTCACCACTGCCTACGCCTGCCGCAGAGCCCCAAACATTCCTTACAAAGTCTGGTGGTGCCTTTGGTTCTTTAGTCCTCGATGATTCGGGTATCACTACGGGAACATCCTGTAAAAGAACGTTTTGTTACCAATAAGCTGCCAGGGAACAAAGTAAATGAACTAGAAGCGGTAGTGTAGATAGAAAATACTCTGATCCTTCTGGTATGGTTTAAACTAAACAGACGTACCGGTTTCTCCATCAATTTATTGATTCTCATGCGGACGACGTCATAAGTGCCCATCTTATACGGGTTAACTTTTCCATATATCGGTTCTGACCCCTTTTCGTCCGTCATAGAATAATCTGGTTAGCCTGGGAGTTCTAAACTAGCCCTTGTAAGTTGCCAAACTCAAACAAAACGCCTTCTTGTGAACGTGCAAAGGTATTACGATTACCGCCTATTAAAACATTTATAAATTATTTACAACACTTAATTTAACAATGATTAATAAGAGTTTAACTTAGAATGACATGTTTCTTATTGGTGAAAAACTTGAAAAGCGCTTAACTGTTTTTACACTTTAATAGTTTCCTTCTTTGTAATACACATTTATCTATGCCGGTTTGGTGAACTACATTAATTTTATTTTCTACACTTTTTTCTTTCAAAGTGTAATAAATTACGCCTTTAATTATTCTAGAAATACTTTATTCCTTTTTGGTGTTTACGAATCATTTGAGTACTATTTCTAGTAATAACTGTTCTTGTATTTCCACATTGCCAGAATCAATTCTACACAAGAACAATATATCATTCTATCGGATACACAAAGATTAAAGGCATGAAAAGGTTTTAGCTCGTAGTATAAGAAACAATGGTTATTTTGACCTCAACTCTGCACTCCCATTCATATAAAACTATAGCAAGATATTCGCACTATAATTTGACGGAAATCTATTATTTAACAAGAACACTAATGGGAAGTTCATTGATGTCTAATAGGGCTTTTCGCGTGGATGTAGGGTGGAAATATTCTCAGAGGCTGTGACCTGAATAAATATCGAGGATATTTTCGCCTGACACTGGTGACCTAGTAGAGTGAAGAGACTGACAAGTTGTAGCGGCATCGAGGATCGTAAAAATGGTAAATTCCCCCTTGACCTCAACGTGTCATAAAACGCCCTTCTGCGAGATATAATCGCACATCCTAACTCGGCTGCTTCTTTGAAAATGGAATTAAAACACTCCGACAACTAGCTTTTTTCAATTTTGGTGCCGATATCATCTAAAAATAAGTTTTGCATGTTCCTCCCCCTATCTCTCAAAAGATACGCGTACTTTTTTAACGAAGGCGATTCACATTCATGGGTTCCATTCGAATGCGCTTCAGTTCAAGATTGCATTCACAAAATACATCGATGATTCACCAATTAGTAGATATGACATACTCACTGGTACACAAAAGTGCACGAACCATTTAGAACCCATGATCACACAAAATGTAAATAAATATGGCCAAACCATAGATTTTTTCAAATGTGAACACTGTCTTCAGAGACCTGTCACTAGGACTGCCACGAAATATCCCTCAGGTCTGCTGCCATCTGTTATGATTTGATCCTCTACACTGCAGACATCAGCTTATCTCACCATGGTGCTTTTGTAAAACGGCAATACCAGTACTCGAGTGCGTAGTTGATATCCAATTAATGAACATGAGAAGGGACCATAGAAAGGTCTTTATTAAAGTCAGCTAATCTCATCATTTTAATTTGCATTTTTATATTCCACAAGGTTCAAAATAAAGCCACTATAACCTCAATGAATCATGCTACTTGCGCTTTCTGAGATGAGTTTGAAGTAAAAGTTATGCATTATTTATTATTTATTTCGTCGCGATTGGCACAGAAGAATTAAAGCAGTTTTTAGGAGAAGCTTTCTTCATTCTGAGTTGCGCTGGGTTGATAAAGCAGCAGCCGCTAATAGTGGCGGATACTTTTAGGGAAATTTTCACAATAACATAATTCCCTTATCGATTAAATTTCCCTTAAATCTGCTAAAAGCAGTAGCTATAAACAGTTTTTCCTGATGCAGCCCAAATTTATCATGAAAACCCAGTTTAAATTCATTCTTTAAACTTACTATTTTGATTCAATCCATCTCCTTTGTATGAATCGGAAAGATAGAAGAACGATCACTCTTACATCTATCTTTCTTTTTCAGCATTCTTAGGCTCTGGCACATTGAAACCTTTACGATAAATATATTCACTTGCACTTTAAGGTAGTTTTCATCGATGGCAATTTTAAAATTGCTGGAAATGTACTTTATCACTTTAATAGAAAAAAGTTACAAATGTGTATTAAAGGACGAATTTGCCAGTACTTTTTCGTATTTTAAAATGCCAAATTCAAACAGCTGGAGTGGACTTGTCGATGAAATTATAATCGAATAAGTTTCACTTTTTCTATTAAGTGGCAGTTTTAGGGAATTTGAAATGAAGACTCCCGTTTAATGTGGTAGGTTAAAGAGCTTAGACATTGCAATATCCGATAGTGATAGAACTAACGAAATAGCTTTGTATTCAAGCTCAAGTAATTCTAAGCTCTTTATCGATCTCATTTTAGTAGATAATTTATACCTTGAATATTTCCACTTTGAAAATTCCACGATTAATTAGCATAAATGAGAGCATCTCTCGTTGCCTTCCAAGTACGTACCTCATATGATTCTTTTTTCCAGACATTAACTGTAGCTAGGGCAGTAAGCGCTTCACTGTCCTGAAACAGGGCCCTCTGGAAGCAAAGGAGTAGGCTCTCGCTTTCTTGACAGTGGAAAAGCTGCACAGCAGATGCCCACAGTCAGAAACCTCCCTCCATTTTTTCTAGTTCTGACACCTCTCTTGTGTGTGCATTTGTGCATTCGGTGAGTCACCCCTGAGTGCGCTGCGTTGCCGTAGCAAGAGGGGGAGGAAGAAGAAATGGAGAAGAATGGGGAGAGAGGTTTTATGTTGTGCATGCCAGCAGTTTGGGAATATTCCCCCACGCGTGCAAGTTAAACAGTTTAGGTTGGGGTCCGACTGTGTGTCGGAGACTGGGTCGGGCGAAGCCTGGACATAGAGTGATTTGTACATGGAATAGTGCGACATGGTAACTATTCGTTTCGAGCGGGTTGATTGTCAGAGGACAATATATTGGGGATGTCTCCTGGGAAGACACTTCCGTCTTATCAATGCTTGATCTCGGTGGAGAGGGCATGCAAAGCGTTCCTCTCGTTTTCGTAGGAGATGCCCATCTTGCAAATTTGCAAGCTTAAAATAAGCCTATTTTTTACCGAACGTAGGATCAAGCGTCTTCGGTAGACAGTAACTGATTACAATCAGAGGGCTAGGGTTTTTTCATATTGTTGTGATGGGGCTCCTGATTGTCTCACAATGTTACCAAAAGTTGAAAAACTTTATATTTCTATTTTCCGCTTGAAAAGAAAGAACGTAGAAACTATCAAGGCCAGATATTGCCCTCTCACATACAAAACTTTCCTAAATCAAATCCAATTTCCTGCACTGAAGATGCACCAAAAATAGAGGTATTGAAGAATCTATTTAATGTTAATTAGGATTCGATGGTTCACTAGTAACTCTTTTTTCCAATCAAAGGTTTCATCCACTTGGTAAATAAATGGTCCGTTGGTACTTTCAAAAGCCTTGAAAGGTCCCTGAAAGCCTTCCAACTCCTTTTTAATCTCAAAGCATGCAATCTCTGAAGAGCATGCAATGTTGAAACTTCATCTTAGTTCATGAGTAGATCATACCTAAAACAGGATGATAAGTGTGCAACTCGCTCTAGGAATTTGGTAAACAGTTACTCGGTATTAATTAAAAAATTGTAGAGCTTTCGTTTTAACAGACAACTCCTCCACATCTACCCCAGCATCCACTTCGAATATAAAATAGTTGCGCACCGAATAGTAGCGTTTTTATATCCTTAAAATAGAAATGGAGATTTACGCAGTGTAATGCTACCCAAAAGGTGACTGCAGCGCCGGTAGCAGTTTCATTTTGGGCATTCCAGGGCCTTGGTGCAGGAAAATCGTGGAAAGTGGTAATAGCATGTTAATTACTGAGGCTACGTATTCAGTTAGCAAAAAGACAACTTTTTAGAGTACATTTAAGGAGTGATAAGTTTAATTAGCCCACTTCCTATAACCAAGGAGGATGCACTAACGAAGCGCTAAAAACAGCCTTAACTAGATAAATAGTTGTTATTTATCAGCCTACCTTGAAAACAGATCAAGCCTGTCATATCTGCAGGTAAACAACGTATAAGGCTGAAACTATACATTCCAATCAATAGGTACATATACCACTCATTACGAATATGTTTAAAACGTTAGTCTATCGGTTCTGGCATTTCATATTCAAGCTGAAAATAGACAACTTGCCCTTTACTTACAGAGTGGCCTACTTGAATAGTTGAATCTTGATTGTGAGCCCCTTACTGCTACAAGTAGAAGTATGGCAATATTGCGTTAGAATTGGTTTGTATTTTAGTTTTTACCAAAATGTCAGTATTTTACTCTCTAAAAGATTCTTCAGTCGAATCGGCCCTGGTACGCTTCAAAAATCCTATTTTTATAACGTTGAGTGACAGCTGAAGCGAAGCCTGTCACGAGTTTTCACTTATACTTTCCCCTGTAACTCATGAATGTCTGATGCCCTGCTAGTCCTTGTCATTGAAATGTGGAAACGCGTAGCCACTTTCGTATGCTCTTAGTAAATTTAATCGTCACTACCCTATTGGTTTTGGAATCAGTGTGTTAAAGAGCCCAAAAAGGTGTATGGCAGCCAGTACATCCTGATTATTCTAGTTGAACAGAGGAACGGTTTTAGGTTAAAGAACTGCGAGGCTTAAACAGACTGCTAAGGAAAGTAGTTGATAGCTTTTTAGATGCTTATAAAGTATTCATGTACCACGCCCTTCCTTTGAAAGTGCAAACTCTTCTCTAATCACACTGAGGTGATGACAAAGAGTATGGATGATAACTAGAACCTACCGGAATCGTGGGAGAGGATGTCTTGTGCCATGATGAGTCGTGCTGAGGGATGAAATCCTTAAGCGATTACGGTCAATGCTTAATGCCACCCTGAGCGTAATGTAAACAACTCGGCGGCATGAACTGGGAACTACTAGGCAACAGATACAGCCTGTAACTAGAGGAAGTAACATAAAAGACGACACGATTGAGCTCAAACAGTAGATTACCTCAAAATTTGCAACAAATCTTGTGCTAAATGGAATAGTTTCGTCTCTATTATGAAGCTTGTATTTAATGAAGATCAACTTCTTACCGAACAAAATACACTTACAGACTGCGAAGAAACTTTGAAGCAATAATAAACATTCTGTTAAAATAAAAATGATATGGTTCTAATTCGATGAAAGCACATTTTGTCATGGTTAAAATCAAAACACGTAGAATAACAGATGACTGGCACTCATAACACTCGTACTAGAGTTCTGCATACCAAACTTCCCCGAACTGTAGTTTTCGAATGTGCTTCTTCCGCGGCTGATGTGACGATTGTGCATTTTTGGAAGAGGTTGAATTCAACTGACGGGAGAATTAAGCCCTGGTCTTATGCATTGCAGCAGGATTGGGCCCGAAAATGGTTGTTAGTCGCCATTGTTTACGACTGCACCTGTTCCGCCGAACTCTCCAGGTCTCAGGCTGCAGACTAACCACTATGCGAGGAAGGCTGAGGAGAAAGTCACTAATCGCCACCGTGCAATGACTACACGAGTACAGTTAATCGAAGGAATCAAGTGTGTTTTTGAGGAGACCCTTGCCCCTAAAAATGTAAAATCGGTTTGCTAGCTCCAGGTTCAAGTTTTAGTCAGACCGATGCTGCAACAACTGCTAATGGAGGTGACTGTTATAAATTATACTCTTTGGGAATAGGAGCAAGCAATAGACAAGGAAACTGCACTAAATTTGTGCTTACTTTTGTTTTCCTGTTGAGTCTCTCAGGCGTCTAGCAGGCATCTTGCATGCGTGGTTGATGACTGGACAGATAAAGGGAAAGCAAGGTTCATGATTTCATGTAGCTTATTGAGTGAGCATTTCTATCAACACACCTATCTGAAGAGGCTAATGCGATCGACAGAGCGGATGCGTCAAACTGGCCACAGTGACGCGTCCAGTCTGAAAGCGACTTAAAGTCAGGGAAGTATAGTTCACAATTAGAGTTTCGCAGCAGCAGCAGCAGCAGCTGAACATGCTAATTGGATTTTCGTCATAAGTAACACTTGTTTTAGGCTATTTGAAGTATGCAGCAATTGAACTATGCAGGTGTCGAAGAAGATGCCGCCATGGTAACTGCTATAGTTCGCAATGCTAATCATAAATTGCTATTCTCAAGCTCCACGCTCTAGTTGCGTCTATGACCACAATTAATTTTTAATGGGAGACTAGAACTTTCCACTTATCTTAACCATCACACTTGGTGACTTCTGCGCAATCTCCACCCATCTGATTTCCCAAACGGACCTTCGCTTAATATGAACATGATCGCCAAATACTTTTCCGCTAACTTCCGTTCAGGGGAGACAAATAGCCAAGTAACCTTTCGCGCTTCCGGAAAACAAAGACTCTGCATTCACAGTACTCCCATTATTAGTTTCAAAGTGTTATGGTTTGTCTAAATTTCACGCTTATCTTAGAAGTAAGCATTCTTGTAGATTAAATTATCAAATTTTCTTGCTTAGTACGTTATTTATGAAAGTCGATATTGGTTCACTATTTTGATTCTTGAATAAACAGAAAGAACCGAATTTTTACAGGTTTAACTGACTTAATTAAGGTGCTATTCTGGAAAAAACTTAAGGAGAAACAAACGCGGCTATTTTTTCTTGTTCTTAATATCATTTGTATTCCAAGACGAGAATGACTAATGATTACTTTTCAGATTCCAATTTTACCCAATTAGAAACTAGGAGTACATCTGACCAATCAGAAATGGCCAATACACGCTGTTCAGCACATTCACATATGGGAAAGTTGTTTTCAGCATAGGTCATTTACTCCGGTATCATGCCTCGTGTGGTAGGATTATTTCTCTTTGAAATGTTACCTACTTCGTACATTAATGGACAATTAACATGATTTTGCTATTATTTTAAATGTCATCAAGAACCCTCCAGGAGCTTCTTGGTTTAAATCCATGTTATTAATTAAAATCGTCATGTATTTCAAAGCTCTATGTATCGATAAATTTATATATCATCGGACTTATTTAATGTGCTATCTTTTGCTCATAGATTCACTTCTGAATTTTCATATTCTCTTCTACACAATTCACTCATTTGACACAGCGGGCTGCCAGTAAGAGCCGCGATTAAAATGTTTCTCTGTAAAAATAAATTAATAAGTAAATGATTGCTGGATCCTTTTCAAATATATTAATATCTCGCATTTGTCATTAAAAATGAAAATAAAGAAGCCCTTTTAGGCCCACTTCCATTTTTACACAGAAATTCGTAATTTTCAGTATTGTTAGTTAACCTGCCACATGGTACGCTATTGGGTAATATTCGTGGATGTTTTGAAAATTTTTTCTTTACTGCTGCCGAAATTGTTGAATTTAACATTCAGCGTAGGTAAGCTGGAACATGTTTATCCTAATATCTTTACTTACATGGGGGTTTGCTTCTTATACACTTGGGCGTTTTTTGTCTTTTTTTTAACTTTTGAAGACCTAGGAGTAGAATATTATCGTTGTTGCAAAATATCATTTATCTTTGGCATATTTAGAGTGATCATTCCAATGCAATAAATATGATTTCTAGTCACAGCCAGCTCGCTGTTCATCTACCTACCAAGCATCCTATTCCAGTCTTCGTCAGCCCTGGCCAGGTCCCAGTAAGCACTGGGAATCCTTCGTAATCCTGGGGCATAAAACCGCCATTCGTCCAATACCTATTCGTAGCCACGATATGGATTGACAGTTCCCTCCCTGGGGTAATAAATCGAACATGCCCATGAACGATTAGTAGTGCATTGAGGCAAACATTTCCCTGGTGTGTGTACCCCAATTTTAAGGAGGCGTTCGAGGAGGCCACCTGAATTTGCTAAGTAGTTTCCTTTTTCAAAAGAAGCTGCTGTCTCGAGACCTGTAAGAAACAGTGCACTATCCCTGTGTTGTTATGCTTGTCTTTTAGAGTTTCAAATAGTCAGATAATGGCTCTCCTGTTCCACTTGCTTTTAAACGAATTCAGGTAAGATAAAGAAAGCTGACATTTCGGCCAAAAAATGCCAGCGTTTAATACGATAGCTGGCGTTCCCAACCCATTAACTTTTATAATGGGTTATAGCTCACCACTCTGGGGTTTCTTTGGAGGCAAATCAACCTTCATGCCGAAAAATCTTATCTGGTGCTAATTTCAACTGTGAATGTGCAAATTACTTTTATGCAAGTGAGCTGAATTCGACCTCGACAACTCATCTTTGGTCAATGGTAGACAAGACTGGATTACTACCGAATCTGTTCCTAGTCCAGCGTAGTGACCAGTTTAGAGAATAATCTATCATTTCCTACAGAACTGATCCACGTTTTAGTCAATTCCCTCAGTAGTTGGGAGTGTGTGCACACCAAGCCAGTAAAGAACTGACTTGATTTTTGTATTTTTGAAATCGAGTTGGCAATGTGGAACTTTTCTCATTCTCATCAACGTACAGTACAGCGGTTGGGCTCACTTCTCATTGTTCGCGTAGAGTATTTCACTTGATTTTTATAGTTCATCGTACTGGATTGTTATTCATTCTTTCATGGTTTTCTTACTAATATGAATGGGGGTGATTCCAGGGTACTGAGAATTATTCACCTGGTTATACTCTCGATGGTTGTGTTAACTTGTAAATCAAGCAGTTGGTAAACATGTGTACAGGAGATTGTTCACTATGTCCGCACTATAAAATATACAGTTGGCCAAATAATCAGATTACTGAACGGTAATAAAATCCTTCCATGCAACATAAGCCTGTAACGAAAATCATGTCATATTTTCTTGTGTAATTTGCTAGCATTGAAATGAGATAATTTATTCGTCACTTAGTAAACATCTAGGTAGAATTTCTCTGCTTTAAGCTTGGTGCAAGTCTTCGCTGTCCTTATAGTTTTCCTTGGAACGAAGTGACCTCCCCACCATTATTGTCGGATAAAAGGGCTATATTCGAGTGAAGCAAATTTAACTTCCATAAAAATCAATGACACTTTTCAACATCGCATTACCATCATCATCAGCATCACCGAAAGCGAAGACGGAAATTCGTGCCTCTGCTTGAACCATGCATAACTCTCGTTTTTATAATTTTGCCTTTTAAACCGAAATGTAGCCCACAAGTGAATTTCTGAAGTCTGAAACCTAAGAACCAACCATTTAGAGTGACAGAATTATAAGTCGAGTTAACCACCTAACATAGTGGTTAAAAATGATAATAAAAACAGAATGCACTATTTTTTTGTGTTTATTTAAAGGAATCAATTTTCCTCATTTGTAGGCGATCTGTAATAACTCAATAGGTCATATTCTACACAGAAAAATCGCAGTTGTTCTGTCATAGACCTGCGTATGGTGAAAATTGCAAATAACGCCTTCCGTCGTTGTCATTAGCTGGCCTGTGATTCACGGAATCAACCAAGTCCTGATTTACTTAAGTACAAGTAGATTGTGGAATAGCTTGATTGGTGTAATAATTTTTATTTATACTCAAAGAAATGAAAAATTTAGGGTACTAATCTTAGTGGCTTTTATTTCAAATCACCGTCTTATGTATGCTGGAAATTGCGAAAATGACTGAGTAGAGAGGCATCTTCTGTACTACATGTTGATACTCGATCACCATTGCTGATATTTTGTGTTTATCCAGGGGATTTTCATGTCATTTCTTAATTTGTAATTTTTTAAGTGGTTAAAAGCTAACAATCCGACTCCGGGTTCACACTTGCATGTCATCTGACTCATTTAAAGAAGTTCGGTCTAGTGGTCAGGCACGCACGGAGCTAATTGTGGGTGACTGGGCACTGTAGTTAAAATAAACTGTGTTAAAATTGGTTTCGATGGGAGCATGGTCTAGTCTGTTTACGTATTCAGAAATTTTTCGAATTCTTTCTCTCACGTAAGAGAATTTTGGAAGTATTAACTTCCTCTTGCGAAATTAAACTGTACTATGATTTTACTAGGTCTTAATGTATTGAAAATCAAATCGACTTAAGTTTTTTGCCGGCCCGAGTCGATTGGCCATATTTATATCGACAGAAAAGTCAACAAATAGTTTATATTTCGATATGCGGTGGATTTTACTACTATTTCGCTGCTTCTCATGAGTGAAATTAGGCGATTTCTATTAAATTCTGATTATCCAGGAAAATCATGTAAGGTTGAACTTGAACTAAATAATTCTTGGATCGTCTTTCAGCCAAAAGGCTCATTCATACTCTATAGAGTTCGCTTGATGTGCCAGAGAGAAGGAAAGGCACTTTCCCTAACTGGAAGACAGTTCAAATTCTTTCGTATTTCTACATCTTTGCCTTATCAATGAATGCCGTATTTGGTGCTCCGTGGAAGTTTTAAAATATCCCTGAGTCATCGACTGCTACCGAGTACAATCAATGCAGCTGTACACGTGCTACCAAAATATCTTTAACATACGCAATGTGTTTAGATTTTGTATCAGAGACCAAGAGCTTGTAAGCGATGGTATTTTGAAGTTGATATCAAAACCACCATCAACTAAACATGACAACTGCCTGGTATCTCTCCCAACATCTTCTGTGTTGACGGCTCTTTCTGATTCAATGACATAAATATTCACCATACGTCAGTAAATCACAACAAATTCCTCACTATTTATCGTACATTAGCAGTGTTCAATACGAAATGCTATGTGAATTTGAATGTATAATTTTTGGGAATCTTTGACCGTTCCAGCAGTAACCATGGATGCAAAATCAAAGAAGAAGAAACTGCTTTGGAGGCTGAGCAAGTCCAAGAACGAAGTATCTTCTAAGCTTTTGAAGACAGCTGGCCCAGTCGCAGATGACGATGGGGCGCTCCGTAGTGTCTTCATGGACGACACGGCGTTAGCGAGCTCACAAAGTCGCAGCAGCCTTCCCGAGCAGGGGGTGGCGATGCGTCGTCCTCGAACCATCCAAGGCATCCGGGATTGTCGCTCCATCTGCATAGCGCCCAGCGCTGAGCAAAATTTTCTGACGGGGCTTAAAGTTGCCGGACTCTCATTACATTCTAAAGGTAAGTCGTCCCGCGATTTGCTACTTATTTAATAGCAGTAGTACGCACTGATTACCATTATAATGACTCAGCCACACGTTGAACAAACAATCCTTAGAGGTCAGTGACTTATCGAGTGCAAACAAAAGGCCCAAAAACTAGAATTATTTCCCCAACAGCTAGTCACACTCCCTACCAAAACGCCTAGCCCTGTTGAGCTTTGCCGTCGAAATCCCATAGAATCTGGTCCGGTTAACAAAAATAAATATGGACCCCTCACTGTTTTAATGAATCGCTGAGGGCATGTGGGAGCGTGCGCTAAAGGAACAACACTAATTAACAATTGATTTCTTAGCGGTTGGGAACATTGAGATCTACATTAATAAAAATTATCTAATACCACAGTTATAAGAAAGTAACACCAATGTGTTATATTCTAAGGTTTGTAAAAGATGCAGAGGTACGCTAGCAAATCTAAATCAGGAATATCTGAAGTGTTCAAGAAGGTCCTTGGCACTCTTGAAATTAGGGATTTTGCTAATAGAATTCCATGAATCTACATTGCCCAGTCGATTATTGTCTTCCACCTGATAATCGCAAAGTTTGGAAAAAAAATCTATTGCGGACGGATGCGGAGGAGAGTATTGTTGTGGTTGGCGTGGTGCAGCGTCAATCCCATTATTTGATCGGAAATCACCAACTCGAGGGCTCTCATTGCGGTATGAAAATCTGCGCTAGATGTGCATTATGCTTCCTGCCTATTTGGCTACCGTGGTTGGCGAACGCGAGCACATTTACTATGGCCAATGAACGGGCAGAGGCTGGCCACAGGGCGTGTTGATTGGCCAGAGGTCGGGAACCACTGTTTGCCAATAGGCGTGCACGCACTAGTTCGTGCGCGCAAGACCAAAGAAACGGGAAAAAGACTGCGTTATTTTATACGGTATGCTGGAGCACATAGGGGTGTAAGCCAGGGCTGCGTGGTTGGTGTAATTTACTGAAGCTTCTTACTCCGCAGGACCTCACATATTGGAAGTAATACTACTAACTTAGGTGAGAACTTAACAGTTTATTGTGTCAATGCGAAGTATTAACTAACGAGGATTTTTCGAAGGAATTCAATCCCATGTTCTGTCAAATTTTTAATCCCTCACTAGTTTTCATTGAAAATCCCAGTTTCGATTTTTTTAGAGGTTCAAGGTTTACGACTTTATTAATTTTATTATTTCACTGGTTTGAACTGGATTTCGTAAAATATACACCGAGTACATTATTGTGTACCTATTTGAGTGAGATTTAAATTGAGCAGAACTTGAAGTCTAAATGTGTAATTTTGTGCACGCACCCATCAATTGAGTTGTTTGCACTTTTGTAACTCTCGTATTCACATATTCCACGGGAATAACTCTGAGGCGTTTCCCTGTGTCGAAGCTTCCTTTGTAATGTTCCACATTGACCGGCGATTCAAATAGATATTCAGTTATCAATACAGTCGCATCAGCCATTCTTTATTAAATCGATAACTTATAATATAAATTAGTCATCTTTTTTTCAAATCCTCCCCCTTTTCGTTTGTCTGGGGGACCGTTGAATCTTCTTGAAGTTTCTGTTAGTTCGTGAACTAATCATATTAGTTATATCCTCATTCATTTGCGACAAACGTGGAAATAAAAATATGGTATTCATTTGCATTTTGAGGGACTCTAATGCTACAGAATCTTGCATTTTAAAAAATCTAAAGCGAAAATCCTTTGCTTTTATTAACTAGCCTTGAATGAAAGTTTATGGCCAAATTTGCTTTTAATATGCCGCTGGCAATGAATCTACCAGTTTTGCAAAAAACCCATGGATCACTCACTATTTCTCGTTCCATGTTAGGGAATTTGACAGAAATCGCCCCAGAGTACAGTTGTGTTCTTCCTTTTTAGTCCATGACATATACGTTTGGCATCGAAGTCAATTATTCCGTATAAGCCGAGTATGTGAGAACGAGGTACCGAATGAATTGGAATTTCTCAAGAAGTTATACTTGGTCCTCCTGCCGAACGAGACCCTCCCTGGTGACATCACAAGAGCCTTCCACGTTCTCGACAATCAGCTTAGGACCTTTCGCCCGATCCAGCAGAACGAGTAGGCTTACTTTGCCAATGATTACCAGCTATCTGCCAGGGCTTTGTCAACGAAATAATTTGGTTTAGTGAAAGTCAAATCATAGCTATGAATTAAAATCATATCGTTGCTATAGCTTAATCTCGGTCTCCATAATCGGGCTTGAAAGCGACAGTGTTTTAATACTTACCATAGATATCATCCCACACCTTGTGAAGCGGCCTTACATAGCTTTCCCTTCACCGGCTTCTAAGCTAGGCGCCTCACCTACAGAAATACACAGGAACAAAAACCCGTGTCTGCACAGTATCACTGGGACTCTCAAGTTAAGCCTCGCAACTTAGGAAGTTTAGTGATCTTCACTTAGTGAGCACCAAGAATATGAATATTAGTGCTATAATATTACGACATGGGCTTACTTTGCTGGTCTATTTCTTTGTGGTTAGAGTATTCTCAAATGGTGCCCTGCTAAAACTCCTCACCACTGGCAACAAGTCGATAACAACGACCGAGTCAGCAGCAGACGGGGATCTGCGCACCGGAAATCCAACCCAGGCATGCGTTTTGGCCCAAACGCGGCAGCAGCAGCAGCCGCAACCAAGTGGTGATAGTCGGAGTAGCAGCAGCAACAGCAGTGACAGTACAGGCAATCCGCCCATCCTCCTCCGCTCCTGCAAAGTACCAGACGTTCTGTCTGCGCCTCTGCTAGGCCGCAGGAATCTCACCAAATTACCGGTAACCTTGAGCACACGCATATATATGCACACACTATTTAGGGCATTGAAATTTGCGCTGCTTACCGTCATACAAGCCTTGAATATCCTAGTACCTAGTGTTGGTTCGTGCCTAGTGGAATGGTCTATGTACGGCTCTGTTACAGCGGGCTTTTACTGGGATGTAAAGACAAATTTTGGCTGAAAGAGCAATTTGTTTCTAGTATTAAGGGGATGTCTTAAAGTTAGCTATGATATTCAGGAGTCGCTCCTCAAATGGCAACCAACTTGCCAAATTAAGATTATGTCAATTGTTGGAGTCTAACCGAGTTCGAGGTTAGTGTAGGACTTGTTAACGCATGCTCCGGAACAAAAGCCAAGTGGTTCTCTTATTCACCTGCATTCTAAATAAACTATCATGGACCATGCATGCTGAGGCTATTCGAACAAGCTCTGAGTAAGTTCATAGTCAGACATTCACATTACAGCTGCAAATCGACTCCCTTAAAGCCGAACCTCGTTCCACGTCCTCCTGCTCCTCCTCAACTTCGCCGGAGAGCATGCACTCACAGACACCATCAGGTGGGACGCCAACGCGTCTTCCCCTGCACTCCACTCTGATCCCCGCGACGATGCAAGTGGGCGCGAACGGAGAGCGCCACCTGATCCTGCACTACCCCGATGGCCAGTCGGTGGCCGCTCTGCCCGCCGGTCAGACCGGCCAGATCCAACTCGTGCCCATCCTCGCCACCACCACTGCCTCCGCCAACGCCTCCTCCGCGGCTACAAACGCCGCCTCCGGGGGGCAACCCACGATCCGACTGTTGCGCACGAAGTGGCAAGGCAATGACGACCACCCTCATCAAGGTCATTACCTCAAAACGAAGGCGGGCCAACTGGTTTGCACCTGCCCACCGGAGCTACATCAGTGTGAGTTTCTGGCTCTTTGTTAACTTAACATACTTTTCAGAATCTGCCCTTGGGATGCACCTGTTCATTTTCCATTTAAACTGACTAATTAGGGTATCTCTTTGATACTTGCGATCGAGTTTAAGATGGCATATCTAAGAAAATGCATTGCATGGAAATGTCACTCATTAACTCAAACCCACGTAGTGCTGATCTTGAGACCCGCTTGGCGATCCGGATCCTGTATTCCAAAATGGGTTGCGGTTATTCGTACTTCGATTTGGCTTTCAACTCACATGAATGACTAACCACGATGTCTGTTGTTGTGAGCCCCTCGTCGCTTTATAAGTTACAAATTCCTTACACTAGTTAGGCATATTCCGTATTGGTGTAAATTTTTGCTGCTTGCCTCTTGCAATCTACACACCGTCTTTAGTTTATTGGAGAAATTTAGTTTCCAGTCACTAGTGATAAAAAACAGATTTGAGAATATTCTCAAATATATATCCATATGTTAATGGAACTTAAATTGCTTTGTATGAGCTTCTGAACTTTTCTTTCTAGAAGTTCTCCAGTAGCTCAATGACTGTAAATTCGCTCGAAGATGGATTGCGTAATTGCTTTTTTTGATTCACTTGAGACAGACAGTCAAATCCAGGGGATGTGTCAGTTAGAGCCCGTTCACGTTGTCTACGTTTTTTCCCTATGAATTTTTTTGTACCACTCCCTTCCGACAGTTTCGCTAGGAGTTCCATATTTTTTCGTTGAGCAATTTGGCTCCCGCACTAACAACGAGAGGCCTTTAATTCAAGTCATTTTAATTATTTGAGCGATTTCCTAAGTTGGATTCCAATTAGTTTAATTTTGTGATAGTGCCTTCTGTGCTACATTCATCTTCGTTAAAGTCAACGAAGAGTGGAACGGAAATTAGTAATTTGGATTTAAGAAGAACCATCAGGCAGTGATAATTTGTTTTTAGACTACTTCAATTATAGAGGGTCGAAATGTTAAGAATTGTTAGATTTAGTATATTTTTCTATTTTTGTGTTCGTTAAAAGCTATATAAGCTTTCATATTCATTTATGTGGGCATGAATGTAAACCCATCTACAAATATATGTAAAAATCTGAAATTAAAATTAATCACAAGCTGAATTCTGGATCTTGAAAAAAGTTATGGTTTCGGACTGCTCACTGCGGTTAATTAGCTTCGTAAAATGGTTTATTTTGATATTGCCTCTAATCCATCATTCCACCAAACCAAATTTACCTTGTGTAAGTGGACTTTAATTATGAAAGAAGTCAACATTTTAAATCTCTTTCTCAATACCATAGCTTCTCCTTTTTCATCCGAGAATGCAAAATTAGCAATGAATACTTTTTTAGGGCAGAGATCTTTTTTGGCCTTAGTGGAAGGCCATTTGTAAATGAAGAAAATTCACCAATTTATGTTTAGAATTTCAGACTCATCCGTATATCAGTTAGGTTTTTGTTATTTGAGATATGGTGTATTTACCAGACACTGGATTTTAAACAACATTTTACTGAAAAGAATTTGGGACAAAAGAATAAGACTTTTAGTCATTGGCAACCTATTCTAAGTGTTTAAACTTAGCAATACCATATTTATAGTATTGGTTAAGTTCAGTAAATGTATTTCATTTAGTTTCGCTCCACAAGGGGTTTTTTGCATGGTCTTCTTGCATTGGCTATAGAATGCTAGTTTGCATTTCGCTCGAACAAGTGTTAATTTGTATTTATTGATTCATTTAGCCATTCGTCAATCGCATATCGATGGCGCACTTCAAGCCACTCGAGTAGAGGATGATGAGGTCAACAGGCGACTAAAACTCGCTTCCCGAACAATGTGGTCAGGCCCAATGCTGCAGACCGACCTCCTGAATCGCCTGAGTGGCGACAGCAGTGAAGCCTTTCAGGAGTCCGATTCCTCTGGCGGAAGCAGCAGCCAAGGACGCGGCGTCCCCTCCGTCCCCGACGGTGCACTCCCTCGCGACTTACTCCTGACTACGACCCAACTACCTTCCAAACCCCCACAAACACTGGAGGAAGCCCAGTAAGTCACTCCCACTAATCCCCACTTCCTTTCTCACATTATGACCCCTTTTGCTTATTAACTGCGTCCACCCAGCTGACTCATCAGCCCACAGCTCTCAATCAGAAAACTGCGATAAGTACTGACGGTGGTATCATGTCAGACCATAATTTCTGTCCGAAATGACCAAATGTTGCACTTAATTAGAGTATCAATCATCAAGGTGAAGCACGCTGGCGAGAATGGGGAGAGAGGAACAGATGTCAACTCGGGATTTGGGATTGTTTTCAGTCAATTCCTGAGGTACCCATTATTCAAGTTGAAGAACTTTTCGAAGTTTGTGAAGATGGTGATGAGTAGTCATGTGGCTTGAAATAAGCTTAAGTACCAATTCTAACTCAACTGACAAGACAGGATAAGCTTCTTCGAGGACTGTTTCTTCAGGAAGCTTATCATCAGTCAACTGGATCGTGTCTGGTCCGATCTTCATCTTCATGGAGGGTGAAATCTGCACTTTTGAAGGATTTCGTCAAACCATCTTCTACAATTTCTTTCATTCATACATTCCTCCCCTCCATAAACTGAGAGTGAATATTTCTAACCACTTCGGCTGCTTAGTTACCTTCCTTTCTTGAACTATTATGTGCCCAAATGAATCTTGGGGACTTCTTTGTTGACAGGGTTTTAATAAAGCAGATTTCAATTTATATTGCTCTGTAAAATGAAATTGGATCAGCTTAAATGTATCTAAACATATAACATATAGTTACTGTTCAGCTCCTTTAAGCATTATAGCAACACTCTTTAGTTATCGTTCAATTTAAAAAAGGTAAGATTCGGACGGAACTTAGGGGATGACCTGTTATAATTTCGACAGCCAAGAAACCACAGTTGATAATGCGGTACGCCTTCGTGTGTCACATCTCTGAATTTCTAATAAACTGGCGGTAGTGGGCATTTGGGTTAATTCAGAGGTAGTAATTCGCAAAATAAGGGCTGAGTTCCTAGTAATCCTGTCATCCTATTACACTTTAAAAAACCACAAATCTAATTTAACAACTAATTAACTTTCAGACACAGAATCGCTCAAATGGAGAACCAACTCCTCCAACTCACAGCTTGCTATCGAGCTTCGACGGGTCGACCTCCTTCCAACTTCCCTCTCTCCGTTAACCACTGTAAGCTTGACCTGTAGTAATTTTTTAAGTTATTTTTAATTTGTTTAACGTGCAGCTCCATTCGTTCAAGTAGCATGAAGCTTAAACTCGATTCTAATACCCATTGAAAGTCTCACCATGTTCACGCTTGTTAATGCCATATCGATATTTGAAGCTTTAGTTGATCAAATAGCGTTCTCAAAAAAATACCGGTTGAAGTAATTATCAATGTCTGATCTCGAAAATGTTAATGTGATTTTCTGACTACAATAAACTCCTATCTTGAGCCCAAACTTTACTGAAACCACTAAAAAAGGTACACTGTCAACGTGTATCAGCAACTCAATTTGTCCCGCTGATTATGATAAATCTGTTTGATAACATCACTAAAAGTGGTAGTGATGCTAAGTGAAAAAAACAGTGATAAGCCCTAAACTGGTCTAAATAAAACGATCCTCAGGAGTCCAATTCTATTATGTGTAATGTTTGTATTATATATCCTAACACTTAAACAAAATTTCAGTGTAGGTCTGAGAAACGGTAAGGAACTATATTCTTCCTCAAGTCCAGTGGCCGAAATTCAGGATTACTCCCGCTCCAACTCCAACTAATAAGGCAAAAAGCACACATCGGCGCTCTTCCAAATGACTGTTTTCAAGTCGCACGCGGAGTGAGCAACAGTCGATACGTCCCCACTCACGGCTGGAGGGGACCGCGATCTGGTCTCGCTCTTCAGACATCAACTTTTGTTTTTGTTGCTTCCACGTTTTGAGTTACAGTCCGATCAGAAGAGCGAAAATACCTTCATTGTCGGCACCGCCCCCTACATAAGGATTCTCTTGTAAAGGACAGCAAGACAAACTACAAACAACCCAATAGAATCTTTTCTTTACCCACAATACACTGGATTACACTCCAGCTGGTTGTCTTAAGTGGAGAGGTGTTGTAGATGAAAGTTAACCATAGATGCATGTAACGAATAGCACTAATAGCTACTAATAAAATTCTACTCCTTAAGTCTCGTAAAGTGTTATTCCACAAGCACACCTTTTGGTATATCTAAATCTTTTATTGGCTTATTTGTATAATCACTTATATGCACCTTTTAAGTAATCTAAATGTTCTAATCGTTTCATGCTGCTTCGATGTCATGAATTAAAAGACTTTTGAAACAGTTATACAAGCTAAATTTCGTTTTCTTATCTTACATTATCCAAAGAGACGTATATCTAATTTGAACTAAGCTTGATACTTAACTTGTCGGTAACATCCTTTTATAATTTCAATCCGATTTTTTTTTTAAAGCGAAAAACTCTGACTCCAGCACAAAGTGCCCTGCCACGGACGACCACGAAATCAGCTCAAATTCCACGTCCTCGTCTCATTCCAAACCTTGCAACCGACAACGCCTGCTAAACACCTACAAGGAGCTGAAAAGCCTCCGTTCGGACCTCTGTGCCCTTAAGGAAACCCACGCAACCAACTCGCGCCAAATGAACACTGTTATACAAGAAGTCTCTGTAAGTCAACAATCTAAGCTATCAAATGAGAGTTTAGATACCTAGCCCTCAAATTTATTCACTCCACAATGTAAACAAATCTAGTGCACTGATAGCTAGCTTCGCTCTAATCCTTACTTCAGCCGTAATGGTTGAAATGATCTGTTGTAAATACCACTTACATATTGTAAATATGCAATCTCCACAAATATGAGGTTTTCGGTAAATATTATCTTCTATCATCTGCCGCTTTTTCTGTGAGCTCTATTGAAGATACAGCTGAACACAAATGAGCCATGTGACACCTAAAAAATCGGCGAATGTATGCATTTGTGGCTTCATCCATTCAGTCCTCACTAAACAATGCTCATTCCCGCCCTATTTCTGGAACTGAAGTAGACTTAATAAAAGTAAATCTATAGTTTTCTCGATTCTTAGGTTAGTTTAACGAATCGTTTCTAAAAGTTGGAAAATTTCGCTAAATTTTGGAATCACAGTGGCTTAGTAAAGCCAAAGTTGTTATTTATGGAGCCCCAAATTTTCGTTGAAAGAAAGCCGGCTTTATTCCGAAGTCAATCGTACGCCAAACTTAAAAAATTCTTTTAACCCTAGTACTTACCCCACTATCGTTCTCTTTGATGAGGCGACAGGTCAACTTCACTCACTTCATATAGCCATCTATTCGAGGGGCTTCTATCAAAACGAGGCCGAAAATCCCCGGCTGCGGGTTGGAAGGGTATTTGCTGGCAGTCCAGGGACGCGTTAAAATCTCACGGCCTGCATAAACCCGAGAAGAATGTCACCTACGTGAGCGTGCACACACACGCCTTTCGTTTTTTCCCCACCTCCTGTGCCTTCTCTGTTTCTTTGCCAAGAATCTCTACTGTAAAGTACACATATGAATTGATCCCAGCGATTCCTTGCACCTCTTAACCAGCTTAACTTGCCCCCGCTAGAAAAAGGGCATTTTTCTCATTTGAACTAGGAGCATGTTTCTAGTGAGTTCACGATTACCCTTTCTGTACTATGCGGTTGTTGGTAAGGAACAGCGATTTATTGCTCCATTGAGCTGTAAATCATGCTCTATTTAGCAAAACAACCTATATTCCTTCTAGGCACATCAATTCCCGAGCTTTTGGTTAGTTTCTATATAAATTTAAATACCACTTTATCGGCGGTTCAGCTTCGTAAAAGGGCATGTTATTTTGTTAGCATCTTTTGGTCACTTCAATGCCGAAATACTGCACACCTGTGCGCTCAGTGCAGCTGAGATTGGATAACCATCTGGCAGAATACAAAAGCGGCTACCAGGAAGTGGAGAGGTGGTTAGCGGACCTCGATGCCTGTATCGAGCAGATGCGGGTTGACGCCATTAACCGACGATGCCGTGTCTCTGTCGCTGAGGTCGAGACATATGCTCTCCATCTGAGTAGACTCAGTCAGCGGCTGGCCTCCTTCAAAGGTGTGTTCTCATTTCACTATGCTTCACTAGGTCGTAATAGGCCCATGATGTGTGGCTCAATCTCAACGAATTAGGTTGAATAAACTGACATTTGACTGTTGAATCTGGTCCGCAGCATTAAATATCTCGAGATAGAGAATGACTGAGTTTCTTTCACTTTAAACTCATTCACATGCAGAGTGAAGAAACCGTTATATGTAATCTATAAATAGGCACAAATAATCGACCGTGGACGAATATGCCTCAATGAAATGCACATGAGTAGGGATATATACAGGGTGTTGTGAATAAACTTGAGTAGCATTACGAAAATGAATAGTGATCGATAACTTCAACATTCACCAAATTTAACAGACATTCGGTAGGAGAGAAATAGCACTGTTGTTCCCCGAAACCTGGAGTGAATGGATTTTGTATTTCCTGGCATCGATTAACTAGGTTCCTTTTTTAGCACTGACAGCACATCTCTAGCCCCTGCCATGCATAGAAGTCCGCCATACCAAATCTGGCAGAGATGATAAGCCAGGTATTGAGACATGCGGGGCACATATATTGACTTCTAAAAACCACTTTTACTTCTTTACTACTGCGTGAGACAAGCGGCTCAATCCGATTGCAACGGTGCACACATGGCTACTTATTATTGGCCACCCTCGTTTTCCAGGGATAAAATAAGGGCTGAATTCCATGAAGACATCCATCCAAATTCAAATAAAAAACCTTCCAAGAAATATTCTGCAAACTTTCAAGAAAATCTGCCATGAGAACTCAATTAGATCGCCTTCCTTTGTGCTACTAGTCTCTTCTAGCCACCGCAGCCTCGTAGTATTCATTGCCATTCTCCAGGCCATACTACCGAAACGTTGTCACAGTGCTTAGTGTCGCTGTTCCTTGAAGTAGGAAGAAAGGTTTAAAGATAAAGGGAAGCATAGTGTTTGAAAACCCTTGACATGTCTGGAAGAAATCTCCCGAATTTATTATGTATAACTCATTCCGTAAGCCCTGCGTATAGGTGCTGTTGACAAAATTGAACTTAAAGGAATGCAGAATTACACTAGGTCAGAGTGTTGACAGTTCACTAGATGAATTTACCATGTACCCAAATAAATCGTAAATAGTAGTTTCGAATTTGTTCCTAAGCATCTGTAATGATCCGAAAATTGCGAAACCTATTAAACAATATGCTTTGCCATCATTGGTTGCTGTGACTTGGTAAAGTGAGTAGACGATTTATTGGGCCGTAATTCACTTCATCTAACTTCAATTTTTATTTTGTGAACGTTCATGTGAAACGGTTTGTATAAAGTTCATTTAAAATGTACCATACGTGTGCTTCATTTTAGTAACACTTTCCCAGTTTTCAACGTACCGACAGGCATTTGGCCTTTTATTGTTGCAGCACCATTTTTCATCATTCTGACAACCCCCTGTGGATTCTCAGTCGATACAAGCTTTTTTCAGAACGAAACCAAGAAAACTTCGGCCTTTGTCTAAAAAACTGCCATTTCGCTCATGCAAGATATCTTTATGAGCAGTCGAGTTTATACCTTAACCAAAGTACATCTTTAGGTGATTTTTACGATACAGCATTATTTTCGCATGATGTTTTGCTAGGTATTGAGTTGAGCGTAGGCAAACATGATGCATTTACACTTCATCTTAAAGTGTATGCGCATGATTGCATATCCTTGCATTCAATAGGTTTTTTGTTCTCTTAGGTCAAATACCTGAAATATGCAACGCTTCAAACCTTCTTGCCCTCATCAACGAAGCTGAAGTAAAAAATCAGAACGAGTGAGTGAAATCGCGTACATTGAGTGCTCAGAATGGTGGAAACACCTTGTATAATTATCAATCTTTCTTCAGGATTTTGTGTAATGAACCTAAACGAATCGACATGGCCTTATCAACGTGTAAACAGCTTACCTGCACTCTCTTTACACTCAAGAGGTAAGATGTTAAGAATCGCAATTTCCGTCACATCGCCTCGATTCATGATTGCATAAAGGAGCTAGGTTAGTGCATAAATCAGAAGAATTTCTGTGCAGAGGTGGAGCATGGCCGAAATAAATTGATCTCGAACATTCTTTTGAAAAATGTCATTTGTTAAGTTACTGACTTAAAATTATTATTTTAAAGACTCGCGTCAGTTCAAGAGAACGGAATCAGTATTAACGTGCCCACGTTTCGGACACTTCGGGACCCCCGACCTGAGGACAAGAAGCTTTACTTGCAACAAATCTCCAAAATCGTTCCTAACCATGATGCTAGAATGCTCGGTCTAGCTGTAAGTGTTATTCATAACAGTTTCAACCATTTTAATATTTAATCCACCCACCAGCAGTAATTGGCTCCTCACCACGATTTATAGGCTTGTAAATATTTTATGCTGTGGTGTTTAGAAGGTCTTTATTGTAACAGATTTATGCGGTGTAAAATAATTAAATTTGCAGCTTTAGCAAAGATGCTCCCTGTGCTTAGAATACACTGAAAAATTTTCAACCTGAGGATTTTAGCTTTTTCCGGGCGTGTGGAAGACGCACGTTCCTCCCTTGGAGCAATTGTTTGCCCCTTTTTCAAGGCGTAATCCGTCATCCTAGTAGGTTGCGTTTCAACTGGCAATTATTGGGCCTGACGCGCCATGTCCGACAACACATTTCATTCATCCATCTGCCCGACTCACTGTTCCCAAATAAATTGGGGAAGAGCCTACTTGTGGGCCAAATTCGTATTCGGTCACCTAAGGAAACCACGGCGACAAGGCTAGTGGCCGCCAGCGCTCTTCTCCGTCTCCCGCACTCGTCCATATCCATTAGTCTTCGTAAAAGTAATGCTGAAAAGTCCTAGCCGACTTGGAAGAGAAAGAATTCACTTCATTTGCTACTTCGAGAGGAGATACATATTATTTTACTTCATTTAAATAGGTCGAGTCTGAGTAAATAAGACTTTTTAAAAAAATGTTATCAACATTCTATTAGAATGTCAGAATGCCATAGATTTCCTTTTTTGTTAGACAACTTTTCACTGCTCATAGGGACTCTCAATTCAAAAAATAATTTCTACTCATCGCCCCGTGTAAATGCTAAAACTGGTCTATTGACCGTAAAACCCTGTAATTCTTTTCTCGGTTTTCAATAAAGTTAGACTTAAACTTCAATTATTCTACTAGACCAACCGAAGGTCATGTTTGTTGGCACTTTCACCCAACACCCTCAGTGACAGTTTTGAAGTACTTTACAACCAGGTTTTGTAGATTACTAGTTTGGTGGTGGTTTGTTGTACCTATGCAAAATCCGTAACCCTAAACCGCCAGAAATATCTTTGATGAAGCAGAACCCTGTATCTAGTGAAGGCTATAATTTAAATTTTATTGGAAATGAATTATTGACTACCTCCACCACAGAATCTACATGAGCTTCGAAAAATGTTGGAAAAATTTTCCATTAATGCAGAAAAACCTTTTGAACTGTTTGCTTGGAAAAAGAGCCTCGAGATGGAAAACGTTGTAGCTATTGTCATCATACGGTGATACATAGATGCGTAGGAGATACAATCCATATGCATTCGTGAATTCATGTGACCGTAACATTCCGCCATTCCTCCTTCGCCTTCCAGTGCCACGAGAAGACACGAGAGCGACGAAAGCGAATGCTCGCGCTCCGCGACTCGTTGTATTTCGAGGGCGCAGTGGAACAGTCCGAGTGCAACCTTCGCGAGATCCTGCGACGCCTGAACGAACTGAACCGGGAACTGCTACCCCTGAGTCCCATTCCCTCGGAGGAAGAGGCGGTGGGGCAGCCCGGTGCCCTCCCGAACCCCGGTGCAGTCTGGATCTGCCCCCTCCACCGCGACATCGGAAAGGCCCCCGGTATCTGCTGCACAAACTGTGAAGCGGTAGGACCTTTTCATTCCACGGTTGAACTTTTCACTATCTGAAACCCATAGCCAATTTATGTTTACTTTCGTTGTTAAGTCAAGTTGTCTCCTTGATATTTCTTTGAAATCGAGGCTGCCATTTCTTAATTGCTACATCTTAGTATTTAAGAATCTATATGAAACTTTATTATAGATTTGGCACATTTAGCTACAAAGCTGTGTGAATGTACGGTTATTAAATAAGCTTTATTTAGTCTGTTTTCCAATGACTTTATTAATTGCCTAGCAATAAGCTATCTGTTTCGTCTCAAGTTAGGTTGCCCATTGTTTACGTTCTACTGAATCTATTTCAAACTGTAAATAAGATTTTCACCAAGTAAAAAAGGTTCTAATTATTCTACCACATAACTTCCTCAATTTTCTGCGATTAATTTAGCTACGTCAGATGTGTTTAATGTCAATGGGGTAAAAATATTCGATGCCGCAGTGAAATAACAAAAGTTGCTGAAAGTTTTCTGAGCTTTCCAGACGCTAGGAAGGCTTCTTTCATCCTAATAAAGAGTTTGGGTTCATAAACTTCAATCTCTTTGTGTAATTTGAAAAATCGTTGCGATCTCTGGAAAGTGAAACATGTTATTTATGTTTCTATTTAATCAATACTTTCTGATTTTAGTATTTGAAATATTATCACTGTTTTTTTCTTTTCATTTATTTGCGAACAATGTGCTGCCTTTAATGCAATATTATTTATGGTAATCGACTATTCTAGAAATGAAATATTCTATTCTAATCTTAAAGAAATATTAAGATGAAAAGACTAAAAGTTAGCTTAAATCTCAGTAGCATTGTTTGACCGAGCTATTTTTATTGCTAACAGTAAGTTATTTGCAATTGAATTTCAGAATTTGGAGGATTATATATATAGAAACGGGGATCATTATCGGTGCTTAATTGGAATAAAATAGAAATCAGGGGAAGACAAGGTCGCAATGATAGGTAGAGCTCATTGTCATAAATATAATTAAATATTGTCTCTACGAGATGCAATAATCATATGCACACCCGATTCGTCTCAGAAGATAATTATTCCGTCACCGAGGTTTTTACTCTAAGTTTTCCTATTCAACATTGGGATGGAATCTGAAGTTAATTTAATTTATTAGATTGGCGGATACATGTTTTTAATTTCCAAGGGCCAAATTTTAGTACATCATTTTTGGATTTTAGTTAAAAGACAGTAAGCTAGAATCATCCGAAAGGAAGCTAATGCGAGTGTCAATGGCTAAGATTAAGAACTCGTGTATGATCCGAACATAACTTCTCAAACGCTTATGCAATAAATAACTTCTAATCAGAGCCTATAATTTACTTAATGGCTATATAATGATCCCGAATTGGCCAGGTATTCGCACCAATCGTGTTGTTGCTAATACAATTCAATCATTTTAGCACATGCCATTTGCTAACTCTTATCAGTAGATCACCAGAAGTCATTTAAATCGGCGTAGTATTCATCCATAAATCACTCGAATCTTAAAGGTATGCACACTAGTTCATTAAGTAGAAAGTATGCGCGAATTAGTGAGCATCTCGATTCTTCCAAATATTGTCAATAAGGAATCGGGGAAGTAGGTTGAAGAAGCTCTTTGGTATTACCTCTACAGTTGAGATCAGGCAAGTCCTGCCGGGGCAGTGGAGATGGTGAAAGCTCCACGCCGCCGTCCTCGACATCCTCCGAGCAAAGCGCTGTCCCCGCCACAGCCCCACACCCGCCGGTGGATGCTCGCGCCCCGAAAGTGCCGCTGGCGCCCCGGGGTCCCCGACGGGCGCACGTGGTGTTCTCCCGAACCGTGTTGGTGGACGCGGGTCGCGAGACGACGCGCCTCAATTGCCCCTCGGACCTCGACGAGACGGATGAAGAGACTTCGGTTGATGACGGCGGCACAGGTGTAGAGACCGGAAGCGACGCCGATGAGCTTCACCAACCCTGGCGACGTGAGCGGATGCATCGGGGGAACCGCGTGGTGGATATCCATCCGGGTCTACCGCGTAACGAGTATGTCATCTGCGATGGTCGTTGTGGTGCTCCAGCTTGTGCGCAAGGATCGTGTCCTGCCAGGGTAAGCCATTTGAGGTGTTCAATCCCACATTGTGCTTACTCAACTGGTGGTGAAAGGTTATTTATTCAAGAGAAAGCGATGTAGGGCTCTCAATTCATGAGGCATCTTATTCCTTTAACTTACCCATGTCTCAATCTCCGCTTGATTGTCTTTATGACCCTCACTAATTTTTAATCTCGCCAAATTTCTAACTTGATCATTCAACGACAGACAAGCAGATTCTATTTTCCTTGCTACTTGGCTTTCGTTTGCAGTCGGTCAGCTAGATATTTTGGCGTTTGTCGTTTTGAGTTTGGATCCTATATGCCTAAGGTTGGACGTTCAGTTGCTATTGTGAAAAACATGAAAGCTGTAACTGCTAGAATTTCCAAGCTGTGACAAAATGATGTTATTTGTTCCATTTTAACTCCGTTTGATTTATCAAAATGTGAAATGTCAACAAAACCTCATTAGAATCCAAAGGGAATTCCGATAATCCGTCGGTGTTTTTTTTTTTCGGAAAGGAACTTAAAATACACTATTGTAGTTATTCATGGTGACTGATCATTCGTTTGGTTTTACTACACTGACGGCTGAAGCTTGATTTGTCTACTCAGTTGCGCTCTACTATTTTCGCTCAAATCAGTACTTTCGTAGCCTTAAACTATTAACTGAGCTATTGCAATTTCTTACCACTCTTTTTGGAATGTATCCACTTTCATATATCATTACACGTCTGATTAAATTAATCTAAATGATCAAGTTCGCGTAGTCCATGGGTGGTTCTAACCAGTTAATACGACCCATAAAACGGTGCTAGGTCCTTCTAATTGTATAAGTTTTTCTCTACTCCATATATAGGATAAGTCACACAAATGTCATCGGAAATTATGGACTTATTCGTTTCGTCCCGATTCTCCGTCTCAGGCGTAGTTTGAACATGCCGTATTCCTCCTAGAAGTTTCCAAAACACTGGATGTCTATTTTATATTGTGTTATCTCGAATATTTGTTATTTAGAATAGACTTATTTGTGTGTGAAAATAGCAACTATGCTCTTTTCTATAAATAGTTACTTATGGAAAAAGATAATCACTAACCTGGCTGTCATGATTTATCTATTGATGTATTTGCCCAGCTATTTTTAGTAATCTGGTGCTTGTACATTTCTATCATCACCAACAGCGGCATCTGTATACGAGGTGTTCTTCCCTTTAGCAAAAAGGCTCCACAGGATCCGTGCTTAAAACAACTACAGCCTACGGTCCCAACGCGATTTCAAGTTCAAGGAATTCAAACACCGATTCCAGCCAGCTTGCGCGATCCGGGTCAAAGGACTTTGAGGTGGGGTCGATAGATAGCGAGGAGAGTGAAAAACAGCCAGTCGAGCCTACCTCTGTTCACGAAATGCGCGCCCATCATCAGTGTTGCCGTCTGAACAACCCTGGAAGCAGCTATAACCCCTCCTCTTCGATAAACTCCAACTGACTCACGTGCATCTCTCCCTTAAAAGCGCGCATCAAAAGGCCACCCATCTGGCCAGGTGTACAGAAAAGCAGTGCGCGCCCCGGGTTACACTCACATCGATCGCTCACATCTGTGATACTCAGTGGGTTGAGTGCTTTTCATACAAAGAGCTGCGATTTACTGCTGCTTTCGCAATTCCTCATTAGTTGTGGGCGCGGTGACTTGTTGACATACACATAAAAGATACTAGAAATGGGATTTCCATCCCACTTGAAGAGATTCATTTCTTTTTGTTAATCACTGCCTGTGTTAGCCACAGTGCGTTAGTGGAACTAAGAAGAGCAGTAAGCTCCCGTTATATATTTTCTAAAACATGAACCCCAATCGCACATTGGTTGCAAGAGTCAAGTATGGTCTTTCCTAAATAAATTTGCATTACATTCCGTAGATTTTCCTTAAAGAACAGCGTAGGAGATCCTGAAAGACCCTTTTAATCATTTTGAATACGGTTAATCGACCATTTTAAGGTGCTGCTATCGGACTGATAGGTAAAACATTTTAAACAAACGAATCTTATATGATTTGGGGATAAACGCGATATAAATTCAGCAGCCCACAAGGATAGTGCAAGTTATTTCGTTGTAAAAAGAAAAGTGATTCTCGCTGTGCGATGCATGGAGTCCCGAAGAGAATCGAGACGATAATCAAACAATTCATTCGCCGTCCAATGCACCAAATATTGAGCAGTAGTTGTTGAAGCATTCAAAATGTGACCCAAAACAATATAGTTTGGAAGACATTACATCTGCTGCTCCAAATGTCACCTAAGGGTTCCCACGCCTTATCCCTGTATATTTTTCTCCCCATAAATCACATCATTGATAGCCTCGTCCTCCTGGAATGATTTTGCCGTTGCACATTATTCATGTACGTCGGACAGGGGATATTGTTAACTGCCAATGCAATATCAGTATCACCTTAAAACCAAGGCGTAAACGAGTTGTTTAGTCTCTCCTCACCTGTATTTCCTACACTTAAAGCTGTCATGTGGTTCGGTTGATTAAAGTGGTGCCCCTACTTCTTCCCACCAGAATGTGGTAGAATTAAAACCCAGGTGCATTAACTAATTGATGCTTGGAAAGACTCATTTGGTTGAGCTGCAGCACTACCTAGTATCTGAAAGCTACTAAAATTAACGGAAACTTATGATCTTGCTAGCAACCTCTTCTGAATCGCTTAACTCTCCAAATCACCAGCACCGGTAATAATTTCTACAATGAAGAGCATTACATTACATAGCAAGTTGACTTCATGCTCAAAAAATTAAGCTAGCGAATTTAGTGCCTTGCAGCATTTTATTTTAATAAGTTCTTTCTGGACTTATCATGCAACCTAGTTAGATTGCTCACCAAATTAACTACTTGCTCCTGCATTAATTGCTATTTTTCTAATAGATGAAGTACCCAAAAGGAAAATGGAAGTACATTTTGGTTATAATTAGGTTCAGGGCATTTTATATATTATCACATTGACTGTCTTTGAACCTTCAGATGCACAAACCTTTAGATCCGCCACTGGAGTAACCTAAAAGCCTAGCAGCATCGTCAGGTGCCTTCCCACATTCCGAATAGCTCGTATTTAAAAATCCTGCATCAGCGTATGAGAGTGTACACCTACGGCTGCTTCATAGAGGCTAGACTAACTCTACAGAAATACTAAACCTCCGTGTTACCTGATTGGGTTATGGATGTCAAATTTGCAGTCTGATTTAAACATTTGGCCTCCTCAAAGTGGAATAAGTGTTTGGGAAAATATAAAGCCTTAGTAATCTGAAAAAGTAACTGTAACAGTCCATGGCAAACCAGATGAATCATATGTTCGAGAAACAGTTCTATAACAATCTGAAACTACGAACTCAGCTGATTAAAACAGTGCTACTAGTCTAAGCTGAATCACTTGAATGAAAATCAACGATCACTACACTGCATGGAAAAAACTCAACATAATTAGGAGTTCCAAAAGATCTACATTGGACTCCACGATCTTTTCATGTTAGAATTCCGCAAACTGCTCTTGGAAATAAATACAAACCTAATGCAAATGAGTGATTGCATTATTGGATCTAGATATCTACAGTAACCAAAGTTGCTGTGAGAAGCTGTTGAAGATTTCTGTACACTATACTTGGGTATACAAGCTGATTCCCTCTACTTACATAGAAGAACTCTAAGCGATATTAGAGCAGTACGGACCACTAATAGCTTCCTCATAAGTATCCATCATTTAATTAGGCTAAACAAAAAACCGTTACAAAATCTTCACGGTGGAATAATTCACACCTGCCTGAGTCTCGTTGAAAGGCCCGTAAGAGAAGTCTTCTATTATTTAGTTCATCCTTCTAGTGCTATTTTTAAAGGCCGCGTCTAGGCGGCTGTCCAAAGCACCTAGTAAACAAATAAAGCTTAACCACTAGTCTTTTAGGAATAATCTCGACCAATTTCACTTTACACTACATATTTCCCTCAAACCCTAATCTATTTATTTTAATGGAATCTTCGTCGATTGTATTATGAATATTTAGACAATGAAATGCTTTTCATTGTTTGTGTTAACGAGTTCAACGATCTCAAAAGTAGCTAAAAAAACTCCAGATCTTGACAATTTCAGCACCTAAAAGAAGCTCCATTCAGAACAAACTTGGATTAGATTTGAGGTATCTTGAAACTAGACATAGACCAAAACCTACTTGGACACCCCTATCAGACGAGAAACCCAAACTGGCTGATGAAAATAAGGAATCCTTAGCGGTACTGATGAAATAATTGCAATTGCTAACAGAGAAGGGAGTAAAAGCTTGCCAAATGTACAAATTGCATACTTCATACTTCTCCCATTCCCTGAGGGTAGAAATCTTGCAATTGCACTAGTTAATTGCGCACAAACGGAGGGTATCAAAAGTGTGTAAATCCCGGTGAAAGGCACTTCCAGTACATTGATCCAAGCCAAGACAATCGCTCAACAATGAGAATTCCTGCATTGGTGTTTACACTTACCTGAATCAGTGCTGTTCAATGATTTTCATTTACTTATTTCAAACATTTGAAGCATGGTGAACGTAGTTTGCTATCATGAATGAATTCACCTGAGAGAATAATTAAATTATCTGATATCCTTCGTTCTTGGCTTTTTTCGGAATTATTTTCGTAGCCATGAATTGTGGACTAATTGATCTGTGACGAAAATTTCTTACCAAACTACTCTTGTTTTTTTAAAATCCCAGTGGCCTTTGTAGACGCAGAAGTAGTCGAAAAACGGCATTTTCGTTCACTAAAGCGGCAACTTTTTAAAGATGTCATTTTAAATAGAATTGAAGTCAACGCATGCATCAGATACAAATTTTGCCGTTAATTCCGTAAAGAATACTCAACGAATTCAGTGAGAATAAACAGTCAATTGAGTATAAATACTTGTTTGAAAACATGACCCGCATTTAAAAAAATGCTACTAAATGCTGCCCGTAAAAAACATTACTGCTGCGGATTTAACTGTAACTCGTAAATACATGCTTGTTTCAGGTCTGCGAAAAACTAGAATGCAACTACCCTGCCTTTAACTCTTTCAGGCTCGGAAGAGGTAGTTTTACAAAGTTACTGGTTAGATGTGGTGAAAATAAACAACGCACATGGCTAAGCTGCAAGACAAACTTAAGAAATGACTACAGACAAACAACGTATTCCATAAATACCTAACTTTGCGCCTATCCACAAATAAGTCCGTCTTGCGAGATTCCATCGGCCTAGCACAGATTAAATGCTTCCTTTGCATTACAAGGGACAGTTCAGACGCACTCAACTAACACATTCGATTTGCTGAACAAAAACTAAGTGATCAGCAACCTCGAGTCATTTAACGTTAATTACGTAGACATATTCCTAGAATACATCTGAGAGAATAATATTTGTCTCGCTTTCTCTATACACACTACGCTACCTTTAGCAGTTAAAATCCTTTTTCATTTATATAGGCATAGTGCTAACGAGAATGGGCGGCGGAAACTCCCCCAATCTGATTCATCATGGATGGGAATAACTTGCAGAACGGTTACTCGCGCCGGCCATCAGAATAAAGGGACGATTGAGGTTGCTGCCAAGTAACACTCACAAGCGGAGACAGGACTTCCGATCCTTCAGAGAAATCTGTCGGACAGGTGTCCGGGGCCTTGTTTGTTGGCAGAAGAAGGCTAGTTCACTACCCATGTATTTAGCGAACATGATAGAAGGCCGCATATGTACAAGAGCTGGGAGGGCAGAGATTGGAATCAGGTATACATCTCCTTTCGAACAACCTCAGCAGTGAATTCGTGGCCGATAATCCTGCGCTGGGTGGCGCGACGTCCGTGCCACTCGGACAGGTTCCGCGGGTCGCGGAAGTCGTAGGCGAAGACGCCCTCGTTCGCCGCACAGATCCGCTCATACACTTCGCACAGGTCGCGGAACTCCAGGTTACTCAACTGCAAGGCGAAATGAGCATTTGGTCAGACACTACACACACTAAAATTAGTCGTTAATCCCCCAAGCATAAGTATGGTTGGCTTAAAAGCGCATACAAATTAACACCATGACCATTGACATGCACTGCATTGAGACTTGAAGACAGCAGATGAACCTACCGCAGCCACTCTGTAATTAAACCATTCTAACCAAACCCCTATTGTCATTCGAATTCTTCAAATGAAATAGTCGAGAATTTCCATCCTGTAGCTGTCTTCAGCCAATCTTGCAGCCCCGCACACTGCGACCGGCTAAAGGAGTGAAACGAAAACGGAATGACGACTTGTTGACAAAACGAAGTCTTCAAAAATTCATTACACGAAGAAAGAGGAAGGACGTAATTGATGGCTAATTCTGACAAACAACTAGGCTGCGTCTTTAGTGGCATTTTTGGCCAGCTAGACGAGCTTTATTCCAATCGGAAACCAGCAGTGTCACTACACTCACCTGCCTAAATATGCCCGATCTAACATTATGCAGAGTAGTTATCCCTGGTAGCTGGAGACCATTTACTAGCCCCAGAGCGCCCCGTTGTCTACTTTGATGAGGGCTGGGAAAGGAAGCTGGATAAGGTCAAGGAAATGAGTAGGCACATGGGGTCGCCCACTCAGAGCGCTTGCGAACCAAGTAACCCTACGGTGGAGCTGGACACCGTTGTCCTGTAGTCTGCTCATATTCGCTAGTGACGTAGAGCCTGGCTAGCTCGACATATCAAGCAGTGCCACGAACCCTTCGGGCTGGTAACAACTGAGGCAACGATGTTTGTGGCGACCAATCAGGGGGTCAGTAAGGGCATTAAGCGATGGGTCTGCTGTGATTGCTCATTATGCCCCAAACCTTGCCAACATGGAAGGGCATACACAATCTTTATTATGTAAAGAAGTACTGTGTTTATAAAATCCCTTCAGTGGATAGGAAGTTAGAGGTTCTGGCGGTCGCCCAAATGAGTAAATTTGTGGAAGATGCATTCTCATTCTGCACAAATCAAAACCTCAACGAGCCTCCCTTCTCTTCAAACTCCTTTGGAAGAAGGGTTCTCACTCCTTACTACTCCTAAGAATAAGGGCGACATGGAGATAGTAAACCTTGAATCAATTTTGGTTATTCTATGGCATTTGGGTTTCGGAAAAAAGAACAAGTCCGATGGAGCTAACTCGGGACCACATGGAGAGCGAGGAAGCAATTTCCATCGAAAATTTCGAAGGACATCTTAGGCAAACCTTGACGAATGAACCGATGCATTGTCATCAAGATGAAAAAGCATTCCACCAAGAAAATGCTTGCCTTCCGATTTTTAATCGAAGCGCCATTTAGTTTCCTTCAAGACACCTCAGCATAGTAGAATCCTGTTACCATGGCCATCATTTTTGAGCCGAGTTTTGAGATTCGAACTTTATGAGTCCTGAAGATCCACGTGGGAGACATTGTTTTAACGTTGTTAGACTCGATCGAGCTGGCAAAGCCAAGTTTCAACTCTGGAATGGCACTTCGTCTGCTTTAATTTCGTTCAATGATGTTGAGGGATAGACCACTTCCAAAATTCTGTTGATCAAGCGGCAACGCTTTTGGGACCAATCGTGGAACTGGAAGCTTGCTCTGCCTGAAATACGACGGAGAATTATCCCCTTTGCCGAACCATAGGAAACGTCTAGGGACGTAGCTACCTCATTGACAGTTACGCATTCGCCAATATCTTAAATGAAGTTTGGGCCGCCTCGAGGTTTTCGTCAATTCTTGAGTTTCCTGGTCTTCCGTAAGAGCAAGTCTTTAGAGTCGTCTCCACCTTATTTGAATTGCTGAGTCAATTTTTAGATTGTAGTCTTCTTAAAGCACGCATCTTATCAACTTCTCCGAAAACCTCAAGTTTTATCAAAAAACTGGAAATATATTTGTTATGTTAATAAAGAGAAGACAAAAGGACAAGATTCTTTGAGAGAAATGGTCACTCAAGTGAGGACAGATTAGTGCATACAACAATGTTTCTCTAAGCCGAATCACATTACGAACCCAAAGTGATGGGCTGCGACGAACTCAGTCAAGAGACTAGATCAAATGTAGGGTCATGCTGTCGTTGCAACAGACCGCCTATAGCACGGTCCACCGACAATACAAAAAAAGTATCTGCACGATCCATATCAATGTGAAAGCCCCACATTACATCCCTTAGTTGCAAAATGAACAAACAGTGAAGTGAAAGTGAGTCCTCCTGAGTGGATATTTGCATAAACAAGTTTCACCACATGAAATGATCACCTCAACAATGAGGCTTATTGTTGGAGCGCGTTTCCAGACAACAAACTTCTGAAAAAAGAAAACAGCAACAAAAATATGCCTATCGCATGGCAGCTCAATGATAAACTACTAGAATGGGATATCGAGAATACAGAATCGGCAACGATGCTTCCAACAGCTATAAATTTTGGTCTGGCTTTCTGGTGGTAAGCCAAGCTGCTGACAGAAATAATCTGGCTTGGTTACTGCGCTACTACCCCAAGATGCACAAAAAGCCCGTTCATAAATTCTGCAGGTACCGATATTAACCGAGGGAGCCTCTGTTTGACGACTGTAGCCCAGGACTGACATTTAAGGAGCCCATACCCTCTCAAGCCAACACACCACCATCACGAACCTCTTGCAGAAACTATTCACTTGTTCTTCAACTCTTTCCGATCTCAAGCAAAAAAACAAGGCGGTAGGACTACCTCACTTAAAAGATAGGCGCCATGAAGTTGACACATAAATGGGTATTGACACATAAATGGCATAACGCAGTCCCATTTAAAGGGTTAGGAAATGAACCCTACTTCTCGCAGCTGTCACTGTTTACGAATTCGGATATGCATTTTCTCCTCCAGCCTTCAAGTTGGAAAAAACTTGGCAGGGTCTTCGCGGTCTCTGACATTTCTCCAACTTACGCGGGATAATCCGTGTGCTCCCCCTTCTTTAAAGGGACCTTCGAATCGCCACTGAGTTCACACACCCCTCCCTCAGAAATGCAAAGTAATAATGCCAATACTGATAATCCGACAGAACAACCTCTGCAATAAAAAGTGCTTCTCCTACATGGCAACTAGAGAGGATGGGAAGAAAACGATTTTATGCCTAACGGGAAATCACTGGCATACGACACTATAACGAGTGGCAGAGGCGCAGTTAAACACCCCCAGTGGGGGAGTGGCAACCATGTTGACGCTCCGGTAAACATCCCCCCATCATATCAGCTTTTTATGCGCTGTTATCAAAGTTAAACACACCACTGCATCGTAGTCAAAATGGGAAATTAAGGCTGTTCCACTGGTAAAAGAAGCCCTCGTAATTTACGATCAAATTCTTGGTGAAACATTGCCTCTTCTGTACTCTTTTTAAAGTGTGACCCCCTTAGATGCACCTTTACTTTCCTTGGTGAAGTGTCATACGTATAGCTGATCCCAGAAGCAGTTATTTAAACACCAAACTGACTGCTGTGTTCAAAACCACTGACAAATTGTGACGGCTGTCCAAACACTGGTAATGAAGCCAGTCGATCGTTTCAAGGGACAACAGAAGCAGACGGACACACGCCCTCTACCTCTTGTTATAAACTAGTCCTTTGAACAGAAGAATGGTCCACTTCTGAACAGATAAGAATGCCTACGAGCTAATCAAGTCGAAAATAATTCCACTGAGAAGTCACTGAGATAGGAAGAAATAGCCAAAACAGGCTGCGAGAGAATACAGAAGACTAACCTGAATGGGGCGTTTAACTGGTTGCACGGCGGCTTCCTTGAATAGTTGAATGACAAGGTCTGGTCGGTCAGGGGGAAACAGGGTCTCTAGACAGCGCACAATCAGCTTTTGCCTGTAACAAAATAAAATGCCTGTCCTTTTCATTAAAGCGCACAATTTAGAAGTACGAGTGCTTCTATAGCAAAAGCCAGACGACGATCTACATCGATTGAAGCGTCACACCTATGCAACAATGGGTTCAAAAAGTGTACTTTTATTTCTTCAAGCCCTTTTTGAGATTGTGGCGGTCTGATGCCAGCTAAGCCATCTAGATATCTAGTCGATACCATGTTCTCAGACTCACAACAAAGCCTGCCAAAACCTAGCTACCGGACACCCCTTAGCCCAACGAAGTGTGAGTCATGACCCTTGTTTCTATATCACATAAAGCCGCGAGTGCACGACTCACAGAGGTTCCCCAATAGACATTCTCCCTTCTCCCTCCGGGACTTGGGACTTCAAGAGAATCTTTCAGAATAAACATGCAATACATGTTGATTGTACACCTAATAGTAATACTCTAAAACTCCACTTTATGTTACGCGAATGCTATTTTACCACTTCATTTAAAAGTGACCCAGATTACGAGAGATTAATGACGGTTAGAATGGGCTGTCAAGAATAAGTTAAAGTCAATTTCCCGATAAAATTCCCAACACATGTTACCGGTCTGGAAGTTTTCCCTTCGTACTTGTCACTTGAAGCGAAAACTTCACTCGAGTGGGCATTTTATTCTCCCTCCCTCTCTTCAGGGAGCAAAAAGGAAGCGGTGAAGAGGGGGAGTGCAGCGGATTCAAGACCCTACAACTCGCAATGATGCATGTAATTACCCAAAAGCGAAAGAGTGAGATAGGGGAAGGGGTGAGATGTGCATAAACCACCACGGGAACTAAAGTACAGCCAAATATTTATCACAGCTCTCCCGATCGCTCCGTCTCCCTGCCCTAAAACGGTTTAATTCCAGAATTGCGCAAAGTATGCGTGCCTCGATAATAGAACACCTCGTGCAATTTTAAATCTTACATTGCATTTATCCTAACGGCAAGTGGAAAACTTCCCAAGATAGATAGTTAAAAGATTTCACATTTGCTGTTAAGAGAATCGCACAAGCTCTAAGTGCAACCTACTGATAATAAGCATTTCTTCCATGTCAACAGCACCGGAACGGACGGATTTGAATGCTAGAAACAAAGAGGGAAGGTCAGAGGAACCCATAAAATATTAGTTACTTGATAATAAACCTCCCACTAGTCATGAGTGAGTTTATAAAGCATATTAGAAACAAACTGACCTGTAACTATCTGCCTGCTTACGCATGACGTAAGGGATTGGAGGCAAATCTTGAACTTTAGAATGCGGCCACTATTTCAATTACTTTCTATCATAAAAAACTACCCCCACTATTACCCGGTTTTCCAAAACCTATCGAATAAAACAGAGCTTTTTGACTTAAAAAGTACAGGGACAAAGGTCTGAGTATAGCCTATTGAGAGCCGACAAACTGGTGTCAAATATGACAAGAGTTCTTGAGAGATGATACAGCACAAGCAACAGGATCTTCGAAATAAATTCCACAGATTAACATTTGGTTATTTCTTCAGACGCCTTCATGGTACTCAGGCACACAAGGCTTTTGTTAAAAGCTTAAGCATCTTTCCCGTTCACATTGGTTATGAAAACCGGGAGAATAGACTACTGAAACCTAACTGAACCAAAGAAGCTAATAACCTACACACAATGTTGATGATTTGCGGTTGCCATTAAACTATGAAGAAGATTATGGTCGCTGCTTAATGTTCCTTCTGAACATTGTGAATGCAACAATCCGGAGGCATGAACTGGAGAATCGCTATGGGAACCATGAGACGGCTATGGCTAGAAGAAAGCGACACGACACTCGCACAATAGATTTCCTCGAAAATCGCTAGAAATTATGTGAGGGGCTTAGGTTTAAGTTAGATGCGTACATTGAACTGCTGACGACCATTATTAGGCCCTGGATAACGAAGGCAGTTAATAATAGGCAGCAGAAATCCTCCGACCCCTCTCGGTCACATCTCAGGAACAAGTCGAAAATGGTTATAACGACTATGCAAGTCCCCCTCCTGATGTCCGGTTTCGACCGAGCACTGCCAGGCTTAACCCGCCAGTGTATGGGGCGCTACCGAGAAAGACACGAATTGCCACCGTGTCGATTCGAGGAAAGCTCAGCTCATTGACGACAGGAATAAAGGTGGTTTTGAGGAGACTCTTCCCCATGGAAAGTGAGAAACCAACTTGTTACTGATTTCAGGTTGCTCCGGGTTAAGACTGTGGTAAACGCTGATGGCGGTTATTTAGCATAAAACTCTTTTAGGGTGGTACAGTTGATATTTTTTAAGGATTACTTTTAAACCTATCGATTTGCCTTTCCTCTTTCCTGCGGCAACAATAAATGTCTACCCAAACACTCTAGAACTCCGCCTTTGTGAATAGCAGGAGATGGGTGAGTACAAACCTGAAGTGGAAGGCGTGGCGAACGAGCTTCTCGACGTAGGGGAAGGGCGCAGAGGTGAGGGGGCGCTGCAGAGGGATCAGGCGCACAACTCCCGCGTCCACTTTCGGTGGCGGCACGAACGCCGACCCCGGAATCTCTTTTAGGTACTGCACCTAAGAACACGCAATAGATAATCAAGGCCTGCACGCGAAAGGGTACTTAAAAAAGTAACAAAGGAATTCTTCAGAGCGAACTTTAGGTTGTGTCGTATTAAGTTGACTTGTGTCTGTCAAATTAATGCGTGCATCCATTCAAGATAAAAGGAGCATATCCTTTCTTTGCTGCAACATAGACTAACTTGGTCTTGCGAGCCACTGACTTAATTTAGAAAGTTATAAATAATACTAATAATACATACATGCATAATACTAAACTTGATAAACCCATGCATACGGATTTTGGGGCTCACATGTCATAATCAACAATAGTAGTGCTAAAAAGGAACAAAATTTTATATTCTTGTACTGTTAAGCTGTTAAAATGCAAAATAGATAAATAAATAACTACAAAAATCCTATTAAGAGAAAAATACACTCATAACCACGAATAAGCAAATGATTGGCAGTTTAGAACTGAAAATAATTACTGTAGCATAACGTCGATACAAAGCTCAGAAAATTTAACACAGACACGTTCACGATTACACAAACTCGTGTGAATTTGCGATCATAAGGGCTCCTTCAGGCACTACTTAGGCGCAAAAAGTAGTAGCTAACCTCGCAGTACATTTGGGACATTACGGAGAGGCGAGAACGCTGATCGTCCCAGACCTCCGCTACCAGACGCTCACAAATCTCCTTCTGAAATGTGAGAGTCATGGGTACTCGACCAAACCGCCATATTTGTCGCCTGTTACCAATGTTCTCCAGCCATGAGATGAGCAAGGGAGTAGAGATGTTGAAAGGCAAATTGCCAAGTATACGAACTCGAGGTGGGTACTCGACGTTTGCTTCAACAAGGGCAGTTGTTTCTTTATCAGCCTTAGGAGCAACATCTGCGACTCCAGACCCCCAGGACTCCGGTTGATATATTCTGTCTATCTGAAACAACTCGCCGGTATTCACCTTTAGGATGTCCTACAATTCGAAAGACCGATAAACCTGCATAACTACCATGATAGCAAAGAGCGAGAATTCATGGAAGCATACACCACGATATATATCCATTTTGACGCCCATTTCAGCAGCTGAGAAACGAAGCTCCTGCAAAGATGGAATAAAGCGCCTGTCCAGTTCCACGACAACGAGGTGGCGTGGGCGTTGGCGGAGTATGGCTCTAGTGATTCCGCCGGGACCCGGGCCAACCTCCAGCACACATGCATCGCGAAGACTACCGGCGCAATTTACGAAGCTGTTTATGGAGGAAGGTTGAAGCAGAAAGTTTTGGGAGAGCTGCTTTTGTGCGCGGAGACCATAAATACGAATGACTTCACGCAAGGAAGGGAGCGCCGGCAACCGGTGAGCAGCTTGTACAGGAAAGAGAACAATCCAGCATTAAAACATAAATAGGATTTGAGCGGTTGCAACGGCTTTATTAAAGATTCGTCATGAGTTTGCGATTACCGACTTCTAAAGGCATTTGTGATAAGAAAATAATTTATCTAAATTCCCAAATTCTGGTCATGTATGTTACACAGTGTAGCGAGTATAAAACGACGCTAATATAACTATTAAATAAAAAATTATTAACTGCAGTAAATTAAATTTTATATGTTGCATTTATTAATGCCATAAATAAATTATTCACCGTAGTAAGACAGGTAGTAAACACGCACCCATCACTTTCATACAATGCGCCTCTTCAACATATCGACTCAAGAATTACCTAATTTGTGATATTTTTCAATCTACCACGTTGCGGTTAGTTTCGGCACTATAAAATATTTGGACTCAACATAGGTCTAGCCAATCTAAGTATATTCCTATCTGTGCTATATGCGGTAGAGGAGTTAGATTTCATTCAGCTAACGTTCAGTTAAAATAGAGAGCTAGAATCTAAAAACCATAGCCATTTCATTACTGCACAGTTTTTTCTTTCGTTTTTTTACATTCCTGGCGTGCTCTCTGAAGGGTTTTAGAAGTCTTTATTGCAACTACTTGAAAAAAAATTGAGCATGACCTTTATCACATATTTATCATTTCTTGAAGTAAGTACCACTTCCATTTGTTTCAAGACATTCCAATTGGTCTGGAAATTGACAAAATAGCGATCTATTTTCCCATAGGTTCAAGGTGTCACTCAACGTTACTCCCAGTGATTATTCAGGGCCTAATTTCAAATTTACCTGAGGTCCGACGCTATTCTGGGGTCTTTAATGCAATACTTTGAAATAAACCCCAGGTCTCTTGTGAACAAAAGTTGACACTTAGGAACAATACTTTAGGTTTGTAGATTGTTGCAAAATGTGGTATGCCAGTTACTTAGTAACATGCTCGTTTCAGTGTTTATACGGAAGAATATCTCGCTAAAGTTATCTTGTTTGACGATGCTGTCTCATAGATGCCCAACTGAAACATAACTTCCATTAACCTGATTTACCACCTCTATCGGTTGTCAGACTGAACTCCCGGACAGGCTACCGCATGCAGATTAATCCTCTACTGGCAATAATTCAGTAAAACGCCAAACCTGACCAAGTTACAGAACAAAGTCCTTACGTCCTGGTTACTATGCTCTAGTTCACCAAATATTGATAAACTCCCCCTTTAGTCCGTTAAATAGTTCGTCAAAACAGTGAGGTGATAAGAAACCACCCAGCCTAGCCATGAATAGTGTACCTCGATTTATAAATGAATATCTCATTTTCCAGCTGCCATCCTGCGCTGCTACACAAATAAAAGTATACTGGGCATTGATCATTTCAATTTAAAAAAAAGGAAGCAACACACTTCTCTCATCTATCCATCACAACCAATGGGACGAGAAATAGTTCATATGTACATAATAAAACCATCAGCAGCGATAGCATCAGCGTCCACATCCACCTCGTCTACCAGCACAATCACAGCCACGTTTTGCGAGGTTTCCCCGTCCTCTACCTGTTCCAAAGGTGGTTCCATCGCCCGCTTTGAGCTCGGAATAGATTCAAGGGATTCATGCTGCGACGCGGCTCTTTCTTCGGTATGTTCACTGGCATTTGGGTATGAGGGATAGGAGTGGTCTTCTTTAGCGGAGTAGTGGTTGATACGGCCTCTATCTCGCTACCATGGCCTTTGCAATTTGTAGCTTCTTCGGTGCATTCACAGGTGCCGCCGTGTTCGGAAATGCAGCTACAAATACAACGAATAGGGGATTCTTGCATCTGAGTCTGTGCGTGTCGACGCATGCAAACGCCCTCCTCTACTTGGACCTGTCGAACAGCAGAGGTGGAGGCATGAAATTCCTTTGATGCATCATTCAACAACTCAAATCTTAGAGTCAAATCAGTAGGCTTCTCTTGCATCTCAACTGTCGTGGTATCTCTAAAATTGTTATTTAGCGCTTCAATATTAAAAGGTATATGATTTGATGCAAAAAGCACCGAAAACAACGACGTACCTTTCACGACTCTCAGAAGACGAATCTTCAAACCTTTCCCCGTAGTATTCTTTTCCGCCAAGTTTTTGAATGGTTAGCGGTGAGGATTTTACCGCGACCCTTAATAGATCAACTTCAGATTGGGATTTTCGGTTGCTGGACGATGATTCAACCTCAATGAATGAGCATGGCTACAACAAAGGCTGGTAGGTAGAATTTACATTTTCATTCCAATCATATTGAGTTGACGCAGTGTAAACTCACTCTGGGAAATTTCGAGGCCCGCTCAACTGCTTGCAGTTTGCCATGCGGTACCAGTGGTTCAACTTGCAGCTTCCTTGACGGCAAAGTCTTCCGTGGAGCATGACTACGGAACAGTGAAGGAAGTAGACTTTTCCGAGGCCCCTTCGGAGCAACACTGCTGAGTTGCGGGATGTCCTCCAAGGCAGGCGTTGGCTTGCTAATCACAGGAGTCCCACCATTAGCCGACCCAATTAACTTAGTACTGCTTCTTCGAATCAGTTTTCCCAGCCTTAGGGTGCTAGTCCCCGACGCAAGAGGTAATTGGTAAGTCTTGTGCCTGGGAAGCGTAGCCATGGCGCCTACTGGCGTCTCACTCTGAGTCCGGTCCCTATAATCCCGTTTGACTGTACTACCGGATCGCGACAGTCCTGCCGATTTTGAAGGGTCCAGGTGCTCAGTTTTATCAATTTCTCGGAGCTTCTCCACTAAGGCCTCCTTTTCACGATTAAGCTCCTTGAGCTGAACCGGGAAATAATAGGATAAGAATCGACAAGTACACATTGATGAAGACATGAGAATTCTGTACTCACCTTTTGTGCATTGGTCTTGTATGCGATTCGAAAAGCGGCTCGGTTAGTTTCAGACGCTCGCTGCTTGTGAATGCGATAGATTTGAGTCAATACAGCACAATCAACCTCCAAGGCCTGCAGACGTTGGTACATTTCTAACCGCGACTTATCCTGGGAAGGGGCATCGGATTTAAGGGACAGCGCTCTGCTAGATATGGTTTCATACTGCGACCAATAGAGCGACTAAATTACGGTAAAAGAGGACGTTAGAAGACTTTTAAAAACAAACCATTCTATAATAATTATAGGAGTAACCAACTTACGTCTCCCATGACCGAAGAAAATGAAGAAGTGAGGGAGTCTTTCAAAATGAAACTACTATTCAATCTGGGATTTTCACCACCCTCCGTACTCAGCTGTAATGCGCTGTCCGTATCCTACAAGCAGCACGAATGGGGAAAATTACAAATATTCAACAAAATACCAATGCTGATTAGGGGAACTCGTTTTCCTTACGGTGATATCTGGAACTTCGGACTTTAGTTGATCATCAGAGTGACTAGGTGGTAGAAGATGGGCCATTGGAAAAGATGTAGTCTTCAATTTGGGGTTATTTGAAAGCACTTCCGTCTGCAGCTCCGCATACCCATCGGGTACTTTCCCCGTAAGAACCTGCAAATAAGCAGAAAATTTTTTAACTAGGCCTTAAACGTCCTTATAGTTATTTACCCAGAAAAGGTTAAAAGAGTGGACCTAGGGTTCAAAATACAGTCTAGCTTTCCGTTCCATTTGTAATCCCACGAACTGGATTCGAGACGTTGGGCGTATCGATTAACCAGGTTAAGTAAGCACTCTTGCGTGTACTTGGGTCCCAATGCACTTACCCATTCCTCCCTGAATGACTCGAGAAGTTTGACTTGAAAGAAGGCGAGTTGTTCTTCGATTTCCTGGCGTCTTTTAACAAGTTCAGCAATACTCAACCGAGCACATGCGGATTCAGTGGCTGTCGTACTGGTTGATGAGCTTCTCTGAGGATCCGTTGGGAGCGACGAGCTGCTAGCATCGCCCAAAGTTCTAGAACTCTCTGTGTGTGTATGAGAAGGGGGTGCTTTCTTCATCACATAATCTACAAATATGATTAAGTTAGCTTTAGAAATTGCAAACGACTGGTAAGCAGGCCTCAATTGCACTGAGTGGAGCTCAAAAGAGCAACCTACCAGCTGAACGACTGCGAGTGCGAGGCGTGATCTTTGCACATGTGTTAAGGTCAAGCGCGGAATTGGCATGAAACAGCGCATTTCCTTTGCCTCCGAAACCGTCCGCAGTCTTGGCAATGGCTGAGCATCGCTTCTTAAGGTTATTCTGGCTCGAGGGGGTGTGAAAGACTGAAGCAGAGATGCCGGCCTTGTGAATCAGAGTGCTGAAGTGATGATCTGTGAAATTCCACATCGATTGTGAATCGCATGAGTGTACAAAACGAGACAATTCGGGTGAAGAGAAAAGTGACTTGAGTACTCCCGAGGTCTGACTGAAGTCTGTGGCGCTATAATGACTCCTTTCGGAATCCGGTGACCTCTTGAAATGGATAAACAAATCCTATTACTTATTTGTTAAAACTACCTTTTTCTTTCTAATTAAATAAATTAAGAAAATAAGTGCATGCAACTGAATGAATTTTGTAAGAGCTTCTTACTTGTGTTGAGCCCTCCTGACTTATAACACTGTTATTTAAATCCATACTTGTACTTCCAAACATTTCAGAGTATGACGAAGCGTATCCACCGATGGTCCGACTCCTGCGTACCGTGAACGTCTAAAGACGATTATGCGTGGTAAGCGGAAATGCTTACTACTATTGACCAATGGGTGCGATCGCCAGTCATGTGTGCCAATCCAAATACTCGTTTGCGCACAACCAATGAAGGCGTTGAAACTAAGTAGCCAATAAGCTTGTAGTCATCTTTGCAGACGAATTGAGGTCATCTTAGCGTGTTTGTCTATCAGCTAGGGTTCTTCGGTTTCGATGACTCACTTCATCAAAACACTTGTGATTTTGGCGAATGAAAAACCATGTGAAGCCGATTTGTTTGAGTTGAATTTGAGTACATGAATTCTTAAGAGGAAAAATAAATACAGTAAAAATCCTTAAGTGCTGCAAACTTAGTTTCAATTTTGGTTAGTAAAACGTTACTGTTTGCGAACTTTTATTTAAAACTCATCATGCTGTCACCGATTAATCACCTATTAGTATTGTAGTGAATTATTTAAGCAACTCAATTGTTTGTGACGGAAACCCATCTGCCCATTCCTCCTCTAATATTCAAGGCACAGAACTTTAATTCAAACCATTTAATTTCCATACTACCAAGTATTTTGTATCTATCACTTCAAGTGGTAAAGTTGTGGAAAGAATCTAGTTATATTTTCCTTTAATCAAGTTAACTGAATTCGCGAAGAAACTTATTCGGACTCTTCAAACGAACTGCTTCCTGGCAATGGTACCACGTACTTGCATGCACAAATAAAACTTGCAATTGCTCTAGTAATCACATTCCATTTTGACTACTGTGCTGTCCAGCGAGCTACACAGCCCCAAAAATCTAGTAGAATTGCGTACATACAATCCAAAATCTCGATTAGCAAGTTATTGCTTGACATATAGCTACCGCGGTTTATCGATCATGTCGGAGTAATGTTTTATCATGTCTAAGCTGCTCTTCATCTGAGAATATGGGAAAACTTACCTCCATCTACTATGACCAAAAGACATTTCGTATTAGTTTAAGCCATGGCAGCTCAATTGTAATTGAGAATGGCTGGGAGAGCATTGAATGCTTATGAAAGACACAATGTAATTGCTTATCTAGTTAAAACCAAGTCCATTAAACTCCTCTGGTATCTGTCTCGATCAAACGTAGTCTAAAATAAATTCAACGAATTTTCTTGAGGGCAGAAGTCGGGAAAGCAGCTGTGAGATTTTAAATAAAATTCTTTACTCAGACCCTTCTGACAGCTTTTCTTAGTTAAAATTTTGATTAATTGAGCAAATTTGCCAACGCTTTGGTGAAGTACAGCATCTGTACGTTAAAAGATGAATCAACTGACTGGTAGAGACTGGAATGGCCGATATTCAAAGGGTCAGGTAATGACTGCGTCGTGTATTATCATCATTAGTGAGTCAATAGTTTTCAACGGCGTGAATCAGCGGCCACGTCGGAAAATAAATGTGCCGAACGCTCGTTCGAATCAGAACTTAAATCATCACACTTAAATAGCAATAATATTTGCGATTATTCATCCATATATCTAATGACGACTCCATACATTTTAGCTATTTAGGAGAATAAACAAAGTTCTCTAATCTACCTTCTGTGGTTTACATTGAGTGGATTTCAGCTGCCCTGGTAACTTAATTTCAAATGATTTTGATCATTAGCTACTTTGGAAACCACGGTTCTGAACACATCGTCATAGCTCGATTTTTCGGGGGCATATGACTTTAATAATAACTGCATATTTTGCCTTAAGATTCATTTTGAATTTTTTCTCTCCTTGAAAATAACTTTCATGATTTATGCTTAACATTTCTTACAGCAGAACCACTTGGAAGACCGATGATTCAGGCCATCACTTTGATAGAGCTTCAATTTATTGTTACAAAACCACTGGGTGTGTGCAGGTGGCATATCAGTGCTAAAATAACGGCGCTTCATTGATCGTAAAATAGGACATCAGGTTCTCTCAATTAAATGTATCTGTGAGAAAGAGTCAAATAAATCAACCTAGAATTCGGTTTCCTGTGTAGATTACACCCTTTCTCCCTTTGTCATATACCAACAGCTGTTATGGACACTTCAATTTTTTGACTAAAACATTCTTTCGTTTTAAACCAGCATTCTCGCTCAAAAGACATCATATTTACTTGATATTTTGGTGACGAAATCTTTAATAAGGTTGACGTAATTCTCAGCTTGTAAAATGTCTTTTTCGATATCATGGAGATTACAAGCTTAGTTGACATTTGCCTATCTTACAAGGACTTGCGAATCCCATTTCCGTTAAATCCTTGAATGGTAGCCCACTGTTTGCGAAGTATGTCAACGCAACATTTCACCCACCTTGATTTTCGCAACATTAGCCTGTCAAAGTACAGCCTCAAATACGTGTGCGTGCTGCTCTGTTAGATTTACAAACTTTCGTGCAGTAATACGTTGAATAATACGTACATGTCACAGCCAAACTGCTTCAAATGCCCTAGAATAGTCAAATGTGAAAATGACAATATATTTACTTTAAGCTTTGAATTGATGCTGGGATGTAGGGTCGGAATTAGCTACTGTTTACGTATTCAGCCCCAAAGTCTGGTTTCGCATCTCAAAAGCTACTTCCAGGCATGTGGAGTTGTATCCGATTTATAGCCATTTTCCTTGGCTCCCACAAACTCTGGAATTACTGAAGTTAAATTTATCGCTTAGTCATCGAGTTGGCTGAGAGGTCAGCCTCTAGCCGGCCACTCCACCCCTCATTCACGGGTCAGTGTTTCTCATGTGAAGTCCCCTCGACACCGTTTTTGTAAACGTGTTAATGTGTCTATTTGCTGAGCAAGGTGTCGGCTTACCCTGCAAATAGCCACCTAAATCAACAACTACATTGTGGGTATTTTGAAATGGAAAAGTAATTAACAGTCTGAGTGTCGGAAATAGGCGAGAAGTGCCCGTACACCACAGATTGAAATGTGGTGCTTTAGCTACACCGTTTTTAAGTCAACGAAAATCCTGGAGCTTTGTAAAATTTTCCAATTGGTAGAATCCTTGCCATTAGTCACCATATGTTTAGCTCATTTAGCCAAGTGTTATCCAGGCTACATATTTGCGTTTCCTGCTAATAGCTTCCAATAATATAACAAATTTAACGAGCTATTCACAATGCAAACGAAATCAGTGACATCTTTAGCAATCTCTTAAGAAAACGGTAGGAAAGCAAAATCCATTATATTGGAAGGGACTAATTTTTAGAGCCTTATCGTAAAAAGCATAAACACCGCATATTATTCAGCTTTAATGACCATCTCATGAGGTAATTTACCTCTCATGGAGTAAATAACGTGTTATCTAGTCTATCGAAAACTAAGACCTTTAAATTAAAAGGAGTGCTACAGGGTCACTTTACGTTTTTTTTAACTTAATTATGTTAGTAACTGGGGGCTCGTAAGTTTGTAGGTGATAATGACAACAGCTGTAGAAGACCTGACTTCAGTTGCCCCAAAACACCCTCATACGCTCCACATATTAACTGGTATGGACGTGGTGAGCTCAGTTATGGCACTATCTGTTGTCCACATCTGTTAGTCCATCGAAACGGTGTTTCTTCTGGATCCGCCACCGTAGGGATACTTTCCAGTTGGTTTGCTACTAATAACATAAAACCGAACTTTGCTAGTACTCAGGGTGCGGTTGATAAATCCGTATCTAAAGTCAAAGAAAGTAACTTGGATTCTTTTAATTGCATGCAAATGCAAGTAGGTTATTAAAGATAGATTTCTTGGCCCATTGAAATGAATTTGTTTAATTAAGGTATGCTATGAATAAAAAACATTGAATGAAATTTTGCATGGCTGTTTTTAAATTACTGGATCAGTTTTCGTAACTTGATGGACTCGGTGACTAGACTTCTAAGTCATAAGGTATAGGCATTGCGTCAAATGAAGCCACTTGTGCTTATTTCTGCAAACATCTGAAGGAATATAGGGTTAATATAATGATCGCTTCATCACTTTTGAGGAATCATAATTTTCGAGTCAATACTAAAATACCAGTCGTTTCTAATAGGCACTCTTAGCTCATCTAGCTAGAGAAGTTTATATCCATGAGTACTATTTCTTCGTTATGGAGATTCGTACTAGTTGATTCATCAGTTTCTTGGAAAAAATTCAAACGATGTCAGATTGGATAAGCAGCTATGTAAATCAAAATGGCTAATACACCTCCCAGGTAATTAAATACTTGTTTTTTAATTAATTTGAAAGTGAGATTCGTCTCCTTTATCAAGCACCAAGTGGCTTTTAGCCAAGTGACAAACATCATTCTGAATTAAAATTTTCCCTTCAAGTGTAGCAAAGTTAATGCACTACCTAGGCTGGAGCATATGCGCCACAATGTAATCTTGTCTCTTTTAATAGTTGGTTTTGGCTGTGTGATTAGTTCAGACCACACCTAATCTCGTTGATTTTAGATTATTTTGGTTAAGCATTTGTGCATTATAGTTTGTTTGCATAGTTAACTAATTTGTGACTAAGAAATGTTCCGATTTAAGCAAATATCTATTGTTTCCAACAGTGCTTTAACCGGCCCAGCTTCATTCTTAAAAGAGTTCGGGTGCTATGATTTGGGTAAAACTGAGCCTTGCAATGAAGGAAAGGCCTACTTCAATTTCAAACAAACAGTTTCAAAGCCAGATGTCAGCAACGGAACTTCTAAAACATCTATTTTTGGCCTGCATGAAATAGTCTTACTCCCGCTGTGCTCTGCCGCGTGAGACTGGTCTAGGAAGCGCTTGCGGTGACTCATTGAGGCACCGTTATGAGATCATTAACGGCGAAGGCTCACAGTCCACGCAACCATTACTACTCGCCTACTGCCTGTGGTGACTAAGCGCGGGAGGGAGGGTAGGAAGAAGACATTACGTCTGGCCGATTTCGAGATACCGCTTTAATCCTCTCTAATAAAACCGGGTGAATTTGCTATGGTGACTAGACGAATCAAACAAGACACTGGAATATGAAACCCCTGCGAAACCGAGGTAAGGTCAAAGTAGCCATGTGGTGGGAGGGGCGCCAATTACTTAATACACAGTCAGGTGAAGGTCGTACAATCTGCCCACATTCACTCTGACTTAAGGAACCCATACTTCTCTACGACACTACAGTTAAACAGTCTGAAATAAGGAGTTTCACTTCGGGAAATAGTTCGGATAGTCACAAAACAGATGGTAACGGAACCCACTTTAGAATATCCAGCACATTTTAGAAAACCTAGATGAATTATCTGTAACAACTTGTATACATTTTAAATTCTATATTCAATGCGAGAAGGAAAAGAAATTGTAATAAAACAAAGCTAGATAAATTACCTCGTGTCTTTTGCAAATGGCGTCCATAGTCTTCTAAGAGCTACTTACACTAGATGATTTAAGATATATTAATTTAATATCTTCGCTGACAAAGCTTAATGTAAGTATCGACTACATTCATAAATTTGGACAATGAAAACAAAAAAATACTAGCCTTTGTCGACAGACTTGTGAAAGTTCATAAAGTATGGTCAAAGCCAGCTGATATTTCCCTCAACGAGACTTGGTCGTACCTGGACTAGCTGTTGGTAACCAGGTGGCATTTTGTCTCCTAGTGACTGACGGATCAAGGAGACCTTAAGTGCTTACCAGTAGATGTGTCAATAAATTCTCTGACAAAGGCTTCGTATTGTCGCCCGTGCCCCAACGCAGTAGCAATACTCAAAGGACTAATTTACTCACTTCATTGTTAGATTCAACGTGAATATCCACAACGAGTATAAATAGGTGCATTTTGCTAGAACGATTACCAAAGCGCCTCTAATATTATGCAGTAAAATAAGTGTGACTTTATTATTAAAATAACTAAGAGTTGTAGTAATGAAATGGTAATTTCTTTTATTGCATTGTTTTAACAAGTAGAACTCCTGACATCAGAGAATCTTGCTGAATGCTTCTGCAAGCGTAAACTGAAGAGTGGTACCAATTAATTTGGTATGCCTTAGCACTTCTTTTTATTCTTAAATTACCGCCTCGGAAAAACCCGAGTTCATTTTTAAATCTTTCCATGCTAGTCTCAAGAAAGGATACGCCTTCGCAAAGTACAATCATAGAGTTCGTTAAAAGAGATTGGGCTAGTAAAAGATATTTACTTCCTCTCATTTAGCAATATCATAACTATTTCATTCAAAAATAGATCGCATGCAGGTTTCTAGCATCCATCCCCCAAATTATGCCATTATATGCAGCAACAAATTCTCGTCAAACCAACCACTTTAAGGAAATATGACGGATTAATTTAGTCACAATGGACGTTTTTAAGTTTCTCTTGGGCTTCTTATGCCCGTGTGGTATGGACAAAACACATCCGCCCGTAACAGGGCCTTCCATGGCCTACTTTCCGTCCAGGCACAAAGTCCGACACAATCCTCCCCTACCACCAAGACGCATTTTCCATGAGTAGGGAAGGGAGGCGGGGACGCGGTGCAGACTGAAAACGTCTTGTCTTAGGTGGGCTTGAACGCACGGTCGGTTGTGCTGATTCCTTGCAACTGTCAATCAAAGAAACGAGGCGTCGCTCAAGAGCGGTGAGTCTGAAATTCATATCACCCTCTTCCCCCTAGGGTTTGCACCATTTGATGTGGTGAGTAATTACACAAAAGCCACAACTGCAGATAAGCATGATTTCGTGAATAGTATTTTTCTGCTCAGCAAATAGAACTCCCAAATAATTGTTTGTAGATTGGAAAAACCTCGCCTTCATAAAAGCGAGCCAAATTAGTGATAACATTCAAAATACCGCTTGTAGACTTTAAGGCAGAAGCTTAATAACTCGTTAAGGTGAGATCTGTACTCAGTTACGCTTTCAGAAATTGTTAGACTTAAAAGCGGGTGTCTTGCCAAAATAATATAGTTCGCAGAAATCACAGCAGAAAGAGTCATTGCAGCAGAAGATGCCTTTTGTAGGTGTTTTGGTCTCTTTTCTTTTGACTGATTCCTCTATCCCCTACCTCCGCCCTTTTCCTGGCCAACGGAAGGCTATTTTTCTTCCTCCTCTGACAGGACAAAAAGCGGCTGTACAACACTTCCGTCCACCTCTGAGGTGAGGTTGTGGGACTAGCCTGCCCTCTTGCCTCCCAGAAACTGAAGAAGAAAAACTTGTCTTTGATGCACTCGACTTATCCATGTCTCTACAGACCATTTATATTTTAGACCACTTTGTTGCCGTTTAGCAGTCTTCACAGCTTTATAATGAGCCTTTCCGAGGCTCTTAGCTCCTCTAACTATATTTAACCACTTTCAAGAAATTGCGAGCACAGTTTCTGGCTCGATCTTTTAGCAGTGTAAGAACTTACCCCAACAGATATTCTTCTACGAGGCCTTTTACAGTTCACATTAAAACGAATATGAACTCAATTAGAAACGGTCCCTACGCAATATTTTAACATCCTTTTGACCAAGCAGCATGAAGAAGCTTTTGTAGTTCAGCTAAATCCGTTTACAAAGGCATGCTTGTTGGCCAGCTGGTTGAATGAAATCTACAAAAACTACTTTGTAAAAAGAGAAAGTACCAAGTAAAGCCAAGTGGCTTGGAGCAATAGTTCAACCTTATTTTCTCCCAAAGACTGAACCTCTAAGAGTTAACTTTTACGAGCCCATGAAGCCAGACAATTGAATCGCAAAGCAATCTGAGTATTCTTTGCATTTTTAGGAGCCATTGGAATAGGTCAAAATAGCACGGCGGATTCGGTGTGGGAGAATAGCTTTTATTACCAATTCGACATGCGAAATAAGATTCGCTGTTAGGTGGTATAACCTATTGAAGTTTCTGACCATGAAGGTTCAATCTCCAGTCAACCCAACGAGACAATTTAATTGAAAAGGATTAATTAGGAATCCTAGGAAATTTGAGTAATTCTCGAGTAAATAGTGGGGACAACACGAATATTGTAATTACCAAATGGGAAAAATCAATAAATACGAATCTACAATCGTAGTTGTTAGAGCGGTACTCCTTCCCAAATCCCGGCTTCTTTTCTGCAAGAAATGCAAGCTGACTTGTTCACCAATTATATGACAAAAATCACCCTAATATTCAAAGCCTAGAATCATAATTAATCACCTAAATTAATTAAGAAATACCTTACTCATTTGTGATTTTTTGGCAGTTAAATGAATCTAGTTACAATTTTAAAGTTCTTTTTGATTAATATGATAGTCGAAAAAGCAATTTTGATATTTGCTAAACGTTTAAGTGACTATTGTAAATAGTTACTAATTCCTCAGTCTTCCACAGAGGCCAGCAAAATAGAAATTCTAAATAGTGTCTCTATGTGTTGGAGGAGTTTATTCAGGATTCTGGGTAGCTAATTCATTAACGACAGATGTGGACTTCAGGTGAAAGGGCGGTTTATTTAAGCTTAACAGAGTAGCTAATTCCGCCCACTTCCATGGTGTTCATTCATCTTAAAGTTAACATTTGCATAGACAATATTTCCATGTAATCTAGAATACCATACCATTTACGCCATGAAAAATGTTTAGAATCAGAGAAGTATTGTCATATAACGAGCCAGACTCCTCACCACTTTAATCATAATAATAGGATATAATACGATATCAAACGCTCCATCAGGCACCTTATAGTGGCAATATTTTTACTCAAAGAAGAACACTTAAATGAGAGCCTTCTATCCATCGATCAAATGTCACACAGTTCGATGAAAAAATCAGGTACTTAACGGTACCTCTGATTTTGCTTTTATTACATAATCAATAAGCAAACCACTAATTATTTTTCCCATTTTTTGCATATATTTGAGTGAGAATTAGTTGAAAAAAGTCCTCTCTGTCGACCATGATTACTGATACTTCATTCCTTGATAGACAACAAGTTATAGGATATCTTCTCTAATTATTAGTGAATAGATGATCAGATCTAGGTTCTGGCAGATACACCCATATATTGTTAGAAGGTTTGGATCTCCTCTTTTAATGCAAGTGTTTACTGAATGGATAAATTCCAAGTTAGCGAACGAGCAACAATTGAATGGTATCTTTACCTCCGCCATAATTTCATAAATTTTATTATCAAAATGCAAGTACCATTTGTTAAGGTACTTTCAAATGCAATCTCTGCTATTTCAGATAGGCCAATTTTAGATGGCAAATACATGAAAACCTGCCTAAAAGCGCAAAGATGTTGTTTGTTTGATTCTCACTGCACAATATGGGGCACACGTATTGATCATATAAATCGCGATTTCAGTCTTCAGTTTCATGGCTTTGTGATAATGATTCTAGAGATAAAATGAAAAATTCCGCTACGAACCTACCATTTATGCCTAAAACTTCTTAATCGTAGACGGTTGAGTGATATTTGTGCAAAACAATCAAATACATTCCTGTTTTTCACTACTGATCGAGTTGATTGAAAAGATAAAGTAAAACAACTTGATGAGACACTCTGATTAGTCTTAGGCCGTTTCACAAAAGTCATTTTAAAACGTCTCCACGTTCAGAGATGGAAGATTTAAAGTAATAGTAGTTGCTTACACCAACAGATAGGGCGACAGTCGTTCCAAGTACATCAGGAAGTGCGTTAACCTAGTGACGTTATAAATACAAATTCGACCCACACGGAGCTTGTGGGGCTGCAGTTTATAATGATCGAGGAATGTCGGCTCTAACCTATTCGGTATTTGCTGGATAAGTGTGGTAGGGAAATGCCCGGGAGTTGTTGATAACCGCAGATACACATTCTCGACCACAAGACAAGATAGGCTTTAGTAAGGGTGAGCTGGCCCATGGGCTTCTTGGTGATCTTCGGATCCTTTGGCATTTTCGAGAAGGTCACACATTACCTACATGGAGGTCGGTTTACGAACCACCGGAGTTCTTCGGCTCCGCACATTTGGGGTGGAGTTCGGGTGTTTTTGTGGTGGAATTGGGATACATAAATTACATTGCTCGAGAGGCGGTTGTGAGGTTGTAAACAATAGCCATTAGTTACCAACCTGGAGGTATGTTGATAGGCTATTGCCTTGAATGCCTCCATATAAGGGCTATTTAAGATCAGAACTTAAGTAGAATTGTTAATATATATTGTTTAATGTGCCTGTTTAGCTAACAAAATTTGAATTCAAACAAGTAAGATGGTACAAAGGGTCAGGAGAGTTAATACAAACAAATGAAGCAATAACGAATTGATTTAGAGATTTAAATTGGTCTAAATATGTATTCAAAAGTCCTGAATGAGAAATTAATAAGTGCTTGGAATCGTCGGATCTTTTACACATAAATCATTTTGTCAATAACTTAGTCTGACAAATTGTTTTTAATCCATAAACTTTGCTAGAAAGTAATGCAAGTCATGCGGTTCTTATTTGATGGCTTATTTATGTAATGGAACTAGTTAGTTTGATATTAAATTGCTAAGGATAAACTAGAGGTATAAAAGGGGCATCGGTTATTGCGCAATTAGTGGGACTTCCCAGAGATTTATGTCAGTCTGAGATGAGGCCGTCAGTTTGCGCAGTTACCTTCCACATAAAAACATTGAAGTAGATCCCAAGTTAATGCCTTGTTGATATAAGGTTTGTAATTTACCCTTTGCAGAATACTACGATGTCAAAATTGGTTGAATAAGTTAATTTATGACTTTGAAAAAAAATTTTAATCATTTCGCTAATCTTGAATGCACAATGATCCGTTCATTAGACTGCTAGAAAGGAAAAATAAGAGACATTTGAACTTATATTGGAAAGCAAATGACGATAAGTTCCTTATATTCCTCTAACAGCACTACCAAAGTTGAAGTATTTATTCAGAGGCCATCAATTTTGAATTGTTTCCGTGGATATCTGTGAGAAATGTGAGAGTAAACAGACCTGGGAATATCAATACTCTAATCGATATTGACGTCTGTCGACAAGTTCTTTAAGACGATGCATATTACAATGGTGTTGAAGATGACAATGCGCATTCCTATATTCATGGAGACCCTACTTTACACAAGCGACCATTTACGCACACGCAAATGTAAGGAGTGTGTGTGGAGGTTCACTTTTTGAAGTAGAATTCATCATCATCTCATCATCATCATCATCATCATCACCACGGCCACCGCCAGCATCTGACTAAGCAGAGAATGAAGCCCACCAGCATGATTCACTCTCAATTTAGTCACCCTCAGGCACATGTATTCGTTCGTTCGCTCCACTGCGAGCTCACACAAACAAGACCGAACGAGACCGATTGTGCTGACGCCGTGTCTGTGAATTGGGGAGAAGGAGACCGAAGCAGTTGCAAATCGAGAGGCCTTTCTGATTCTCGTGTGCGTTGCTGCACGTAAAAATGACGGTGACCTTTTTTGTGTGTGCATCGATGAGTGAGGGAAAAACGCTGGGAGTGTGTGATCACTCCGGCTCCAAATAGTATAACTTACTCTGATTCGGAAAAGTTAATAGTAATCATTCGATCCAACGTCGATTCACAGTGGGGGACTGTATGGATACTCTGGTAAAGCAAACAATCAAATCTTCAAAATTAAAATAATGGGACTTCGTATGCTTATTCAAAATCTATCAGCTTTAAAACTACATTAGAATTCCAGTATTCCTCACAGTTGATGTCATGAGTTATGAGTGAGCGTTACTATTTAGAGGAAAAGAGTCATTTATTGAGGGAGCTAATTTCACAGTTCCGTCAAAATTCTATTCGACTTGACAAAGTTCGATATTGATTAATGACCTGTTAAGTAACCAAAGGGAAAATTAAATACAGGCATATTTGTTTCAGCAGGTGTGGGAGGTATGACATTTCGAAGTCTATGTCTACCATTGGTCTCTAGTATGGTATTTGGTATTCATTTGACGAGACAGCGATTGTAAATCATTAAAATCACAATTTAATCAATAGCCCTTAAACTATTGAGATAAAATAGTTACTGTTAACCTGATATGCACTGAAGTCGGGTGCATGTACCATCATATACCAAGACCCAACAAAACAATAGTCTTTCAAAAAGATGAAACCAATTTGTTGTTGTTATTTCCTCTATGCTGAACAACTCCAAAGTCATAAAGAGCTTATTTTTTTTCTAATGAATTTAATCTATCCTTCCCCCTTTCTCTAGAAAAGTTTGAGTGAAACCAGTTTCTATCAGCGCAGTGTTTTAACACTAACATTGCTGAACCTAGGTAAGACTTGTTGACTATCCGGAGTCATGGCTTTTCATTTTAAAAGATCGTGCCAATTTCACCCTTGTTCCTTGTGGCCTTTCTGCTGCTCTATCTTGAAAAGAAAGCCCCGCGACTAGAGTGCCAAGATGAATATGGCATTACGCAAGGAATCTAACGAAAAGGGAGAAGCAGCATCTGACTCATCAACAGTTGGCGGAATACAATCATATCGTTAGCATTTGACTTTGCAAAAAGGAGACGCCACCATCTTGTTACCCTCTTTTGCTGGCATATGCTGTCTGTGATTCTGTTTGGATTATCTGGCACAGAAAGGACTACTGCATTAAAATACTTTGTTCTTTAAAATATACATGCCTTCCGGCAGGTCAAACAGTTCCTTCAGAGGTGCATGTGAAGACAGAAGTACAAATTTAGAATACCTCAATCGCTTTTTCATTCATAATGGCATTCCGAGTATGTCACTTTAAAATGCAATAATTTGTCTTTCATGGACGAAAACCAGTTTATGTCAATTGAAATTTTGTGTTTAGATTTAACTTTCCATCTCCTTATTATGATATCACTAATGTGATTAACAGCATCCGTTTGATCAAGAAAAGGACACCAAGTCACTATCAACTGGTTAATTCGTCGTTTTCCGCTGTCCCTGTAATATGGAAGCCATTCCACTTTAATCACTATTTACATCGCATGCTTGCCTTTCTAGCTATTTGTGAAGGAGCCGTGAACACTACTCGCTTACCAATTTCCTTGATTATCTATGACGTCCTTCTATCTAACAACGCGTTTTATAAAGCAATTACTGCAAGATTCGTTTGGTTCCTGATTCGCAGAACTCGGAATTGTCAGTTGCAACCTCTTTCTCCTGAGTTGCAAAACCTGTTTCTTCCAAATGTTTTTGTAAGCTACGAAACATGTGGTGGTAGTGTGAAGGAGCAAGATAGTTGGGAGGATGAGGTGGTGAATGAGGAATTTTCTCCCATCCAAGTTCTTAAATATTTTGTGGCGTAATTCTTGCTGCATGTTCCTGATGAAACATTATTCCTTTCCGATTCACCAGAGCAGGTCTTTTCTCCTCAAAGCTTGGCGCAAGCGTCCTAATAGCTGACAGTGGATTTGAGCGTTAATTGTTGCTGCATTAAGTGTCAACAATTCAACGATGGTCATGCCTTGTCGATCTCACCAGATTGAAAGACGAACTTCTTCTCATGAAGTTACCTTCTCGGCTGTGACTGGGGCCTTTCCCCCACTTACGAAGCCAATGTCTACGATGCTTAACACTTATACAAGATCCCTTCTTTGTCGCCAGTCGGAAGTCTATCGACCAAAAGGGTTGAAACAAGTTGGCGAGAATGGGGGAGAGAAGAGCAGATGTCGTCAACTCGAGATTTGAGTTGATTGTTTTCATTCAGTTCACGAGGCACCCGTTTCCCAATTTTTGGAGTTTTCCAAGTTTTTGAAGATGACGATGAAGGATGGCGTGATTTCAGCTAAGCTTTAATGCCGATTCCACCTCAACTGATAAAATAGGACAAGCTTATTCAAGGCTTTTTTGGCTTCAAAAAGCAGCTTATCATCAAACTCAACTGGATGCCGTCAAGTTCAATCGTCATCTTCGTGGAGTGTGCAATTCCCACTAGTTGATACCAAATGGCAATTCTAATAGTGGTTCAAGGGTCCTGATGTTAAATAATCGTCTATAATTGTACGAATTTAGTGCTTGACATTCGTTTTGTTGAAGTTTTAAATTTCACTTGAATTTAATCGAGGTTACAAAGGTTAAAATTACTCGGAGAGTAAAGGTATGTTTACCCGGAACTTTGGACTGGAGCTAACCACCTAGATCGAGCTCAGGGCTGAGCTTAGAAATATTTCTTTTGTTATTCAAGAGTCATTGGCAATGATATTTACGGAAGTAAGACGGAAAAAAGAGAAACTAGTAATAATAACATTTTACCTAATACATGTCAAATGTATGAGAAGATAATCACTTCAGAAAAGAGTTTTTCAAAAGAGGTTGTTAGTATTATTTTAATTTCTATCATGAATGCAACTTAATAGGAATGCAACCAGTTATTATCGACCTTTAATAATACTGCGAACAAGATCATAGGAAAATTATGCAGTTACAAAAATGAATGATAATATGTGGATTTAATTGCTCTTTTACTTAAAAGAATTAATGTGGGCATAATTGGAATATTTTGAATCATTTACAATCCCTCTTTTGCCGTAGGCGTTTGCACATCACGTAATGGCCCTCAGAGTGCTCTATCGTGCATTGCATTAAATTATTGCATAAAATGCTCTAAGTTAAATAGCGAAGTGTTAAAAAGGTGGGATCGGAGAATGGAAGTCGAAGTGCATTGTCATTCAACTGACTAAGCCTTGTGTTTCGCTTTTACGAAAAGCCGACAATGGCTTGGATCGTGAATCATGGTTGGACTTCACTTACATTTGCACCAGTAGTACATTCCCACGCATTCCGTTTCCGTTACAAAGGACCATTTTTCATTTGTCTGTGGGCAAACCATACGACTTCGCATGCCCTATTCATCACCGAAATATCAGGGATTTCCCTCGACGTTGAAATTGGTTAATGCTTTCTCCGGTCACGCTACCACATGCTGTAGGAGCTGATTACCCCTTGGGCAAATCAAGTGAAGCAAATAGCTTCATATAGCCTCTCTCTTATGGATAAAATAGCCTCTTCTAATATGTCCAGCGTAGTTTAAGCCTAGATTGCTCTTTACCCCCCGAGGGCAGCTCATAAGGAATTGCAACACTAGGTCGCCAAGTAAGGCTGTGCCCGTTGTGGGTTGATAATTCGGCATGCCAAGACCAGCTGCAGTGTTAAAAAGCGAACAGAACGTCGAATCAACAGTAGTGTACTTAACTCTTGAACGAACAGTCGTTTCACGTTCATGCATGAATGTCCATAATATGAGGGTATGTTGTAGGCCCCGTGAGCTTGACGCAAGAAATGAACAAGCAAGTACACAAGGCCCGTTTCGACCATCTTAATGGTTCAATGACGAAAGGCTTGAGTCAATATTTGAGCATGATGAATTTGTATTTAGTAAATGTGTGCTACTAAGGTAAATGGATGCTTATAAATAACCCTCTATTCAAAAATAGGAATTAAACACATTAAAACTAAATCTTTAACCGTACTTTTGATGATGACGACGATGATGATGGTGATATTCAATGTGCAGTTCAATGAATGGAACTGACTGATAAGGAAGATTGAAGTTTCGGTCAACTTTCTAATACAAATATCGTAAGTTACTTCGAAGGGAATACTAGATTTCTTTGCGAGACCGAAGTGCTTGATGAGTTGCAATTTTAATAATTTCAAAAAGCATTCCAACCTTCCGGGGAACTTACAAAAAGACAGAATTCAACTTAAAATTCTAATGGCCGCAAGAAAAAAATATTTATTTACAGCGACTTCTTACAGGTAAGAAGAAAACGTTAGCTAAGACGTGTATAAGCACAATCATAAGCTAGGCTGTTTCATGGTCTGGGCTGACATGAAATCAAGTGCAATAGGTGAATTATGTTGTCAACATCTGCTACAACTAATGCTAGCTAGAGCTACCATCTATAGAACGAAATGGTAGTATTAATCAACGACTACCTCCTTGCATCGAATCGATTGCCAGCAAGTGACTCATTTCCATTTGAACTTATGCTCATTAACCCGTAAAGCGCATGACAAATCCGTTTAAGTAGGCTCCCATTAAATTAATTATGCAATATTAGTCTGCAGTTAGATTCAATCAGTACCGATCAATGCAAGGTTTTTGGAGGAATTCTTACAGAATAGTAATGAAGTTGACTTTCCAGATGGGATACAGGTGTTTATAGATGATGACAACGAGGAGACAGGATGGCTAAAGCCCACCCACCTGATTCATCATGGAGGAGAATAACTTGTGTCATGGCGATCCGGCCGACCACAAAAAAGAGGAGGTTAAGGTAGCTGCTCAGTGCTGATCTCAAAACTACGTAGGCTTTAATCCACAGGTGGACCATAATGAATGGGACGCTCTCGTCGAGGAAGACAGTTATTCTACCACAGAATTAAATCAGGGGACCCTTTCCTTGAGGTAAAGTGTAAAAGCAGCTTGCTTGCCTGCTTGCTATAGGCTCCTACGGGCTTGTGGATTGAAGATTTAAGAGACAGTTTATTTGTCTATTGCAATTCCTTTGAAGTTAGCAAATTTTTTTAGCCACCAATCGCTTTTTGTTTACTAATGAGATTGTCGAATTCCTGCATAAGGCCTGCTAATTTCTGACTTTCAGTCGATGTTTTGAAACAGACCGAACATTGTTTATTAACCTTATCCATTACATACGTACATCCACCTTGTCAACGGTACCAATGTACCACAAAGGACAATGTAACTGACGCTTTGAACATTGTTAGAGCAAGTAGACTATTTAGATAGCCTTCAATACCTTTACCTTTCGATGCAGGAGTACTGTGTCATGTATAGGAAATAGCGTGACCTACTAACGAAGTTTCCGCTGGTCCTGAAATGGCAAGCAAACAGTCATGCCCATAGCTCTCCCTCCTCCCTCCCTCCCTCAAGCTCAAGATGGGCAAATGAACTTAATCTGATTGTGACTTCTCATAACTGGGTTTTACTGTCAAAATGACGCGTGGGACTTACGGCATGCATTTATTTATTCCAAAACGCATGATAGACTTCGTTCTCTCCTCCTCGTGCCAAAGGGGAATGTAATGAATCGTCTGGTACACCCGACGACTGCATCCAATATTCACACCTGTCTAAAGATTAATGTACATTAATGATAAGAGAATGTTGATAGTATTAGATAAGACAACAACAATTGCACTTCCCTATACATCGTAGGCTTTCAGCACGTTATTTTCATGGGGACTCAAAGCTACTGAAAACGCAGCTGATAGTTTACACATAGGGCGATAAATCTTTACTACAGTCAGTTTTTAGCTAGCTTTGGACTACATACAGTTCAATTACCTGCCAAAGCCATTCAATTAGGTGGCATTGGAGTGTCATTCTGACATACACTCGAAGCATGAAGGCCGTGACCACTAGCGAAATTCCCAAAGGCCACGAAACATGTCTCCTCTCCCCTTGGTTCTTGATAGCCAAGAAACTGGGTCATCAGTGTCTCGATGACCAGTCTGTTGTTTGGGGAGGGGTCTGAGTCAGCCGTTTTTGTGGACTGACATGGGAATACCAAAGCTGAAACTGTTCTAAGGGTGAGAGTCGCTTTCAAACTCACTCCTTAAGGGCTCTTTCTTTGTCATTAAAAAACAATGGTTTATTCCTTCGTCTTCACGGCCCTCAAAGACCAGGTTTAAGTGTCACCCAGGCGATTGCGAAACAAAAGAGTTATAATGCTTACAATACACTGTCTGTGAAAGCAGATGTTAATCAGCCAGTAGGATATGGTGCAGGTCCACCAGTTTGGTGATTGAAGCAAAGGGGCCAAACTGTGGGAAGACTTCTGTGCCACGCTCTGTGCCCAGATAAAGCACTTTAGTTTATGGAAGAGCAAAGACGAAATCGAAACTCAAATTTCTCCTCTGTTATGAACCTTAGGCGTAAATTTAAAGGTAATTCATGAAAACAGTTTCCGTACCACGTATCTGCAAACATTTAGGGTTGTAGAATTTTTATGAATAAAGAATGATTATAAAAAGGCACTTATAAGTATGACGATAGTTTAGAGCTAAAGATGTTTTTCAGCAAAAAAGAGCTACTTTACCGGCGCAATAGTGTACCTTCTAACAGCTTATGCGAAGATACAGAAGATTTTGAGCAAGATTGTACCTTATTAAACCAACCCAAGGTGTGAAAAAAGGCGTTACTGAAAAGGGATCTGGCGTATTCAGGCGGAAAAAGGTCGGCTTGCTAGAAGTTGGCGAAAATTAAAGACATTCTCAAAGGGTACAGCGGAGAATGTTGAGAGAGCCAAACTTTTAGAAATCGGAATTTTTTCATATAGAGACGCATTCCTAATCCACCAGAGGGTATCAGATTTTTTAGGTTATTTACAAATAATTTCAAAAAAGCTTTTGAACAGACGAAAGTGATGGGTTGAATAGAAGTCGGATTAGAAAATAAAAGCTGCTAACTTGTAGCTGGAACGCCTAATCAATTCCCCTCTGGGATCCTTCGATCACTTCAATGATTTGACTCGTTCCCTTCCGTCAACATCGATTGTTTCCTGCTTTCTCTCGCTTATTCAAAATATCTTCAAGTAGCCCATTCTCAGTACATCAGGGTTCTCAACCAACCTCACTATGATTAAAGACAAGAATAGCACGGAAAACATTGTTTCCGGAGGAAGGTGGTCACTCCTCAGGAGCCGAGTGAAGAACATTTTGGGGTTCATGCATACTTTCATCCTCAGTGCAGATTTGCTACGGAGCGTTAAATGGTATTGTCTATCACTTTACAAACGGTACAGTTATGGGAGCGACAGGGTCGAGGGTGTTCGGAGACTGAAATAGCAGTAGGTATGGTATGTCTGATAATGACTAGTCTAAGCACCATTGGAAAAGCATAAGGCACCATCTGCGTTTGCATCTCACAGCCAAAGCTAGGCCCACTGGGCATCCTGCTGCGTAAAGTCGTAATTCTACAGCCATTCTGTCTGCGCATTATTTCCAATCATTAACAATGATTTGCAAAGTAGGATATATGAAATGGAGATGAAAAGCTAAAAGTTCTACATTATTTTATATCAAGTATTTTAACTCAATATTTTGCTTTTAGATACCTTAATTTTTTACAATGAAGGGTTTTTTGTATGAAAACACTAACAAGGGAGAAAGAACGCAGCTGACTGATACACAATTACGTAAGTGTAACTAATTTCGAGTTAGAGATGTCTTGAATTCTGTTTGCGAAGAAGTGTTACCGAACCGAAAATGTCTTGGTTTTCCATTCATGGCTTTTTGTGGTAATAATTATTTCAATTTTTGAAGACAGATAATCATAAACCGAATTGCCTCCCAACAGAATCATTTGTGAGTCTCTGTCAGTTAGGATAGATGGTTATACTCGTCGGTTTTAGTTTACTGAAACCTGAAACTTCTAAATTTGAAGATGAATTTGAGAAGCCAGCAATCTTAAGCACTTTGACAAAGCTACTACAATATAATAAGTAGAACCTAAACTAACTTTAAATATTTTTCTGGTTGGGAATGAGGTCGGTAGTAAAGAATTAAATCATAAAGAGGGCACAAGCGAATTTCTTAGGGTAGTAATAAATGCCATGCAGCAGTGCGTGCACAATGCAGATTACATGTTATTAGGATGTTCCATTTCAAAAACTGATATCATTTTAATGCATTCTACTGTGTAAGTTTACATAATTAACAAAAATTCGTGATTTATTGCAGTTTATCCATTCTGATGAAATTATCGGAAATTTTAATTCAAATCCAATAGTGTAAAATTCCTCTAACCTTTTAAAGGTATTCCTGTGATTTCTAAGTGAAAAATGCCTGATGATCAAAGTATCGAGGCATGTGAAATTTTGTCTAAATGAATCACAGCATTTCGAAATAGAAGCACAAGAAATTCCAGAGACAAACTACGAAATTCCACCCATAGTTAGAACATCAAGATCTAGGTTTCAATGCTTGCTTATTGAAGCCCAAGTGAGTGGCCATTGCAAATTGTGTAATTTTACAGAAATATCTCTACAGAAGAATTATTCGATGCTTTCACATTATATACCAAAATCTGAAATTGAAATACGATTTCAATGTAGGTGTGTGATAAAGTGTTTCATTGCATACAGCGAACTGCCAAGGCTAGCGAAATGATTCTCAATAATTGGAACGAGCTCTCGTCATACTTTAAGCGTAGTTTACACATTCGATTATTTCATTTTAGTCCATTTTGTAATCAAGCCGACCATTGGAGCCGGTGACTTCCTAGCAGCTCTTCAGTCGGTTGTTACGCTATACTGCAATAAAACACAAGATGCAAAGACTGTAAGGTTGATTTAATTTTATGTTTTAGCAGCATTTTTGTAGATCTCTGGTTTCGTTGCCCATACCCACGAGATCTATTCAGCAAATGGTAGCATAGCTAATACCTTCACAATAGCTTAGAGATCAAAATACGCTGGACTTGCTCTGTCACTAGCCCAACTGGGAATCGACGATTTGGGGCCTCAGGGTCCCCTCTTCGTTCAGGAATGTGAAGAACAAGCTCTAGGAGGTTTGTAAGGTCAAATCAATGAGATATTTGCTCAGTTATTAAATCGCGCTCCTCAGTAGAAGCGAGGAAGCTTCTAGAGCGAGGATGCCCTCTTGGATTTCGTTCGAAAATCTGGTCACTGTGTCTTAACAAACGCGTCACGGAGCAGGTAAGTTACTAGCTAAATGGTTCAAAACTAAAGCGTTGGTGGATCACTTTGTGCATCGAACTAGAATATAAATGTTAATAATTTAATCTATAAACGCGCTGTTTGGAGAAGGAACATTTGTCAAGCAGCTAATTGCTATCAACCACTGACAAAAACCATCCACGAAAACAAATGCGTTAAAGTAAATGCTGTTGTCGTTGAGTCCCATTTGGAAAGTGCTGTTCATAAGGAGGCGGAATAGTTCCCTTAAACGATGGATTTGCAAATCATATCCTAGGATGGAGCACACTACGCAGAGCTGAAGATTAAAGTTGCCCAAAGTGGACTGCTGGTGGACCACCTTATCCACAAAGAAATGAAGATGATCGTCACCAATGACGATACTTACTTCGTTTTTGTAGATTATATTTACAAGGTATATACGCTGACTTGAAATACATGGGGTTTAGGTTCTACTGCCATTTTTACGAGACTCGGAGGCCCTAAATTGTGAGATTAAGCCCTATGCAGAGTCGATCCCCAACGCAGGAGATCAAACACTCTATTCCGTGCACTTTCCTCCTTCCGGAGTTGTTCCTTTCCATGGCTTTTCTATGTACCGTAAGTCGCACCAATGTTGAAAAATGCTCCTATTTATCACAAAATAGGTTCATGCCACTGCTCAGAGACCAAGCTGTAAATCTGATGATGCTGCTACTGAGTGTTAAAGACATGCAAAAAATATTATAAAAAATTCTTTAATGGGTTAATGGAATCGGTGCCGGAACAGAGGCATGTTTCAATAGTCCTTTCAATATCAGTGTTTTAAAACGCAGACGTCGGCAGACCGCATTGTCTAGTTCCAAAATGGAAGGGTAACAAAAACGAGATACTGGATTGAGGAGCCTTGTCTCTGAAACCAGGGAAAGAGTCTTTCATGGAGACTAGTTGGCCATTTGAGCAATGAAAATATTCCGGTGACTGAGTGAACAAGTTAACCTATTGTTCCCTGGGAATCCTAATTAGAATGGTTGCAATAGGCATTTGGAGTTCACAATATCAACTTTGGTTAAAGGAAACTGCCACGTTATGTTAACATTTGCCCTGATTTGATTACAGTATCACCTCTATGCTATCTATACGACGACCCCGTCGACCTATATGTCATCTTTCGCGAACTCTACATCCGATATTTCCACAAGCTCCACACAATCACGGAAAATGAGGAGGTAGGGAGATCTAGTTTAGCCCCAATTCTCCCAGGGCATCTTAGCTCTCTGTGTAACCTTTGAAAGACTTATCCTTGAAAAGGAACCGCAGCTAGTTCTGCATCTCACCTCTATCGGGACTCCACCGTAAGTTTTTAAAGCACATCTCATCAATTTTCTGTTTAGCATTCAAATAGCCTTTCGGTGGATTTTACGAGGTTTTAGTGGATACTTAGCGGCTGAACAGGTCCTTCTGCTTTGGGATCGAGTCTTGGCCTGGGATTCCATGGAAATCCTCGCTAGTAAGATCCTCACTTGTGACCCTGTAGTTGCTTCCCTTACTTTCACCAGTTTTAGCTGCTGCAGTACTATCCTACCGAGCTAGAAACCTAATGGAGGCTGATAAACCTGGGGTTGTTGAGGTAAGGTGTGTAGCTTCAACTACCTGTGTGTATCAAGGAAATACTAGAGGACTTTTCGGCTCTCAACGTAATGGTTCTCATCCAAAGTTTCCTCTTCACCACACCTAAGAACTGACTTACAATTAATGGTGATCATGGCTCTTTACGGCCTTACATTTATGCACTCAAAGTGTTTTAATATCGGCGAAGAATGCTTAACGTACCAAGTTCGAGGGTTTAAAACCGCTTCAGTCTGTAACTAAAGAGCGACAACAAATTTAACCGAATCCAAACCATCATCTCTCACATTACTGGCTTTTAAAAAATACTAATATACAGTACGACGAGACATGCTATCGAGATAACGCCCTAAAGAGACTTGGTCACCATACAATGGAAATACTTGTGCCGAATTTCTATAATGCAATTCGTCCGGTGTTATAGATACTTGTACAATACCCGCTTGCAATAACAAGAAAGGGTGGCGGTGGGCATCTAACAGTAGCAACTTCGTTTTAAATCTCGGTCACGTGACACCAAGAACGAATAGAATCGGGCAAGCATTCATAATAGCTCTGTCATGCACGGTACCTTTTCTCCTCAACACTTCCCTCAATTCGCGACGGCGAGTTGGCTGATATAATTTCAGCTCCACTACGCAAAGCTTATGAAGAAAAAGCAGGCAATAAATATTCGATTGAAGTTGAATACGTAGTTATTAAAATATGGATTTAACATGTAGAACTCCCAGATTCAAATCAAAAAATGATTTTGGGTGTTAAATACATCATACAAAATATACAAGCGGTTCATCTGAAACGCAGACGGATCATGAAGCTTGCGTCCCCAGAATGGAAGCGTCAACCTCGTCTGCTAGGGCCTTCGCCTCCTCTGCGATGTCTTTTTTCAGCTTCAGCTGGTCGCGGTAGGCACGAATGGCCTCCTTGACCTTATTGTTGAGATCCACAATGCGTCCCAGAGCTTCTTGGTTGGCTTCTTCGAAGTTGGTCTCGTGGGGCGTAGTAGGAGCGCCGGGTGGCAAGCGACTAGGAGACTCGATGGCGCGCTGGAAGGCCGGTGGAGGGTCCACAAACACGATCTCGTCGTAGATCTCGCGAACAAGGCTTTTTTGACCCATCATGATCTCGTGGTCGAGGTGGAAGAGCTTGATTAGGTGGGTGATGATCAACGGTTTTACGCTCTGGTCCACGAAAGTGATCTATAATCAAAACAGAACAAAAGCATTGAAAACATTTATATAATGACTCCACAATCAAATACAGCAAGCACACTTAACCTTCATGACAATATCGAATTCGCCCCAGCCGGTTTCTGTAACTTCGAAAGGTGGTTTGTTTAGGATGCGAAGTGGATTAGGATAACTTTCATGGAGTTTGAACTGGACACGACGAATATAGGCAGAAAGATCTTCATTGGGGTCGAAAGGTCGGATAAAAGCCGTCCAAACATGTGTACGACCATCTTCGTCGCGTTTTTTACCAAGGTAACGGGAAATATTGCCGTACACAATAGGTTTGACGATGGTAACTCCTGTTCCTTCACCTAATTCCGATTCTGAGAGGTAAAATTCATTAAATTAACCACAAAATCTCTACGTATGCCCACAAATAGAACGAGGTTGAATAAAAATTACTACACCGAAGAATTACACTACGACACCATACCATTGGTCGTTGCTTAACAAAACAGTGAAATGGAGGAAAAGGTCGTAATTGCATCCATTGCAAGGCGTCATTTATCACATTGTACTGTTTTTATAAACAATTACATTCAAAACGCACCCATCCAGGGATTACACACCAAAACAAGGAAACGCTATCAAGATCACTCGACTTAACACTTTATTATTAATAAACTACAACCCGTTAGTTTAATCATTTATAATTATTTCGATGTATTTATTTCCAAAACTAGGGATTTGTCCTTTACATCCGGAAAAATAAAGATCACAAACCTATGGTTGATAGCTGAGCAGGTATACGATTTACTTTTAAGTGCACTTATTTTTTTCATGAGAAAATCAGCCGTTACATAAAAAGCAAAACGGCATTCTTGGTGAGTACATTCCACTTTAAACTTCCCTTCACTATTCCCTCTCAATGTGTAAATTTAAGTGAAAATGTGCTGGATGTGTCAGTGATATTATTTTGATTCGTCATTTGACGTCAGTCCACTTCAATGAATTTTAATATATCCTACCCTTTAACACCATATACACTTTCATGTGATATCTCTACTTGTTGCTTTAGATCATTTGTCCTGAGTTGAAACTTTACGAATTGATAGCAATTGCAAGTGTAGATGGCCAGAAATAGGTAATGAGGACATGAGATCGTTAAGCCTCTACCGTGTAATAAGTATCCATTTCTGCGTACACCAAAGTGCTTTGTTTCCGAGTCTACTTCGAGTTGAGTTCATGGGATCTGCGTAACAACATTTGAATTACTGGAACCGCCATCACCCACGCACAAAAAAGCACGATCTTCACCCTTGGACCGAAAATGCTGGGATTTTGTTGAAAACGGTGATCGATACCTACAACCAACGCAAGAAGGGGACAATTCTCGATTAGAAAACTAAGAAGACATATGAAACTTGAAGACTGTCCGGAATACTTATATTGAAGATCACGAAA